>CM077516.1:15335238-16085238 GCA_039654895.1 Mongoloraphidia duomilia | reverse complement strand
CCAATAATATTGAGCATGTTGACAAGACATTTAGAGAATAAAACTGAACTGAACCAAAACTTTCCATGGTCCTAGCCAAAACGAAGTTCACCAAATAAAATTTTTTACATGTTAATATATTTCATATCCATTTTTTCATATAAAATTTTTCACTTATTTGTTATTAGAACGATGGGTATCACAATTAACGTCAAATGTGTTTTCACATTTGAGTTTGACAGCTGATGACAATGGACGATGTAAGCAAAATGAACGTCGCGCCCTGCGCCATCTCTTAGATATTAGCTACACTTTTTTTAGTTATTGATAACACCGCGGTTGCATTATCTGTCATTAGTGACTTTTTACTAAACGATTTGCTGTTATTATTAACAGTTTCGTATTGAAATTTAGCATATCCATTTTTTGTCCTTCAAAGTATGTTTTAAATGTCTAAAAATCCTTTTTCATTGAAAAAAATATTTCAAGTTCAATCTGAATTCCTACTTTTATTAATTTCAATACATGACCCCAAATATGTTTAATACAAAGAATATCATCTATAGAATCTTACAGATCTCACAAATTGACTGTATTGTTTATATAAAAGCTGATTCTTTGAGTAAAAAATTGGGAAAAATGACATATGGTAGCGCCATCTTTTGAAATTGGTGCCAGGCAGATTCCTATTAAGAATCATTTTGTTCAGAATTTACTACTCTATTAGGTAATAATATTATAGTAAAAAAAATTGTGTCTGTACCAGTGTCGTTCAAGAACAGCTGCATCAATTTTGATGAAACTTGCTTTACTATTTGCTATTCGCTGGGTGCATAATATGGTGAGGACAACCGAATCGACTGCAGCGTATGCTATGGACAAAATAAGCGTTAAATCATACTCACGTTGTGAATAAATAAATGAAGTAATTTAGAAAATGTTGCATAATAGTTGTTGTGTCGTTAATTGTAGAAATACAGGTAGAAATAGTAGTTGCAAATTTTAAATTATGATTATTTTAGCACGAGTGCTATTATAACTAATATTATTATTACTTCTGACAGCTAAACTTACTCCATTCTGTTTTATTTTATGTTTATAAATAAAAAATTTTTGATTGCTTAGTGCAATACCACATGTAATAAACACATTTATTGATTTGATCTATAAAATTTTTATTAAGAAAATAACTATAAATTAAGAACAATAATTTACAACATCGAATATTATCTGACGGCATTACGTTCTCACAGTCTGTTCATATTAAGTTCCCACTGTCATCTAGTGGACAGTGGACATAGATACATAACACATTCGAAATAAAATGTATTTTATATTTATTAAAAATGTTTATACTTACTTTTTTTCAACACAATACGTAATATTTATTAGCCCCTTTCAGATGTGGTAATGCACTTATATTTTTTAGCGATCTGAAATTTTTAATTTTTATTTATAAAAATTTGTCATTCCTTCAACGGATATAGAGTGTGATTTAGTGCGGTCATCAGATGTCGTTATCGTCGCGCACCCAGCGAATTAGTAAACTTAAAGTATATGCTATAGGTACGATCAGGTTAAGATTAAGATAACGTTTTCCTGTAGTATATATTGATGTTATATTATTTTATTATTTTATTATCTTTTATAAAGAAATTAAAAATTCTGGATAATGAATCGAAAAGTGCACAATGCAGCTTAATTTTTTCGTAGAATTATTTATTATTTTGTAATTAATTGCAATTTTCAGTAAAGCATATAAAACAAAATTCCCAAACTTTAAATTGCGGAAATTGCTAATACTCGTTGTTTTATATAACAAGTGTAAAACCGCGAAGTGTGACAACGATGCTTATATAAGTTTGTTGCGGTAAAATAATTCCTTGAATTAAAAAAAAAATACTTGTTGGGAATCATTTCATTTTTTACTGTAATATTCAAAATAATTTTGATTAAACAAACAAACCGCGATACCACTAAAACTTCTTTAGCGAAACTAGTGAATTGGACATCCTAATATCTCAAATAATAATATTAAATTAGGTTTTATTTTGAAATGTCAAAAAATTGACCGACTTTTGTAGATTACAAGCCTTACCTAAAGTTTTCACTCTAATTTTGTGAACTTTATAATGCCTGTCTTGAAGAATATGTATTTGAACATTCTCCACATACAAAACTCATTTTTTAATCGCTATCAGCTATCCATATTAGTATAAGTACAGAGTTCACTAGTTAGTTGTTACGTTCGTTTAGGTGTGTGTGTGTGTGTCAAACGACATCAAGATGGGGTATTCGACTAATCATAATGGATCCTGACTGCAGGGCCTAAACGCTTGTATACTATTACTATAGTATCATGAGGTACGGTAGTGTTTTTTGGGACCGTCGATATAGGTACCTAGGATATTCCCAAGTTATAGGTACACAGTAAATACCCACCTATATTATCTAAGTTTGAATATTATAGACCCACATAATATATAATACATATTTAATTTGTTTGTATCTATGTGAAGCCGCATTGGAAACAAATTGTGTTGCTGTTCTCGAAACTTTTAAATGAGTTTAGTTTCAAACAGGCTAAACTTTATTTTTAATTGCATTTGCGTGGTACCTCAGACCTTTACTTACGTACATATGTGTATGTATGTCGCAGTGACGACTCGTTACAAAAGGATTATCTCACAATATATTGACACGATATTCACGATTGCGCTTGCGAAATTTAACACATTAAAAAAACTCGGGTCGCAGTGCCAAAACCCTGCCGACAATATAGTGTATTTGCTAATACAGGCATTGTAGCGTTATAATGTGAATTTAAGTTTGTTTTTGGACAAAATAAAAAATTTAACCCCTTAATACATCCCTTAAAATAATACTTTTTTTCTTAATTTCAATATTATTATCAATGCAACCTCTATACCAAATTAAATACACCATTCAGTAAGTAAAGCACTATCGTCAAACTAATGTTTTCATAAAATTTGTAAGTCCGGTCCTGTCGGGCCGATTTTATTAAAATTTTAGCAGCACATTTTTAACTTTACTAAAAGGTTAAGTTTCAATTTTGAAACAATTCTGAGAATTTTTTCGGTATTTTTGGGCCCAAAAACCTTTTTCAACCCCTAAAACCCACCCTTAAAATGGTCCGATTGGGCCCATTTTAAGTAGGTTCCGTGCGGTGATAGATTCCAACGTGTGTACCAAATTTCGTTAAAATCGATCGAGTCTTTCGAGAGTTATCGTGCTAACACACACACACACACATACACACACACACACATATATATATATATATAAACATTTTCAAAAATGGTGCCAAAGTGTTCAGAAGGCTATGAAACGTCGAGAAATTTTGGTCCGACCCCTAGGTCCCGCTATCCGACCGACGCCAATAGTGTATGTGCCATATGGCAAATACACTAAAAAGTTAAAAATAAAGACGGTAGAAAACACTTTAAGTTAATCGGTTTTATTGTACAATCGATGATGTACTAAAGGCTAGAAAATAATTATGATTCACCAATCTGGGGCTTTAATCAGACTAAAATAAAATCGTTAGATGCATAGAGTAGAAAACTTGCTTTTGTTGTTGAAGCTTGTTGAAACTTTCGCCTGTCTTCTTTGAAAAAAATGCGCCCCATACTTTTATTTTAGTCTGATCAAAGCCCCAGATTGGTGACCATATTTTTGTACAATTTCCACTTCAAAACAACATTTTTCTACGCAATTTGATCAAAATTTAGCTTGAAAAGCGATCTTTTTCTATATAGATCAATCATTTGTTTTCGTGTGAGTACAATCTAATGTTCCACATGACAGGAAGTTTCACAACGACATTAGACTGCTCCTGCATGTATAAAAACTATAATTATATTATCGCAATCTAAGGTCATTGGCAAATCAAATTTTTTGACCACGTTTTGTGCAACCGAGCATTAGACTGTAAGTTGAGTAGAACAGGGTTATCATCTGACTGAATTTTAAGAGCTTTGACCCGGATTTTATTGAAAACCGGATTTTTTGTCGAATCACACAAAATCATGAAGCATTCCACATTTTTTACAATGAGATTTCTAAAAGTCTTTTGCCAGCAAAAAACTTTTTGAAGGTTGTTACACGTGGCCAAAAATGTAAGTAGGTTAATTCATTGTCGAAAATTAATATAAAATTGATTATTTGTTTGAATTTTTTGTAAATTCGGGATTTTTAGTTTCCAGTGACTAGAATTCCGATTATGACGCCTGGTATTCCTAAGAAAAGAAGGCTGCGCCGTGATCTTTTGCAAAAATTTTAATATAATACCAATTAATATTGCATCCTTGCGAAAACAGTATTAACCGCCGCTGTTAACAATATTATAGTTTAGATTACATAGATACTGGTAGGTACTGGGTACAGTACGTATTTGTATATTATATGACTGGGAATTATTGGCAACGTTTAAGGATGTGTGGCACGTATAGTTACAGGGTCACAGGCACAAATGTGTATCTAAGTAACTATGCTAAAAGATACCAGCATACTGGATTTTTTAGCTAAAACTTTTACCCCAGTACAGGTTGTCACTCCAACACACAGACATAAAATATAATACATGATTGCATACCATTATAGCAGAGACATAGGCACCGTCGCATTTGAAAGGGGAAAAAATCTATCAATTTCATTGGTTAATTCTCAAAATTGGACTGTAATAATATCTTAAAAATTTTTTTTGCCATAACCACTATAAAATAGCGACTTTCGATGTATGTATAGCGGCCTTTAATGAGTCATTTAACAGGCAGGTGTGCGGAAAATGTTTTATTTTCCGTACTAGCGCAGAAAATAACGGTTGCCATAGCAACTTCTGTTTATTCGCTCTATACCTGCGTATGCTTACGTGCGCCTGTCATTACTTACTTGCACGAACTTCGCGGCACACTGTGCAAGTAAATATGGTGACGCAAATGAACTATCAGAATTTTTTTAAAATGGCGTGAAAAGTAGGTATTTCGTAGTGGGTATGGCAAAAAATACCTTATATGTCTCATACGTAATATGGTATTACGGCTCGTGTAACTGTAAAAACTCGCTATCGCTCGTTTTTACATATACTGTCATCACTCGCCGTAATATGCTCCATTACATATCTAGACATACAATCTACTATTATGTATTAGAGAGCTGTTGCCAAGCATAAACATTAAACACGCATTTTATAAAGTACGCCATTTTGTTTGATACTTTTCATCAATAATTTTTTTTTCTCGTTATTGACATCGGTGACCATAGGTAAAATTTTGACCAAAGCTTTTTAATTATATTGTTACGAACATATTTTAAAAATTACAAATTTTTCTCGTTGATGTGTTTTGCCGATGTTAAACAATGAAAGCGCTATTTTTACATAAGAGCTCATGTTAATTTTATAATTATATATCTTTTTAAACTATTCGGTAAGTCGCTCTGAAATTTTGTGTACTTATTTCAGATATATTAAGAAGTAAGTTTACAAAGTTTCATTCATTTCTCGGTGATAAGACAATAACACTTAAAAATATCCTTCTTAATGTCAATTCAGAAAACAATGTTGAGAAATTTGCAAACAGTAGGTACAATACAGCGGTAAATGGGGCTCGGTCTTAGCAAACGTGGGGCCAGATTTGGATCACTTTGGTGGGGTTCTTTGGATTTACATACCTATTATACTTATTTTTACGTATCGGTTTCTTATAATTGCTTTATTAAAATTTAATATCTTCCTCTCCCATTGTATAGATATCATATTTTTGAAAAATTCTAACGCGCATGAGTCCTCGTGAATAAATTTTTAAGCACGTTTTTTTTCAAATAGGTACTGAATTAAATAAAATATTGAATCATTGTGGATACTATATTTTTGAAAAATTCTAATGCACAGGGTCCTTGTGAACAACACATTTTAGAACTAACATTTACGCAATATTTTCAAATAGGTACCTACTTAAATTATTGAGCTTAACATTTTTATCCATCTCTTTAAAGTTATTTTGGAAAACAAAATTTGATTTCGGACACTTACATCTTTGTTTTGATTTTCATAAAATATTGTGTTTTTCGAGTGATGATATAAAATGGCTGACCTGGTTTTGGGTATTTTTTTTTTTAATTTTACATCAGAATAAAATTTTTCAAAGTTTAATCATAATGATTCATTATACATTTTTCAATGAATATATGCTTATCTATTTAAAATAGGGTAATTACAAATTACAAAATGTCAACAATTTCCATGAAGTTGTATTCAGTATATCTATAAAAATAGGGATTTAAATTATTTTTAAATATTTAGTTATCAGTGGACAGTAGTAAAAAAAACTATTATACAGTATTGGGTAACATTTTTCAATTCAGCTCGGATAGACGAGGAACTGAATCGAAAAATTATCACATTTTTAAAATAAATGAATAAACGAAAGCCCGCGCACTGCACTTGATCGCGCCCTACTTATAATACTGTTACGGATCACCCTGTATATAAACGGCAGGCAAGAGTTTTGAGAAACGGGGTCTGCTTACTGTAACAACTAGTACCTGCGCGAAAGTTCTAGAGAAAGCGAGAACGTTCTAGGCTTACGCCACGCAGCATATATAAATAGCCAGTACGAGTGAGTGAGTGAGGGGAATCAGTCAACGATGAGTCACGCAGTCAAGTCTACGGTGGATCAGTGATATAAATAGTGCCGTGATATAAATAAATAGATTGATAAATTAAATACTAGTGTACCTACTGGTATTAATTACGAGTTATTAGTTAAGCGTTATAATATATTGTTTTGTTTTGCTTTGTTTAAGAATTACTATTTAGTTATTGTTTACTTGAGGACAGTATGGCTCAGTTGGTAGCGTCGCGGCCTCTGAATCTGACTGTCGAGGGTTCGAGTCCCGCCTCTGCTCATGGCTATTTTGTGATGTTCTTTAGTTTTAAGTGACATATGTACATTTGTTGTATTTAAGACGCTAATGACCTAAGTTGTCGACGCGTCTATAATCCACAATAAAATAAATATTGTTTACTTGTGTTGTTTGTTAGAACTGACTTTTCGTTGTTGCATTCATTAGTATTGTGTTTTTAATTATTGTAAATAAATATTTATTCCGCCAACTCAGAAAACAGTTTTGTAACAATATAAAAAACGGTCATGTGCGAGTCCGACTCGCGCGCAGAGGGCTCCGTACAACTAAGAAAGGAATAAATTAAATTTATTTTTTTGAAATTATTTTTACATTATTTTTTCTTATTCTAAAAATTCCAAAATATTTACATTATAAAAAAAAAATCATTTTATCAACCATTGTCACAGTCGGGACAACATGGTTGATAAAATGATTGTTTCTAATAGTGCAGAATCCATTATTACCTATATGTAATTTACTTATATATTTCAGTCGTATACTAACTTCACTCTTTAATATTATTTATAATTTTTAAGTAATTTAATGATTTCCAATACTGTAGTTAGCTATCACACCATCATTATTATCAAAAAGCAATATCAATTGTTCAATTTTCTTAAAAAAAAGATAATTATTTATAAGTGTTTTTCTATGTAGTGTTATCTTTTTATAGAACGTTATCTTTCAATAATTACTAATGTCTTTGACACATACCTGCATCTCTCAACAAAATTGGTATAAATAATACGGGATTAAATTACAAAACATCACAATCAGTGCTAGACATTAGAAGTATTAGAACAAATTAACGCAACGGTTGGAATAACAAAATGGCATCAGTAAGCTACAGTCTATTGTTTTTGGCACTCTTCGTGTGTGCGGTGACCGCTCAAAGCCACCACTGGGAACAAGGAAAGATATCGGGTAACGACAGATTGTTGCACCAAGAAATCGTCAGAAAATCGTCATCGACACTCCAGATCGTCACCAAGGACGTGACTTACCCGGCGAAAGGCGTCATCAGGAACGAATACATTTACTACATCAAGGCCACTGACCAATACACCAATGGCGATGGTGGATATGTTTCGCTCTATGCTGGTGGCGTTGGCTCCAAAAACGTAACCCTACATTTCAAATCGCAACGCGGACACGGATTCAACTTTATTTTGGAAATTTACGGACACTGAAAATAAATTGTTTTATTGTTGAATTGAATTGTGGATTATAGACGCTCGACAACAAAGGTCATTAGCGTCTGTTTTATTGTTGATAGCATAGAAATTATGTTTACATTTTGTTGAATCTGTTAGACTTTTAAAATTAATAAATAAAATTTACGTTTTGTTTCATATCTTTCGTTTTTCTGTATTTCAACTATGTGTGTCAAGTTGTACGAAGCAACTTACATTTTGTCAGATTTTTCAACGCAAATCGTTTGTTCCGAACGCTTACAAGATTTCCGAAAAAATAAAAAAGTTATTAGCAATAATAGGTGGCCAGCCAACTTGACGTCAAGTTGTACGGACCACGTCTAAATAACAACATTCATTTTGAGAATTTTGATTATGCCAATCGTTTGTTCTCGGTTTGTTCCGGACGTCTACAAAATTTCAGCGTTTGTTCCGAAAAAATAAAAAGTTATTAGCAAAACATATGTCCAGTGGTGTACATATACTAGTGGCTGGTCACCTATTTTTGCTAATAACTTTTTTATTTTTTCGGAACAAACGCTGAAATTTTGAAGGTGTCCGGAACAGACGGAGAACAAACGATTGGCATAATAACAGTTCTCAAAATGTTGTTACTAGGACGAGGTCCATACAACTTGACGTCAAGTTGGCTGGCCCACCTATTATTGCTAATAACTTTTTTATTTTTTCGGAACAAACGCTGAAATTTTGTAGGCGTCTGGAACAAACGGAGAACAAACGATTGGCATAATAACAGTTCTCAAAATGTTGTTATTAGGAAGTGGTCCATACAATTTGACGTCAAGTTGGCTGGCCCACCTATTATTGCTAATAACTTTTTATTTTTTCGGAACAAACGCTGACATTTTGTAGGCGTCCGGAACAAACGTAGAACAAACGATTGGCGTTGATAAAGTTGAAAAAATTTAAGTTGCTCCATACAACTTAACACACATGTTTCAACTTGGCTCCATTTATGGTATAAATTTATAAATAAATAAAATATATTTCATTCTATTAGTCCTGATTTTTTATATATAATTTTTTGCGCCAGCAAACTTTGCATGGACATGTGCAACTAAGCAAGATACGTTATATTATGTAAATTTGCCCACAGTGCTGTTATCACATGAACACCAAACACGTATGGAGTATGGCGATATATAGGATGTCCGATAAATAAACGATCGCGATGTACAATATATTTGTTAGGTGCTATTATTATAAATTTAAGTGGCTAAGTTATAATATGAATATAATATTTTTTAAAAAACTTGAAAAAATAAGGAGAACGGAATATGTGAGTAGGTACCTATTTTCTATTTTTCTTTATGCCTTGATTCATTATCAACGAGTCAGTGTGTGTAAATAATAATCAAAGAGCGGATGTACATGACATAAAAAAAACCTTTTTCTGTTTTCCTCTAGAGATGTTGAATTTAAAGAATTTAATTCACTTCATATGAATCAAATTTTAAATTTTATACCTTATGACTTAGTCATAGAATGAGTTTAATTTTTATTTTTGGAATTTTACTGTAGAGATAATATCAAATATCTACTACATTTCATATACACTAATGCTGGGCTGCAGAAAGCATTGTCAGAAAATCTGATTTGACAAGGACCTAAGATTGTGACCCCACATATGTCTCCATAAGAAAAGCATTATAAAACTTTAAATCGATCTTGCTCAAAAAATAATCGATCGATATTTTAACTGTATACCTACCTATACCTACATCTGTTTAAATAGTTTTTTGTTTTGGGATGTGAATTAGTTCAAACGTTTTACCGATCGAGCAGTCAATGGACACCTCAGTCTTCCCTGGGTTACAATGTATAATTTTTGTAAGACTTTATAGATTTTAGTTTTAGTTTAAACTCCTGATGATGGGCTAGAAACCCGAAACGATCGTTGAGATGAATAAATGTGTAGAATTTTTCAAGTTTTTGTGTATTAATTTGTATTTTACAATTCATAAAATTCCTGACGAAAGCACAACTTTATGCTGTTCACTGCCCCAATGTCTACTGAAAAGACATGAGGTGTGGTAACTGATGGGTCACTGCTTCCCTGGCCCTAAGTAACTCTCTCTATCCAATGACTGCTCCAGTCTGCATGAGATGCAGTAACTGATGGGCTTGATGCTCCACTACTTCAAAGTAACTCTCTCTATCCATTGACTGCTCCAGCCTGCATGAGATGCAGTAACTGATGGACTATTGCTCCACTACTTCAAAGTAACTCTCTCTATCCATTGACTGCTTCAGCCTGCATGAGATGCGGTAACTGATGGGCCCATTGCTCCACTGCTCCAAAGTAACTCTCTATTCAATGACTGATACAACCTGAATGGATTACTCGATAGCCGACAAATGAAATTTGAAAAGAGATTCTTCTGCCACATCCTGTATTCAAACAATATATATGAGCGCCTGTGTGCATAGTTAAACTGTACGAGTGTAATTTTGACACATGACACATCGGACATCTGTTTCCTGTCATACATGTGTACAGGTACACTGTACTCACGCACACAAACATATATTACATATTATGTATGCAGTGTCAGTGAGGTATGTATCTACATAATATTGGCTGGTTAGATGGTTGGGGTACTCAGGGTCGCTTTAACCATTGAGCAAAATGGTGCACTTAAAGCTGCAGCTATATATTATATGCCACATAAATACTACAGAAGTATTTATGCCGCCATTTTTAGGGTTTCAAAGTAGCGAATTTGGGCGTCATGGTTTACGAGAATAAGATGAAATACCATAGAGCAGCATTTCTTTCTCAAATTTTTCCGCTTACGGACCCCTGAGAGATCAGCAAAATCATCGCGGATTCCCGTTAATATAAATCAAGAGTAATTTATTTATTTAATTTTTTTGAAGTGTTAATGTCAATTTAAAACAATTAAATTTTGCGCAATTATTCTTCACTTCTGTAGTGTGTATAGTATAAACAGCATATCACTGTTTGCCGAACGGTGTTAGTTCGACAGCCGCCAGCCGAACTGTATAGCTTTGCCCACTTACAAATATGAATTCCAGATCGCTGACAATAGGATCACTGTTTGCCAGACGGCATTTATACAGTTCGGCCATCGCCAGCCGAAGTGTATAACTTTGCCTTCTCGAATATACTTACGGATCCCAGTTTAGGAAACGCTATCATAGACGATAGAGAGAAAGGAGACTGATCTCGCCAGACCGCATTGCGAAGTGTTTGTCCCGAAAATAGATAACGGTAAGAGTTTGTAAAAGTTTTACGCGCGGCGCTGTCAATGAACCTGATTGATTATTTTTTAATTCAGTTTATTTCTAATTCTCAAAAAAAGCAATAGTCAAATCGAGCGGTTACCCATTACCCACTCTACTTTGGGTCTTACAGCTTCAGAGCTCCTTCTTAATAAGAACTAGTGTTGTTATAAGGGATATGAGATTTCGGATCTGTAAAAGTCTTTTATCGGTTTCAGTTGTGGATATAGATATGAAATTATTTCGTATATCCGCGATAGTTACGGTTACGGTTACAGAGCTCCATAACATACCTGAATTACGAACCCTTATTTTCATCACTTTTTAGACATCCATGACACAGTCATTCAATTGTCAAACAAGGTGAAAAATTCTTTCGGGCTGATGAGCCGTGGTCAACTGGAGTTTTTCCAAACGTTTCGTCTCTAACTGTGAGAGACATCTTCAGTGGCACAGTTACGGCGCCGTGAGCTTCGACGTTGACAGTGTGTCAACGTCACTGTCAACGTCGAAGCTCACGTCGCCGTAACTGTGCCACTGAAGATGTCTCTCACAGTTAGAGACGAAACGTTTGGGAAAACTCCAGTTGACCACGGCTCATCAGCCCGAAAGAATTTTTCACCTTGTTTGACAATGGAAACCGGCCATGAAAGTCTACATAATTTTATTTTACAGTCATTCAATGATTCGATTATGTTAACTATTCCTTTCTCTGTATCCTCCATGATGAAATACAATTTAAGTTATAATATTACCGAAGTTTTTCATATTATTTTTTTAATTAAATATTCGCTAATTATTGGTTGGTGTTGTAAAGTGCATAATAATTATGACCCATATGGTGTGCTAAGAATGCTTGACATCCGGCCCCGAGTGTGCAATCTGACAGCTTGAGCTGTGGTTGTTAATACTTATATAGTGAGAGTCAGTGTCCCCCGTGTTTATTTGCAATAGGTGTAACACAAACAGACAGACAGACATTAGTCTGTATGTGGGTATATGCGTTTCATGTAAGGGAATGATGAATATTTATATATGCAAGATAAGTAGTTTAAACTTATTTATATCTTCCCATTGTTGCGTTATTTATAAATTAACATTTGCATATAATCGCGCTTTATATAATATAATAATAAATGGAGGTATTAGAATAAATAATAGTGACTGATACATGTTGACGGACGCATTCGAGGATGTGTTGAAAATTACGAAAGTCGAATGAAAGAACCGAGAAAATACACTCGTCAGTCGTCATATCCCTTAGCTCTGACACATAAATAACAAACATTTATGAATCAGAGTTTCAAATTCATTCTGAATATTTAGTCCAGTCAAAATGTACAAACTTTTGACGAATAAAAACGTTTTTTTGGTGGAGTCGCTAATTTTTAGTGTTGTACAGATATTATTACAAAAGTTGTAGAGAATTTTGTTCTCTATACAAGATTGGTATATATATATATGTGAATTGTTAGTTTGAGCAAAAAAGTTTATACAAATATTTTGAGAAATTTATTGAAAGAAATACACTTTAATAATTACTAATTAATTCAACAATGAATTTAATCCACAAGGCATCCACTAGGTAGTGAATGGTATTTCTTAACATATATATGGGGAAGGAACAGATTTCACTTTCGGGGCACTGTGTGAGTAAGTGGCAACTCAACCAGCCGGAAACTGGGAATTTCGGATTCAAGTCCCGACAGTGGCTTCTGATTTTTTCCTTATATATCTTATAACAATCGCTTGACGTTTAACAACCATGATGGCCATAATATGCTGACTGATATGTTAAGAAATACTATTCACTACCTAGTGGATGCCTTGTGGATTAAATTCATTGTTGAATTAATTAATAATTTTTATATTGTTGTCCACAATTACCTAACTCATATATTGTTATGAAATCCATTTTGTTTATGTAAAATTTATTGATTTGAAGAGACTTGTTGACCAAATAAGTTTAAATAGAATCTACGATGAATCTATTTATAATTTTTTTGTCGACAAGTATAGTTTGGTGCACTGTATGGTCTGATGTTAAAATTGAAACTAAAAACAAAAATCATAATGCGTTTCTCGACATTATCATAAATGACGTAATTTCTATCTTAAATTCATCGTATTTTCTTGTTATCTAACGTTTATAAATTAATATAGTGCGAGTGAAAAAATTAAAAAAAATCAAGATAGGGTGAGCACATGAGTTAACCTCCAGGTAAATGGCTATAGGCTTTCATAAGGAACCATCTTGGCATTTCTCTCAAATAATTGGTGGTTACCATGGAAGTCTCCAATAAGATGGTCGGTACAGGAGTTACCACTACTAGACAAGAGTTATATAAACAGTACAGTTAATTTTCTTATATGAAAGCCCCTACACACAAAACAATCTGCTGGGTCTGATCTGCTGGGTGGCCGACGGACATAAATCGAAAGCAATACTCTCCACAAGATGCAACCTGGCAGTAATAAATGCAGTATGCGACACTATCTTTGTTGGATAAGACAGACGCTAATGACCTTAGTTATCGAGCGTCTTTAATTTACAATTCAAATTAAGTTGGATAAGACATGTTATCACGACTTCTTCAATTTCAAGATGTCAAAAATTAGGAATTGCATTAATATTATTGCAAAATGTTACGCTACCCGATATAAAAAAGAAAATATTGGGCTAAATATGGTTACAACTTTATTTAGATAATTTGAAGATGAAATATTCCATAGATCGGACATATTTCTATACAGTTCAAAGATCTCCTTCTGCACTTCTTTTTCCTTTTCTGTAGTACCCATTATGTCACAAAATATTGTTACAAAACTGTTTTCTGAGTTGGCGGAATAAATGTTTATTTACAATAATTAAAAATACAATAACAATAAATGCAACAACGAAAAGTCAATTCTAACAATAAAGAAACTTAAACGGTAATTTTTGAACTAAACGAGCCACTTAAATAACACTTAACTACATACAATTGACTACACTAATATTTATTTTACCAGGTGAATTTATATCACGGTATTTATATCAGATTTATTTCGCTGTTCAACACTGTCACAGTACAATCTACACTGACTGATTACCGTTGACAGATAAATATTTATTTCGCTGTACTGACTGATGGCACGATTCACCATTCACTGATTGCCCCAACACGACACACTCGCCGTTTATATACCTGCGTGCGGTGTACGCTCTGTGCGTCCTCGTATCCTCTAGCGTTGTCTGGAATCTTCGATACCATTCCACGCTTTACCACTGTGACCTTTCTTTCTCGTGGTTTCTATTGGAGGCAGTGGCGTAACATCTTGGGGTTTGCTACAATATGTACTTGGTGGTTGTAGTTTTACAAGGAAAATGATGACAGCACAGATCGTATATGCAGATAGGCCAATGACTCTACACGCGACCCAACTTGCAGTTTGTTGGAGTGGGGAGTCCGGAAATCGTGTGGTCACCTGAGTCAACCACCCAACATAAAAAAAATAATAATAATAAATCGACCCAATTAGCGTACAGTTTCAGGGTCCCTGCAGATTGAACCCAGCAGATTGTGTCGTGTGTAGGAGGTTTAAATAGGTAATAATTAACTGTGGTACTTATAGTTTTTTTCCCTACAATTTTTCCTATAAAAATAATCAGTTTCAACCCCGGTTTCAACCAACATTATGGATTTCGAAAGTTTGATGTTAATGTTGAAATACGATATCTGCGGTATCAACAGTATTGTACAAAATTATATTCATATTGTAATATTCATTTCAATAAATGTTTATCTATAAAATAATTTTAACTAGAAAGTTACAACTTCAAAGCGGAAAATTAATAATAAAAGGGCAGTTATTAAATCTTACAAAAAAAATTAGAAAAAAACAGAATCTTTTAAAACGCTTCCAGATTTTTTTACAGTAAGTTAATTTAAAAGTTTCACTTCTACCGAGTGTGTCCACGACACAGCTGATATTTTTTTAAATTGTAAATTTTCGACATACTCTCGTATAACTGTATACATGTTTACATATGTATTAATGTATCATCAAGAGACAGTGTGAAATGGGTTCTTTAAATCTTCCTGCGCTTGCATTTTGAACAAAGTCAGATTTTATAATTACGTGAAAAATCTCCACAAAACACAATGTGCATGGAAAAGATATCACTCTTTTCTTTATAAACATTCAAAACGATTACTGTAGAAATGTTTCCCTATTGTTACAAACGACGGCTGGCAACTTATTTTGCTCAGATCTTTGAATTAACACACCAAAAACGGAAATATAAATAACAGCAAGGTGGCGGCTGTGTCTGACGTTTTGTAATCTCGTTGCCAATCTGCTAAAATTTATTTTAAATATTATATATTATAGATGTTAAAATGAAAGTTTCTTAGAATATTATTACGATATAACAAGTAAGTAATAACTTAAATGATCACGAGGAAGTAGACAATAGAAAAAAAATCGACTGATGACCAGTCCTATACTTCCCACCCAGTAAATATTTACAAAAAATAAACACTCTTTTTTTATTCTTTGAAAAAAAGCATGGCCCTCTTTTTTGTTTGGTGATCTACTGACTAGTAATATAGCAAATATAGTAATATAGCAAAAATCATGGTTACCTTGATTTACGTGCAATTTTCTTTTTTTAGTAAAATATTTTTTTTTTGTAAACTATACATTTTAGAGAGAAAAAATATTTACATTTTTTTCATATTATAACATCTAGAATTCATTTATATTTTTATTTACCTATGTTAATACGTGACATTGAGAACGTTTTTTTTAATATCTCAGGATCCACTGAATTTGACTCAAAATCTAATCAAATCTAAGTTAAAGGCTGATAAACACAATAGAACAATCGGCATGGCCGATGTTGTTCCGTTTTTACGATATCGAAGGCGAAAAATTGACCACATACACACACACACACATACAGACATCAGTCAGATCGGTATAAATAAAATTTTTGTTTTAAATATTAAAAAAGCCACTTTCCCGATCCAATTTCTTTATTAATTATATATGCTTATTTCTTGTTACACTGATTGAACAAACGGTGATTTTACAACTTTTGTTTTGATCGGCTTGAGAGACGATACAGTTCATGACTCTAAAAGTTGTGAATCATTTTTATTTTGTGGTCTAATGAGTCATTTTATAACATAACTCTTTTAATCACATTTGAATTAAACCGCAAAATGCAGCAAAAAATTAAAAAAAAACAATAATTGCAATTCATTTTTAAGAAATTACCGTAGCTGTATAAAATTTGAGAAAAAAAGGTAAATAGCACGACGAACAGAAAGTAACTGCATGACACAATTTATTAATTTGTATTTAAATATTTTTTCAGTACATATTTTCTATACGCTCCAAAGTCCAATTCCAGGTCTAAAGATTTATTACATATAAAATATAGTCTATACCAGGCATCGGCAACTGGCGGACCGCGGTCCACGTCCGGACCGCGGAAGGTCAAAAACTGTACCACCAAAATTTTTTTGAATTATTTAAAAAATATTTTTTTGTACTTTCCGCTACGAAAGTTTTATTTTCGAGTGCTTTGTGGTGGTAACAAAGAGGCACATTTTGAAGAACCAATATCACTCAAGATTAACGACCGCTCACCTTGAAACACTCTTCGCATAAGCTGCTCCCCGCGTGAACCTAACTTTAAAAAACTGACTTAAGACCGCAAATGTAATTTCTCCCATTGATTTTTGAATACAATTATGCCTATCTATTCTATTTCATATTCTTTTGTGAGTGAAAATTAAAATAAAAAATTAGTAAAGAATATGAGTTGTTTTTTTTTTTTGACCTCGATAAAAATTTTCAACAGTATCCGGACCCGACCTATAATTACTTACCGACCCCTGGTCTATACACTTATTCATTATTATCATTAAACTAACTGTTTTACCCGGCGTTGCCCGGGAATGACAGCCCCTGTTATAATAGCATAATGAGATATACCCTAAAAATTGTCAAATTCAATCGAGTTAATACGGGACCCCACTCACTTCGCTCTAAACACTTCGCTCGTTCTGTCGAGTTAAACGTCTCTCTGTTTATCCGTTTATGACTCGAGAAACACATGCATTTTTTTTTATTTATCTTGAATATTATTCTCATGTTGTATAGGCTAAATATTATTACGCTATGACAAACGGAGGATGACCGGTGAGCGAGAATGAAACTCAAGTCGGGGATTCCGCACACTATTTTCGTAATTCACTCGACCGATCGAGCGAAGGTTCCACATTAACTCGATTGAATGAGCGAAGCAAATAAGATCTGGCAATAGACACTTATTTAAAATCAGTTGTGAACTTGTGAGACGCCAAACGAAAATTTACACAGGTGTACCCGGGACGACAAGCTATAATTTATAAAAGAAAACGGTTGTCTGTTTGATTTCGATAACCTCTGAAGCTATTCAACCGATTTTCATCGAATTTCCACGAATAAGTAGAGAAAATATTTGATGTTTTAGAATTTAGGCTATATTATCTCATTATCATGATGTGTTATAATTGCATAGCGACAGTTCGAAATCCACACGTGCGAAGCCGCGAGTACAGCTAGTAGCATTTCACGTATTAATACTGTAGCAAACCCCAAGATGTGACGCCACTGCCTCCAATAGAAACCACGAGAAAGAAAGGTCACAGTAGTAAAGCGTGGAATGGTATCGAAGATTCCAGACAACGCTAGAGAATACGAGAACGTACTAGGCTGGGCCGCGTAGCGTATATAAACAAGCCGGTACGAGTGAATGGTGCGTCGTGCCATCAAGCGGATCAATGAAATAAATATTGATCAGTCAACGAGAATCAGTCAGTATAGATTGTACTGTGACAGTGTTGAACAGCGAAATAAATCTGATATAAATACAGTAACAGAAATAATTACAAATAAATAATCCTTGTATATATAGTTATTTGTTAAGTGTTATTTAAGTGGCACGTTTAGTTCAATAATTACCGTTTAAGTTTTTTTATTGTTAGAATTTTCTTTTCGTTGTTGCATTTATTGTTGTATTTTTAATTATTGTAAATAAATATTTATTCCACCAACTCAGAAAACAGTTTTGTAACAATACGTATATTCTCATCTATCTATCTATTTGTTTTAACATTTAGTGCAACTTTATTTGGTAATTTTTCCTTCGTGAAAATAAACAATACAGACAAAATAAAAAATCACTGTATAGGTAATACAAGAAAATGTATTTGAAGTCAAGAAGTTGTACCAGTTGCACACAGTACCTACCTATGTAGAGGCAGTAAGGATATAGTAACAACTACAATCCACCACCCTCCTCCTCTTTCCATTTGAGACTACTGCCGCCTGTTCGTCCTCCGTGTTGTTGTTCCTGAGCTAGCCGTGCTGTCAGTCAAGACGCACGTTCAGTTAGGGGGTGAGTTCAGATGGCGGCGTTAGACTGTAAAGATTAGAACGGGGAGGGTTGCTCACACTCAACTCTACTCACACCACCGTAGCTGTGTACGGTTTATATAGGTATAAACAGACGTCTGTAGTATTTACTGTGAAAGGCGACTTACGACTCAATGATAACAAAAATTAGTTGTGAACTGATTCCATTTTTTTTAATCGGAATGCAGACTTCGAACCTTGAATCAAACCAAAATTTAACAAGAATTTTAATGAACAGAATTTGGAAATCAGTCAAATTATATATTATTACTAGCGGCCCGGTCCGGCTTCGCCCGGGTGCTAAGAAAGCCCGGGTGCTAGGAATTTCCCGGGTACAATATTGACCACATACACACACACACACGATACACACGCACATACAGGCATCAGCCAGAAAATGATCTTAAACAATTGCTAGGATCTCAAAACGTGAAGATCTGTTAAAATCTCGACATATTTTTTTCGGGTTAAATCCATTACTTCCCTACCATAGTAGAGGTGGGAAGTAAAAATTACGTCGATAGTCATTTTACTCGAGATTCTGTCATTTAAGAATTAAGATTATACTGGCCGGCAAACAAATCTAATCCGAATCCTTTAATCGAAAATCGAAATTAGCTATTTTTAAGATGGCTTATTGACAATTTTTTTTTGATGATTTCTAAGCGTATTACGCGATATACTCGACACAGATTTATTGTTGAAGCGCCTGCGCATGTCTTTGACGTCATATCGTGATGAAACAAATTGCAGAACATAAAAGTCCGAAAATTTGTTTAAATTTCGAAATAACACAGCTGCAGTTTAATTCTATACCTATTATATATTATCGCAAAGTATTAAATTGATTCAGTTAATTACAACCAAATACAGGGTATCCCAGGAGGAATCTGCCAAACTTTAGGAGCTTGTTATTTAAGCAATTTTAAACAAAAAAAGTTATATCAACATAGGTTCGATTCGAAAAAGTTATCGAGTTATGGCTTGTTGAAAAAAAGGTAAAAACATTAAAAATTGCATTAAATATGTTTTAACGGCTGAATAATTGTACAGGATATGATTTTGTCTATTAAAAAGCAATAAATTAAAATTTGGCTGCCTATCCAATATTTCCTATTGAAAATTGTACACCTCGGTCGCAAAATTGTAGCTCGATAACTTGTTCGAATCGGGCCTACATTGATATTACTTTTTTTGTTTAAAATTACGTAAATAACAAGCTCCTAAAGTTTGGCGGAATCCTCCCGGGACGTCCTGTATATAATTTTTTCAAAACTTCAAACATTTCTGAGAATTTATATTAGAAATCGTGTCCATCGTGATTATAATAAAATAAAGAAAAATCGCAGGATAGTGGACAAATATTTGATTTATTAAATTAAATGTACGACGTTTCGTTTATATATTTAAACTTTTTCAAGTACACAAAAATTTTTGTGTACTTGAAAAAGTTTAAATATATAAACGAAACGTCGTACATTTAATTTAATAAATCAAATATTTGTCCACTATCCTGCGATTTTTCTTTATTTTATATCTGAGAATATTAAGACAATTAATATCATCGGGTACCTACTGCTTGAATTATTGTAATTATGTATTTTGTAACTTACAGAAACATTGCAGTATTATATTATTACGTTACGGTAATTTATGTATTTTATAAAAACATAAACTGATATAGTCTACATCAGTACTCGTAAATCACCTCTCCTGGAAAATGAAACCTATCTGTATGGGTGTATGATACTGATATATACAAGGGTCTGTAAGCGTGTAGTTGTGTGTGTGGTACGTTGCACGACATGCCATATGCATGACGGACAGACACGACCGACTAGCGTTGGGCGAATACGAGATGTTTTTACAATCGAAACAATCGCAATCGTTCATAATAACAATCGAGTCCACAATCGACTCGGAGTTTGATTTTACAATCGAAATGTTCGATTGCTCAAGTCGATTATTTGCCAGCGAATGAGAATACATATAATCGCGATTCAAGGTTATATGCTGGTCGAATGAAGTCTGACGTTTACGCTACTCGTTCATCGTTGATTCACTGTTCAGTCGGTCTTAGAGCATTCGATTACTGCACAATCGACAATCCATTGACTCGACCACAGTTGTTGAGTGATGAACGATTATATATTATGTGGTTCTCGACAGTGTACGTCGTCTGTACGATTCAGTACTATGCAACTTGGTCTCGGTGAAATATGAAACAACAACAATCGAGTCCAAGTGAAAACCATCGAGAGTCATCGAGATGTTTGAACAATCGAGACAATCGACTAAAATATCTCGCAATCGCCCATCACTACGACCGACCGACATCGTTGAGTCACGCTATCTGCAGGTGGAGAAGGCGAGCTGCTGGTAGGGAACCCCACGGCCTATAATATGTCTGTGCATACTACGTTATCAGTCACTTATCACTGAGTGATAAAAGCGAAAAATGGATGAATAATAACTGTATTTTGGATTGCAAATTAAACTGGAGCCCAGAAATAGAACTAGCAGTGATAACTGATGACGTCTAAGCGTGGGGTGACATTCTCAGATCTTATTTTTTAAAATATGCCCTTGTTTGTTTTAAGTTAGTATTTCTGTTTTATTTTTAGTTTTGTTTGTTTTATTTGAGCTGCATAGACGCTAATGACCTCAGCTGTCGGGCGTCTATAATCTACAATATCTATCTAAAATATGCCCAATAGTTTAGGCGAAGTTTTTTAAAACATCCGCTTTTTTCAATTAGTCAATCTGAAGGTTCAATCAGTCACTCCAGGGACCTTTATGTAAAAAACACAACCTTTATATAAAAAATTCTTGGGTATATCAACGCACTAAAAAGTAGAAAATAAATGTCTTTTTCTTCTATAACATTTGAAAGCGTGGGGTACATTTAGATCATCGAGTACCCAGCGCTTTTAAAGGTTATATAGAAGAGAAAAAAAATGATTTTATATTTTTTGGTGCATTGATATATAAGCATTTTTTTATTTTTTAAAACATTTTTCAAATTTTTAATCATGTATTTATTAAATTTTAAACGGCTGCAGATACGTTTTCCAACCATCAGCACCATCACTTCCACCAGATGTTTTTTATTTCCATTTTTAACTTATTATATAAATATTATTATAGCCAAAAAATATTGCATTGTCATCAAAACTAAATACGACTACAAAGTTCCACGTCAATTGGACATTTGGAAGAGAATGAAAATCGAGTTGCAAGATTTTTTTACATACATACAATACCATACAAGTGAAGCTAATAATATATAATATCTAACCGTGTTAAAAATTCGACAGTTTTGAAAAACTTTGTCTGAACAATTGGGCAATATTTTTTATTCATAATTACAATGTCTGTGAGTGTTTTGTAAAAGTTCTATAATCATTACATAATAATTTGAAAAAAATCACTGGATTCTAGAAAAAAGAAGTGTTTCGTTAAAATTATGCTCCGACGATGTGGGTGTTGCGATGTTCGAGAACCCTTGAGATTTTTTGTGCGAGTATACCTACAGAGCACCCATGAATTTTCTTTGACCTCAAAATATACGCTAGCAAATATTTTTTTCAAATCCAAATCGGCTAATCATTGGTGGATTTTGTCGAACACGCGAGTGACGCTACTCTGAAATTCATGGTGACCTGCAGGCGTCTCGTATTTTACGGGTTGTCCTGTATTTTAGGGAGGGGCAACACGGGTCTATACGTGGTCCGGTATTTTTTGACCGAAATCAAATTTTTTAAAGTCAAAATTAACGGAACACGATAAATAACAATTATTAAACGAAAAAAAAATATGTTCAGAACGCCGACAATTAGCTTTTTTGTTGTTGATTATTAATTTGGATCCGGAATTGGACCCGAATTCCTCTTGCTTTTTACTTCCCACCTCTAATATGGTAGGGAAGTAATGGATTTAGTCCGAAAAGATATTTCGAGATTTTAACAGACCCTCACGTTTTGAGACCCTAGCAATCGTTTAAGATCATTTTCTGACTGATGTCTGTGTGTGTGTGTGCGCGCGCGTGTGCGTGTGTGTGTGTGGTCAATTTTTCGCCTTCGATATCGTAAAAACGGAACAACATACGGCCATGCCGATTGTAGTCGAATTTTTTTAATAATAAACTCTGTCATTTTATAGAAGTAGTTACCTACCTATACTGTACTTTTAAAATAAATAGAACGATTTTTGAAACATATAAACTTTTCTCTTTGAATTAAAGTTTAGATCTTCATTTGTGCGATGGACAAAAGAGTGCAAAATCTATACTGTAATTTACAGTCTAGTAACCATGTACGTATACTTTATAATTATGCAAAAGTTTAGAATGAGAAACAGTAATTACACAGTTTACGGCAAAATTCTAGACTGCCTATTCATTAATTACAAGATCCCTAGATTCTTACTAGTGCAATATTCAGACATCACAGTCATAGCATTGTCAACTATAGTTATCTGTTATCGTGGGGTTATTAGGATGTGAGGCTTTGGGGCGCCACCGAAATTCAGACTGGGCATTCATTACGCTTTAAGATCCCTAAGCTTAACTCGTGCATCGTACCGTCACAGTCAAACACTGGTATCGCGTATAGTTCATAGTAACTGTGCGTTTAGACTGTGAAACTTGCGGCGCTGTCAGACAAACTGCAGCTCGGGATGATTGATGGCTAGCGGGCGGCGAACAGTTGAATAACAGGGGTCGCTTTGGTGTAACATTCTCGTTCCAACCCTCGGATAGTTCAACCCCTGTCTATATAACATATAGCTGTTGCAGATAAATTACTGGATTCCGCAAAGTTGCGAGAGGGTTTTTAATCACCCCTTTCTTCCAACCCTATTGTCATAATGTGCAATATTCTATGTCCATAGCAAGTGCATTGTAGTTGTATCATATGCGTGAACATTATAATATGTATGTATATTTTATCAATTGTAAAGTTTTCGAGATATCTTTATTCACTGTAACTGAATTTAATTAGGTATGAAATTAAAAATTGCAGTAAAAAATACTGACATAACTCATAATATACGGAGTAATTAAAATCGACACAAATGTTTTAAAATATTTTTACTTCCCACCTCTACTATGGTAGGGAAGTAATGGATTCAGTCCGAAAACAATATTTCGAGATTTTAACAGATTTTCACGTTTTGAGACCCTAGCAATCGTTTAAGATCATTTTCTGACTGATGTCTGTATGTGTGTGTGTGTGTATGTGTGTATGTGTGTGTGTGTGTATGTGGTCAATTTTTCGCCTTCGATATCTTAAGAACGGAACAACATACGGGCATGCCGATTGTTCTATTGTGTTTATCAGCCTTTAACTTAGATCTGATTAGATTTTGAGTCAAATCGGTTCAGTGGATCCTGAGATATTCAAAAAAACGTCCTCAATGTCACGTATTAACATAGGTAAAAAAAAATATAAATGAATTCTAGATGTTATAATATGAAAAAAATGTAAATATTTTTTTTCTCTAAAATGTATAGTTTTCGAGAAAAAAAATATTTTACTAAAAAAAATAAAAATTGTACGTAAATCAAGGTAACCATGATTTTTACTATATTAAGCTACATCAGTAGATCACCAAACAAAAAAGAGGGCCATGCTTTTTTCAAAGAATAAAAATTAAATTGTGTTTTAAAGACCACCAACAGCTAAGGTTATTTGGGCCTAGTCAAAGAATAAAAAAAAAGAGTGTTTATTTTTTGCAAATATTTACTAGGTGGGAAGTATAGGACTGGTCATCAGTCGAATTTTTTCGGTCTAGTATTGCTATCTGTAAATAAAATCGCAATTCTAAAATTTGGAGGAGGTAAATTTGCTTTAAACATTTTTAAATTTCAGAAAATTTTAACTGTCAACAAAGGTAAATTGTTTTATGCTGTTTTTATAACTTAAATTTTTTTCGGAAAATTTACTTCTGTGGTTAAACATCAGTAAATAAATCCAGCATTTGCGAGAAGATATTTACTTTTAAATGAAAAAAATCGACTATGGAGCATTAATCATAAAATTGTCTCAAACGATTCCCTAGGCCCTAGGGCCTATCTGATATCAAATCGTGAACATCTATGAAAATCCTGATTTTTTTTCGTACAATGTATTTATTAAACTAAAATAATTAATGTATATCCAAGTCCATGAAAATTGATAAAATGAAAATAGTTCTAGATTTAAAACAAACATATAATTCGTCTGAATCAGATAACAGTGACTGCCCTTTTCTTTATTATTTTTTATAAAATCATTCGTTTTGCAAAAAAGAGAAAACAAAAAACTCCCAGTAAACAGTATTTTAATAAGCAACAAGGTATTATTTTTATAAGATGTTATAATCTCTGTTATATTAAATTCGAACACTGCGTTTATTAAGTTTTCAATAAACGAGAAAAATCACTATCACCGAAATTATATCTTTATTTTTTATTATATAAAATTTATATTTTAATGCTCATTTCATAGAAGTCATCGAGAATATATTAATAAACTGGGAACACGTTTTTGCAGCTAATTAAAATCGCGTGCGCCCATTAAATCCGTGACTTTTTACTTAATACTACCTTACTGCAGCTGCGTCAATGAATTTGTTCGATTTGAAACGAATCTGTTATTTCTAATATACAAAAAAGTTGCTCAATCACATCCTAACTACTGAACGGATTTACTTGGAAATTTGTAAAGATACAGAATAGTAGAGGTACTATAGAACAAAATATAGGCTATGTGTTTGGTTTTTTATCTCCGACTTATTCTAAAATTTGAAAAATTGTTTTAGCGATATACGTGTATAGAATAAGTAAAATATCTAATAGACCGCGAGAGCTAGTGACAGTTTTTTGGTGTTATTTATTCAAGGCCTTATTTTTGTGAAGATGTTGAGGGAGGCATATTAAAGTGCCCTGAGTAAGGGATTTTGCTAGATAGCGGTATGGGAGGGATGCAGACCGCCCCCAACATGTAACAGAAAAAATGGTCACCATTATTATTGCTTCAAGGCTGAAATTGTTTGGATAGCTTGTCGGTGACCCAATAATGCCATTATAATATTTGCAGATCGATTGCTCAGTATTAAAGGGGTGGCAGATCACCCTAAACGTGTCATGTACCCGACGAAATTATATTATTAGTTCAAGGTTCAAATTTTAATACGTTGTTACGGCGACTGTTTTAAGCATATATTTCAATTTGCAGAACAAAATATTGGTACACACTTTGTCGTAACACTTTTTGTCGTAAATATTTTTTTTTATAGAGACTTCAATTCTAAACAAAAAACGTCTCTACTAATTTTCTGTAAGAAATATCGTTACGGAGATATAATGCAAAACCTGTTAGCATCCCTTTTTCAAGATGGCTGCCAAATGGGGTGCCGTCGACCCCGAAAACTCAGTTTTAAATAGTGTTGCCGTCTAGACAAGACAAGACTTTCAAAGTCTTATCTTGTCTTGAAATATCAAGACAAGACTTCACTTAAGTCTTGTCTTGAAATATCAAGACTTCACTAAGAAAATCTAGACAAGATAAGAGTCTAGAAAGTCTAGATCTAGACGGCAACACTAGTTTTAAACTTACACCGCCCCCCCCCCCCTTCGCAACGAAAAAAAACCTTGCCTTACCCAAAATGCAAGGTTAGCCTAAAAATGTAACATTTCAAATGACTAGAACTGTCATACCGCCTGCCAGTCGCGACGCGGGTCTGTCATTCCCAGGCAACGCCGGGTAAATATGACTAGTATGTAATAAAGTTGCAAATCTATATACTCAAATGCCAATTAAATATTGGCGATAAACCATCATAAAACCTGTGTCTAGAAATAAATGACCTACCATTTGATTCCTTTTTATTATTTTTTTCACAATATTCGTATTATTTTTTTTTTGCAAGACCGATAAATTATTATCTTATTATTATAAAAATGATTTATAAATAATAATTTTAATAAATATTTTTACAAATGGCAAATTCCAATATGCGATCAGCAATAAATATTTACCTACCCAATAATATCTGCACAACTTTATCAGACTGAGTTCTACATTCTACAGGTATTTTTTATTTCATTGCATGTTTTATGCGCTGAAAAGTTTCTTTTTTTAAATGACTCGATGAAACTTTTCATATTGTTTTTTCCAGCACATTAAATATATCCGTAATCCGACGTTAGCTGCTTTAAAATCGTTATCGTATATACAGGGTCACCTTCTTTTTACGTTACGTACGGCTACATAATATAGCATGGCGTTGAATAAAATGCATGGGCAAAATATTTGTAGTAAAGGACATTCCAGTATGGTATGTTTATCAGTTGATTTTTGACATTTTTTAAGACAAAATAATTTTTTCATCATATTGTATGCAGGACAATTAGTGTAAATTTGTTCCATATAAGCTCAAACTTACCTTACAATACTTATTGAGATCCGTGGGGTAAGTTTGGGTTTCTATGGGACAAATCTATACCTTGGGAATCCCTACCATAAGCTGAAAAAAAATTTTTTTTCTTACTCTGTAACCTCATACTTTAGCTGGTACATCTTTACTTCTTCCTTGTGCACTGTGCATATAGACACGGTTCAGTGCGCATTTAATATGCGCAATATCATTGCACGCACTTGGAATGCTCAAAATGTTAAAAGCATCGATGTTAACATCGAATTAACAAAATCGATGTTGTTAAAATATCGAAACAAAACCATCCATGTTTTCCAATAACGAGTAAAAAATATTTGTTTTTAATACATATATATAATAACCATTAAGTTAATCATAATTTTAGGACAATCCAGGTCGGAAAGACACTATATATATTGATTTTGATTTCAAGTACCTACAGATTTGAAATTTTTTATTTTACAAAGTGCTTAATAAAAAAATTTACAATATTTCATTTTAAACTTAAACATCGAAGAAAACATCGCAAAAAAACATCGATGATAAATATATATCGATAAAAATAACATCAATATAAACATCGATGTATCGTGCGTATCCCTTGCTCGCAGAATCTTGTCACCTAAGAATTACTAAAAAAACTAGGCACACATAATATAAAAATTCACGATTCAAAGCAGTTGGAAATCGATTCGAAAGTAATTAGCAAATAATATGCAACATTATAACTAAATGCTTTCTTTGATTATTTTCAAATATTCACTAAAAAAAATACAACCGAATTGAGAACCACCTCCTTTTTTTGAAGTCGGTTAAAAATCGTAAATAAAGATAGATTATCACTTGAGTACCTACGGTTGCCTTACCACTCATTCCCTTCGGTTTCACCCACAAAAAAGCTTCAATTATATTGCTGTTTATTGGCGTGCAGAGGTATGCTGGGTCTCTGATACGACTTTAAATCTAGATTTAATGACATTCTTAAATCTAGAGTTTAAAGCCGAAAGTAGTAATAGAAACCGATCAATAGATTATGTAACATTTATGAATAAACACATTGTATATTGTCTATTAACTTTGGGCAACACACTTGAATTTATTGTTCGTCTGTCAACATTTACCTGACGATGCAAAACTTTTATAGTTTTAGACATCGGAGTGAAGTATTTATTATTATTATGTGTTTTTATTGTTTTTTTATTATTATTAATAAGTTGAAAATCCAAACTTAAGTACTGGTTTAGTTACTTTATTAAAAAACTTACTATAAAATGCTTGGAAGTGCAGCCGTGGATGTGCATAGCCGCTTTCCCGTAGCAGTTCGGGTATTTCCAGAATAATTTTTAACTGTAACTCTGCGTACTTTTTGATGTGAAACATCTTATGTCGGGCAGTGAACAGCCGCGTGGGGGGAAATATGCAACGAAATTTCTGGTCCGCTCCTTCGCTGCTGTTCTCCCCACCACTGCGGAACTCTCTCTCTCTCTCGGCTTCCGCGCGCTCGGGCACGGGAAGAGAGAGAGAGAGAGAGAGAGTATACATACGAACGTACTGTAAAGCAAAAGTATATGTATACACGTGTAGGTATGTAATATAGATACTTCGCTGTGTATTTAGTTGCGTTTCTGGCTCAAGCGTGCTCAAACGCCGCAACCGCGTGTGTTACAGTGCAATATATAGGATTACGTCAGCATAACAGTTAGTTGCTGCTTTTGAAAAAATATATACTACTACATAGAGAATACCACCGAGTTCAATAACGTTTTCTTTGATGTTTCACATCTGTCGGGGGTCCCGAGACCCACACCCTTTTTTTCCTCAAGCACTCGTAAATTTTTCGATACTAAATTATCTACGATGGTAATTACTTGCATCCATTATTATTTTAAAGTTTTCAATAATTAAAATGAGACGTTTCGTTTCTTGAGATTGGCGCTAAAAATGGACATGTTTTCGAAAAAAATCGAGTGGGATAACAAACAATAGATATTTGGACCCCATGTACAATGAAATGAACATTTATAATTTTTTTTTAATATTTTGACTTTGAAGATAAAGTCACCTGGTGGTTTTGTTCAGAGACCGATGTATACGCTGCTCTGACTGGAGTACACGACCATACCAGTGCAATGGAGTTGTGTACGGTGTACACCCTTCATTCACAGGTGAAGTGTGTGACAGGCCGGAGGGCCTGGCACCGTATGCATTGCTGCAGGGGTCATATAGAGAACACGCATGTGTTCTATAGATATCTAATTTATAAAATATACATTAAGATAATTAAAAAATATTAGTAAAAAAATTTTTTTTAGAGACAAGCTTATATAGAAATGTACTAAAAAGGAAGAAATAATATTTAAAAATTTAGATTCATAATTATTAAGAAGGTTATAAACTCTATGATAGTTTATTAGTCGCAACCCTCGCTTTTGTAATAATTATGAACCTAAATTATTAAATATTAATTTTTCCTTTTGAATACATTTCAATAAAAACTTGTCTCTAAAAAGGTTTTTTTTTTACTAATAAGTATTTTATTTTGTCATTTTATTCTTTCAAATTGTTATCCCCTTTTGACCCACGTTGGGTTTGAATTTCGATAAATCCCTCCTTGGTGGATGCTTACGTCAGAAAAGAAACCTATACTGTCCAAATTTCAAGTTTCTATTTGATCGATTTGGCCTGGGCATCAATTGAACCCCTTATAGGGGTTAAATTTAATTCTAAAACGATTTATTCATGTATTGTCATCGGGAATACATATGTGTACAAAATTTCAAATCGATCGGATAAGTGGAAGTCGTTCAAAATTGACTTGCTAGATTTGACCCACACATACTAGCTAACAGACTAACGAACAGATGAATTTAAATAAAAGCTTGTAAAAAGAAGGCAAATATTTTAGGATTGAATACAGCTTTTTGTCTTTGTTAGTCAATATTTTGAAACAGGTAATCAGTGCGTGTACACGGTGCATGTAAATTCATTTTTAGGGTTCTGTACCCAAAGAGTGGAACCGTATTGATTTCACTATTCTGTCTGTCTATCCGTTTGTCACAGCCTTCTAGCTCTTAAACTGGAAGTCTACCACATAAGAAAATAGGAGTAGTAATTGTGGTTAATAATACATGTTAATTAATGGTAATCCCTGCCCTTAATACGAATTCACTATAATTAGTGAATTACTATAACACTAACTCAACCAGCGTGAAACTGGGAGTTTCGGGTTTGAATCCTGATAGTGACATGACGTGTAAAACCATTTTCTTGTGTAGCATTGTAACGTTATGACCGGCGTTTAGTAATTAACTATAATTATAGGGATTTCGTATTGTAGAAAGGGTTTACTTTTATTAATATATATAATATGTATAAGTACTACAATATAATGAAATTGGCTAATTATATCACGTAAGTTGATGCCCTGAGCTCTAAACCCATTCAGACAAATGCTATTTTTTATTGGACTTATATTTCGGTGGTTGCCGTACACCGAAAAGGGGCTTGAAGACAGTTGGGTAAGACATTTTCTTTAATTTCTTTTTTAACCCAGCGATGTAGCTTAGTGGTACAGCACTATACTCGCATTGGGAAGGTACTGGGTTCGAATCCCGGCGGGGGCAGATGTGACTAGGACTTTTTCCTACTGCCTCATGCCGAGAAACGGTAATTCCTGTACCGGCCATCTTGTTTGAGGTTTTCCATGGTTTCCCTCAATAATTCCAGATAAATATCGAGATGGTTCCTTATTCAAGGCCATGGCTGATTACCCGTCAAACTCCTATGATCCCAAAGTTGCCTACCTTATCTAATTTCCTATCATTCCTTCATTCGCACATTGCTATTAATTAAGTTGATGTATAAAAATGTATAAAACGGGAAGTGGTAAAAATGGAAAATAGTAATGGTGCGAATGGCGTCTGTTAACATAATGTCGAGAAACGGACGTTAAACGCATTATTATTATTATTATTATTATTAATTTCTTTTTTAATCCAGAATGGTAACACGAAAGGTCTACAAAGTGACTAATTTCGGTACAACATTGTGCTCCCCGGTAGTATTTGAAAACTAAGTATTAATTGATCTGTAAACATGAAATATGGCAATTACTAACAACAAATAGTGCAGTATATATAGGATTACGTCAGCATAACAGTTAGTTGCTGCGTTTGAAAAAAAATATACTACTACATAGAGAATACCACCGAGTTCAATAACGTTTTCTTTGATGTTTCACATCTGTCGGGGGTCCCGAGAGCCACACGCTTTTTTTTCTATTATGAGCATCGTCAATGGTCAAAATTAAATATAATTTTATGTCTTAAAATTTGCATAAAAAAAATAAAGCATACATATTCACGTCTATACTTTTTTGGTTAAGAAATCGAAAACAAACACAGATTTCCTTTTTTTCGTAATATCAAATTAGGCAATAAAAATGCTAGTGCAGATGCACGTGTTCAAATGATCTTAATTTTCAGAAATTCTGTTACAATTGTTGATCCCAACAAGTAGAACAGTAAGTTATTGTTTAAATAGTTTAATCTGTTTTAAAATCTCGTTTAGTAGAAATGTAGGTAAACATAAAATAATTCCAAGAATTGCATCAATATTATGATAATAAAGAAATGCTAATTATCATATTTATCTCGGACCATCTGCATTCACAACCAACCAGATGTAAATCTTCTCATTACAACAAAGTTTTGCAACAAATTCACACTTTGCAATTACTGAGACTGCAGCATTGGGATTCTGCAATTAATGTATTTGATATAATAAAAATGCAATAGATACATTTCATTTCAGTGTTGCGAAAATTTATAATAATTTGTCTCATCATAAAATATGCAGAACATATAAAAAATCAGATCTTAAAACAAATTTTGTTTGGAAGAAATTACAGGTATCTCAGATGAGACGTTTTTTTCTCGGAACATAATTTTTTAATATTTCACATTTAAAATTTAAATATTATGAAGTATATTAGAAATACCTCGTATTTTTTGATGTCCGTCTTGTGACTTCCTGTGTTTTAACATGACGCGTTTCAGCAACGAGTATCTTCAGGTGTGGTTAATTTTTTTTAAAAATTACACATTGAGTATGCGTAACACGTTATAATATTAAGCACATGCGTATAATAATAATATTCATATATTGACTTGGAGACCCAACACTTTAAAAATGTATCATAAAGTTTAAACTAAACACGGCCACAAAAATGACTGTTATTCATTTTTCAAATGCTGTTTGTTCTTTATTTTGTATAGCTTCTAGCCCAAAAATTTGAAAAAGATATGAGATGATTATTTTAAGTTTAAAACTTCTATTCACGAATAATAATTTTGCGCAAACAGTAAAAAACCTACATATTATTGTAATAATGTCGACTTCTTGGCATAAAATCGTTTGTTTTAAAATATTGCCCACGGGATTGATCACGAATCATTATTCAAATAATTGAAAAATAACTGAAAATAATAACAGATCCAAATACAAAAGGAAATACCTCTTATTATTGTTATTCAGATGCGTTATTCTCATAATTTTTGAAGTAAAACTTCTTAGGCGACGTTCGCTTGCTGATTTGAGGACCAAAATGCCAGGTACGCGCGTAACCAATAGCAACGCTATAAATAAATCAATTATGATAATATACCAGATCGGAAATGTCAAATTTCAGAAAAATGTCAAAAAGAGATAGACGGTCTTTTTACAAGCTTTTATTTAACTTGCAATGTATGTTAGTTAGTGTGTTTGTTTAGATCAAAACTTGCAAGTCAATTTTGAACAACTTCCACGTATCCAATCGATTTGAAATTTTGTACACATATGTATTCCCGATGACAATACATGACTAAATCATTTTTAGAAATAAATTCAACCCCTAAGGGGTTCAAACGGGGATGTAGGGTTTTTTTGACGTAAGCATCCACTAAGAAAGGATTTTTCGAAATATCTAAGTTAAAGGCTGATAAACACAATAGAACAATCGGCATGCCCGTATGTTGTTCCGTTCTTAAGATATCGAAGGCGAAAAATTGACCACACACATACACACACACATACACACACACACACACACACATACAGACATCAGTCAGAAAATGATCTTAAACGATTGCTAGGGTCTCAAAACGTGAAAATCTGTTAAAATCTCGAAATATTTTTTTCGGACTAAATCCATTACTTCCCTACCATAGTAGAGGTGGGAAGTAAAAATATGGCATGTGTGCCGCGACACATGCCTTTTTTTTGCTTATCTAGCACGTTACAAAAACTAAATATTCTTTAGTTTTGCACGATTATGCAACATATCAGCTATCACCACAAAATATTCCGCAAAATAATTTATCGTTTAGTTTTTAGCGCTCTAGCGTAATATAATAGTAGTCAAGCAACACTCCAAACATTATCAGCAGATATATCGGTAGAGAACTGTCAGTAGTGTGACATGTTGGATGCATGTGTTTGAGTGTAGAGGGCGCTATCAGCCCCCCAATAGTTTGGCTCTGTCTGTATTGCACTGTGGTCTATGTACACGCACTCCGCAATATTCTATGTTGACTGTACATAATCTACAGTATGATCAACAACCAACACAAGGTATAGTACAACTGTCGACACTTTTGTTGGATTTATCTTACAATTTTAACAGGCTGTTTTTTAATAACGCTGTTAAATTTTGATTGCTACGTGTTCATTGGTTGCTGCGTTTTCATTTCGGCAAAATGTTGATCGTTACCACAGCAACCGTCATTTAACAGCGTGATTAAAAAATAAAATTGTACGATAAACCCAACATTTGTCTTTTAATAAAAATTTTTCTTTTGCGAAATCGGACCAATCACAATAACTTCCAATGGGAAGTCAAAAATTAACGAATTTCTATGCACATTACGTAAGAATTCTAATATTGCGATATGTTTTAATTCAATTTAACACGCCAATTTTAACAAGCATCGGTCATTTTCTGGTCCTCGAAACGTGTGTGGTCCTTCGAAAATCTCACTTCTATGGCAGCAGTAAATGCTTATCTAAAAAAAGACATTAAAACAGTTCCATATCTATAAAACTTTGCGCACCTGTCGTTTATTTCGACTTTACCAGTTGGTTGAGTTCGCGTGTGTGCACTCAGTACTCCGTTCAATTCTCTCTGTTTCTATCTCTTTCTCTCTCCAACCACCGTATCTGTACGATTGAAGTATGACAGTACAGAAGATGTGCTTCCCATTTAACACTGTCACCGTAAAATGAGATCGAACAACTGCCCAAGCGTTGATGGCAGGAAAATGACCGTCATAGGTAAGGTGACCAGACGTCCTCATTTGGTAAGATTTGACCTCCTCAGTGATAGGGTTCTCCTATGTCCTCCTTTCCAGTGATAGTGTCCTCCTATGTCCTCTTTTCGAATGATAACGTCATAACGATCCCATTTGTCCTACTTTTTAACGATTTCAACAAATGTTTTTGTGGTTATATACTATGGGTAGACAATCTCACAACCGGTAGAGTAGTGCATTCTTTAATGATTATTATATTATTTATATTATACAGCAAATACGAATACGGCTATGGACTGTTAGATGGCGTCACTCCAGTGTATTTAAGGTTATATTATATTATACGTATTATAGGTACCTAAATAATAAATAGATTGCAAAAGCAGTTTTTTTTGTGCCCAGGTGGTGTCCTCCTGAGCAATTTTAAAATTCTGGTCACCTTAGTCATAGGGCATCCGGTCAGTTAAAAAGAAATGAAAGGAGACAGTGTAGGGAAAACGAAACCGCGTTTGATTTTAAGCAGATCCTCGCACGATTATAATAATTAATGACTTAATTATTAGTCATTAATTAGCACGTCGCATCCGTCACACAACAACCGTATGAAATTTACAGGATTTGTAGAAAACTACCTGTGGTTTAAGAATACCATTGTCAAACCTAACACCATCTTGACCGGAGTGTCCGTCAGATCTGTTTAAACGGGTGATTTTACTGTATTTCTTCTCCGTCACCAAACTTGCCACGTATTTCATTGTTTGACCTTTTGAGTTAGAAATTGCAAACTTTGGGGGGGGTTGGATAATGACATAGGTGTCGAATCATTGTACGCCGCCGTCAGAACACACAACTTTGTTATTTTAAGTAACAGTTTGTATTTTTTCGACGGATTCAGAAAAGTTAGCTTATTTTGAGCATTGACAAAGTACTGAACCTAAGTGCATGAAACACCGAGCACTTTCTGAAATGCTTGATTTATTTAAATGACAAGCACTTTCGTTTTTAAAGTAACTTCTTAACTTCAAACATTACAGTGCAAAAGTCCAAAGTTGAAAATATACATTTTGTTTATCAAAATGAGATAAGGATAAACGGAATATGTTTTTTTTAATAATTTATTAAAATGCCTCTAATGTTGATACAAACGTCAAAAAACATAAGTAATACATATTTTAAAAAATCCTTCAAATCATAAAGCACAGTATTACAGAAATTATTATTATGTTTTATTCAAAATACCTATAAATTAAGCATTTAAAACGCTCGTTAAGCATTTCTAATGCTTAATATAAACTTGTTGAATGCTTATTAAGCAATTTATAATGCTTTTATAGGGTTTTCCAATTTGGGCAGGTCGGTTTTGAAATTGAATAAAACGAGCTGTGTGTGAGGTATTAACGAAATTCTTTATTTATTTGAAAGGCCCATGTATGCCATTATGTATGAAATATGACATAGTTCAAATGTCCGCCGCGCCGATGGACATTCTGCATGGACGATTTGAGGGTATGATTATCTATGGCAGAGGTGACGTGAATTGGCCACCAAGGTCGTGCGATTTGACCCCGCTATACTTTTTCTTGTGGGGTTTTCTGCAGTCGCAGGTCTATGCCAATAAGCCGCAATCGACCGATGACCTCAAAGTCAACATAACCCAGGTCATCGCTCAAATTCAGCCGGATCTATGCGGTAAACTGCAGAGTCATTGAAAATTGGACCTCTCGGATCCGTGCCACCGTGCGAAGCCGCGTGGAACATTTGAACGATGTCATATTTCATACATAATAGCATACATGGGCCTTTCAAATAAATAAAGAATTTCGTTAATACCTCACTCACAGCTTGTTTTATTCCATTTCAACATCGACCCGCCCAAATTGGAAAACGCTTTACGTGCTTAATAAGTAGCAAGTCTCTATGCAAGTGCATTAAGCAGTAAGCATCCGTTTTATAAAGAGCTTTAAGCAAAGTGCTTTAAACATTATAAGTGATTAAAGCATTGTTACAGGCACTAAGTTCTCAACACTGCCCAACTCTTGGGGAAACCCATAAGATTCGGAACGCCTGGTCAGTCTATAACAGTGTCAAAAATTCAGATAGAATTACACCACAAAAAAAAGGAATGGAGCTAAAGTAACACTGCGTAGCGCGCGTTTGTATGCACTGGGCATGAATGCCATCCGTTCCACATGATGCGTGTAACCGTACACAGAAATACGACCGGAAGGTTTCTATATTCAGCGTCTATCCAAATTTCAAAATGTTCCATTGCAATCACTCAATTATATCACTGCGTCTGTGTCCATTTAAATTTATACCAAGTATTCTAAAATAGTACCTCATTCCCTTTATGTTATACTAGCGGCCAATTCGATCACGGCTGAACCCGAAAAGAGCCAGGTGGGCGGAAAATTTCAGCCAGGGCCGAAAAAAGGAGGTAATTTCGGTCCATAAAAAAGGTCATTGCCGTCATTAACTAAAGGTTGAAATGTATGCCACCGAAAACATATTAGGTTAGCACCTCACCTACCGTGACTACCCCTCGCTCACCGCGCATGAAGTGACTTGAAAAAAAGAGATAGTTTCCGTCACAAGACGAAAGGTCGAGATAAATTTTAAATGAAAGTTTCCGACCTCCAAGGTGGGCTGTGGCGGTTGACGGCCAGGGAATTTAAAAAAGATTTTTTTTGGTGCGACTTTCTGTCTTGTGACGGAAGGCAACCCTTTTTTTCAAGTCATTGCATGGGCGCTGAGCGAGGGGTAGTGGTAGGAGGGGGGTGCCAACCGAATATGTTTTCGTTGGCAGAAATCGAGCCCTTTCGAGGGGCATAAATTTCAACTTACAGTTAATGGAGGTATTGACCGTTTTTTTCCGGTCCTGGCTGATATTTTCCGCCCACCTGGCTCATTTCGACTTCAGCCGGGATTGAATTAGCCGTCGCCATGTCAAATTTCCTTCAGTTTTATGAGGGACACTTTGAGTGTCATGGGCTCTCATACTATAAAATAAAAGGAATGAGGTAATATTTTAGAATATTTGGCAACAATTTAAATGGATACAGACGCAATGGAACATTTTGGATAGACGCTGAATATAGAAATATTATTATTGTATGTAATTCAAGATACCGCTTACATATAGGAAGTGGAGGACTGCCTGTATTTTATTTTATAAAATATCAATCCAAAGCATTACGCCAAGGATATTGCTCCTTAGCAAATGTTCTTATTAAGAATATTATGGATATATTTTATATCAATATGCATATTTATGTGCAGATGTGGATATATTTTATAAAACCCGGATTCACGTGTAAGTCTGAGGCTACACTAGATCCGTGTCAGACCAGATCCGATCAGATCAGACCAGACCAGACCAGACCAAATCAGACACTTCAGACGAAGTGGCTACATAGGGAGTGGATAATATCCGACGGACAGTTTTTCTTTGTTGAACAATAATAATTTTTGATGTGCAAATTTTGAATATTTGGATATTTAAATATTTGTCATAGACTGTAGTTAGCTTCTTTCCGGATTCAAATGAAAATCAAAATGCACTGTTTTTATTATTTTTTATCGTTGTTCAACAATAACATTTATTATACATTTATACAACAGCTGTTCTTTGTTTTTGGCGTCCCTGAGTCCTGACCCCTGTCATGAGTATCGGCTGTCGCCAATTATTACTCATTGCTGTGTTTACGTTTTGATTTCAATATGCGATTTATGATTTAGATTAGCGATAGAGATAACATTTTTTTCAGAAATATAATGTAATTTTTTTAATCATTTAACAGTTATGCTATCTGTTATGACTGCCCAGTATTGTTAGATTTAAATTTTATTGTTGGGAAACTTGTGAGGGCCGTGACTTGACAGACTTCAGGATCTTTGTCAAAAATCCAAAAAACAGCTAAATTTTAATTAATTTTAACTATTCGAATAGAAGTTTAAATGAATATTCGAATACTTTAATTTGAAAAATACCGAGCCCTATTATAAACAACAAACAAAACAAACAAACTTCAACAATGCGTTGAAACCGATCAGAGTTAATTTACTTTCATTTTATGGACTACTCATAGATTAATTAATAAATAAATTATATTTTCAAATCATACCTGAAAGATTCATTTTTTCGCCAATATCTCTCCACAAAAGACCTTTCACGTCCCTGTTGTGGTATCTTTTGTCTCTTTGGTCCCAAATAGGAGGCTTTTCACGTACAAGATCAATTAAAAGTGATTTGTCCATACTCACAATTGATATTCAAACACGTTTTTAAATAATAATACAATACAATAAGACAATCTGGTAATAATAGCTAGCATACACAACACTGTTTGTTAAAAACTGTCAAATGTACGGCCGTAGTCTGACGAAAATTTCAAACATGTTTGATTTCGTCCGACGGTCGGAACGTGTCTGTTGCAATCTGACATCTTCTGGCGCGGTCTGGAGTGATAAGTGTAGCCACTTCAACAAGGTTACTGGTGTTTGTTCACATCCGACATTACGGATCTGATCTGGTCTGATCTGATCTGATCGGAAACGGCGCCAATGTAGCCTCAGCCTAACCATGCATGGCACCGTATGCACGATGTAAATGTATGTAGCCTGGAGTTACTGAGTGCAATGTTGTATTGTGCCGTGATGCAGCAAGGTGTGTGTACTCCAAAAGCGGCTAGGCCGCTAGGGTTACAAACCATTGTACTTTTAAAAATTATGACAGGAAAATGCTGAATATCCTTCTGCTTAATCGATATTCGATAAATGATCGCTTTCAACGTTTCTCTTCTTGCATTTCGACTGTTATAAATTCCCATTCCTGCACACGATCATTCCTCTCTGTGCATAAAATTAATATAGTAGTAATTGAGTAGATAATTTGAATAGTGAACTTATGTTGAATTGGGAGTAGCTGGAAAGAGTGAACAATTGATAAATCAATATTTACTTCACTTACAGCCGTTCATTTAGAAGGAATCTACTGTTGTACGATGAAAAGGCATTTTGATGATCAAGGTCGACCTTTTTAGACCACCAAACTTATGCTGAATTACCATGGAATCCACGATAAACAACTCTCTTTGAAAGTCGTACCAGAAATCGAGCATTAATATGTCACCTTAATAAATTTAGAATAGATATATACCTAAATACATATTTTGAGCATTTGTAAAAGAAAACCAACCAAACCCTATCAAACCATAAAGCTAACTTACATAAAAAATAATCAGGAAAACTGTGTGGGGACTGGGGACTGTCGAACTGTACACTATCAAATAATGTGATGGAAGAATTTATTGTCTGGCCGCATATTGCGCTTAAAATACTTTTCAGTTAATCCAGTCCGATCAAAATGCTCTCTGGATTTTTATATTATTTATTTAACCTGACCAAAATACGATTTGTTTGTGCCTCAAAACATGAATCTAAAACTCAAAATCTCATGCCATAATTTTTCAGATGATACAGAGTAGGTATTTAGTTTATGCTAAAAATTTGAGGTCTTCCTGCAAAATCAACCTTTAACGCTGGCAGAAGAAGTATCTGTTTTATCGAATCGGTGAAAGTTAAAAACTTTAAATCTTACAGTTAATTAATACGGAATCTCTTAGCTATAATAATATTGTATTTAACTTAAAAACAGATGCCATAATGTTGAATAGGCGTTTATCGTACATTTAACACGCTGTTTTGTTAATCACTGTTAAATTTTTACATAAAAAACATACGAAGTAACCATAGAAATAACAGCGAATTAACATAACAGCGTGATTAAAATGTACGATAAACCCCACATAATTACGGTAAATTAATACAACTCAGTCAAAATCTGTGAGTTTACACGTTATTATAAATGACATTTGATCTTTACATGTAGTACCTATGTATTGCTATATCCATTGCAACGAAAATATATTTTCGTATTTTCATTATTATTATATTCAATCCTGTAAATATTGTTATTTTTTTAAACGTGATAGTGTTTATTTTATTGCGACTTTTTTCGTTAACATTTATACAGTACGTGGTTGCTGGCACTATACATATTTTTGTTTCAGTTTCTAAGAACTACGCTCTGGAACAAATAAGTTGAACTAAATATCAAGATCTCTTTGTTATTAGACGTAGGTTTATTTAAAAACTTTTATAACTTCCCATTGGAAGTTATTGTAATGGGTCCGAAAATCGAAACCAAATGTATAACAAATTTTTATGTTTCAAGGTCACTATACTATTTTTACACTATTTTTAGAAAGATGTCTCTCTCTCTCTCTGTGTGTGTGTACGTATGTACGTACGTACGTATGTGTCCATTTCTTTCTAAGACGAAATCTCGAGAATGAAAAATGATATCGACTACATTAGGGTGCCAATCGACGCGTTTTAACGTTAATATGATCTGAAAGAAATTTTTTCAAAATCGGTTCAGCCGTTCTTTTTTCTTAACCAAATAGACTTAAAAAAGTAGATTTTACACAATATCTCGCGAATAAAAAATTATATCGATTTCGTAAGGATGTCAATCGAGGCGTGTTAACGTCATTTTGATCCGACATAAATTTTATAAAAATCGGTTCAGCCGTTTTTTTTTTTATTATTATTGTTAAAAATAAATAATAATTACCTATGTTTTAATAATTAAAATGAGTGTATATATATATATATATATAAAACTTTTCCGTGTAATATCTAATTTCATTATTATTACTAAATATTTATCAAACTGGAAAGTTCGTCGTGTGGACCTCAAGGGTCGCACTTTAATAAACGACCCACCTCACGGCTTGTTCATTATAGCACTGAAAACCGTTGCATAATGAATCATTATGTAACTAGTTACATAATGAACCATTATATAGCACTGAAAAGCGTTTCGAAACAATTATATAATTGGCTGCTCTCCAACGAAAAAATCTTTCAATTGCATTTCAGCCGTATAAAAAAAAACTATTATTATAATTAAGTATAATTTTTTTGAAACCAAGGTGGAATTAATTAAAAACACAAATTTAATATTGTAGTAATAAATTATTTTTAGTTCATAAATGCGCTATAATAGATGACACCAAAAATTAGAAAATCTGAAGTTTTCACTTCTGTCGTCTGGTCATAAGCACACACTCATTTTTAGGCGCGATCTTAGCGAAGCTAGAAGCGCCTATATACACTCGCTTTGTCTGTGAATCTGTGAATCTGTGAATCTGTGAATCTGTGAATCTGTGAATCTGTCACGCTATTTTGTGTCACGCGTACAGCCCAAACGGATGAACCAATTTTCAAAAACTTTTTTTTGTTCGATTCCTCTCGGGGTCTATTTGATCCTAACGTCGCCCGATTTTTGAATTTTGGCCCCAGAGGGGAGCAAATTAGAAAAAACGGTGTTTTTTGCTTATAGTTTGCTCAATTTAAGTCAGATCGATTCAAAACCTGTCTTAAACGAAAGAGCAGAAAATTTTAGATAGATTTCATGTATAATATTGTGTCAAAACAGTTTTTTTATACAGATTTATATAATTATTAAACTAAATAAATGCGACTTTATCTAATAAATCGCGAACTTGTTTCGGTTGTCCTTGTCTGTTGCACAGTGTGATATGGATATTGGAAGATAGCGTATGCTCTATCTTATATTGCATTATTTTAATATAGTTATTCAATTTTTTGACTGCTGATGTTTGAATTTAAGTTTAAAAACCCTGGCCTACTGAGTTAAAATGACGTGTAACTAATTATCGACGTCGATCGGATGGCGAAACCTAGGGATCGGACCAAAATTTCTCGACGTTCATACCTTCCCGAACAATTTGACTTTCTCTGTCTGTATGTCTCTTTGTACGCTTATAACTCAAGAACCACTGATCCGATTTATATGATTTTTTTTAAGTAAATAACTTCTTATGCGACTGCGAGTTTTAAAATATTCTGGCATCACGCAAAAGCAACCGAACTGATTCTCAAATAAAAACGTATGTTCTGGCATCACGCAAAAGTAAGTAGGTAGTAGATGCTTTGTTTTTTAAACGGTATGGTTTAATTTAGCTTGATCCCGTATATTTGTTACAAATCTTGCGACCGACTGAGTTGAAATTTTGCACACATGTGTAGCTACGGTGACAAAACAATATTATGGTAACTAACTGACCGGCCCGGTTCGTCCGGGCGTAAATCGTACTTTTGAACTTTCACCCACTTTCTATGATCCGATTTAGTTGAAATTTTGCACACATCTGTAGCTCCGGTGACAATACAATATTATGGTAACTAGCTGACCGGCCCGGTTTCGTCCGGGTGTAAATCGTACTTTTGAATTTTCACCCACTTCCCGTGATCCGATTGAGTTGAAATTTTGCACACATGTGTAGCTCCGGTGACAATACAATATTATGATAACTAGCTGAGCGGCCCGGCTTTCGTCCGGGTGCAAATCGTACTTTTGAATTTTCACCCACTTCCTATGATCCGATTGAGTTGAAATTTTGCACACATCTGTAGCTCCGGTGACAATACAATATTATGGTAACTAGCTGACCGGCCCGGCTTTCGTCCGGGTGTAAATCGTACTTTTGAATTTTCACCCACTTCCCGTGATCCGATTGAGTTGAAATTTTGCACACATGTGTAGCTCCGGTAACAATACAATATTATGATAACTAGCTGACCGGCCCGGCTTTCGTCCGGGTGCAAATCGTACTTTTGAATTTTCACCCACTTCCTATGATCCGATTGAGTGGAAATTTTGCACACATCTGTAGCTTCGGTGACAATACAATATTATGGTAACTAGCTGACCGGCCCGGCTTTCGTCCGGGTGCAAATCGTACTTTTGAATTTTCACAGGCAAAAGGTCTTTCTCCGGTAACGTTTCAGTGGATCGGATAAATGTTATAAAATCAGACTAAGGAAATAAAGCACAAAAAAATAAAATGGCGTCAGATTTCAAAATGGCGGCCATATGTGCTTTTTTGTAAAAATTATCCGATTCTTTTGAAAATTAATATTTGAGAGTTTTATAGGACACCGATAGGACACCAAAAAATAAAATGACGTCAGATTTTTCAAAATGGCGGCCACATGTACTCTGTTGTAAAAATCATCCGATCCTTTTGAAAATTGATACTTGAGAGTTTCATAGGACACAAAAAAATAAAATGATGTCAGATTTTTCAAAATGGCGGCCATATGTACTTTTTTGTAAAAATTATCCGATCCTTTTGAAAATTGATATTTGAGAGTTTCATAGGACACAAAAAAATTAAATGGTGCCAGATTTCAAAATGGCGGCCATATGTACTTTTTTATAAGAATTATCAGATCCTTTTGAAAATTGATATTTGAGAGTTTCATAGGACACAAAAAAATAAAATGACGTCAGATTTCAAAATGGCGGCCATTATATATACTTTTTTGTAAAAATTATCCGATCCTTTTGAAAATTGATATTTGCGAGTTTTATAGGACACAAAAAAATAAAGTAACGTCAGATTTCAAAATGGCGGAAATATGTAGTACTCCTTTCTAAAAATTATACGATCCTTTTGAAAATTGATATTTGAGAGTTTCATAAGACACAAAAAAATAAAATGACGTCAGATTTCAAAATGGCGGCCGTATGTACATTTTTGTAAAAATTATCCGATCCTTTTGAAAATTGATATTTGAGGGTTTCATAGAACACAAAAAAATGAAATGACGTCAGATTTAAAAAAGACGGCCAAATGTAGTTTTTTGTAAAAATTATCCGATTGTTTTGAAAATCGGTATTTGAGAGTTTCAAAGGACACAAAAAAATAAAATGACATCAGATTTAAAAATGGCGGCCGTATGTACTCCTTTCTAAAAATTATACGATCCTTTTGAAAATTGATATTTGAGAGTTTCATAAGACACAAAAAAATAAAATGACGTCAGATTTCAAAATGGCGGCGATATGTACTTTTTGTGTAAAAATTATCTGATCTTTTTGAAAATAGATATTGACGAGTTTTATAGAACGCAAAAATATAAAATGACGTCATATTTTAAAATGGCGGCCATAGGTATATACTTCTTTGTAAAAATTATCCGATCCTTTTGAAAATTGATATTTGAGAGTTTAATAAGACACAAAAAAATAAAATGGCGTCAGATTTCAAAATGGCAGTCAAATAATAACTTTTTAATTGTATTGTTTATATCTTTGATAAATTCGGTTTTATATACAATGCGTAAGAAACATAGCTTCTGTCGGGTATCTTACGACACCTCAAGACTTTTTTTTTTTAGCTGGTTCCGAGTTTCGCTTAATAGTCAACCGTTGCTATGGAAAATTGTTTAAAAAATTCACTGCACTATTTTTTCTATGTAATCCAATACATATTTACATTAGGTCTTATGGCCATAGCCTACTACAAAATTGATCTTCTTAGTGTTATTTTCCCTATGTTCGGTAAAACCGTTTACACACAATACCTACATGAATATCGCGCCTTGTAATTCTTGAATTACTTGTATGCTCCAAAATTTTTTTTATATTGTTTTATTATTTTATAATATTGTCCACTCCTGAGTATTTGTATAGTTGCATGTTGGACAAAACCATGCATGTCGTTGGTTTGCTGCACTCTGTTCACAGACAAGTAAGACAGCGCAGTTCCACCATCAGTACCGTGTCTGTCACAGTCTCAACTATGAACATATACATCGTATACAGCGTGTCGTCACTTAGAATGTGTTTGTCGATTGTGCGGTTCTTCTTCAGTTGGATGTACCTAACGGTTATCGGGGTGCGGACGTTGCACCTGAAGATGGTCAACAATGTAAGTGCCTTCAGCACGTAAACCAAAATTCCTCCAGATTTCAAGTTAAAACTGCCCTCAACGAAAACTACTGTGACAAGAGTCTAAAGGTACGTGCAGTACGCAGCTGGGGTTCTAGATGGTAGCATGTATGGTAGATGGTGGCTGAAATTATAAGCGCTTATAGGTTTGCACAACAAAGCTTTGATACTAGCATTGATACAAGCTTAAATCGCGTTTGAAATGTCAGAGATAGCGAAGATGAATATTTGTGTTCTTCTGCTACAAAGTGGTATATTTTAAATACAAATTTGGGTAGGAGTTATCATATCCACCCTATTAATAGAAAACGATCTAAACATGGCGAATTTCATCATTTATACCAAGAATTAAAATTTTACCCAAACCGATTTTTTGAATATTTACTTATGGAACCTAACACTTTTAAATACGTCTTAGAAAAAGCTAAAAACAAATTAAATAAAAACTAGCAAAATTTCACATATTAAATTAGTCACATCCATTGCGAAATTTGTAACGGCCATTTGACAGTTGTCACACGTTGATTGTAGTAGTCAGCGCGCTGAAAGAATGGTGAGATACATTCTTGAATCTACCAGCTCTTGTAACAGCGCTTATACCTGCTACACTCACTGCTTCGTTGTACACGCTCACATATACAGGGTGAGTTCGACCACCCGTATCAGTCGTTTTTTTCGAAAACGGTTAGTCGTAGAGAGTTGTGTCAAAAATTTGTATTATAAAAGCCCTAATAAAGAATCGAATGGTGATAATTTTTTTTCCGGGAAGGTCGGCTTCCCTATTAGTTTGCTCCAGAATGTCCAGAACTCTGGAATTATAAATGTAACGATAGGTTGAAAGTGGTATTGTTGAAAAGATCTTTAAAAAATAAGTAAGTTTTGTAGGAAATTTTTTTTTATTACTGCCACCGTTGTTAAGTAATATTTGTTTGAAATTACTAAATTAAAATGTTATAAAAACGAATTTTTTAAAAATCCGCATTTAAAATCTAGTTAGCTATCTATCGATCATTAAACACTGAAGAAGTACACTCACAGTATAACCAGAAGAGCTCAGTAGTATGTATTAAAGAGTAAATGGAAGACAGTTTGAACACTTGTGACAATGTCTAAGGCTGCTAGATTTTTAATGCCGACTTCGATCGTTATTATAAAATTTTGATTTAATAATTTCAAACGATTGTTACTTAACAGGGGTGGCAGTAATTAAAAAAATTTTCCTACAAAACGTGCCTATTTTCTAAAGAGCTTTTCAACAGCACCACTTTCAACCTATCGTGCTTTCTAAAATTCCGGATTTTTGAACATATAATAATTTATATGTATACTTATAGAAATTTACAGGGGTGGCAGTAATAAAAAAAAATTTCCTACAAAACTTGCTTATTTTTTAAAGATCTTTTCAACAATACCATTTTCGACCTATCGTTACATTTATAATTCCGGAGTTCTGGACATTCTGGAGCAAACTAATAGGGAAGCCGACCTTCCCGGAAAAAAAATTATCACCATTCGATTCTTTATTAGGGCTTTTGTAATACAAATTTTTGGCACAACTCTCTACGACTAACCGTTTTCGAAAAAAACGACTGATACGGGTGGTCGAACTCACCCTGTATAACAATGCATTAATTTAAGCAAGCCCTGCTATGATCTACGCTACCGTCTAGAGTCCCAGCTCCATACTGCACGTACCTTTACACAGTGTTTCTCAAACTATGAGCGGCAGTCATCAAAGGGATAAAAGGTTGCGAAGTATTTTTACTTTTACAAGATATTATTTAATTTCATTTGTTAGCTAAGGTCAAATCTTGTAATTTAATTTTGACCCTCTTCCACATAGCCCATCGACTTGAAACTTTCCACACATACATAGTTCCGATGATACAATATTTTCATCTCCGATCTGATGGTGAAGTCAGGAGTAGGGATGCCAACTGTCTCGGATTTTTCGGGACGTCCCGTTTCTAAGGCTATTTTCAGCCGTCCCGGACAAAATTCTTGCGGGACACAGTTTGTCCCGGCAATAAAATAGAAACAGTTTTTTATAATAGCGAAAAATAATGCGTCAGCAGCGTTATGCTGTGTATTCAAACTAGTTAAAATATTCATAGTTAATAATATCACGCAGTACTTCATAGCATATTCCTTAAAATATTTTCGCTGGTAGGAATCGAGTGAGAAATTCACCGACAAGCTATACAAACAGTTTCAGCCTTGAAGCAGTAATAATTGTGATCATTTTTTTTGTTACATGTTGGGGGCGGTCTGCATCCCTCCCATACCGCTATCTAGCAAAATCTCTTACTCAAGGCGCTTTAATATGCCTCCCTCAACATATTCACAATAATAAGGCCTTGAATAAATAACACCAAAAAATTGTCACTAGCTCTCGGTCTATATGGAATCTCCACTTGTCGGCATCATTTGTTAAATTTTTGTATAGATGTGTATTCAAATATCTATATATAAATATATTTTTACATACGTCCCGCGAAAAAATTTTGAGTCCCACTTCTACACCCAAGAAATCTCGGAAAATCATTTTTTATGGTTGGCAAGCCTAGTCAGGCGAGTGGAACCTCTCGCTGGTGAATGGTCTACCCGCAACCGTTTGCTTAGCTTGACAATGAATTTTTACATGATTTTTGTTTTTGTAGTACATTTTAATAAAAGCTAGTTTAAAACAATTACAAGCTTTTATTGTATATTTTAATCACTTTGTTAATAAATTATTAAAAAAAAAATCTTTTGAGATTTTGTAAAAGCCTACAACACTTTTTCAGACGCTAATGACCTCTGTTGTCGAGCATCTATAATCCACAATTCATTCATTCATTACAACACTTTAATTAAATGCAGTGCTTTTTCCAACTGTGAGCAGGTTCCTCAAAGGGGCTATGAAGCCTAAGAGGTTTAGAGATGATTTTATACTTAAAAATTTTTTTGTTAACTTGACAAAACGTTTTTAGTAAAATAAACAAAAGATCGAAACAAATTGAAAATATGTATCACGGAACCTTTGCGCGTTAAAAACTGCAATCGAAAGTTTCTACAACGAAGAGATGTATTCTTTTCACCAACTGTCCGAGTTATCTGAGTCGCATGCCAATTCATATTTTCAATTTATTATTATCTATCTATTTCACCAATAAATTCTTATATTAGAATCTGAGATGTGAGCCATGTAATCACTAACATATACAAATGGCAACCCTACGAACGGAAGTGTAGTGGCTGAACTAAGGGGGGAGCGGAGGGGGCGGCTCGCCCCGGGCCTCTGATCCTGGGGGGGGGGCTCTAAATCTCGAGAAGTCCTTCCTAATCAAATCCTAAACAAGGCCAAAATATGTTTAGTAAGTAAGTGGCAGTTTGGAGTTGGAGGCCCCGTATACTCGTACGTATACAAAATATAAACGTAGGTAGGTTACCTATACCTACCTACGTTTATTATAAATATTTGATTTTTTTGTCAGCCATTACATCTATATTATTCATTTTTTACGAAATTTACTCTACAAATACATCAATTTCTAAGCAGAACAGGGGCCTCATTTAGTTCTGCGCCGCCCCGGGCCTCCGATGGGCTTAGTCCGCCACTGCGGAAGTGACTCCAGGGCTACGAAAAAAATTTATGATTTACTGTTTATTTCATAAACAAACTTTTTTTTAAGTTTATGGCTCATTTACTTTATCATTTGAAATTTTATAACTTTAAGGTGTGCTATTACAGAAATAGCATTTATATCAGTAATAAGTAAATATTTTTTTTGGTCAAAAACTGTCGATATGCTTGTGGTTACTAGACGATTTATTTTCCGAATACAATTTCTCGGTAGTATAATATTAAATTCAGAAATACAAAATTTTAGTAAAATAGTAAAATATTGCTGATGTGTATAAAAGATTAACTAGGCATAGTTTGAAGTTTGCAGTCAATTTGCCACGCTTTTTATATTTTTAGAGCAAACTATTTTTTTAAGAAAATACTAAGTAGATATACTACTAAGGTACTGAAATACTAAGACGCCTAGACTTTGACCTGCGCGTTTAGAAAAACTTTGAATTTTTGTGCCAGTTCGGAATTTTTCCTACGCAACTTACTGCATTTTGTACTATCTGCCAAATAAATATATGTATTTGAGCACTTCCCCTTTAACTTCAGCAACACGGGCGCTTATGTATTGTGCATATCACTCTTGACTTCCCGGAAGATGGCCGACATCGCCGTGACGCCTTTGTGCTAGGCAAATCACCTAATCACCCATCAAAGTAAAATAGCCGTTGAAAGCTTCCAGAGCTCCCTTATTTTAATCTGGTTCCTCACATCTTTAATAAGGTTGCATCTATATTTTTTTTGGATTTTTTCGACCTTTTAGATTAGATTAGATTAGATTTACTCGGGGTGATAAGATACTAGATGTCTCACAATCACTGCGATCTATAAGATCTTTTGTGAGTCCCCTAATAGTTTATTCCCAGTCGGGTAAAATGCTTTTTATGAACCTTATAACCTTTCTGGGGGCTTCTCTCCATATGTCTTCAGGCTTTAGAAAAGGCCTGTTAAGATGTTGCAGCCTTTTGGAGAACACTGCTTCACATTCACATAGAATGTGTTCGGCAGTTTCTTTTGCTTCTTTACAGAAGCGACAGTTGTCATCCTGAACTTTACCCATTTTTGAGAGATGGTATCTCAAAGGGCAGTGGCCTGTGAGGAGTCCTGTCATTATTCTCAGTTCTGCTTTGCTGAGAACAAGGAGTTCTTTGGTCCTTGTGGTGCTATGCGAGATAAATCTCTTTGATTGTTTCAGTCCTGGAGTGGACTTCCAACGAGAGATTTTCTTTTCTTCGTCCCATTTGCGAACCTCTAATTTGATGTGGCTTTTAGAATAGCCACAGAAAGGTTCTGGGCCTATAAAGGTTTTAGTTCCTCCTTCTTTAGCGAGGGAGTCTGCTATTTCATTGCCTTCGATGCCTGTATGCCCTGGAACCCACATTAGGGTTACTCTGTTGTATACACCCAGTTTATCAACAGTATCTAGGCATTCCCAGACCAGTCTTGACTCAATTTTGTATGAACATAGAGCCATAATAGCTGCTCTGCTATCCGATAGGATAAATATTTTTGCGTTTCTGTAGCCTTTATCCAGACAATTCAGAGCGCAAAGTTGTATGGCATATATTTCTGCCTGGAATACAGTGGCTTTGGAGCCCATGGGAGCTGATATCCTTGTTTTAGGACCAAAAACACCTGCTCCTACTCTATTGTCCATCTTGGATCCGTCTGTATAATATATCAGTGATCCTCTGGGGAATTTTATTTCACCTTCTTTCCAGAATTTGCGACTTTCTATAGTAGCATTGAACCTTCTGTCAAATTTGAATCTGACATCCATCAGATCCACTACTGTACAGGTCATTAGATTAAGATTTCTAAGAATACTTAGGTGGCCTGTTAAGTCTCCAGACTTAAAATTTTTTGTCCGTTGCATTTGAGCTTTAGTTTCTACCATTAATATCGTCAAAAATCTGGTCTTTCACTCTGTTCTTTATGCTTAATAAATGCCAAGTTACAAAAATCAATCGGTGCTCTAGGAGTAAATATTGCCAGAAAAAGGTAGGTATATCAAAGTTGAAACACTTAAACAGCGAAAAACCTCATCGAAACATTCAAATCGTCACGTTTTAACGTAACTCTACAATAGCAAAAAAGCAAACTTTTTAACATGTTATACCAGAGTTGACTTCTTAGAAGTCCGCGACGGACCAAGCCTGCTCGTGGTCCTTCGTCCTCCACTAATACCTATCACGCATACTTCGTGAGTCGTGACACGTCGTGTCGCATGTCAACCGCAGCCATATTGCAAGTTAGGGCCCACGCACACATGTTATTTTTTGTAGCACGATTTTGCGATTAAGTCGCTTGAAGATCGTGAGATGCAGCTACCAACAGCGTAGGTAGCTTATTACACGATGCCTCTTTTCGTGCATCTTGATGCATGCGCTAAGCTCAGTGAAAGGAATGCCTGTCTGCATGCGTCAATTCATAACGCACGAAACATTTTACTGAGAGGCAAGATGACGCAAGTGTGCCCCGAGTCAGTCGGGACTTTCTTGCATCATTCATGCGTCTTGTTTTGTTTAGTAAACTGAAGTGGAATAATGAAAAAACTCTTGAATTTATTGATTCATATAGACAATTTTCATGTGAAACAAACTTTACGTGTAAATACTATGAAGCATAACGAAAAGAGATGCGTTTTTGTCTTCTACTCATATTTTATTCGCAAAAGCATGCAATGATGCAACTTCCGTACGAAAAAGAGACATCGAAGGCCACACACTCTTTACTGAAATATACAATATCACGAACGCGCGATTGTCGAAAACACTTCGCATACTTACTCGTGGGCTCGCGCTACTCCATGCAATTGATTCCGATGAGGGTGAACTTTTTACATGTAGGAGCTAGATCGAGCAATATTGCGATAGGGTTTCCATGTTGTTGCCAAATCGCGTGATCTAACGAGGAATTTCGAGTAGCTGAGTAATCCTTAAATCGCGATATAGTTGCTCACGCGTTTTATATATAAAGAGTAGCATGTGTACGTTGGCCCTTTCACATGTATCGATGTAATTTTTGTGTGCGAAAAATAAAAATACCTAATTATGTATACATAATTAAGAAGTTGAATAAATCAAAAATTGCTCAATTTATAGAACTGTATAAAACCAAACAATTATTACGAAAACTTGGTTTGGAAGGTTACAAGAACAAACATTTTAGGAACTTCAATTATCATCGTTTTTTTACACTGTTTGTCGATTGAATTTGACAGTTTACTCACACATACGCTTCGTTATTGTTAGATGATCTTGTTATCCTCCTCACATCGCCTTGAACACTCAAGGCAAAAATGTAGCCTTATTCAACCGCTCTAGTTAGTATTTAGAATGTTCTGTACCGAATTTCGGATTGAAATCAGAAGTTTTTTATGGAGAAAAGAGCGCTCCAAAAGCATGTTTTTCTCCAATATCGATATCTTGGAAACTTTCTAAATTATAATTAAAGACTCATATTTGTCTACAGCTCGAAAAAGCGCGATATTTCCCTGGAGGATATTGACTACGTGACGAAAACCTAAGCCCCCCGCCCCTGTGACCAAGCGTGGTATTTTGAAGACCCCTCCCCCCCTGAACAGGTCACGTAGTATGGGTACGTTCCCTAACAATTTTAAGAAAATCGCAATTAAAGTATTTTAGTTACATAAATTACTATGCACATACCATATTTATCCACATTGCAATTTTCACTTAAATATTTAAAAAAAAAATGAATTTTTAAAGTTCTAAGCATTGTATAGGTATAGACATAAAAACTTGATTTATGTAAAAAATCAATAAAAACAAAATATGAATTTTTGGCTGCTATCCGGGTTTTAGTAATTTCCGATAGCAAAATGCTAATTTTGATCTTGGATTCGTAGTTAGCACCTGGAAATAAATCTATAACTGAAATCAATTAAAACAATCTATTATAAACAGATAAAATAGAAATGTAGTCCACCATCTTAGATTTTAAGGGCCCCTGAGTAAATTTTTATGTGGCCCAATATCTTAAAATGACCTTTAGGGTATGCCCTTTCAACACTCCAAATTTCATGCTTTTATACAAAAGTGAACAATTTTTTAGCTAAGTCGCCGAACTACAAGGGCTCCATCATGTTGTTAGTCCAGGGCGCTTAAATGTCTTAGGATGACCCTGGGAAGGAGTATAGTGAATACAGTCAATCTTCAAGTGAAAGCTTTGTGAAATTGTTTATGTAGGTAATACAGATTATGGACATTGCTGTATATAATAATAATAAATGTCTTTATTGTACGTATTTATAAATACAGAATTGCGTCAAAATAAAAAACATACATTTCAGATATTCTGTTAATTTATAAAAATTATTTTCTAACAGAAAATTTTTTACTTGTTATTTGAAGTTTGACATCGTTTGTGTCCCTTATATTTTTAGGCAACTTATTGTACACTCGAATCATGACATTGTGTACTCCTCGACGTGCCACTTCTAAATTTAGTCTATCAATTCTAAGAGAATGTTTGTTCCTGGTGTTATGGATTGACAAATTAGTTTTAAACAGGTCCGGATTTGTTTTTATGAACATGACATTTTTTAAAATGTCCGTCACTGTTAAAAACTTAAAGTTTTTAAATATGGGTCGACAGTGCGTGCGAGGAGCAACACCTGTCATGATTTAAATGCACAATTTTTGTGCAAGAAACACTGTATTCACGTAAGTTGAGTTTCCCCAAAATTGTATTCCAAAATTGTGTTTTTTAAAGACCACCAACACCTAAGGTTATTTGGGCCTAGCAGCAATTCATTATTTTTTTTTAATAATAAATTGAAAATCCAATTGACACTTTTACCATCTCTCACGCTAGAACCCGGGAACTAAATTGTATTCCATAATATAGGTTACAGGTAGGGATTGCAATCTCGATCTCGCAAGATCTCGAGTCATTTTTCGAGATTTAATCTCGTGGACAGGCAATCTCGTTTTCGAAATCTCATTCGAGATCTCGATCCGATATGGTCGAGATCTCGAACGAGATTTCAAGAACGAACGCGCTTGAAAAAAAACTTATACGTAATAGTTTTTGACAGTCACGCTAATTGGTTCTGTTTGTTTCTCTGCATATATTGTTTTAATTATTGTTTTTTTGAGTAAAATGGACAGTTATTTAATTTATAACAAGCATTAGATGGCTAACAAATTTCAAAGTTAAGTGAATACTGAAAATGTCTAAGAACAATTCAAACCAAATGTTCGTGAACGTTACTAATAGTAACTTACCCCATGCTCCATAACTCCTACAAAGTTATTTCCAAAATAATTAATTGACATATAGTGTGCTGTGTGAGTTGGGGTATTGCTGTTATATTAAATTAGAAAAACAACAAAACTTTAATTGAATCTTGGAACAAAAAAATCAACGTTTATTTAAGGAAAGTAATGAATAATAATCATCTGCACAGTGCACTACGCAATAAATCAAACACATACACAGTAACACAGTCACACTGTCCCAAGTAAGTAGTTTTCATTAAGTTTAAGTGTTTTAGATACAAAATAATACATTCTTTTTAAAAGTAGGCGAAATCTCGATATTGTCGAGATTTATCGAGATCTCGCCAGACAATCTCGTGAGATCTCGAACCCAGACTGATCTCGCGAGATCTCGAATTGCCAATCTCGAACCCAAACTGATCTCGTGAGAACTCGAATTGCCAATCTCGGCTCGAGATTGCATTCCCTAGTTACGGGGAAGCAGCCATTTCCATTCCTGAAACCATCTTCTTCAAAATCAACATCACGTTCGCCAACCCGCATATACTCACACATGCGCAAATACACACACACATTTATACATGTAATACAACGGACTGGTTCATATTCTATGGAGAGCTTTCGTGCATGTTATCTTCCTCTCACTCATATAATGTCCTTCTCTCTTGCTCTCGTGAGTATCGTTTGTCCCGTAGAAGGATTCCACTATTCATATAAAATGTATATTATATGTATGTCTGTATGAGAGGAAAAAAAACTATCGTGTCTGGCGAATAAGTACATACATACATAATATAATATGCAGTGACTATTGTGACCTTCGTTTTTAGGTTGACCGAGCAATGGGATGCTTTGCAGACCCAATTTTGTTTTGGACGTTAATCCTAGCAATGTGAATACAGCGAAAGTCGGATATGACGATAGTGAAGGAATCGAAAAAAAATCAGTCGTTTTATCCACCCAACGTTCCGTTAAGGTCTTTTTTAATATGAACAATTTCTAGAGGACAGCTTGGTGTAATGGTGTGCTGGCTTTTGGATCAAGCTATCGTGGGTCCAAATCCCACCTCGCTCATGGATGTTTTGTGATGCCATTTAATTGATGATTTTATTTGATGTAATTAAGACGCTAATGACCTAAGTTGTCGAGCGTGTATAATCTGCAACAAATAAATAAATAAGCAATTTCTAATCGATTGGTATAGTAATATGTTGACAAATTTTCCAAAAGACTTAAAAATCGAATTTATGACATTATTTTTAAGTAAAGAAGGTGATTGGATAAGCAGCCATTAGACCAATCATATTCAATTCCTGTATTTTTGGAAAGAAAAAATAATCGTAATTGAAAAGAATCGTTTGATATAATTCGAACAAAACATCCAATTATTAGATTCATTTACATCCTAAGAATCCGATTATTGAAATAATGCGATTTTGCCCATCACTTAATAATAATGCCGAGCGTAAAAATTAAAAAACGCCGGATGCCGCACGCGGCGTTTTCCCTACCGAAATGAGAAGAATGTAAATGTATTTTAAATCGAAGGCAATACACAAACGATAAACTCGTTCGAATCCGCTGGCCGAACGCTGATGATCGCGTTTTGTAAGAAACGCCGGCAACGCGATACATTGTTTATTACACATGAGGACACACGAGCAGCAGAATGAAATTTTATTTTATTTATCATTAATCAACCATACTGTGATCCGTGTCGCGGTGCAGTTAATTTAGAACATGTTTCTAAAAACTAATTATTATGTTAGTACTTTATCAGTGCTATTATTAAAATGATTTTTTTCTGTTTCAGATTATCCATAATATAGAGTATTTGGTAAGTGCTTGAAATTTTTAAATAAATACTATGAATTCAAGATGTTTCAAAATGTTATATTATTTTTTTGTTAGATTCAATGTAGATTGTATACCTACTGACGAATAGTGACAGTATGTTAAAACGAGCGATAGAGTTTTAACAGTCACACGAGTCATAATATTATTACGCACGAGATATATATGGTATTTTTTGCCATACCCACTATAAAATAACTGCTTTTCACTTAATTTTCAGTATTTTCAAAAAATTTTGGCGGTTCACTTTGTGTCGTCAACTTCACTTCTATAGTAGGCAGAAAGTAGCTGTTAGTTGGTAATAGCGAGAGGATCAAGGCGAATAAACAAATCACTATAAAAATGGTTTGCTTTCCCACCCAGTGCCGGATTTGATCGTGATGGCACCCTAGACCCGTACTGATATGCCGCCTTTCTTGTAACATCAAGTTTTTTAGAGGTCACCCTACAGTGGTAAAAGTAAATATAGTAAAATAATATTTTTTCAATACGAATCATGGGTTCTTGGATTAAAATAAATTGTTATTGATTAATAACTCTTTTATTTATCTTCGTACGACGTTTCGTCTCTTTCGAGACTTTGTCAAGTACTCAATAACGAGTCATTAGTTGTCAAAATTTTTGACAACATGACTCGTTATTGAGTACTTGATAAAGTCTCGAAAGAGACGAAACGTCGTACGAAGATAAATAAAAAAATTATTAATCAATAACAATTTATTTTAATCCAAGAACCCATGATTCGTATTGAATTTATTAAAAAATGGATATGAACCGAGTGAATAATATTTTTTGTTCAACACCCGTAAGAAATATGTAATTTCGTGGCTATACTGAGAGTGGGCGAAATAATGAATTCCCTGACTGTTGATCGTACAGAGTGGGCGAAATAGCCATTTCGCCCACTAGTGGGCGAAATAGCATTTCGCCCACGCTCATTCCGGGGAACGTTTACGCAAGCGTTGATAGTATCGTGAATCAATCAGGTCACTCATTATTTCGCCCACGCTCAGCAGAGCCACGAAATGACATATTTCTTGCGGTAGTTGAACAAAATATTATGTGCGACTATTGGTCGAAAGAGGAGATTCCACTCGTGTGTTTTACCGCACTCGCTACGCTCGTGCGGCAAAATCCACACTCAAGGAATCTCCTCTTTCTCCCACTAGTCGCACATTATACTATTTACTTATAGATAGACGTTTGGTTTTTATTGTCAATAGAGAATATGAAAATGATTCAGTGTAACAAATAGAAAATATACTATAATTTAATTTCGTAATAACTATCACTAGTATACGAGTATATTCCTATATTGAAAATGTTTCCAAATATGAGTTATTTTTTTCCATATATTAGTAAGTTATTTTCCACAGTGTAACCAGTGAGAGAGAAAATAATAAAATTCAATCTCAAAGTTGATGGAAAACTTAATCAATTTTAACTTTCCAGCGCCCGGGAAAAATGTTTAGGTTCAGGCGCCTTCTTAATTTTGCTGCTCCTTAAATGTTGCCGCCCTAGGTCCTGGCCTCGCGGGCCTAGGCTTAAATCCGTCACTGTTCCCACACTAGTGTGGGAAAGATACGTTCCCGCACGTTCCCGCACATCGACTTGCTAAAAATCACTTTACATGCATAGGTACATACATGCATGCAAAGCACATATTTTATAGTGGGTATGACAAAAAATACCTACCACGATTGGATTTAAAGTGATTAGTTAAGTTCTAAAATAACATAATGCAGGCTGCAGGGTTCTTAAAATAATGTGAAATAGTATTTCGTATTTCAGTTCAACTCACATATATTTGAAATAACCTATTTGTCACTATTTAGGACTCAGTTTCGACATTTTTTTCGATAACGACATAAATGTATTTGTTTGACATGGAAATGACCATTCTGTATATAGATAATATATTTGCTCTGTTTGGAGATGTCATAATCCACCTGTCGTTCTTTATTGAGAATTAAAATTTCTCATCGATTCACTTGCATAATTTCATTTTTGCAATGTAATTATGTACTTTGTTGCATTTCTGCAACTCATTCTCAAGAGATTCGTTCCACTTAATTTATATTGACAAAGCGTCTTGCTTTCACTAAAATAAGTCTTATTTTTTTGAAAATTATTTAAACATGATTTCACACCTCATATTCACCGATAAGTCATTTTTACATCAGATTAGAAATTCAAAGTCTTCATGGTTTCCGGGCTTGTAGGCCGTGGCCCAGTGGTATTTCTACCTGACGTTTCGTCTGCAACTGCGGTAGACATTCTCAAAGGCGATGTGGCAGCGGTCGAAGTGTCCTCCTTGGCGGCTCACAGGTCAGTGTGTCAGTGACTGATGTCCTCCCTGCTTTTATGCCTAGTACCAGTGTGTTCTCTGTTCGGTCGTAGGCCGTCTCTCTGTAATTGGTCAACTACGCAGTGTGTAGTGGTGGGTGTGAGTTCTCTACTCGGTCGTATTCCGTCCTTGAACGATTGGTCATTGGTTTTGTCTGTCGGAGTGCTGGTGTTCAGACTTGGAACAATGCCGGCCGTGAAAGCTTGCACAGCTAGATTAGAAATTGTACAAACTATTAACATTGGCAGTTCTTTGAGAGTTTTGCTGCAGTTTTAAGAGTTCTAAGTTTTAGGTACTTATCCACTTGTTTTAAAATATGGCTTAAATGAAAGATAAATGTACGCAGAATGAACGAAAAAATAATCAGTTTTTTTAATATTATTCATATTATATTATACAAATCGTAGTGATACATAAATATTAATAATGAAAAAATGTTTTTTTTTCAACCTGTAAACCCTTTGGGCGATATGCATCATATGTGGCTCAATTAGGAATCTACTTTCTGCTGCGATCGACAAAAATTCATTCCCCAACGTACATTTTAAATATAAATAAACTCTCAAAAAAAGCGAGACCCTCTTGGGAGCCACATCGTTCCGAGTTTATCTAAAGTTAGATGCTCGTGGTGTAAGATGGTGCCTGGAGACATATTATTGGCATTAATGTTTCTTTTGATTGCCGTGAAAAATGCAGAACTGAATCAATTAAATGGACTGGAAGATTAAATTGTCATTAAATTAAAGGAAAATACTTAAATGAAAATTTAGGTAGCATAAGTCGTTATGCCTCAGGTTCCCTTAGACAAAAGAGCGTATGCATCATTTTATTACGTAACGTTTACTTCGTTATTTATCCCATCATATTCATAACATATCTTAACATTTTCATAAACCCCAGCCCTCTTCTACCCATGTTACGTAACATTAATTTCGTTCAGAAGAGGCGCTAAATTTGAATTCTATAGGAAAGGGTAATAAGTATACTTTCTAAATCACTCTGTTTTTAGGGTTTTAAAGACTTTTAAAGTCTTGTCTTGAAATATCAAGACTTCACTAAGTCTAAGTCTAGATTAACAAACTCTTGTCTCGTCTAATATCAAGACTAGATTATTTTCAAGAGTCTAGATTAGTAGTAGTAGGTAAAGTAAAACTTTACATACTACTACTTAGTTTATCTAGACTCTTGAAAATTGTCTAGAGTTTTGGCAAGAGTCTTGATCTAGATAAAGCAAGTCTTGTCTTGTCTTGAAAATATAGACAAATTTTAGAAAAATCTAGACAAAACAAGAAGAGTGTCTAGAAAGTCTAGATCTAGACGGCAACACTAATGCTGATGAAAACTACGTCTCCCCCTGTTGAAGCGTTACGTAATATTTGAACGTTCCCTTATGGCTACCATCACCACAACTTTAAATTCCTGGGTAAATGGATACGTTACTACGGAGTACGGACTGCTGCAGCCACTGCGAACAGAGTATACGACTGACGTTTCACTCTCCTCATAATTAACATAAAAAAGAACCAAACCGTGACGAATTGTCGTCCGATATTGCGGCTTAATATTACTAAGTAACTATAATAATATTTTCAATTATTTGCGAGAAAATTACTTACAGTATCTTATTTAGTTAACAATTAGATTAACAATCAATATTGTTATTACTTCCTATACTGTACAAATTCACTATTTTAGTGAAATTAACATAAGGACATCAGACGATATTAATCGACATAACATGCCCTTATTAATTATTGTAGAAAGGCTACATAAGAAAAATTTAAATGCACCGCCGGGAATCGAACCCGGAACACCCAATATCGCGTCGGGCAAGTTTTCCAGTTACTCCACGGTGCCCATGGCGTACACTTAATCTTTTCTTATATATAGCACAAATACACCGCAAGTCCACAAACTGCGAGAGCTAATATTATTTTTATTTTTATAACAACACTACAATGAATGTTGCTTTTCTCAAAATAGGCCGGATATGCCTAGTAATAATTTCAATTATTTGCGAGAAAATTACTTACAGTATCTTATTTAGTTAACAATTAGATTAACAATCAATATTGTTATTACTTCCTATACTGTACAAATTCACTATTTTAGTGAAATTAACATAAGGACATCAGACGATATTATTATCGTCTGATGTCCTTATGTTAATTTCACTAAAATAGTGAATTTGTACAGTATAGGAAGTAATAACAATATTGATTGTTAATCTAATTGTTAACTAAATAAGATACTGTAAGTAATTTTCTCGCAAACAATTGAAATTATTACTAGGCATATCCGGCCTATTTTGAGAAAAGCAACATTCATTGTAGTGTTGTTATAAAAATAAAAATAATATTAGCTCTCGCAGTTTGTGGACTTGCGGTGTATTTGTGCTATATATAAGAAAAGATTAAGTGTACGCCATGGGCACCGTGGAGTAACTGGAAAACTTGCCCGACGCGATATTGGGTGTTCCGGGTTCGATTCCCGGCGGTGCATTTAAATTTTTCTTATGTAGCCTTTCTACAATAATTAATAAGGGCATGTTATGTCGATTAATATCGTCTGATGTCCTTATGTTAATTTCACTAAAATAGTGAATTTGTACAGTATAGGAAGTAATAACAATATTGATTGTTAATCTAATTGTTAACTATAATAATATTGTTTGTTGCGGTTTAAGTGTAATCACTTTCAATTTTTCCACACACCGAATTTCTAAATCGCAGTCTATTGGGAAATAAACCAGTAATAGATACAGGAATCAACAAAATTCTATTTTTTCTACGATGCTAGCAGACTTATTTATTATAATGAATAAATATCTGATGTACCTATGTAAATATCAGATAGCTACGCACTGAATATTTTTAGGAAATTTTTTTTATACCAAGTAATTGTTAATTAACAAAATAAAGTATTGTTTATGTTTAATTAATTCACTAGAAAACAGTTTATATTTTATATTCACTTGTTTTTTTTTATTTTTTTCCACACATTTTTCATGAACCTGAAATATACCTACATTTCAGGTTCATGAAAAATGTGTGGAGAAACTTGAAATAGAATATTGGGTAAAAACATTTATTTTATCAGAACGAAAATGTCAGAAACTAAGCACAACTGAAACTCGACATGAATGTTCTTAGATGGAGAGATAATTCTTTTTAATTATTGTATTTTATCCCTCTATATTATTAAACAAGTAAATCTTGTATATATGTTTCTATGTATATATGTTTCTATGTATCTATATAAATATTTTCTCGAAAACGGCTCTAACGATTTTGATCAAATTTACCGAAAAGGTGTTTCGGGGGGCAAAAAATCGATTTAGCTAGGTCCCATCCCTGGAAAAATTCGTTTTCCTATCGATTTTATCATTTTTAAAAACGGTTTTTTGACCTGTCAAAACATTGTAATATCGTGAGTAGGCTTTGGAGAAAACAAACTACTTTCATTATTTATATGTCAAAATACTCTGACAGAATTTTTAACTTATTAAAATAATCCGTGAACTATTTGTATAGTAAAAAATAACAGAAATAAAAACTAAACATAATTATGTAAGTAGTTTTAACTAATATTTAAATAAATAGGTACCTAAGTATGTTATTTTTATATTACCTATATAAAATATGTATATTATGTACGTTAAATATAGTATGACGTATAATCTTACCTAGACTTTTTTTTCTCAAAAACGAATAACGATTTTGATGAAGTTTACAGAATGGGGATTTTTCGGGGCGAGAAATCGATCTGGGTAGGAATCTTGGTCCCAGAGGGGAGCAATTAAAAAAGGGGTTTTTTTATTTATAACTCGGTCAATTGTCAGATCGATTCGAAGCCTATTTCTACATAGATTTTGTATAATATATCACAAGGGTTAAAACTGTAAATGAACACTAATATAAGAAGTGTCTTGCACAATATGTAAATAATGACAAACACGCGGCCCGAAGGGCCGCACTTCTGGCACCGCGAGTCTGTGTAAAAACACATCGATTTTTGAAAACTATTGTTAAGATACATACAAAAAAGTTTTGTTTAAAAATTTGCACGGCAGCCCGAAGGGCCGCACTTCTAGCGACGCAGGCATGCAGTATATCAAAACACATCGATTTTTAAAAACTATGGTGAAGATGCATGCAAAAAAGTTTTGCGCTGCAGGTTTATAGTCTGACGTTTGTTATTAAAAGATATAATATGAATTCTATTTCTTCGAAAATCGATTTTTGTAAGTTTTTCAGTAGGTACCCTCTATGCAAAAAAATATTTGAAATTTACTGGAAGTTGCTAAGATGACATCACAGAGAAAAAGTACTTCGATAAAGTTGATATTTGGTATCAATGTTTAAAAATGGATTATTCAAACGGCAACGGGCAAGCAGAATTTCATCTGATTCAAACATTTTTACAAGATATTCAATCTATGAAAATCGGTTTTTGCGAGTTCTTCAGTCAACAAAACAATAACGGCGGTAGATTTGAAAATGGCGACCTAAGTAATATTTACAAGAAAAAATGCTTGATTCAAGTTGATACTTAGTTATTACGCTTAAAAATACACATAGGTATTTAAAATATTTAACAGAAACAATTATTTAAATTATGTTTCAGAAATAAATTCGTTTCGGAATAATATTCTGAGAAAATAATATCTCACAGCATACAAGTACTACTTTTTTGAACTCATCCGAGCAAAGCTCGGCACCCAGATATTTATTGTATTAATCTGTATTACGTTTTGTATTTTTATGACTTTCGCATCCACTTTGGCTACGCGAAGAAATAAACTATCTATCTATCTATCTATCTATCTATATATTTTATTTTTGGGCTTTAAAAGACGTATTAGACGTCGATATAGTAAAAAAAACTGGAGGTGTGAGGAGACGCCCGACAGAAGGGAAGCTTAAATCAAACCTCAAATATCTGAAAACACTTTCAAATTTTATTTTAGATTTTTGCAGTAATAACATTTTCACGGCACAATATAAGTAAAATTAATTTATTTCGAGATTTATTTATAAAAAATAATTTATTTATAAACAAGCCGTGAGGTGGGTCGTTTATTAGGACTAAAGTGCGACCCTTGAGGTCCACACGACGAACTTCCCAGTTTGATAAATATTTAATAATAATAATTAAATTAGATATTACACAGAAAAGTAATCCTTTCAATCATTAAAACATCAATAATTAAAAAAAAAAAAAAAAAAAAAAAAACGGCTGAACCGATTTTTATAAAATTTATGTCGGATCAAAATGACGTTAACACGCCTCGATTGACACCCTTACGAAGTCGATATAATTTTTTATTCGCGAGATATTGTGTAAAATCTACTTTTTTGGAGGTTATTTGGTTAAGAAAAAAGAACGGCTGAACCGATTTTGAAAAAATTTCTTTCAGATCATATTTACGTTAATACGCGTCGATTGGCACCCCAACGTAGTCGATATCATTTTTCGTTCTCGAGATTTCGTCTTAGAAAGAAATTGACACATACATACGTACGTACGTACGTACGTACATACGTACACACACACACACACACACACACACAGACATCTTTCTAAAAGTAGTGTAAAAATAGTGTAGTGACCTTGAAACATAAAAATTTTTTTTCCTTTTTGATTTCGATTTTCGGACCCATTACAATAACTTCCAATGGGAAGTTAAAAATAATTTATTTATAAAAAAAAGAAAAAATTAAATATTTCATATTCTCCTAACTGTGGGCTCGAACCTGATACCTTTTAGAATGTAGATCAGTGGCGGACTAAGCCCGTCGGAGGCCCGGGGCAGCAGAACTAAATGAGGCCCCCGGTCTGCTTAGAAATTGATGTATTTATAGTGTAAATTTCGTAAAAAATGAATAATATAGATGTAATGGCTGACAAAAAAATCAAATATTTATAATAAACGTTGGTAGATAGGTAACTTACCTATACGTTTATATTTTGCATATACATACGGGGCCTCCAACTCCAAACTGCCTCTTACTTACTGAATATATTTTGGCCTTGTTTGGGATTTGATTAAGGACTTCTCGAGATTTGGAGGCTCCCCAGGATCAGAGGCCCGGGGCGAGCCGCCCCCTCCGCCACCCCTCTAGTCCGCCAGTGATGTAGAGTATGGCTTGACGCCTTTAATCGCGCGGCTACTGGTCGCATGGCTACTGACCAGAGAACCAGATCCCAATTTTGAGTTGTGTTTTAGGTATTGAATATTTCAGAGACAAAGATAAAATTTTTTCATTCAACCGAACGTGACAGTCCTATCTTAAACCTTAAAATATTCAACAGACGTTGACCGTAGTATTATGATAAGGTTTTCATGGTTTTTTTCAATCATTCCAGACAAGTGGCAAGGTAGTTCCTTGCTCCAAAATTCCCTACCTTTAGGCCTATATGATTTTGCAATCTTAGGTAAAAATAGACTGTGTAGTTTTACACTACACACTACGGAAGTGAAACTTCTAGTCGCGTTACTGTATAGCCACACGACTGTACACAAACATACTCCAAAAGGCAGCATACCATCAGATCTTTTCTAGAGACAGATATGTGCGAAGGGCAGCCCCCAACAAAGTAATAAGGTTTATCAGAAGCCTCCTACCCGAATTGGAATAAATCCTAGGGGATTCACGAAAGATTTTTTAGCTCGCAATGACTGTGAGGCAAGCTGCCTTATCACCCCACGTTAAATCTAATACACAAACATAATATTATGCACGCAATAATATTGAAACAAGTACGTTGAACACAGCGAATGATTTTATGCTCAAAACATTATAATAGAAAACATTAATTTATTAAAATTGATTGATTATTTAATTCTAATTATTATTTGCTAGGATTCATGCTACAACAACGCACAATCTGAAAATTTCAACTAGCTACCTTTTACCGTTTGTGAGATAGAGCCCCCGTGACAGACGGACAGACATCGTAGGAGGGTTCCATACGGAGTACGGAATCCTAAAAACGAATACTGGTTTTCGAGACAAGCGTGGTGGGAATCTAGTCGCGTCGAACGTAGACACATATATCCATACATCAACAGCGCAGAGGAAGTGCTGGTCTTTTCCTTACACGTTCAGTCGCATGAATCAAATTCATTATACCGTGCATACAGACTTTTTACTTCAAAAAACAAGCATTTGAAATAAACGAATAGTTTAAATCGGTAAAATTTTGCGCCGACCCTGTTCTTGCGTCATCATAACAGAGTAACAACAAGTAACCGTTAATACGACATTTTCATCCGTCCAGATGTTTTATGCACCTCTACATGCATTAACACTTCTCGCGTACTATAATTTGTGTAACGTATACAAATTACTAACCGTAATATTGCATTATTGCATTACTGGAACAATAAAAAGGCCGTAATTGGTCACGTGCAAATGTAATAATAAATACTATTGTAGGTGCACGGTTGTAAATACAAACAACAAGGGCCTGCTGCACATTGTAAGCTTGTAATTGTTGTCATTGAGTCAAGTTAGGAGATTCAAGCTCATGCGAGGTATTTTCAATTATGAAAAATGACATTCTAAACTATAATATTATAAAATTGATAAATGCTGCACTTTGTACAATAGAAGCACTGGGTATCGATCGATGTGTTCGTATATATAGTAACGCACCTACGAAGTCCACATCATGAGAGAGTAATGTTTTTAATGATTTATACAGAAGTTAATAACTTTAATAAAAATAAACTAAATCGTAACTTAGTCTGTAATTGTAAAGTTCTAAGGACTAGAAGAGCGAATTTTCCGTTTTCATAATTTTTTTCCTTTTTTTCAAATTTCAATCTATCTATATCTATTTGTTTGGTTGAACGCGCTAATCTCAGGAACTATCAGTCCGATTTGAAAAACATTTTTTTTGTTAGATAGCCCATTTATCGAGGAAGGATATAGGCTATATAATATCACGCTACGACCAATAGGAGCGGAGCATCAATGAAAAATGTTGCAAAAACGGGAAAAATTATTCCTTTTGAGAGCTTCCGTTGCGTGCGTTGCGTAAACGGTTAAAGTTACGCAAAAATCATGTATGACGGAATTGTTCCCGGAAGGTTTATATATATAGCGAACGAGCGTAGCGAGTGAGTAATGTAATTCCTAAACTGCACGCGACGGATTTTTATGCGGTTTTCACCATCAGTTAGATAATTTTTCACGGAAGGTTTATATATATAGCGAACGAGCGAAGCGGGTGAGTAATGTAATTATAATATTCAAGCGAACGAGCGAAACGAGTGAGTAGTGTATTGCACCCGGGCTTTCTTAACACCCGGGCGAAGCCGGACGGGGCCGCTAGTTTATTTGATAAGATCCGTAGCAGATATACCGTGAAACGGAATTAACATCTTACTTTTTGGAAATTTACATGCATTTTTTTAGCTCTTTAATAGAAATTCTTAGAAGTTTAATTTTTTTAGCAATATTTTTTTTCATTTTGGAACCTTTTGAAAAAAAATTCGACTGATGACCAGTCCTATACTGCCCACCTAGTAATTATTTGCAAAAAATAAACACTCTCTTTTTTTTATTCTTTGACTAGGCCCAAATAACCTTAGCTGTTGGTGGTCTTTAAAACACAATTTAATTTTTATTCTTTGTAAAAAAGCCCTCTTTTTTGTTTGGTGATCTATATTGATGGCTAGCTTAATATAGCAAAAATCATGGTTACCTTGATTTACGTACAATTTTTATTTTTTTTAGTAAAATATTTTTTTTCTCGAAAACTATACATTTTAGAGAAAAAAAATATTTACATTTTTTTCATATTATAACATCTAGAATTCATTTATTTTTTTTTTACCTATGTTAATACGTGACATTGAGAACGTTTTTTTGAATATCTCAGGATCCACTGAACCGATTTGACTCAAAATCTAATCAGATCTAAGTTAAAGGCTGATAAACACAATAGAACAATCGGCATGCCCGTATGTTTTTCCGTTCTTAAGATATCGAAGGCGAAAAATTGACCACACATACACACACTCACACATACACACACACACACACACACACACACACACACACACACACACACATACATACAACACACACACACACACACACACACATACAGACATCAGTCAGAAAATGATCTTAAACTATTGCTAGGGTCTCAAAACGTGAAATCTGTTAAAATCTCGAAATATTTTTTTCGGACTAAATCCATTACTTCTCTACCATAGTAGAGGTGGGAAGTAAAAATCAGGGGTAGCTCAGGAGCCGAGTTGCTCATTCCTTTTTCTGCAATAAAAAAACTATTTTCCTACAAAATTCCAATCGGTAGAAACTCATGTGTGAAAACGTTTAAGTTTTACTCAATTATCCCAAAATAAATATCTATAATATAGTTCTGTAAAGCCTTTCCAGTTCCAGTTGCAACGTTGTTTGTCCTGGTTTTCTATGTCAGACTTACACTGTTAAAAGCTTAAAAAATGGAAACAAAAAAAGAAATATGAATGAGCACTGTGGCTGGAAATTCTAAAAAACAATAATTTAGTCACTATACTCACTTACCTGTCACAAATAATAGATTTATATCGACGACGCACATAGTTCAGTAGCTGCGCATCTTCTTAAATTAAAAATTAAAAAAATAAAACAATTAAATTAATTAGTCACTTCTTAACAACAACAATTTTATTATAGAGCTAGCTCAATCAATGAGTGCTCTAAACAGGGGTCTAGCCGGAAAGTCAATAATCGCAAAAACCGACTTCGGGAATTTGTTTGAACTGGTTAATAAAAAAACATATTAAATGTCCTTAACTGTCGGGTGGGCGTATGAGGGAAGGGGCACTTCAAAAGTCACTTTTTTTGGTTTTTCGTGTATATCTCGAAAATAGTTGGTCCTACGAAAAAATTCTATGTATAAAAATTGTAGCTGACAAAATTTCCTACATTTTCTATATTTGAGGTTTTTTTCTATCTGTAACCGTTAACGAGTTACATACGCTTCTGAAAATCGCTATTTTTTCAAAAAAACATTTTTCGCACCACATTTTTGCCGAACTTTCTCTCTAGCGCCTCAGCCTTTCATTTTACAAAAATTCCTTCAAAATAGTATATCAGTTTACCATTTTATCTTAACCTGATCCAAAGTTTTCAGAAGAATGTAACTCGTTACTGGTTGGAGATAGAAAAAACCTCAAATATAGAAAATGTAGGATATTTTGTCAGCTACAATTTTCATGCATGGAATTTTTTTGTAGGACCAACTGTTTTCGAGTTATACGCGAAAAACCAAAAAAAGAGACTTTCGAAGTGCTCCCGCCCCTCTTGCGCTCATCTGAGGGTCAAGGACTTTTAATATGTTTTTTTATTAACCAGTCCAAACAAAGTCCCGAAAATAATAAAACTGTTGTGGTTAAGTCATTAGTCAGGTGACTAAATTGTTAATTGTAGCATGCAATAATTTGTGCAAATTCGTTTATATACTAATATGTCAAGAAAAGAATACTAAACACGTTTTAAATATTTTTCTAAAGACATTTTTTTATTTAATAAATGCGGAATACTATCTACTTTCATCGTGCAAGAAGGGTTTGTAATGTTCTTTCAAGCAAGGGTTCTATCATAATAGTGTTTTTAACTTTTTGATCAGTGGGTATAAACTTGTGACAGAACATTATTAATTACAAAATTCATTACTGCTTAATATTTTCCATGAAAACTATTTTGTCTTAAACATTCATTACGTAACATTTTCAGTCGACGTCTTAAACCATTTTCGCATAGTTTTCCGAGTTTTCTTTATAATGAAAATCTTCAGTGGCGCACCAACGTCAGTTTCAATGGAAGTAAATCACTAGTTATTTCATCATCCAGTGGCGTGATTAATCAATTAGTAGTGGAAAATTAATTAATTATTATAGGTTCACTATTTTTAGGAAAAAGATTATAAATGGAACAGAACAATTAACGTGGTCATGCGCGTTATCGCGTGTTGCAGTAGACGTAAGTTTTTCAGGTTACCTGTATTGTTTTTTGTGCGTGTAGATACTGTAAACTTTGCGTCAGCTCTTCCAACAGACAAGTTTGAGACTAATTTCTAATTAATCATATTTAGCACATGCGTAAAAAACGTCAGAAATTTGTCAGGGACAAACCGATGATTGTAGAAATAGATAGATAGATATTTATTAGTTACAGTGCTGTATGTAACAAGTCATTTACAATAATACAGTTTAAACATATAAAAAATATTCATTTAACGAGTAAAACTCAGCGTCTATCAAAAAATTAACCACGGACTTTTTAAATAAAGAAAACGTTTTTATTGATCTTATAGATCTTGGAAGGCTGTTAAAAATCCTTGTACACATATACCTGCAACTGCCCGCAAACAAAGTTAAAGAATGTTTAGGATATTCATATTGATAATTTCCGTTACTGCTCAGTTCAGAAATATTTAAAAAATCTATGTTCTTACGAAGAAAGCAGAGACAGACATATATGTACAAGCATGGTAGGGTTAAAATTTTATGTTTTTTAAAAATACCTCTACAAGATGTATACTGCGAAATACCAGCAATTATGCGGATATCACGTTTTTGAACTCTGAAAAGTTGAGTACTATCTACAAGTTACAACTCCCCTATAGAGGATACCATATCTGAGATGCGATTGAATGCAACCAAAATAAGCTGTTCTTAAAACTTCCAAACTTACGACGGGCTTGAGACGTCTAAAATCATAACATTACTTACTAATTTTAGAACATTGGTTTTCAATGTGAAACGACCATTTAAGGTGTTCGTCAACAAAAACACCCAGGAATTTGCAATTTGAGGAAATAAACTTAATTGAGGGTCCGATGCTCCCTTACCTACACGCCACTGCCTAGTGTTGAGCTTCACTCACAGTCAGCACAAAGTGACGAAGTTAACTGTACACCTACAAGTGTAATAAATCATTCTGTGACGTCTATTGGGAACGCGACACTCTCATGTGTTTTGGGGACGTCAAATCTCGTAACGTTTTCTAACTTGGTGCTCTCTTTCGTATTTTCTTACTGTTATCTAAATTCACACCTTGATCATAATGCTTTTCTTAACAAATCAATAGCTAAAACGTAAAAAAATAATTGCTTTCAAAGTATTGCTAAATAATAATTGTTTTGTAAGCACTCCGCGAAACTCTGGGGTTTTCCACAGGAAAAAACTGATAGCTATGTTCTCATCTAACCTATTCCAGTTAATGCGAATAATCAAATTTTACGTTTGAAAGATCAATTCCCCATTTTTAGTTAACTGTTTTATTTTTTTACTTTCTTCTTCTACGGATGATACACCTCATTGAAGTAGTATAAAAATGGAACATATTGTCAACAATATGTAGGGATTTTATGATGCAATAGCATAAAATTAAGCAAAAGCAATAAACTGTCATGTCTGTAATTACTATTTGCCGACAATAGTACTTCCATTTTTGAACGATTTTTGTAACGTAACTTGAAAAAATAAAGTCATTTAAATTTTTGTAAGAGTATTTATTAGAAAAACTGTTAGTTTTTGACCTTCAAAATTTGAAGCCGTTACAGTTTTATGTTGTAACAATATTACAATATTTTAAGCTGTAAATATTGATTGCTGAACATCTGTATATTTTAACTTTCTGAAGATTTATGTAGGTTTAAAATGGATTTTAAAAAAATTTACGCAATTTTTTCTAAAAATTTGCGTAAAATAATCATGTAGCAATGTAAAAAATTAACACTTAATTTATTATAATTCGCTAGAATCCAAAGTCTAGACTCTGAATTCTAAATGATAGTTGGTACTGTTTTCATTTTTTTTGAAAATTTATGTCACTTTATTATATCAGTCAGCCAGTGTCAAAAAAGAAACGAGATTCTTTTTGTTTTATTTTTAAATTTAAATTTTTTTATATGAAATCTGTAGGTTGTTAAATATTAAAAGAATTAATTTTAGGGCAACATCTTTGTCTGACAAGTCATTAAGATGCAACAATTTTATTGTACTATTATAAGGACGCATGACAATATCAGGTCCCTAATATAATAAAAATGTTTTCAAATCTTTTGTAAAAGATAGGATTACGATGAAATAAATATTACCAGACGCAACGTCTCTTTGTCTATCTATCTATCTGTCTGTCTGTCTGTCCGTTAGTACGCTTATAGATCGAGAACCGCTGCTCCTATTTACATTTTTTTTAAATTTATTATAGGTACGTATTGTCTGGCCTAATCTTGGTCTATATTTTGCTAGCTGCCCAGCCCGGTTTCGCCCAAGTCCAAATCGAATTGAATCAAGTTGGATTGAAATCAAATTTATGACGATTTCAATAAAAAAAAGCGATAAAAAATATAACATTATACCCAAATCCCGGATTCGCCCGGGTACAAATTGAATTTCACCCAAGTTGGATTGAAATCAAGTTTATGTTGATTTCAAATAAAAAAATTTTGGAGCATACAAGTAATTCAAGAATTACAAGGCGCGATATTCATGTAGGTACTGTGTGTAAACGGTTTTATTGAACATAGGGAAAATAACACTGAGAAGATTTATAATTTTGTAGTAGGCTATGAGCCATAAGACCTAATATAAATATGTATTGGATTAGATAGAAAAAATAGTACAGTGAATTTTTTAAACAATTTTCCATAGCAACGGTTGACTATTAAGCGTTACTCGGAACCGGCTAAATAAAAAAGTCATGATGTGTCGTAAGACACCCGACAGAAGCTATGCTTTTTACGCATTGTATATAAAACCGAATTTATCAAAGATATAAATAATACAATTAAAAAGTTATTATTTGATCGCCATTTTGAAATCTGACGCCATTTTATTTTTTTGTGTCTTATTAAATTCTCAAATATCAATTTTCAAAAGGATCGGATAATTTTTACAAAGAAATATATACTTATGACCGCCATTTTGAAATATGACATCATTTTATTTTTTTGTGTCCTATAAAACTCGCAAATATTAATTTTCAAAAAGATCGGATCATTTTTGCAAAAAAGTACATATGGCCGCCATTTTGAAATCTGACGTCATTTTATTTTTTTGTGTTCTATGAAACTCTCAAATATCAATTTTCAAAAGGATCGGATAATTTTTACAAAAAAGTACATACGGCCGTCATTTTTAAATCTGACATCATTTTATTTTTTTGTGTCCTATGACACTTTCAAATACCGATTTTCAAAAAGATCGGATAATTTTTACAAAAAAGTATATATGGCCGCCATTTTGAAATCTGACGTCATTTTATTTTTTTGTGACCTATGAAACTTTCAAATATCAATTTTCAAAAGGATCGGATAATTTTTACAAAAAAGTACATACGGCCGCCATTTTGAAATCTGACATCATTTTATTTTTTTGTGTCCTATGAAACTTTCAAATACCGATTTTCAAAAGGATCGGATAATTTTTACAAAAAAGTATATATGGCCGCCATTTTGAAATCTGACATCATTTTATTTTTTTGTGACCTATGAAACTCTCAAATATCAATTTTCAAAAGGATCGGATAATTTTTACAAAAATGTCCATACGGCCGCCATTTTTAAATCTGACGTCATTTTATTTTTTTGTGTCTTATGAAACTCTCAAATATCAATTTTCAAAAGGATCGGATAATTTTTACAAAGGAGACTACATATTTCCGCCATTTTGAAATATGACGTCATTTTATTTTTTTGTGTCCTATAAAACTCGCATATATCAATTTTCAAAGGGATCGGACAATTTTTACAAAAAAGTACATATTATGGCCGCCATTTTGAAATCTGACGCTATTTTATTTTTTTGTGTCCTATGAAACTTTCAAATACCGATTTTCAAAAGGATCGGATAATTTTTACAAAAAAGTATATATGGTCGCCATTTTGAAATCTGACGTCATTTTATTTTTTTGTGTTCTATGAAACTCTCAAATATCAATTTTCAAAAGAATCGGATAATTTTTACAAAAATGTACATACGGCCGCCATTTTGAAATCTGACGTCATTTTATTTTTTTGTGTCTTATGAAACTCTCAAATATCAATTTTCAAAAGGATCGTATAATTTTTAGAAAGGCGTTCTACATATTTCCGCCATTTTGAAATCTGACGTCATTTTATTTTTTTGTGTCCTATAAACCTCGCAAATATGAATTTTCAAAAGGATCGGATAATTTTTACAAAAAAGTATATATAATGGCCGCCATTTTGAAATCTGACGTCATTTTATTTTTTTGTGTTCTATGAAACTCTCAAATATCAATTTTCAAAAGGATCTGATAATTCTTACAAAAAAGTACATATGGCCGCCATTTTGAAATCTGACACCATTTAATTTTTTTGGTGTCCTATAACACTCTCAAATATTAATTTTCAAAAGAATCGGATAATGTTTACAAAAAAGTACATATGGACGACATTTTGAAATCTGACGCCATTTTATTTTTTTGTGTCCTATAAAACTCTCAAATATTAATTTTCAAAAGGATCGGATAATTTTTACAAAAGTGACGCAACACTACTTCGTGACGTGACTTTTCAATTGTTTAGTGTGCTTTATTTCCTTAGTCTGATTTTATTACATATATCCGAAACGTTACCGGAGAAAGACCTTTTGCCTGTGAAAATTCAAAAGTACGATTTGCACCCGGACGAAAGCCGGGCCGGTCAGCTAGTTACCATAATAATGTATTGTCACCGGAGCTACACATGTGTGCAAAATTTCAACTCAATCGGATCACGGGAAGTGGGTGAAAATTTAAAAGTACGATTTACACCCGGACGAAAGCCGGGCCGGTCAGCTAGTTACCATAATATTGTATTGTCACCGGAGCTACACATGTGTGCAAAATTTCAACTTAATCGGATCACGGGAAGTGGGTGAAAATTCAAAAGTACGATTTACACCCGGACGAAAGCCGGGCCGGTCAGCTAGTTACCATAATATTGTATTGTCACCGGAGCTACACATGTGTGCAAAATTTCAACTCAATCGGATCACGGGAAGTGGGTGAAAATTCAAAAGTACGATTTACACCTGGACGAAAGCCGGGCCGGTCAGCTAGTTACCATAATATTGTATTGTCACCGGAGCTACACATGTGTGCAAAATTTCAACTCAATCGGATCACGGGAAGTGGGTGAAAATTCAAAAGTACGATTTACACCCGGACGAAAGCCGGGGTATGAACGTCGAGAAATTTTGGTCCGATCCCTAGGTCTCGCCATCCGATCGACGTCAATAATTAGTTACACGTCATTTTAACACAGTAGGCCAGGGTTTTTAAACTTAAATTCAAACATCAGCAGTCAAAAAATTGAATAACTATATTAAAATAATGCAATATAAGACAGAGCATACGCTATCTTCCAATATCCATATCACACTGTGCAACAGACAAGGACAACCGAAACAAGTTCGCGATTTATTAGATAAAGTCGCATTTATTTCGTTTAATAATCATATAAATCTGTATAAAAAAACAGTTTTGACACAATATTATACATGAAATCTATCTAAAATTTTCTGCTCTTTCGTTTAAGACAGGTTTCGAATCGATCTGACTTAAATTGAGCAAACTATAAGCAAAAAACACCGTTTTTTCTAATTTGCTCCCCTCTGGGGCCAAAATTCAAAAATCGGGCGACGTTAGGATCAAATAGACCCCGAGAGGAATCGAACAAAAAAAAGTTTTTTAAAATCGGTTAACTCGTTTGGGCTGTACGACTGATACAAAAAATCCGTTACAGATTCACAGATTCACAGATTCACAGATTCACAGACGTACAGACAAAGCGAGTGTATATAGGCGCTTCTAGCTTCGCTAAGATCGCGCCTAAAAAGCGGTATAATAATATACTAAGTATTTAATAATACGAGTATAATGTTTTTTAAGGACGTTAGCTTTTTTCGCGGCTTTGCCCACACAGATTATTATCCCGAAATTTCAGCCATTTTCACAAAGAAAAAACTTATAGATGCGGACAAAGTCGCAGGCAAAATATATTTTATATTAAATTTGCACCCGGGCAAAACCGGACCAGGCAGCTAGTTGTTATATAAAATATATTTGAGAATGACAATAGCCCGGTTTATATAATAGGTCCTTAATCCTTATAATTCATTTCTTCTAAAAATATTTTTCTATATGAAGTACGCTTATGAATATTAAGATAGTTAGATAAGATAAAAATATTTATTAAGCTAGTTATTATATTCAGGTGTTTATATAATTATTTTAGTGATGGTACCAAAAAACCACCCAGGACATTTAATGTTTCATAATTTATGATTACATAATGTGATGCTTGTTTTAAACTCTTATTTTTATTTATATGGGAAAAAATTGTAAAAAACCCATCCTACAAAGATAGTTATGAACTGTTTGTCGGAATGTCCTTTTTCTAAAAACAGTTTATTATTAGAAAAAAAAATAAAGAACCGGATAATATCCGTTACAGTATTGCCTCGTTTTTATATTACCGTAATATAAGTAGGTATACTAGTATTTATTTTATTACTAGATACAGTTTGCTTAGCCAAGGTTAGTGGCATCGGTGACAGAAAAGTGAGAAAGGGTCCCCTATTTATGACCAAATGGATACCATAGTCTATCCTGGTATATCATTTTAATAAAAACAATGTAACAAACAAGTTTTTTTTTCTTTGTCCACTAAATTTATTTATAACATGTTATATTTTAGTTCTAAATTTTAGAATGCCGAATCGGTTGCTTTAAGGCGATCTTCTGTACCAGATGTAACGGATTTGGTCATTTAATATCTCTAGATATTTATAAAATAGAGAAACAAATTAGAAAATGATCATGGAATAGCTTTTTATTTAGTCTGTGCATTCACAGATAGTGTTGCCGTCTAGATCTAGACTTTCTAGACTCTTGTCTTGTCTTGATTTTCAAGACAAGACTTGCAAAAGTCTTGTCTAGAAATTTTCAAGACAAACAAGACTTGCTTTATCTAGATCAAGACTTTTGCCAAAACTCTAGGCAATTTTCAAGAGTCTAGATAAACTAAATAGTAGTATGTAAAGGTTTACTTTACCTACTACTACTAATCTAGACTCTTGAAAATAATCTAGAGTCTTGATATTAGGCAAGACAGGAGTTTGTTAATCTAGGCTTAGACTGAGTGAAGTCTTGATATTTCAAGACAAGACTTAAGTGAAGTCTTGTCTTGTCTTGTCTTGTAACATTTTTAGTATTTATTTTTCAAAATAAATAAAATACATCAATTATAAATTCATGTAAAAAAAATGTTTTAATTCTAGAAGTATTAAACTCAATTGTACTAGTAACACTATTACGTACCAGTCAACGAACTTACGTAACAAACTAAGTTTTAAAATTCTTTTGAATCTTATTTTAAAAAATTGCAGGCAGTATAAATTTTAACGCGATAGCTAATAGAAACAAAAAGATTTTAGTATTTTAAACGAAAATAATTAACGTTTTCCCTTTACTCTATATTCCTGTTCTATCTTATTCTTTTCCTTACCTTTGTCTGCTTCCTTTAGTTATACTTACCTGTTCCTTTGTCTTCTTCCTGTGATAACCTTAATTTGAACCACGGTTTGGCGAACCAAATTTTCTCAGATTAAATTATAATGTGTCATTATATCAAATTTTTTTTTCTTTAATAAATATATTAGTTTTTACTGTATTTTTTTTTCTTCTTTCTATTCAAGTTAAATAAGTAACTCAATATTAAAATAAATTCTAAAAGATCTACGACGTGGCGGACCCTCTGCAAAGGTCACATATTATAATATATATTTTTTTTAAATATTATATTTTTTTACACCCCGCCTAAACGTCATAGTCTAAACGGCAACACTATTCACAGACAGTTTATGTATTTGATACATAAGAAATCTGACGGTGGCCTCTCCGTCTATTAGCGTAATATTCTTTCTTTTTGCACCTAGAAATCATGCTTTATGGTTTTAGGATACGCCTTACATTTTCTCAACATTTATATTTACCTATATGAAGATTCTTGTCCATTATTATAGGTATTACAATACCGATGCCAGAATGATATTAATTTCCAATTTGATAATTAGTCCGAATAAAGGACGACACGTCGGCGAATAAAAAATAAGTCTATCCTATTTCCCAATAACCATCTCTCAATTTATATTTATTTTGATAAACGTTTGTAATCAATATTGTATTGTCATTTTTTGAGTAATTAAAATTTTTAATATTTGTGTTCTATAATCCAAATTTTTTAAGAATTCCGATTTCCTACACTGTAAAAAATGGATGTAAAAATACTTGGAAAGTTAAGGTAGAATTCGTTCGATTTTCTAAGTGATTTTACATTATTATTTATTTTTACACAGAAAACTTCATAAAAACTTGGACTTTTACTGTAAAGTTAAATAAATTTGTGATTTTTACATAAAGTAAATTAAAATTACATAATTTGTGTAATATTCCAATAAAATGTGTAAAAATTACAAAATAAAATGTATAGTTACATATATAAAACAAATTAAAGTAAAATTAGTTACCACGCATGCGCAATGTGTTTTTATGGAATCTACGCGATGTGGCGATACCTGTTTTCGACGCCATTGTCTCTTTGTGTGCCTATTATCAGATTAATCGCTGGCTACAAATGGACCATCGATAATCTATGTAATCGGCCTTCTCATTTCTTACAGTGAAATGTCAATTAGTTATTTTATATTTTTTTATTCGTATACTAATTATTCATTCACAGTATGCGATATTCCATTATATTTACTTTAAAATTGTTAATTTTTTGAAGTTATACTTCTTTAGTAAGGGTACTGAATTGGAATGACTTTGAGACAAAAAATACCGACTCAAAAATTATTGAAACGTTGACAGGGATAAAACAGCTCTAACGATGAAAATTACTATAAAGGGGATTTGGAGGACAAAAAATCGATCTAGCTGGGTCTCATCCCTGGGAAGATTCGTTTTTAAAAATTTTAAAAATTATTTTTTTAACTTTTAAAAATACTTAGTGTAAGCAGACTTGGGATACTTATATTTCAATGCCTTAAGAAATTATCATGATAATATGTCAAAAATAAAAATATGTAAATTGTTCAAATTAAAAACTCCAAAAACTTCAACGGAACGTGTTCCAATGAAAAATGTATGAAGTATAACTTCAACCGTGCACTTATGTGGATGAGACACACAGCCCATTTTTTGTATTAATCTAATCTAACTAATATTATAACTGTGAAAGTTTGGATGGATGGATGGATGTATGGATGGATGTATGTATGGATGTTTGTTACTCAATCACGCCAGAACGGCTGAACGGATCTGAATGAAATTTGGTACAGAGATAGATTATGGTCTGGAATAGCACATAGGCTACTTTTTATCCCGGAAAAATGTACGGTTCCCGTGGGATAGTTTTGTTTTTGTTTTTCATTGAGCAAGGGATCGACATGATTTTTTGCATAGTGGTAGTTTAGGGATCAGAGAATGTTATAGGCTAATTTTTATCCCGGAAAAATGTACGGTTCCCGTGGAATAGATTTGTTTTTGTTTTATCTCTAGAACTACTAAACCGTTTCTAAAATTTTTTTCACTAATAGAAAGCTACGCGGGGGGGAGAATCTCGAGGGGGATAACAAATTAGGGGGGAAGATTCTCGCGGGGGGATAATAAATTAGGGGGGAAGATTGTTGTGGGGATAACAAATTAGGGGTGGAGATTCTCGCGGGGGGATAAAAAATTAGGGGGGGAGATTCTTGCGCTGGGATAACAAATTAGAGGGGAGAATCTCGAGGTGGGATAAAAAATTAGGGGGGGAGATTCTTGCGCTGGGATAACAAATTAGAGGGGAGAATCTCGAGGTGGGATAACAAATTAAGTGGGGAAATTCTCGGGGTGGGATAACAAATTAGGGGGGAAGGTTCTCGCGGGGGGATAACAAATTAGGAGGTAAGTTTCTCGCGGGGGGATAACAAATTAGGAGGTAAGTTTCTTGCGGGTGGATAACAAGTTAGGGGGGATTCTCGCAGTGGGATAACAAATTAGGGGGGAAGGTTCTCGCGGGGGGATAACAAATTTTGCACAGGAGTTCCTTATATAGGTATCGTAGATGAGCAATAATGTATTAATAAAATTCGAGCGAACGAGCGAAGCGAGTGAGTAATGTATTATTAATATTCGAGCGAACGAGCGAAGCGAGTGAGTAATGTATTATTAATATTCGAGCGAACGAGCGAAGCGAGTAAGTAATGTATTAATAACATTCAAGCGAACGAGCGGAGCGAATGAGTAATGTATTATTAATATTCGAGCGAACGAGCGAAGTGAGCGAGTAATGTATTTATAAAATTCGAGCGTACGAGCAAAGGATAACAAATTAGGGGGGAAGATTCTCGCGGGAGGATAACAAATTAGGGGGGTGATTCTCGCGGGGGGATAACAAATTAGGTGGGGACATTCTCGCGGGGGGATAACAAATTAGGGGGGGATTCTCGCGGGGGATAACGAATATAATGTATTATTAATATTCGAGCGAAGCGAGTGAGTAATGTATTAATAAAATTCGTGCGAATGAGCGAAGAAGGAATTAATAATATTCAAACGAACGAGCGAAGCGAGTTAGTAATGTACATAGGTATTAATAAAATTTTAAAAAACAGTTTTTTGACGTTATAAAACAGTGTCGTACGGTGAGTAGGCTTTGGAAAAAACAAACTACTTTTTGTCAAAATATTCTGACAGTTAATCGTTTCGGAATAATATTCTGAGAAAATAATACAAAATCAATATCTCACAGTAAGTACTATTTTTATTGATCTCATCCGAGCAAAGCTCGGTCACCCAGATATTTGTAGTTAAGTTAGTTATATTTTATGTTTTCTTATAGGTTGAAGTAGGTACATTGTATTGTATAATAAAATTTTTTAAAAAACCCTCGATTCCAAGCAATCTCAATCTCGATCGATAAATAAAATTATAAATCGTAAAATACGTGGGCGAAGCCACGGGTAACGGCTAGTTTTATAATAAAATTGCAGTAATATTTTCTTTTTCTTAAAATTTTGTCTATATCTTGAAAAATATAAGGTTTCAGTTCTCACATAATATGTTGAAAATATTGGCTGTATTTTGAACTGGACAAAAAATTCACTATACTGGTCTATCCTCTTAAATTATTCCAATCGTCCATATAAAGCAGCAAACTAAAATAGCACAATATCACGACCAGTATTCACAACGACTTCTGTATAAGACCCCCTCTGAGTCTTATCTGGGCCGCTAGAGGCGCTATGGTTGAACTATTTTCTTCTCACCCTTCCTTTATTTTATGTGCTGTATAATATACATATATTTTATGTACAATGCTGCAGACTCAACTATTTTACAGATGAACTTAGGCCAGTTAAAATTTTTCCAAAGCTTGTAAAATTTTTGTTTGAAAAATGAAAATTTCGAGGGGTAAATATCTGAGGATTTATGGTGTACAGCGTGAAGGAATTACGAGGATTTATGAGGATTTATAAGGATTTATGAGGATTTATGAGGATTTATGAGGATTTATGAGGATTTATGAGGATTTATGGGGATTTATGGGGATTTATTGAGGATTTATTGAGGATTTATCGAAGATTTACAGAAGAATTAACTCAGCTGCTTATGTTATGCGCGTGCGCGTAACATTTTTTAATTTGCCCGACCGCATAAACCGGCGGCATTGTGAATAAAATTTGTTTTTGGTGGTGTCATGCAAGTTTGTGTGAGTTCCAAGGTAAGTTTATTGGATAAGTTTATTATAATATTTATCTCGTGTTGGCATTATTGTACCACATACAATAGGGTATTTGACTAAAAATTTTTTTGTGTTATATTAATAGAGCAGTAAATTCTGAACAAAATGACATTTAAATCACTTAATTATGATTTCAAATTAGCTCAAATATAATTTTTGAAATATTTATGTGAGCCCCGCTCGCTAATAACCGTTTTAACTCCACAAATCTATGACGTCATATTTTTTATGAATGTACGTTTCTATCTACTAACTCGATGTTGATTATATCAGAAACTTACCTACAGTTTATAATATTAGTATAGTATATTAGTATAGATAGTAAAAAAATCCTACACTCAAGTTTTGCCCCCTTTGGGGTTGAATTTTAAAAACTTGAAACCTTCCTCAATGAACGGGCTATCTAAGAAAATTTTTTTTTTTTTAATTGGACTGGTAGTTCCTGAGATTAGCGCGTTCAAACCAACACACAAACAAACAAACAAACTCTTCAGCTTTATTGTTATAATATATATAGTCCAATCAAATTGTCGAAAAAATAGGTCTGAAATTGCGTTAATTAGAAGTTTGATGAAATTTTAATTGTAGATAGGGGGTGCCACTAGAACACTCCAGCCAAGTTTCCCCTCTCGGATTTCGCAAGGGGTGGCCGCCATCTTGATTTTAAGGGATGAAATCATTTATCTTGATAAATATTGCTTGTACGTGAAAAATTACTATTACAAAAATTATTAAGGAGGATGTATCCAACAACTTCTGTTTGGAAAATTTTTTGAAATTTCTTATTCAAAAGTTATAATTTCTCAAAAATGACACTGTTGGGGGTGGAAACGGTTTTTTCGATTTTACAACAAAACGGTCAATCGTGGCGAAAAATGGTTACGACAAAAGTTGTAGCTTTTAAGTGTTTCTACAATATACATGTGTTCAACATTTTTTTTGCTTGCTTGGTGCGAATATAGAGGGCGCCAAAAGTCGACCGGCGCCAATATTTTTGAAAATTTTTTAATTTTGCTCGCAACAAATTAATTCAAGTCATCGAATTTTCACCAAATACTCATTAGGGGGTTTTCGGGGTCGCTGATTAGGAAACCATTATCAAATTTTCCAAAAACAAAATGGCGAATTCAATATGGCGGACGTCTCCCATTTAAATTATTCGCATTTTCACCAAATTCATCATCCGCCATTTCGTTTTTTGAAAATTTGATAACGGATTCTTAATCAGCGACCCCTAAAACCCCCTAATCGTGTATTTGGTGAAAATGCGATGACTTTAATTAATTTTTATGTGCAAAATTCAAAAACTTTCAAAAATATTGGCGCCGGTCGACTTTTGGCGCCCTCTATATTCGCACCAAGCAAGCAAAAAAAATGTTGAACACATGTATATTGTAGAGAAACTCAGAAGCTACAACTTTTGTTATAACCATTTTTCGCCCCAATTGACCGTTTTGTTGTAAAATCGAAAAAACCGTTTCCACCCCCAACAGTGTCATTTTTGAGAATTTATAACTTTTGAATAATAAGAAATTTCAAAAAAAAATTAAACAAAAGTTGTTGGATAGATCCTTCTTAACAATTTTTGCAATAGTAATTTTTAACGTACAAGCAGTATTTACCAAGATACATGATTTCATCCCTTAAATTCAAGATGGCGGCCACCGCTTGCGGAAAATGTCATCAAACTTCTTATTAACGCAATTTAAAAATACCATTTGACTGGATTAATAAGGTAAACACAGGTTTGTTATTGTTTATACATTCGATGAGTTATGGGGATTTATGAGGATTTACGAGGATTTATGAGGATTTACGAGGATTTATGAGGATTTACGAGGATTTACGAGGATTTATAAGGATTTATGAGGATTTATTGGTGATTTATATGGATTTATAAGGATTTATTTGCCAAAAAGGATTTATGGTGTACACAATTTTGGGCAGATATTTACCCCTCGGAAAATTTTAAAAAACTGTACCTAACTTTTGTAGAAAATCAGTAAAGAGAGTTAATTTTCAATCACAATTTCTGTGTAATGAGGTATATCACTGACGAGTAGTGACAGTATATTATATTAAAACGAGGGCTAGCGACTTTTAACAGTCACACGAGTCATAATATCATTACGCACGAGAAATATATGGTATTTTTGCCATACCCACTATAAAATAGCTACTTTTCACTTCATTGTCAAAAAATTTTTACAGTTCATTTGCGTTGCCAACTTCACTTTTATAGTAGGCCGGGAGTTGTCGCAGTGTGTACGCACAGTAGCAATAAACATAAATCACTATGGAAATGGCTTTATTTTCCACACTAGTGCGTTTTGAAAACACTTTCAATACACCTGTTAACTGACTCATTCTCGAGCAAACGCCATTCTCATTCGGAATCGCCGACTTTTTGCCCTTGTAACATAATGTACTATTTAGTGTTTGTTTTATATATTACAAAAAAATTAAGAACACAAACACCAAGATTAAAAATAAATCAGATTGGAATTCTCTATATACACTGCAGTGTAGTGAGTTATAATAGCTACCTTGTCCTTTATCGTTGCTCCTCAACAAAAGCTTTATAGCAAGTATACGGCCGTTTTAACAGCATACATCGCATGTGTAGAATTAAGTTATAGGTTAAAGTAAAAACGCGTAATCAAATGCTTCTCTTAAGGCGGGGTCAGATGACAAGCGACTAGGCCCGGCAGTCAGGGCTCTTTCTGATTGATCGAATACCCCATCTTGATGTCGTTTGACATACACATACACCTAAACGAACCTAACAGCTAACAGGTGAACTCGTGCCATCAAGTGGATCAGTGATATAAATATTAATCAATCAACGGTCGAATCAGTCAGTACAGTGATATAAATAGTGGAGTGGATGTAAATAAATAGTACTGAAGTAACTGAGTAAATGACCGACATAAATAAACGTTAGAAATAAATCTGATATAAATACAGTGACATAAATAATTACGAATTATTGTATATAGTTGTTTGTTTTGCTTTGAAATTACTGTTTAGTTATTATTATTGCGTTTTTAATTATTGTAAATAAATATTTATTCCGCCAACTCAGAAAACAGTTTTGTAACAATATATTAACCGTAACATATACATAGCATAGACAGGAAGCAGCCAGTAAGACTAGAGCACAGGCTACATGGGGCTAGATTGCTAGCGACGTTGGGTCTGTATCTTATCCAACTCTAGTCGTTCGCAACTACTCTATATGTATATGTGTACTGTAGCGCTATCTCACTCCTCTCTAGTGTCCCATCAGTCATTCTTACATCCCCTAAGGCACTGCTATCTCTCTCATGTACGTGCCATGCTTTTATCATTCACACACATACACACGAATATAATATGTACGGAACGGTATTTTTCGTTCAGAAACGATTCGAAATTTTCGTGATTCAGAAAACTGAAAAACCGATAAATACTATGAAAGCAACATGAAAATGTGCACTGCCAAAGTGTTATAGAATGAATCTTATCACGACTTACAGTATAGGGAATGGTGCAGTTTTTTCAGTGTCATAACGTACATTTTTGTAAACTTTTATGGTTCATTTTTAACACGCTTAAATATTAGTTTCACTTGTATGTTGTGTGTAAAACATTTTACAACTCGATTTTCACCCTCTTCCAAATGTCCAAGTTTTGATGGTAGTACCATATTCTGATATTTTGACTATAATAATATTTATATAACAAGATTTAAAAAAAAAAATGGAAATAAAACATGTGGTGGAAGTGACGGTGTTGATGGTGGGAGAACGTATCTCCAGTCGTTTAAATTTTAAATATATCTAAGCACTAACATTTTTAAAATATTAATATATCTATATATATATAAAAGAAAGTCGTGTTAGTTACACCATTTATAACTCAGAAACGGCTGAATCGATTTTCATGATCTTTGATTTTTTGGATTTGTCTCCGCCCTGGTTAGCAAAATAACTATTAAAACATCGGAAAAATTCACCCGGGAGCGAACGATCGAAGCGAGTGTGTAATGTATTATCTATATACAGGGTGTCCCAAAATTGCTGGGACACAGAGCTACCACGTGTAGTAGAGGTCAAAATAAGTCGATTGGACCCAATTTGTTTATATACCAAAATGTACCGTTTGCCCGTGAGAAGAGTTCAAAGTTTACATAAAATTTTGTAAGTATTACAATTTTATTAAACTTGTACCTACTAGGAATATCTGTTAGCATTATTTAAGAAAACATTTTTTTCCTTCGGAACTATGCGGAATACGAAATTTTTACAAGAGTAACAAAATGAAGATAATAATAATTAATCAGTCTTCTCGCTAAAAAAACTTAAGAACCGTATTACCACCCCTAAGAAAGTTCTGAAAAAAATGTCAGGGGGTGAGGGTGGTTTTAACCCTTCTAAAATTTCTTTTGAGTTTCTTTGATTACCGAAAGGAGAGTAATCCTCTAAAATGCACATTTGTCAAATTTCATTCAATTTGTTTCACTCATTTCTGAACAGCGTACAAATATGTGTTTTTTTATGTAAAATTTGAACTCTTCTCACGGGCAAACGGTACATTTTGGTATATAAATAAATTGGGCTCAATCGACTTATTTTGACCTCTACTATACGTGGTAGCTCTGTGTCCCAGCAATTTTGGGACAGCCTGTATATAAAAGAAAGTCACACAATAATTATCACACAAACACCCAATACTCATTAATCGTGTCAAAAATCTTATTTAAAAAACACACTTCGCTATAATAGAATATATAAATCTACACACTTTAGCTATATTGATAACAATAATAGCAATAATAAAAGTAGGGACACTGGCTCCCAAGTTCCGACTGCGACAATACTGTAAAAACAGCATCACGATCGGTTGCACGTTGTTTGAGTTTAGACGCGATAATGCGTACCTAATTAAATTGTAGTTTTACTATAACCGTAATTGTACCTGTGTGTCACAAAATTTATCCAAAAACAAAGAACGCTCACATGGGTTAATTAAAAACCAAGACGATAAAAAGGTGCTAGGTTAAAAAAATATGACAAAAATTAGCATAACTTCTGAGAGAACTCAGAACGCCCTTTCTAACAACTCGTTATGAATAGTTCTATATACTTAATTTGATTATTGTTATTTTCGACATTAATAGGTACTCTGTTTATGATACGACTTTCAGCTTTAAATCTAGATTTAAAGATGTCATTTGTTAAAGAAGACCTCCATTTACTTGAAAACAAATGATATTCTTAAATCTAGATATTAAAGCTAAAAGTCGTATCAGAAACCCAGCATTAGTGTTTTTTTACACTGATCATATCGATGCGACTCGAATCCCCACAAAAAGAAGCCAACTCGACTTCCCGACAACAGTTTCGTAACTATAGGGCTGTCGTACCTAGAGTACGTAACGTCCGTACAGTATATACATATAATATAGCACACATATAAACGTTATGTACGCAGGAAGCCCTTATGAGCAACCCTTTGCTAGCGCCGTTCTCCGTGTTGGGGTATCTAGCGTGTACGCACGTGCAGGGCTAGACAATAATTATGAACGACAAGTCTAAAATTGTATGATGCAGTCATCAGTTTAGTTCAAAAAATCAGGACCGGATATCGTTGTTTATACTTCAAAAGCGCGTAACGTCATTCTGCAATTCCACTCAACTTATAGTGGCAATAGTATATTGCATTATAAGGATCGAAACATAGCGTTTGCAACCAGTGTAAAGTTTGCTGCTCGAGGTACGAGGGCAGCAGTCTCACGCGTTGCAAACGCTATATTTCGTTCCGAGTAATTGCATAATATTATTTTTCACAACTCTATTGACAATTCGATTTGAGATATCTGCAATTTGGGCGCGCAAAAGCATAAGTTGGCGCGACTCAATCGCTCTATCTCCCTCTTAACAACGTTAAAAAACACAGAAAACCGACAGTAACAACCCTAGGGATGAACATTTTCAGTTGTACAGGTATCGAAAATCGAATTTCAATAGCGGCGTTGTGAAAAATTAAGATTTCGTGCAGGCGTCTATAACTATCTCATTGGCACATAATCATTATTCATCATTTATTTATTGTAGATTATAGACGCGTCGACATCTAAGGTCATTAGCGTCTTTCAACTACACTAAATAACAACTAATAAAACTAAATAACATCACAAAATATCCATTAGCGCAGGTGGGATTCGAACCCACGGCAGTCGGGTCTAGAGGTTGCGGCACCAAGCATGCTAACCACTAGGCTATACTGCCCTCCATTATTCATCATGCGCACAATACGAATCGGTGAAATGGATTACAACACCGCGCATGGAGTCCGATCGAATATTTTGTCCATCTCACGTAAATACGTATCTAGGTACCATTTTCACCACCACAGTGACGCCACATCGTGAGAAGAAAGTCAAGCTTAAGGGCGGTTGTTCAGTGGCGTACCTATCTCACCTTTTCAATTTTTGTCAGTTACGTCTTTACGTGAAATGAGGGACGATTTGTTTGCGCTGTGTATAATTTATTGTTTCCAACTCTTTTTGCGTGATGTTTTACGGTTTTTGCAATCACCAACGACATAATCTTAAGCTTATGGGGCACGGTAAAACCGGTGCCGAAAATGAATGCTTTCACACAACCGACCCGGAAGATTTGTCGGTCCGGCCACCGGCACCGACAAGATCACCCGGCTTTGAACTCGACAAATCAGTGCCGGGAAGTACTGTGCGTTTATTTGCCTATTTAAATTCAGTCCAGTCGAATATTCTCATAGCGATCAATGCATTTCTTGTTATATTTTCGCAAATTATTCTCTTTAATAAAACACAGCAAATAGACTTTACCCGATTTTGATTTATTCAGTTACAATAGTTTAAGTAAATTATAGTGAAAACGTTTCGACATTAAATTTTGTCATCTTCAGTTCAGAACAATTTATAACTCTGAAAAAAGAGTTATAAATTGTTCTGAACTAAAGATGACAAAATTTAATGTCGAAACGTTTTCACTATATTAATTGCTAACGGTTATGTACTATGTTATTATGAATACTAATGTTGTAGGTTACAGTACAAATTTTATTAATTACAACCTCTTATTTACATGTCGGTCGACGTTTCGACAAATTATATTGTCCTATTCATGACTTATATGTGATAACGGGTTGTAATTGTCCAGTTTCAAACATCTATAATATTATTAAATTCCAGTATGTATACAAATTATGAAAGATGATAGGTTAAAAATTTAGACTTTGAATTAATATATTTTTTATATATCCAATTCCATGTGGCAATGTCCATTGAAAATATGCTTGTCAAATAACTGATATCCATTTGCTATAATTTACTTAAACTATTGTAACTGAATAAATCAAAATCGGGTAAGGTCTATTTGCTGTGTTTTATTAATAGCATTCAAATGTATTAATTAGTATACGAATCTATACTAATATTATAAAGAGGTAAAATTTGATTTTTTATTTGTAATGGATAAACTCAAAAACTACTTAACTGATTTTAAAAATTCTTTCACCTATAGAAAGCTACATTATCAGCGAGTAACATGGGCTGTATTTTATTCTCAAAAAAATTAGAGTGGAGGGTAATAAATCATAAATTCTTATCTCTGGACCTACTAAACCGATTCTAAAAATTCTTTCACCAATAGAAAGCTACGCAGGGGTGGAGATTCTCACGGGGGGATAACAAATTAACTATACGTGAGCGGAGCAATGGGTGACCGCCATTAAATCATAATTTCATACCACCCGGACGAAGCCGGGACGGGCCGCTAGTATTGAATAAAGAAGATGTGCCCGCATTGTACTAAAAATGCAGAAATTTTTGGTATATACTTCATTCAAGGGACAATGGCCCAAGGAGAAGATCTTCCTTTCATATCACGACCAAAAACACCGGCACCAATCATTTTGCAGGTGTGTATGAAAACGTTTGTTTGCGTATAAGCCCACCCTAAAATAGCAGGAGCCCCCAACATTTTAAACTAACATATTTAATACTCTTTATATTGTAAGTGTTCATCCGTGATCGTGAGCTTATAGACCGCCACCCTAAAAAAGCAGTTAATCAATAAAACTTAAGTATGTCTACATTTTTGTGAGATGTTCAATATAGTCCAATCAAATAGTCGAAAAAATAGGTCTGAAATTGCGTTCATTGGAAGTTTGATGAAATTTTAATGGTAGATAGGGGGTGCTACTAGAACACTCTAGCCAAGTTTCCCCCCTCGGATTCCGCAAGGGGTGGCCGCCATCTTGAATTTTAGGGATGGAATCATGTATCTTGGTAAATACTGCTTGTATACGTAAAAAAATATTATTATAAAAATTGTTAAGGAGGATGTATCCAACAACTTTTGTTTGGAAAATTTTTTGAAATGTCTTATTATTCAAAAGTTATAAATTCTCAAAATGACACTGTTGGGGGTGGAAACGGTTTTTTCAACAGTGTCATTTTTGAGAATTTATAACTTTTGAATAATAAGAAATTTCAAAAAATTTTCTAAACAAAAGTTGTTGGATACATCCTCCTTAACAATTTTTGTAACAGTAATTTTTCACGTACAAGCAATATTTACCAAAATACATGATTATTTTCATCTCTTAAATTCAAGATGGCGGCCACCCCTTGCGGAATTCGAGGGGGGAAACTTGGCTGGAGTGTCCTATTGGCACCCCTTACCTACCATTAAAATTTCATCAAACTTCTAATTAACGCAATTTAAAATTACCATTTGACTGGATTTATATAGTACACAACAAATACATAATAATTATAAGTGTTAGGAATAATGTACGTCGATTTGTAAAAAAATGGTTGATTTTTATTTTGTGGAGTTTCTAGTTGATATGGAGTTTATTATAAGGGGATTACAACGAATGCCACATTTATAATGATCTATCGATATAGCGATGAAAATGTGAAACTTTGATTGGATAATCGTTAGTTTGTTTTTGTTTTATATAAGTATGTGTTTATTGCAGCCCTAGATTATTTAAAGTTGTTATACAATGTAAAAACAGTTGTACAAACTCAGCTTTCAACATGAAAACTTAATGTATATAAAGTTTTGTTGGTTGTTTGCACGCCCGTGTTTAATGTCGATTTCAAAAATAAATTCAAACTGTGCTACGTTTTGATTTTCCCGATTGTAGCCGTGTGCTTTAATGTGTTTGAAATAATTAATAGAAAACGCTATTCAGTCAGGAATGAAATTTCATTTTATGACGGAGGTATTTTTTTAATAGAATTTTGTTTATCTATATTAGATAGAGTGATGCAATAATATGAAACTCTATACTGTATATTAGTGTAAACATGAAGATAAAATATTCATATAAAAAATGGGCGTGTGCTAGTTATGACCACACAACAGAAGTGACAACTTTAGATTTTCTAATTTTTGGTGTCATCTATTATAGCGCATTTATGAACTAAAAATAATTTATTACTAAAATTCTAAAATTGTATTTTTAATTAGTTCCACGTTGGTTTCAAAAAAATTATAATTATTGTCAAAGAAAGAATATAACAAAAATTTAAAAATATATAAATAAATATCATGTAGAATTTAGAAAAAAAAATACGTCAAAAATTCTACTATGCCATCAGTTTCCGAACCCAGGTCCCTATGCATACAACGCAAACACGCTGCTAACTAGCTATTGATACAGTATGCATCGCCGTTTTTATTATATAACTACCTATGTCAGCCGGGTAGCGAATTTTTACGGTCGGGTTGCGAACGCTTCACGTTATTTCAGTACCCAGGCAAAGAATGCCTAAGGCGCCTAAGGAAGTTTTCACTTCAAAAATGAAATTAATTGTCGCTCCATAAAATAATGCACGATTCGGTGGATAAAAGGGATTTTTTTTGGAATATAGTTTTTAAAAAAACTAAACTTTGCAATTTCCTAAATTTCAGATGTAAGTAAATAAAATTATAAATAAAATTATTAAATAAAAGATAACAAAACGAGGTTGTACATTTTTTCATAAACAAGTAGGTAATATACCTATCAACTATCAATCCACTAAATAGTAATACTAGAATAATCTGAAATAAATGACGCAAAATTCTGAAAAAAAAATATTTTTTACAAAATCAATTGAGGTATCAGATATAAGTTCGCCTGGGAACTTAAATGGCAATTAGGACGGCCTGCTGCCTACGACTTAAATTTTGAAGTCGGGACTACAGAGAGTCGCCTATATTTTGGGATCGCATTGTACTCATTTACAAGTAGATATGTAAACTATATATTATGTACTATGCAATATTATGTACGTGTATAAGCCATTCCCAGTTTGTCTTTCGTATTACTTGTAGTAACATTGCTACGTACAAACTTTAGATAAATTATCAGCCTAAAGTTACATTCAAAATATACACATAGACATCGTTCGGTGCGGAATATTGTCTAACTGCAGAAATTCCTGCTTAAAGTAGACGCAACCTAACCTATATGCTTAGAAATTCCAAAAATTATTTTACCTACATAAGTATCATTAATTAATACACGTACGTACGTTGTATTGACCTATTAATTATAAAAAAATTCGACTGATGACCAGTCCTATACTTCCCACCTAGTAAATATTTGCAAAAAATAAACACTTTTTTTTATTCTTTGACTAGGCCCAAATAACCTTAGCTGTTGGTGGTCTTTAAAATACAATTTAATTTTTATTCTTTGAAAAAAGCATGGCCCTCTTTTTACTTCCCACCTCTACTATGGTAGGGAAGTAATGGATTCAGTCCGAAAACAATATTTCGAGATTTTAACAGATTTTCACGTTTTGAGACCCTAGCAATCGTTTAAGATCATTTTCTGACTGATGTCTGTATGTGTGTGTGTATGTGTGTATGTGTGTGTGTGTGTATGTGGTCAATTTTTCGCCTTCGATATCTTAAGAACGGAACAACATACGGGCATGCCGATTGTTCTATTGTGTTTATCAGCCTTTAACTTAGATCTGATTAGATTTTGAGTCAAATCGGTTCAGTGGATCCTGAGATATTCAAAAAAACGTCCTCAATGTCACGTATTAACATAGGTAAAAAAAAATATAAATGAATTCTAGATGTTATAATATGAAAAAAATGTAAATATTTTTTTTCTCTAAAATGTATAGTTTTCGAGAAAAAAAATATTTTACTAAAAAAAATAAAAATTGTACGTAAATCAAGGTAACCATGATTTTTGCTATATTAAGCTAGCCATCAATAGATCACCAAACAAAAAAGAGGGCCATGCTTTTTTCAAAGAATAAAAATTAAATTGTGTTTTAAAGACCACCAACAGCTAAGGTTATTTGGGCCTAGTCAAAGAATAAAAAAAAGAGTGTTTATTTTTTGCAAATATTTACTAGGTGGGAAGTATAGGACTGGTCATCAGTCGAATTTTTTGTTTGGTGATTTACTGATGGCTATAGCTTAATATAGCAAAAATCATGGTTACCTTGATTTACGTACAATTTTTATTTTTTTTAGTAAAATATTTTTTTTCTCGAAAACTATACATTTTAGAGAAAAAAAATATTTACATTTTTTTCATATTATAACATCTAGAATTCATTTATATTTTTTTTTACCTATGTTAATACGTGGCATTGAGGACGTTTTTTTGAATATCTCAGGATCCACTGAACCGATTTGACTCAAAATCTAATCAGATCTAAGTTAAAAGCTGATAAACACAATAGAATAATCGGCATGCCCGTATGTTGTTCCGTTCTTAAGATATCGAAGGCGAAAAATTGACCACATACACACACACATACACACACACACACACACACATACAGACATCAGTCAGAAAATGATCTTAAACGATTGCTAGGGTCTCAAAATGTGAAGATCTGTTAAAATCTCGAAATATTTTTTTCGGACTAAATCCATTACTTCCCTACCATAGTAGAGGTGGGAAGTAAAAATACCTCCTTCAAAAAAAGCCATTAAAGAGAGGAAAATAATAACATTTTTGAGTCCGGCGCCAATTTAATTACTAAAACCTTTTATACAGGGTGCAGGCTGATTTTTCATTGTCCAGCTTATATCTGCTGAAATATTAAAGATACAAGAAAAAGTTAGATAAGAGACTTGTGTAACTGAATTTGATTTATAAAATGGCGCAAACAATTTTTTCCATGGCCTACCTATTTTCCGGAAAAATATCTAACTTTGGTAATAATATACAGAGCGTCCTACTTAAAAAACCAAAGCTAGATATTTTTCCGGAAAATAGGTAGGCCAAGGAAAAAAATTGTTTGCGCCATTTTATAAATCAGATTCAGTTACACAAGTCTCTTATCAAACGTTTTCTTGTATCTTTAATATTTCAGCAGTTATAACCTGGACAATGAAAAATCAGCCACTCTGTATATCTACTTTTATTTTATTAAATTGGCGCCGACCTCAAACTTCTTTTTTTTTCCTCTTTTGGTAGCTTTTTCAGAAGGAGGTTCTATTTTTTTTTTATAATTTTTTTTATTTTTTACTTTTTAGTGACTGCAATAGGTACGTTTAGTTTTCACATTATTAAATATTTGTCAACTTCTTTCTTGATATTTGATTACTAAACTTAAAAAAAACTACTAAACCGATTTAAGTAAAATTTATGTGAGACTACCCTGAGGGTATGCCCCATTGATTAGAAAAAGAATCATCAAAAACGGCTCACAAATGCAGGAGATATATAAGGTAATATAATTAAAAAAATAATTTGATTACCTACTAGAAAAAAAAGAAACTAGTGTAAACATGCCGAATTGATAACCTCTATTTTTTTGAAGGTGGTTAATGACTATGACGCTCATTTTTTAATTGAAAAAAGTGTGTTTTCAAAAAGCTATTTAACATAAGTGAGTTAAACCTTCATTTGTTTTTCGTTTGAACTGTGTATTGTTGTTTTATTTTATTTACATATAATATTATGAACAAACAATTTTAATAACTTATTTATTAAAACACTGGCAGTCGTACATTGGTTTAGTTGCTTCAGTGGTCTTTGCCACTTATGATGTCATTTTTATAATTCCGAGGAAATTAATTGTTGTAGCTTGAGTAATTGTTCTAATTAAAATAATAATTATAGAATACATGTACTTCATAATAGCGCGTAGAGTTTATGTCCATACATAATATATTATGAGAGATTTGTCCACTGATCGATGGAGTCCGGATAGTAAGGTTTCCTGACCCCTCATTTCTAGTATGTGCTGGATGTAACAACTACAGTAGCTCGTATCAAAAACACTGCATTACCATAATACACTGCGTACCGAATAAAAGGTTACGGACACCACTATCCGGTCTTTACTCATCGAATTAAGTTGGGGTGATTGAACGTTTGTTATTGTTACAAAACTGTTTTCTGAGTTGGCGGAATAAATATATATTTACAATAATTAAAAACACAATAATAATGAACGCAACAACGAAAAGTCAATTCTAACAATCAACACAAGTAAACAATAACTAAACAGTAATTACAAAGCAAAACAAAACAACTACCTACCTTGTATACAATAATTCGTAATTATTTATCAATTTATCAATTTGGTTATTTATATCACGGCACTATTTATTTTACTGCTCCAACGTAGGCTTGAATTCGTGACTCACCGTTGACTGATCCCTTCACTCACTCGCACTGCTGTTTATATAGGCTGCGTGGCATAAGCCTAGTGTGTTCTCGCTTTCTCTAGAACTTTCGTGCAGGTACCAGTTGTTACAGTAAGCGGACCCCGTTTCTCAGAACTCTTGCCTGTCGTTTATATACAGGGTGATCCGTAACATTATTATTCTAAGCAGAGATGAAGGGAGTAAATAATAAGATATTTTTATTTACAATTAACTTAAACTTATTTTGAATTTTTGACTCGAACACGAAGTAGTTTAATTATTTTCTTTTTGAAATGTAAATATTGAATAAATAGTGTTTAGACTTTTTTGCTTGAAAAGGGTCTCCGATAATGAGACCGAAACTGTGCTACTAAATTAAATATTGGACAGCTATAGCCAGCAATTGTGTTGTTTTATTACAATAAACTTAATTCGCAATATAATTCAAATTCATAAACATTTTAAGGCCGCATTGTGGTATGACTCGTCAATACATAATAAAAAAATACATAAATAGCAAATGTAAAATACAACTATTTAGCAAACCTTGACATCTGCGGTTAAAAATTCGTCAATTGAATAAAAAAGACCTCACTTGTCAAATATTTCTCGAGTACTTTTTTAAATTTGATTACGTGCAGGTTGCGGACCGAGCAAGGTAGTTTATTGAACAATTTTATACATAACTAGTTAGGACCGTACGTACCTATTTTTTTGCATCTACGTTTCTCGTATCGTGACTATTTGCCATAGAAATTCATTTCAATGCTAAATGCATATGGTTACTGAACAATGAACATAGTTTAGCAATGTCACAATATGTAATGACAAGCACTGATTCTTTCCACTTACGAAAGCTCCGAGACGACGCCCTGGTACGACTACATCCCTGATTCTGTGAGATCGTAACATTTTAGCTTACGAGTGATGCGCGATACGAGATGTTTTAGTCGATTGTCTCGATTGTTCAAACATCTTGATGACTCTCGATGGTTGTCACTTAGGCTCGATTGTTGTTGTTTCATGGTTCATCGAGACCGAGTCGCATAGTACTAAATTATTACTGTCGAGAGCCACATAATATACAATCGTTCATCACTCAACAACTGTGGTCGAGTCGATGATCGATTGTGCAGTAATCGTGTAATACGATTTCAATAGTGAAGAGATCACAGAGTAGTAAGTACCAACTGAACAGTGTGAACAGTGAACAATCAACGAGTCGCGGGAACGTCAGTCGACTAGCATATAACCTTGAATGGCGATTATATGTATTCTCATTCGCTGCTATAAATTGCTATAACCTATGTGGCAAATAATCGACTTGAACAATCGAACATTTCGATTGTAAAATCAAACTCTGAGTCGATTGTGGACTCGATTGTTATTATGCACGATTACAATTGTTTCGATTGTAAAAACATCTCGTATCGCCCATCACTAAGCTTACTTACCGAATAGTTTGATTTAAATGCAGAAAAATGCACAAATCCTTTTATAAAGGTTTAAAAATGGGAAAAAATTGGAAGTCACCATTGCTGCTTTCAATTTTAACGTGGGACTACTCCAATGTTCTCGGCCTATACTTATACAACGGTTTCTATGAAACAGGCCAATTCGCTATAACTTTATAAAAAATAAAGATACATATAACGATGTTTGAGGTGTCATTTTCCAAGCCAAAGAAATCCCGTTGAATTATTATTATTAAAATGTTTCTTGTGCGTTTGCCGTTTGTTAGTTTATTTTTTAAAATCACCGAAAAAATGTAAAAGTACATTGATTTATTATTTTTCAAAAAACGTAGTCCTACGGAAAACACTGCAGTACAACCAGAGTTAAACTCACTCGATTTTTTTTATTGGATCTGTATTTCCTCACTTTAATTGTGAGCTGAAAGTTGTTGACTTGTAGTCTACTGATCAGTGATATTTTTCAGCCAGTATGTCTACTTAAAATATAACCTCAATAACCCGTTTTTTTGAAAAGTTTTTTTACTTATATTTTATTTTGATCTTTTTTCCGTATCAAATTTAATTAAAGTAGGTATATTTTTAAAGTTAAAGAAATTATTAACAGAATATTTGATGAATAAAAAATAAAGTGAAAAATGTTTACATTATAAAAAAAACTAGGGTCGCAGTGCCAAACCCTGCCGACAATATAGTGTATTTGCTAATACAGGCCTTGTGGCTTTAATACGTGAACTTAGGTTTGTTTTTGGACAAAATAAAAAATTTAACCCCTTAATACATCCCTTAAAATAATATTTTTTTTTAATTTCAATATTATTATCAATGCAACCTCTGTACGAAATTAAATACATCCTTCAGTAAGTAAATCACTATCCGCAACCTAGTGTTTTCATAAAATTTGTAAGTCCGGTTCTGTCGGGCCGATTTTATTAAAATTTTAGCAGCATATTTTAATCTTTACTAAAGAGTTAAATTTCAATTTTGAAACGATTCTGACAATTTTTTCAGTATTTTTAGGCCCAAAAACTTTTTTTTTAAATACAACCCTGAAAATGGTCCGATCGGGACCATTTTAAATAGGCTTCGTGCGGTGATGGGTTCCAATGTGTGTACCAAATTTCGTTTAAATCAATTAAGTCTATCGAGAGTTATCGTGTATACACACACACACACACATATATATTATATACATAAACATTTTCAAAAATGGTGGCAAATTGTTCAGGAGGCTATGAAACGTCGAGAAATTTTGGTCCGACCCCTAGGTCCCACCATCCGACCGACGCCAATGGTGTATGTGCCATATTTATGGCAAATACACTAAAAACAAAAACAATCACATACCTATTGTCAGTTGGATTTGAGCCCGGCTCTTCGTGGTGGCATTTGAACGCCGTTCCACTACTCCACCGTGTACCACGCCACAAGCATTGTGGAACTGTGCAACACTAGGGATCAAAATGACGAGCGAGCTGTAGACGCTTTTCACAAGACAAGGTATATTTGATAGGTACATTTAGTACACCTCTATGCCCAATTTTCCGTTTTCTGTATGGGGACACCCCTTAATTTTTACTTTTTTTGTTATTTCTTAAGATATTCGCCATAGTAACACATATTCTGTGAATATTTCAATCGGCTACCTGTTACGGTTCAAAAGATACAGCAGCTTTTAAAGCTAGGACAGACAGACGGAGTAGGCTTATTAATAGAGATCTAGTACGGAACCCTAAAAAATTAATTTGGAGTGCTCATATTTTCTCTGTCATTGCTTAAAATCTAACGAATTAAACATAAGGAAATATTAAAAATATTATGTTTTATTTGTTTACCAAGTTTTTATTTATTAAAATATTATGTTTAATACAAGTATAAATAAAAAAAATTATGCGTACGTGCCGTTACTAAATACGATAATTATGTTACGACCAGACAATGCTTTCTATCCACGGTACGTAATGTGATACATTACCGTAGATACCAGGCACTCCAACTCTGCCACAAGACAATCCAAATGACGTAATTCCAATCAGATCATAACTGCAACAAGGACCTTCCCGTTTAACTTGCAATGGACCACCTGAATCTCCCTGCGAATATTTTACAAGAGTTAAATTTCATAATATATGAAAAAGATATACTACAGGTGACCTAAATTCTATAGCGAGTATCTTCTTAACCTTTTCACTGCGCATTTATTTTACGAGAATGCATGCTGTGTGCGCAATTTTTTCGGCTGTTCCGTATAGATACGTCTGGAGCAGCCAGTGGGGTAAAATAATGACGCTAAATCCCGTCAAATCATATCAAATTGTTTTTTTTGCCTTTTTTGTTTAAAACATAATATATTTTTATCAAAAACAGAACAGTCACTGCATGTATACACGTGTAAAATACGTGTACATACGCATTGACTTTAAAAGAAAAAAATCACAACAAAGTTTAGAATTGGTGTTCTAATAGGCGTCGTGCGTATATATACGGCGGTAGCAGTTCATCGCTGTAAAAAATTCTGCGGTTAATCGCAAAAAACTTCCGGATTGGCCAGTATGATCTGGTAGGCGTTGCTCGTATATACTATACGACGGTAGCTGTAAGTATTTTTTCCAGCCCGAACGTAAATATACGGCTGGAGCAGTAACCCAGGTAATCGTATATATACGTCTGGAGCAGTCAAAGGGTTAAGGAAAACCTCTTGTTTAAACCTTCATGCACATGAGGTGTTTTTAAACGGTTTTATTTAGCTTGACCCCGTATATTTGTTTGATTGTTTGTTTGTTACTATCTTGGATTTCTTTTATAAGATAGGCACACACTTAGAAAGGATTTTTCAAAATTTCACCCCTAAGATGATGAAAAGGGTTAAATGTGTTTTTACAGATTTAATCATTCTCTTCACACTATTGGTCATTGAAACATGAAAATACATTTTTTTACAACGTGGGCACCCACCAAAAAAGGGTTTTTTTAAATTTCACCCCTAAGGCGATGAAAAGGGGTAAATGTGTTTTTACCGATTTAATCATTTTGTTCATACTATTGATCTTTGAAACATAAAATTTGGGGAATAGATTAATTTTATAACGTAGGCACCCACTGAGAAAGAATTTCTCAAAATTTTACTGCATAGAACTAGAAGATTTTTTCAAAATGCCATCCTTAATGTGTACGCGCCAAAGGTACTTAATCCGTTTACAAAATATGAGAATCGCAAACTAGTAAATAAGTAGGTACGCTAACCTGAGGCCTTAAGCTATAAGAAAACACACCCCTAAGGTTGGGGGTGGAATTTTGGAAAAACCTTTCTTTGGAGTAAAGTTTTTAAAAATTCTTTGTTAGTGGGTACGTTATAAAAGAAATGTATTCTCCAAATTTCATGTTTCGAAGATCAATACTATGGACAGAATGATTATCTGTAAAAACACATTTACCCCCTTTTCACCCCCTTAGGGGTGGAAATCCGAAAAACCCTTTCTTATTAGATGTCTACTCACAAATTTCATGTTTCAAAGTTTCTGCTACAGCAACTTCCTCAAAATTGAGGTGCGAATCTGTGAAAAAAATATTGGACGATAATTTTTCCTGGCAACATCAATAATATCGAACTCAGACCTCTGCAACCTATATATCAGACACCAGGAATGCGGTACTCATATTTTGCAGACAGAAGTACCCTTGGCGTCTGGTTTATAAGTGATAATTTTAATAAATGCCAACAAAGAATAGACGCATGTTTATGCCTCGCACAACTTCGAGCATTGCTTCCATTTTGATATTTAGGATAACAAGTTTACATGGTTCTAGGCAACGTACCATCTGAACCCAAAACTCGCAAAAAGCACTCAAGTAAACTCGTAAGCAACCCAGCAAAGAAAACACTCCGTGTGCATGACGCCTAAGACAAAATTAATACCTACGTGGCAAGTATCGTCTCCAAAAGTATAACTCCCATAGCACAGCATTAATTCAGGCAATATTCCATTCTTCATGTATCTTCGGCTGACTGCTGCCCAGTATGTGTTATTACATTGTTCATAATTGAACTCTTCTAGCGTGACTTTCAGAAGATCATTGCTTCCGTCTTCGGCGACTATACTTGTTTTACCCCAACCAGTGGCAGTGGCTTTAAAAACTGAAAAAGATTTGCCCGGTAGAGCTTCACCCGAATTCAGGCAAGCTGGTCTTATATTTGGTTCAAAAATGACAGTCCGGTCAGTTCGTAATAAAGCAATATCATTGTATTTAATTGGTGGTTTAAAATCTGGATGTCTGATCACTTGTTCAACGCGGTATTCTTGAACTCCCTCACTATCGTTTCTTTTTAAGAGACCTACTTTGATCCAGCGAACTTCACCCCTACAAATCAATAATAAATTAAATGTTGTGTAGTAATAAGTACCTACATTATCTATAATTTAAATAATATTTCAAAATTAAAACTGAATTATATTGTTGGAACTTTTCTACAAAGAAAGCACATTTTTGAACAAAAACTATCTCGCGCCTCGCAATTCTTAAATTATTTTTCTACAAAACGTTGGAAAAAGTATTAATAAAAATCATCTGCAAGTCAGGTTGCGTTCCTTGAATTGTTCGATTATAATAATAACTCTTAACTTGTTACATAATAATAATGTATAGTATATGAATAAACATGTATGCTTTGTTTAGAATAAAAAGAAAAGAAATTGACTCGTAATAAATGTTGTAACCAAAATTTTGTCGTACTCTAAAATTGATTTTTAGATAATAATTTTGTTAACAATGCTTTGTATATCACATTTAACATCTACTAGGAATGGTGGGTTAGCGTAGATTGTAGAAGACCTTAATCTCACGTCTTTAGTGAGCATTTGTTTTTATTTGCGTAGGTAGAATGTTCTAAATTTATTGAATTGTGATACCATACCAACTCCACAAGCGGGTGAATTAAATGGTACTAATTACTGAGGTCAAAAATGACTTTTCACAATTGAGGTCCCCGGAATGAAAAAAAAATGTTTTTCGAAAAAATCTGTATATCTGTCAGCGCGGATAAAAACCAAATTTGTAGGATTCAAAAAACCACAATTAACAAGCCTATCAAAAATGTATGTTTAGTATACCGTTTGGGACACTCTGTATGTGGAAAACACACTTACTCTGTTCTAGAATATGTACAGTGAGCAGTTGTAAGGAAATATCTTTCACTAATAAGGCTAGCTCCGCACAGCCATTTTTTATCGTCTTCAAGACCAAAACCTAGAAGAGCCTGTTAATGAAAAATGAAAAAACAAATATACATTTTTGAACATATAGTTAGATTATGTGTCCTATAATGGGGATCGTCCCACACGTTATTCCTTACCCCTTACACGTTATTCCTTATTTTAAAACAAATAATATAAGCCAGCTTGCTCATTCTTATATCTATTCTCTTAACTGTAAAGTATAATTTGAAATATGTATATTGTATATATTCCCATATCAGCCATGCAAAATGGCAATTGATAGCGAATCTATCATAATAAGATTGCTTTCAATGTGATGACAGGAGGAGGGATATAAAATGCAGTTAAGTGTAAACAATACTGTAAGTAATAAGGTTCCAAAACATTGACAAAAAAGTGTTATAATGTAAATGCTAACCATAGAGATATATCATAGATAGAGTAGAGGAGCCATAGGCACAACTGTAAGTGACAGTGTTACCTTGGAAAAGAGAGATAGAAAACGAAGCTGTTCTCTTTTCCTTGTTTTTTGACGCATTTGTGAATTAAAAAAAATATAGTAGGTATTGTTAATTTACATCTGTAACCATTGTTATGTATTTGTGATAGAAAAAGATAGAAGAACTGCTCTATTCTCCATCTCTTATCTTTTGCATCCACACTTATTCTATCTATTATGTTTCTATGATTCTAACCCTCAAAATAAAAAAAAATCGAGGTAGGCTGTTGTCGTTTACATGGCCGGGGGTGTTTGGGCGTGGCATCGTCTTGCAGGCCTTATACGGCACCTAAAGCTTCCAGTATAAAGTCCTTAGGGCTTAGGTAAATATTCAGAAGTTTATACTGCTGCCAACATCGATGCTAGACGCCAACTGAGCTGTCAACTTATTTATTTATAAATGTTTAAACGCTACATTGCACAAAAAATAAGTGTTGTTAATATGTTTAAACAAAATAATAATTGAAATGTTTTTATTTTCTCAAATTAAAGACACTTTGTCAACACAACCGCGGTACACAACAATTAAAAGAAACCATCGTTTCTGGAACCAAGAAAATATTAGACTACCTCTACCTTACTATTAGAAATTACGTTTGCTGCGCCTGTGAACTGTCAAAACGTAAGGTGAAGGTAATGCCGTTTTCTGTAAAGCACATATAGGGTGCGTTCCACTTGGCGATCGCAACGCCTACAACGACCAAACGTAATGAGCGCGGCCATAAGACGCGAGCGTAGTGGGCGCAATGGTCGCCAAGTGGAACGCACCCATAGTGAACTAAGAACTTATGCCTACTACCTTTAAACTACTTCTCGCGAGTCGCGACATCTCTCGAATGGAGAGCAAAGTATACTGTTCGTACATGCATACCTATCTGCGAGACGTTGTCACGTAAAAAAGTAGAACGACCCCGTTTTGTAGTTTTTTAAATATATTGTGCAATGCTTATAATGAAAAAGGTCAAAAGAAACAATCAATCTTTAAATTTTATATTTATTTTGACATTTCCACACAAAGACGAGGAAAAAGGAAACATTTTTAAGTTATAGAATGCGAAATAAATTAATAGTTACCATATGTGGAAATTCATTTCTCACTGCTCTCGACCCGGATTTAGGTTTCGCCCGTTGTTCTGGTGCCAGTGATTCTAATACTTTTGTATATTCATTGCACACTAAAAATATCGAGTACATAAAATTTAAAACTATAGGTATTATGTAAAGTTTCCGCCATGTTCGCACGGTGTTGAGATCTTTGAAAAGTATACAATTTTTGTTATAACTTTTGAAATAAGAGAAATTATAATGCGTAGTGAGTTTAGTACGGCTGAGGATATTATAGGGTTTTTTTGGAAAATTTTTTGCGGCCAATTTATTTATTTGAACGAGTTATATTTACAATAAACGTTTCGCCCTTTTAGGCATCATCAGTAATATTCTGAAATGTTATAATATGTATAACATTTCAGAATATTACTGATGATGCCTAAAAGGGCGAAACGTTTATTATAAATATAACTCGTTCAAATAAATAAATTGGCTGCAAAAAATTTTTCAAAAAAACCCTAGAAACTATAATATTATAATATAGTTTTCCGAGAAGTACGGAAAAAAGACAGACAGACAGACAGACAGACACGGCATGGATTTTATATTATAGATTACAATATACTGTGGTACTCAAAAAAGTTACCTGAATTGTAGATAATAGGTTACATATAACTTTTTTGAGTACTACAGTTCAAGTAATTCACCAATTTATTTACTTAATTTATTGTTATTATATGTATTTTAGACATAACTTTCCTTCTGTATAAAAATTTTTGTAACATTGGCCTGAAGATGGTAATATTAAATCAAAATATGTATGTGTTATTCACTAATATGTGAATTTATTTACGGATAGGACTAATAATTTCTTGGGTAATATTAAAGTACCGAAACATGTCGCCATATATAGATCGTTTTAATTTTTTAATCGAGTATACAATTATCTTGTGTGGATAAATATTTATTGATTACGTATCATATACGCAAGTTGTGAAAGAGTTAACTATTTAATTTGACGGGTTAATTTTTCATAATTTTCACAGATTCTTTTTTAATTTCCAAAATGCGATCATTATTAATCATCAAACTTACTTTTAACACTTATTCTAATATTTTTTTGTTTTGAACCTTCAGGACAACAAACGATCGCTTTATCTCCTTCAAAAGTACATATCTGTGGAGTTTCATGTTTTTGAACTTGAGCAAGGGCACTAGGACACTCGGTTAATAGTTTGCACAATCCTTGTTTTTCAGTTACCTCCAGTCGACATGGACTACCTGTAATTGATATAACAACAATTAAGGTAATAACAGCTCTGGAATATTTATTTAAGTCATTATGTTAGTACACACTAAGAGAGGTGGCGGACTTTTCCGGTCCCACGATTGAGAGGAAAATGTCCGTAATTTTTTTTTGTACTTATTTCAGGCGATTTGCGTCGTCCAAAGTGTGTAACATTGTCGAAAAATATATTTAAATCACCTTTGAAAGTCAATTTTTAACAAATCGTTTTTTAGCGTTTCGTACCTCAAAAGGAAAAATCGAACCGAGCTAAAATGAGTTAAAATTTCTAAAAAATCATTGGTGTTAGAGGTATAGCGTATACTTTACAGGAAAACTATTACGATATTGTCAACAGCTATATATATTTTTAGAGAAATTAATAATAAACGATGATAAACTTAATTATGCGTTTGACTAAATCCCCCTATATTTATTAATTAAACGAGTAAATCTTGTATATACCTACCTATCTATGTTTCTATGTATCTATATAAATATTTTCTCGAAAACGGCTCTAACGATTTTGATCAAATTTACCAAAAAGGGGTTTCGGGGGGCAAAAAATCGATTTAGCTAGGTCTCATCCCTGGAAAAATTCGTTTTCCTATCGATTTTATCATTTTTAAAAACGGTTTTTTGACCTGTCAAAACATTGTAATATCGTGAGTAGGCTTTGGAGAAAACAAACTACTTTCATTATTTATATGTCAAAATTATCTGACAGAATTTTTAACTTATTAAAATAATCCGTGAACTATTTGTATAGCAAAAAATAACAGAAATAAAAACTAAACATTATTATGTAAGTAGTTTTAACTAATATTTAAATAAATAGGTACCTAAGTATGTTATTTTTATATTACCTATATAAAATATGTATATTATGTACGTTAAATATAGTATGACGTATAATCTTACCTAGACTTTTTTTTCTCAAAAACGAATAACGATTTTGATGAAATTTACAGAATGGGGATTTTTCGGGGCGAGAAATCGATCTAGGTAGAAATCTTGGTCCCAGAGGGGAGCAATTAAAAAAAAGGGTTTTTTTATTTATAACTCGGTCAATTGTCAGATCGATTCGAAGCCTATTTCTACATAGATTTTGTATAATATATCACAAGGGTTAAAACTGTAAATGAACACTAATATAAGAAGTGTCTTGCACAATATGTAAACAATGACAAACAGGCGGCCCGAAGGGCCGCACTTCTGGCACCGCGAGTCTGTGTAAAAACACATCGATTTTTGAAAACTATTGTTAAGATACATACAAAAAAGTTTTGTTTAAAAATTTGCACGGCGGCCCGAGGGGCCGCACTTCTAGCGACGCAGGCATGCAGTATATCAAAACACATCGATTTTTAAAAACTATGGTGAAGATGCATGTAAAAATGTTTTGCGCTGCAGGTTTATAGTCTGACGTTTGTTATTAAAAGATATAATATGAATTCTATTTCTTCGAAAATCGATTTTTGTGAGTTTTTCAGTAGGTACCTTCATGCAAAAAAAATATTTGAAATTTACTGGAAGTTGCTAAGATGATATCACAGAGAAAAAGTACTTCGATAAAGTTGATATTTGGCATCAATGTTTAAAAACGGATTATTGAAACGGGGGCAAGCAGAATTTCATCTGATTCGAACATTTTTACAAGATCTATGAAAATCGGTTTTTGCGAGTTCTTCAGTCAACAAAACAATAACGGCGGTAGATTTGAAAATGGCGACCTAAGTAATATTTACAGGAAAAAATGCTTAATTCAAGTTGATACTTAGTTTTTACGCTTAAAAATACACATAGGTATTTAAAATATTTAACAGAAACAATTATTTAAATTATGTTTCAGAAATAAATTCGTTTCGGAATAATATTCTGAGAAAATAATATCTCACAGCATACAAGTACTATTTTTTTGAACTCATCCGAGCAAAGCTCGGCACCCAGATATTTACTTCTAACATGTGAATTGTTATGGAGCAGGCACATTTCAAACTATACATAGGGAAACTATAGCGCTTTAAATTGTTTTTTCCAAAATGTCAAGAACTACTTTTTAAGATTTAATGCAAATATATCACTAGGATTTCAGAAATGATTCAATCAAGATGAACGATAAAAACAAAGTGTTAATTATCATAATTATTCTGCTAAACAGGGTAATCCTCAATAAAAGAGGAAATACCTGAATTCTAAGTATGGCCCTATAGTGAATTATTTTAAACGTTTTTCAAACATGTTTTCAAAATCAACAACAAAAAATTGTTTTTAAACACAAGAACTCATGATTATATCAATTTGTTTGAACAATTTGTTTTATAGATAAAAAAAAATTGTTTCATCTCCTATTTCACCCCTTTTAGTTTTTTTTTGAGGCCAAAGGTGGCCTATGTCCTTCCTCAGGATGCAATTTGTCTCTTTGCCAAATTTTATCGAAATCTGTTCAGTGGTTTAGGCGTGAAAAGGTAACAGACAGAGTTACTTTCGCTTTATAATATTAGTATATGGATAGCGGCTTTTTAATTGAAATCAACGATACACTAAGGCGAAGCCGCATCAGGTAACTTACTGACACATACTCTAATTCTATTCTAGGATTTTTATGTATATCAAAATTTCATTGAAATCCGTTCACCCGTTTACGCGTGAAAAAAAGACTAACAGACAGCATTATTAGTGGCTATTTTCATAGAGAAGAGAAAACAATTCATATGTTTGTTGATATTTTTAATTTTTATAGTAACCTTTACCTTACTGATAATTACTCTTACATAAATAGTTAAATTGAGAACTCGCAATTGCACAAAAATTTGAAGAAAGTGCAAAAATTAAAAATTACTAAAGTACCTTTGGAATTAAGCTCACTTTGAAAAAACACACACGTTGCACAACAAAACACCATGCACAATATTGATAAACTTAAATGTAACATTACACACATGTTTATCCTATTTCAGAAGAATAATTAATTGTAAACTGTCCTTAAACTTCGAACAGACAAAAGAAACTGGTTGATAATAATTATTTACAGTTCATATTATGTTAACATTCAACTCAGTGTAAATGATTAGGTATATGACGTATCGACAATGTTCGATTCAACTTGAATCGAGTCTTACTTGAGATTCAAAAACCTGTTTTAATTATTTTAATTACGATTTTTTGTACCATACTTACCGGAAATTTAAATTTTGTCTTATTTCCATTACATATTTGCAGTAAAGGTAAACACATGGACACCCTCGAAGAATATGAAATATATAAAGCCACAAAATTTAACAATACCAACATTCTTAATGACAAACTAACGTTAAAATCGAACATAATATACGACAAATAATAGTTTTATACGGCTGAAATGCAATTGAATATAATATACGACACAATAATTAACAGCACACAAACACCTAATACTAGTAATCGTCCACACACACACACACACACACTCACATTTTCATTTCATTTACCTACTATATAAATCATAAAATCTCGAAATTTAAATCAGTAGGTACTTCACAAACCACGACATAATACACAGTGCTTAGCATCATAATATTATATAGTGTTTACGAATATTCAATGTGCGTTTTTAAAAAAAAACAAGCCGTGAGGTGGGTCGTTTATTAGGACTAAAGTGCGACCCTTGAGGTCCACACGACGAACTTCCCAGTTTGATAAATATTTAATAATAATAATTAAATTAGATATTACACAGAAAAGTAATCATTTTAATCATTAAAACATACCTAATAATTATTTATTTTTAACAATAATTAAAAAAAACAAAAAAAAAAAAACGGCTGAACCGATTTTTAATTTATGTCGGATCAAAATGACGTTAGCACGCCTCGATTGACACCCTTACGAAGTCGATATAATTTTTTAGTCGCGACATATTGTGATAATCTACTTTTTTGGAGGTTATTTGGTTAAGAAAAAAGAACGGCTGAACCGATTTTGAAAAAATTTCTTTCAGATCATATTTACATTAATACGCGTCGATTGGCACCCTAACGTAGTCGATATCATTTTTCATTCTCGAGATTTCGTCTTAGAAAGAAATGGACACATACAGACGTACGTACATACGTACACACACACACACATACACACACACAGACATCTTTCTAAAAGTAGTGTAAAAATAGTGTAGTGACCTTGAAACATAAATTTTTTTTTCCTTTTTGATTTCGATTTTCGGACCCATTACAATAACTTCCAATGGGAAGTTAATAATTAACCACACCTGAAGATGGCAACTCGTTGCTGAAACGCGTAGTGTAAATTCACAAGAAGTCACAAGACGGACATAATACAAGGTATTTCTAATACTTCATAATATTCATATAGTGACTTGGAGACCCAACACTCTAAAAATGTATCATTGTCTTATTTGTTAAATAGAACCATATAATATGTGTCGTACGGCAGTCTACAGTGCTAACGACCGTAACAGTCGGAGGAGATTTTCTTTTTGTTAAAAAAAGACGCAATCACGAAGTACCGTTTTAGGGTGCGTTCCACTTGGCACCCGTAACGCTTGTACCCACGACCGCACATTTTGCCGTTCCACTAGCTTACAAACGTTGCAGACGAAAACACATTATTGCGTCAAAAAAACAGATTTTTTGCAGAAAAGTAAGGTTATGTTTTTCTGAGAAATCAATTAAATGTTAGGATAAATATACGATTGGCATTTCGCATCCTCCACAGACATGTTGAGTTGAAATGAGATCGGTATATTCATCCATTTCAATATTGTAAAATGTTACATATTCTGTTGGGCTTGAGAATAGCCGAGCGTGTAGCAATGCTGCTGTTTACATGGTGTTGCTATGGTTCCTCTATTACAAGTCCCCAGTTCCCGGGTTCTAGCCCGAGAGCTGGTAAAAGTGTCAATTGGATTTTCAATTTATTATTAAAAAAAAAAAGTAGTTGAAAATATGAATTGGTGCTAGGCCCAAATAACCTTAGCTGTTGGTGGTCTTTAAAACACAATTTCAATTTTACATATTCTGTTGTCATGTTTGTGACATTAAAATGCGCTGGAAAATAGTCAACGACCACGTCGACCCAGGCACACAAAAATTGGCTTCGTGAGAGCGCGATGCGCGCGTAATCCGTGATATCATGCGCGACGTTTTTGTTGCGACCAGAACGACCACTGTCGTTATGTGGAACAACTCAGCAACTACTGGCGCAAGTGGAATGCGCCCTTTGTGTTGTCTAGTTGTCTACTAATGGCCAAAAACAAATACAATGTACCTGCTTGTATGAGCATAACTTGTTTATCTAGGGACCTAGTCTGCGGTCAGAAAAAAGTTCGAAAATGTATTATATTTATGACAAACTATATAACTGAAATACTTTTCTTCGCAAGTTTGAACAGAATCTGGGTCTCTCCCACTCTCGTTTAAAATTGGAATGTATGTTATAGTCTAAACTCTAAATAAATTCTAAATTAGATGCCTATACGCAGTATACGTTTGTTAGGTTCGTTAAAATTATCTCTGCCATTTTTGCATGATACGTACACGAGAAGAATTATTATAATTTTAAGTGTAAATATTATAAATAATTTATTAATTTTTGGTTGTTACAAGAAATTAAAAAAACATGCTTATGTCAACGCATCAAAAAGTAGAAAATTCATTTCTATCTCTTCTTTAACGTTTAAAGCGTGAGTCCCACGCTTTTAAACGTGATAGAAGAGAAAGAAAATTATTTTCTACTTTTTAGTGCGTTGATATATAAACGTGTTTTTAATTTATTTCTTAAATATATATTTTTGGTTCCAAATTTTTAGTCATTATTATATTATATTGTATTAAAACTGGAGACACGTTTTCCCACTATAAACACCGTCACTTCCACCACATGTTTTTATTTCCATTTTTTTTTTAACTTGTTATATAAATATTATAGCCAACACATTAGAATAATGTATTGTCATCAAAACTTCATACAACTGCAAAGTTTCATGTCAGTTAGAGATTTGGAAGATTGTGAAAATCATATACAATAACAAACATACAACATATTATAAAAATTTTGGAGCATACAAGTAATTCAAGAATTACAAGGCGCGATATTCATGTAGGTACTGTGTGTAAACGGTTTTATCGAACATAGGGAAAATAACACTGAGAAGATTTATAATTTTGTAGTAGGCTATGAGCCATAAGACCTAATATAAATATGTATTGAATTACATAGAAAAAATAGTAGGTACAGTGAATTTTTTAAACAATTTTCCATAGCAACGGTTGACTATTAAGCGTTACTCGGAACCGGCTAAATAAAAAAGTCATGATGTGTCGCAAGACACCCGACAGAAGCTATGCTTCTTACGAATTGTATATAAAACCGAATTTATCAAAGATATAAATAATACAATTAAAAAGTTATTATTTGATCGCCATTTTGAAATTTGACGCCATTTTATTTTTTTGTGTCTTATTAAATTCTCAAATATCAATTTTCAAAAGGATCGGATAATTTCTACAAAGAAATATATACCTATTATAAAGATCTTTTTGACTTGATTTAATGTTATCGTAGATACTTATATAAAATTAATAATAAATAAATAAAACACAACAAAATTTGATTTAATCAAGACAAGTCTAAAATAGGTCTGATCACAACGAAATTATAATTTTGAATTACTTGTTTGTTTCAAAAGCGTAGCTAATAGAAACTGCCAAAACAAAACACTGTTGCGTGTCGACAATGTAGAGTATTATGTTGACTCAAAAAGACACAACATAATGACCGCCATTATTAAATATGACATCATTTTATTTTTTTGCGTCCTATAAAACTCGCAAATATTAATTTTCAAAAAGATCGGATAATTTTTCAAAAAAGTGCATACGGGCGCCACTTTGAAATCTGAAGTAATTTTTTGTGTCCTGTAAAACTCTCAAATATCAATTTTCAAAAGGATCGGATAATTTTAGCAAAAAAGTACCTACATATGGCCGCCATTTTAAAATATGACGTCATTTTATTTTTTTTGTGTCCTATGAAACTCCAAATACCGATTTTCAAAAAGATCGGATCACTTTTGCAAAAAAGTAAATATGGCCGCCATTTTGAAATCTGACGTCATTTTATTTTTTTGTGTTCTATAAAATTCTCAAATATCAATTTTCAAAAGGATCGGATAATTTTTACAGAAAAGTGCATACGGCCGCCACTTTTAAATCTTACATCATTTTATTTTTTTTTCTCCTATGAAACTTTCAAATATCAATTTTCAAAAGGAACGGATAATTTTTACAAAAAAGTACATACGGCCGCCATTTTGAAATCTGACATCATTTTATTTTTTTGTGTCCTATGAAACTCCAAATACCGATTTTCAAAAAGATCGGATCATTTTTGCAAAAAAGTAAATATGGCCGCCATTTTGAAATCTGACGTCATTTTATTTTTTTGTGTTCTATAAAATTCTCAAATATCAATTTTCAAAAGGATCGGATAATTTTTACAGAAAAGTGCATACGGCCGCCACTTTTAAATCTTACATCATTTTATTTTTTTTTTCTCCTATGAAACTTTCAAATATCAATTTTCAAAAGGAACGGATAATTTTTACAAAAAAGTACATACGGCCGCCATTTTGAAATCTGACATCATTTTATTTTTTTGTGTCCTATGAAACTCAAATACCGATTATCAAAAGAATCGGGTAATTTTTACAAAAAAGTACATTTGGCCGCCATTTTTAAATCTGAGGTCATTTTATTTTTTTGTGTTCTATGAAACTCTCAAATATCAATTTTCAAAAGGATCTGATAATTTTTACAAAAATGTACATACGGCCGCCATTTTGAAATCTGACGTCATTTTATTTTTTTGTGTCTTATGAAACTCTCAAATATCAATTTTCAAAAGGATCGTATAATTTTTAGAAATGAGTTCTACATATTTCCGCCATTTTGAAATCTGACGTCATTTTATTTTTTTGTGTCCTATAAAACTCGCAAATATGAATTTTCAAAAGGATCGGATAATTTGTACAAAAAAGTATATATAATGGCCGCCATTTTGAAATCTGACGTCATTTTATTTTTTTGTGTTCTATGAAACTCTCAAATATCAATTTTCAAAAGGATCTGATAATTCTTACAAAAAAGTACATATGGCCGCCATTTTGAAATCTGACACCATTTAATTTTTTTGTGTCCTATAAAACTCTCAAATATTAATTTTCAAAAGAATCGGATAATGTTTACAAAAAAGTACATATGGACGCCATTTTGAAATCTGACGCCATTTTATTTTTTTGTGTCCTATAAAACTCTCAAATATTAGTTTTCAAAAGGATCGGATAATTTTTACAAAAGTGACGTTACACTACTTCGTGACGTGACTTTTCAATTGTTTAGTGTGCTTTATTTCCTTAGTCTGATTTTATTACATTTATCCGAAACGTTACCGGAGAAAGACCTTTTGCCTGTGAAAATTCAAAAGTACGATTTGCACCCGGACGAAAGCCGGGTCAGCAGGTTACCATAATAATGTATTGTCACCGGAGCTACACATGTGTGCAAAATTTCAACTCAATCGGATCACGGGAAGTGGGTGAAAATTTAAAAGTACGATTTACACCCGGACGAAAGCCGGGCCGGTCAGCTAGTTACCATAATATTGTATTGTCACCGGAGCTACACATGTGTGCAAAATTTCAACTCAATCGGATCACGGGAAGTGGGTGAAAATTCAAAAGTACGATTTACACCCGGACGAAAGCCGGGGTATGAACGTCGAGAAATTTTGGTCCGATCCCTAGGTCTCGCCATCCGATCGACGTCAATAATTAGTTACACGTCATTTTAACTCAGTAGGCCAGGGTTTTTATAAACTTAAATTCAAACATTAGCAGTCAAAAAATTGAATAACTATATTAAAATAATGCAATATAAGACAGAGCATACGTTATCTTCCAATATCCATATCACACTGTGCAACAGACAAGGACAACCGAAACAAGGTCGCGATTTATTAGATAAAGTCGCATTTATTTCGTTTAATAATCATATAAATCTGTATAAAAAAACAGTTTTGACACAATATTATACATGAAATCTATCTAAAATTTTCTGCTCTTTCGTTTAAGACAGGTTTCGAATCGATCTGACTTAAATTGAGCAAACTATAAGCAAAAAACACCGTTTTTTCTAATTTGCTCCCCTCTGGGGCCAAAATTCAAAAATCGGGCGACGTTAGGATCAAATAGACCCCGAGAGGAATCGAACAAAAAAAAGTTTTTTAAAATCGGTTAACCCGTTTGGGCTGTACGACTGATACAAAAAATCCGTTACAGATTCACACATTCACAGATTCACAGATTCACAGACAAAGCGAGTGTATATAGGCGCTTCTAGCTTCGCTAAGATCGCGCCTAAAAAACTCGGGTCGCAGTGCCAAACCCTGCCGACAATATAGTGTATTTGCTAATACAGGCCTTGTGGCTTTAATACGTGAACTTAGGTTTGTTTTTGGACAAAATAAAAAATTTAACCCCTTAATACATCCTTTAAAATAATATTTTTTTTCTTAAGGTGACTGCACACGCAGATTGCAAAAAATGATCTCGGCAAATTTCAAACTGTGGTCACAAAAGTCATTTTAATACTGTTTTTATTAGCTACAATTTAACATTAAGCTTTATAGAAGGGCTCTTATTGCTTAAAAACTAAAAAAAAAAAAATTCTGTTTAAAAAATTGTATCAAAAAACGTGATTTTTATCAATATTTTCTTTACAGTACGACTTATTATTTCAAATTACGGGAAGTGAAATTGACATTTTAAAGTTTTTTCTTCACAAATGTATGCAAAAAATACTAAGGAAGAGGGCTATTTGAACAGTTTTTTTGAAATCAATTTTTTTCTACACATAAATTTGTGTTAAACTTACGCTATTTTTGTCATTTTTACCTGATTTTAAAGAATATATTTAGATCAAATATTATACAACAATCTGGCTCAAAGTCATATGGGAAGAAAGATACACACTTCTAGTTTATTTTGAAAGCATTACCATCAAAGTTTGATTAAGGTTTTTCATAGAAATTAGAGATTTTCGAAATAGTTTTTCACAGGGGTTGTATTATACTGAAAAGTCAATAGATGTCGTTAGCAGACTTGAATCGAACGATGTTTCATAATACGTTACAGAAACAAATATATTACATATCACACTTCCAGTGTGAACTCGTGAGTCGGGTCGCAGTGATAAATAAAAATAAACATTTTCAATCACAATAACCACTTATTGGATTCTAATATAGTCATTCAATTTTTGGACAGATTTTATTATGATTTTAATAATTTATTATGACCTGCTGGGTTAGAACGACTGGTAACTTATTGACGTCGGTCGGATGGCGAGATTTAGTGATCGGATCAAAATGTTTTGACTTTTCATACCCTCCTGAACAATCTGACTCTGTCTGTTGGTCCGTTTGTACGCTTGTAACTCGAGAACCACTGATCCGATTTACATTATTTTTTTGACATGAATAACTTTTTATGCGATTCTATGCGCGTTTTAAATTATTTCTAGTTTTGATACATCTTACACTTCAGTCAGGCGCTATATTCAGAAAGTTAACGTCACGAAAATTGCAGCGAAACATGCGACGGAAGCCATAATTTTGACGCCGTTGGGTTCAGAATGTTTACGGATTGATATTTGAGAGTTTTACAGGACACATAAAAATAAAATGGCGTCTGATTTCAAAATGGCGGCCATATGTACTTTCATAAAAATTATCGGATCCTTTTAAAAATTGATATTTGAGAGTTTTATAAGATGCAAAAAAATAAAATAGCGTCGAATTTCAAAATGGCGGCCATTATGTACTTTTGTAAAAATTATCCGATCCTTTTGAAAATTGATATTTGAGAGTTTCATAGAGCACAAAAAAATAAAATGACGTCAGATTTCAAAATGGCGGCTATATGTACTCTTTTGCAAAAATGATCCGATCTTTTTGAAAATCGGTATTTGAGTTTCATAGGACACAAAAAAAATAAAATGACGTCATATTTTAAAATGGAGGCCATATGTAGGTACTTTTTTGCTAAAATTATCCGATCCTTTTGAAAATTGATATTTGACAGTTTTACAGGACACAAAAAAAAATTACTTCAGATTTTGTAAAAATTATCCGATCTTTTTGAAAATTAATATTTGCAAGTTTTATAGGACGCAAAAAAATAAAATGACGTCATATTTCAAAATGGCGGTCATAAGTATATACTTCTTTGTAAAAATTATCCGATCCTTTTGAAAATTGATATTTGAGAATTTAATAAGACATAAAAAAATAAAATGGCGTCAGATTTCAAAATGGCGATCAAATAATAACTTTTTAATTGTATTATTTATATCTTTGTTAAGTTCGGTTTTATATACAATGCGTAAGAAGCATAGCTTCTGTCGGGTGTCTTACGACACATCATGACTTTTTTTATTTAGCCGGTTACGAATTACGCTTAATAGTCAACCGTTGCTACGGAAAGTTGTTTAAAAAATTCACTGTACTATTTTTTCTATGTAATCCAATACATATTTATATTAGGTCTTATGGCTCATAACCTACTACAAAATTATAAATCTTCTCAGTGTTATTTTCCCTATGTTCGATAAAGCCGTTTACACACAGTATACCTACATGAATATCGCGCCTTGTAATTCTTGAATTACTTGTATGTTCCAAAATTTTTTCTTAATATATTAGAAATTCGGAGTATTTGAAATGTATTTTCAAATTCAAATATAATTTATAAAAATAAAGCAATTTGAATACAAAATATAATAAATACTTATTACTTATTGTCTGGTACAGTGTTTGCAAATTAGTAAAGAACGCCTACGCCACTGGAATTTCATCTTTGAAAACAACGTTTCAACACGAAATGAAGAACTCTGTCGTAGATGGTCGTGTCATTATAATCAATCAAGTTTAAATGATCCGATCATTCACGAATCAGTTTTCGTCTTCAGTGTACTTTCTCCGACACATACATTCAAATGCCTATAAGATAGACCTCTGCGGGTGAATCACGGGGCATGTACAGAAATGCATATAAATATTTTTTGTGGCTATTCAGTCACCTTAATTTCAATATTATTATCAATGCAACCTCTGTACCAAATTAAATACACCCTTCAGTAAGTAAATCGCTATCCGCAAACTAGTGTTTTCATAAGATTTGTAACTCCGGTCCTGTCGGGCCGATTTTATTAAAATTTTAGCAGCACATTTTGATCTACTCTAAAAGGTTAAATTTCAATTTTGAAACAATTCTGAAATTTTTTTCGGTATTTTCGGGCCTAAAAACTTTTTCAACCCCTAAAAACAACCCTTAAAATAGTCCGATTGGGCTCATTTTAAATAGGTTCCGTGCGGTGATGGATTCCAACGTGTGTACCAAATTTCGTTCAAATCAATTAAGTCTTTCAAGAGTTATGCCGCAACACACACACACACACACACATATATATATATATAAACATTTCTAAAAATGGTACCAAATTGTTTAGGAGGCTATGAAACGTCGAGAAATTTTGGTCCGACCCCTAGATCCCGCCATCCGACCGACGCCAATAGTGTATGTGCCATATGGCAAATACACTAATAAAACTAATATAAGCGTGTTAAAAATATAACCTCAGAAAATTGACTTGAATAAATTATATTTGAAGTGTATCTACATTTTTTTTCAGTCATTACTTAAAACCTAAACGATTAAACAATAATTTCGGAAAAATTAAAAATATCTTTTAATTGTTTACCAAGTTTTTATTTATTTCGATATCTTCGATACAAATACTAATAAAGAAAATTATGCGGCTTTTTATTGTACTTTCGCCTATACTAAATACAATTATATTATGACCAAACAATGTTTTCAATCCACGGTACGTAATGTGATATATTTGTGTAGACACTAGGTACTTGGCCACAACTCTTCCCAAATGACGTAATTCCGATCAGATCATAACTGCAGCAAGGACCTTCCCGTTTTACTTGCAACGGACCGCCTGAATCTCCCTGCGAATATTTTACAAGAGTTTAATTTCTGTATATAATATTATATACAGGGTGTATCACAGGATTGAGAACATAGAAAATAAATGAGTGCAACAGGGAAGACATAAACAAAGTGGGTAGCGTGACAAAGATAGAAATATTCATGGCTAACTCAACTAAATTATTTATCGTGGTTTTAAGCATGAAAAAGGGCACAGCAATCACTAATCCTAACTAATTTGCACAATGGGAGTTTTCCCTATGTTCGGTTTTCTGTGGTACACCCTGTAGATATAAAAAAAATTTTTTTTTCTTACTTAGACAATTTTCTGCTCTAATTCAATACAGAGATATCTTAAAAATCATATTGTGATATGATTTTTACACTAATGTAAAAAATCACGAACATAAATTAAATTCAAATTTGAAAGAAGACTATTCGAAATATCTTTTTCAAAACGAGAATTTGAAATTCTTTGCTATTATCATGGGAAACAATATTCTAAAGAAAATATAATGCTGATCTAAAAATACTTTCAAGATATCGCAGTATTTTTTGGGAAAAAAATGAATTTGAACTCTGCTATGCAAAACTTTCTTTAAGATCCATTGAGCTTGTTTCAAATGCTTTTCATAATTAAATAAATGATTTACTATACCTAACAACTCTGATTTTTAGTTGGCGAACGGATCCACAATAATAAAAAACTGAGTTTTTCAGCTTTTTTATTTCAATACTGTATAAATACTGCAGGCATCTCTCTCTAAGAACGCTTTTTAAAACTGACGCCCAAAAAAATACAAGTAAATGTTTTTCGATTGCTTAGCACTCTACACTTCAGAAAATGATTTGTTTTGTACGGAAAACTCAATTCAAATTCCCAGTCAGTAAACTTTTCTCGCCTACCTACAAATAATAGGCGAAAGTTAGGCTATACGAGATACGTCTATGATTTAGCACAAACACGTAATAACCTGAGGTATTTGTATAGTTACTGCGAGATGCAATACTTTCTCTATTTGTAGTTCTTAGAAAGAGAGAATTAAGGGAACGTCCACTGTGTTCTTAGGGAAAGCCTCCTATTTAAAGCGCCATGAACACGGAGCCTTTTTTCTTGTTAGATTACATGCTGAGAACTTCACCAACTTTCGTGTGTTTGCTGCTGGGTTTTAAATTTATCTATTTTCTGAGTAGTTCGCTTAAAGTAGGCTTCGAAAATAGGTTCGGTGCGATTTTTTTCCATGTTTTCTTGCTAGATGAGGCCGGGGATCAATCAGAAACCACGTTATTGTCATCTTAACCGTAGTCCGTATGCAAGCTTATCCTAACCAATAAGTTTCGTTGTACCAAACTGAACGTCCAAACCAAAGCATGTGTATTGTGTACCTATTTTGTATTTTCTGTTATATCTATTTTATACCGACAAAAGAGTAAGTAATAGTTTTAATAATAAACTTCTAACATGGCATCCATGTTGACATTTAGGGTAACACATTTACCGCTTCTAGGCAGCGTACCGTCTGAACCCAATTACTCGCAAGAAGCCCAACTAAACATCACGTAAGAATACCTCCCAGGCTGCCAGGCAGCACCCAAGTAAACTCGCAAGTAACCCAGCAAGGAAAAACACTCCGTTTGCATGACGCCTAAGACCAAATTAATACCTGGCAAGTATCATCTCCAGAAATATGACTTCCATAGCACAACATTAATTCTTGCAATATTCCATGCTTCAACTGACTTGAGCCGGCGTCCTTGTATGCGTCATTACATTGTTCATAAGTAAACTCTTCCAGTGTGACTTTCAGAAGATCATTGCTGTACTCACCGCCAAAAGATGTCTGACCCCAACCAGTTGCAGTGGCTTTAAAATTTGAAAAAGATTTGCCCGGTAGAGCTTCACCCGGATACAGACAGGCTGGTCTTATATTTGGCTCAAAAATTACAATACGATCAGTTCGTAACAAAGCAATATCATTGTAAAAAGATGGTGGTTTGTAATCTGGATGTGTGATCACTTGTTCAATGCTATATTCTTGTACTCCGTCAATATCGTCCCTTTTAAGATGTCCTATTTTGATCCAGCGAGCTCCACCTCTACAAAGCAATCAGATGATGTACGCAAGTCCATTTTAAATTAAAAAATTCAAGGCGAAAGATAGTTTCTGTTGAAAAATATGCTTGCCTCATTCTGGGGACAAAATCTAAAAACTATAAAAGTTATTTTGATTTTTTTTATTTCACTATCGTGCTTGTACTTACGTTTATTGCCATAACTGAATCAACCAAGCCAACTCAGAAATTCTTTTCAGATCAATTCGGTTGAAATCTGTTAGTATTTTATAATTCTGGCCACAGAAGAAATACAATTTTCAAAATACAATTTTTTTTTAATCGGGATAAAAATTAATGCAAAAATATCATAAAGAAATAACAATACATAATTATAAATGTTTAAAGAGGGTAGTGTAAATAAAAACACGTTTTGAGTAACTCGTCCTTAGAATTAATTTGAAAAGCAAAAGTTACTCATTAAAATTAAAATTTCAAATCTAAAACTGAATTGAATTGCTGAATTATTCTTTACACAAACAAAATCAAACTTTTAAAGAAAAACTCGTGCCTTGCGATAGGTTTCGCACTGAACACGTCAAAATTTAATCAGTTTGTGACAGGATTGGTTGAAGATGGATGTACTAGTTCAAGTTCTAATTTTAAGTCGACTACAAAGAAACATATTTAGGAGTCATTCCATAAAAATTAGAATGTTTTCGAATCATTCAGTCACATTTCTTGATTTAATTGACAATCGGATACTTGCGATTCTTGGGATTATAAATCCAACTGACCTGCAGAGTTACATTATGTGCTCGTATCCTCTATCTGTTCCCCCCAAAGATTATATAGAAACCACTTACATTTTTCCATTTCTCGTAGTACAGTGAGCAACTGTAAGGAAATATCTTTCACTGATAAGACTAGCTCCACACAGCCATTTTTTATCGTCTTCAGGGCCAAAACCTACAAGAGCCTGTTAATGACAAATAATGAAACAAATATACATTTTTGTACATATTTAGTTTAGGTATGTGTCCTATAATCCGTCCGACACGTCAAAATTTGATAATTTTGAACAGTGGACGTTATTCCTCATTCCTAAACAATAGTATATTGTGCGACTAGTGGGAGAAAGAGGAGATTCCTCGAGTGTGGATTTTGCCGCACGAGCAAATATTTTCACCCCATTACACCTCCTTAGGGGATTATCTTCGAAAAATCTTCTCTCAGTGCACCTCTACACCCTGTGAGAAACATTACTTCTATCTTTAGTGGTTTATGCTGTGGACTGCACCCCCTTTTAACCCTCTTAGGAGTTTAATTTCGAAAAATCGCTTCTTAGTGGGTGCTTACGTCACAAAAGGAACCCACTGTCCAAATGTAAAGTTTTTAGCTTCAGCTGTTTGACCTGGGCGATGATGAATCATCTGTCAGGTCAAGTTTTTTTATATAATATATATAGATAGAAGAAGATGAGAAGTTTATTACCTATTGATAATATCAAAGAATTTTCGGCTAGTCAGATTTTCGAAAAAAACTTCTTATTTAAGTAGGTAATTTATCTTCATAATATATTGAAATAATATATGTGAAATAAATTAATAGTTACCATATGTGGAAATTCATTTCTCACTGCCTTCCCTCCGGATTTAGGTTTCGCCCGTTTTTCCGGTGCCACTGATTCTACTCCTTTTATATATTCATAGCACTCTTAAAAATGTGAATATATATAATAAATTATTAATATGTAAATATATAGATTTTCGTCTTTTTCACACGCATTAAAATCTTTGATAAGTATGTACAATTTTTGGTATAAAATTTAAAATAAGCGAAACTATTTTGAACTAAGTGTTGTTTTTATTATTATTTTTCACATAGGTAGATCTGCTTCTTTCATTTGAAATATTGTGAAATTATTATAAACAAAACTAGTATCTAGTATTCGCCAGAGAGGTATAGTGCTCACATGAAATAGTAAAGTAGCCTCCTTATTCAAAAAGTTCACTTATTTCGAAAAACCAGTACAAAAATCGTATTTGAAAATTCCCAAATTTTTTATTTCTTGAAAATTAAACGTGAATAAAAATTTTCAAAATTTTGGTTACTATCCAGTAACCGAATTAGGGTCACACGTTTGGAATTTCGAAAAAATTACGACAGCGTAGTGTTTAACAATGTGAGAAACCCCCGTGATTCTAATTTCAGTGCGATCAGACCAACTTGATTTTTTGACCCATAAGGTAAACATTGAGAATTTTGGAGCCATAGATTCGGTCCTTTATACGGTTTTTTCAGACTTAGGATCTTTCACAATACAACATTTCGTGTTCCCTGGACACTCCATGACGAATTTCAATCTTCTGGCTCACCCAAATAGTACGGAAAAAAACTCGGAAATGAAAAAACAGATAGACACGGTATAAGTGTTATTTTATACAATGGGCATCTAAAATACAGAAAAATATCTGAAAAGAAAAAAATGGACAGCCAGACACTGCATGGATTTTCTATTACAGGAATTTTCTTTACAAAGTATGTAATTATTATTATCTAGCTATAAAATCAATCACGTAATAATTTTTCATAATTTTCACAGGTCTTTTTTTAATGTTCACAATGCAATCATTATTATGCATGCAGACTTACTTTTAATACTTTTCCTTATATTTTTTTGTGCTAAAATTTCAGGACAACAAACAATTGCTTTATCTCCTTCAAAAGCACATATCTGTGGAGTTTCTTGGTTTTGAACTTGAACAAGGGCACTAGGACACTCGCTTAATAGTTTGCATACTCCTTGTTTTTCAGTTACTTGCAGTCTACATGGACTACCTGTAATTGATTTATTTATTAACACTAAGGCTATAATTAATACAATAAAAGCATGAGTGGAATATTTGTTTCAATCATAAGCGCAATTGCACAATAAATATTAAAAAATTTTAAATTGAAAATATGAATTGGTTCTAGACCCAAATAACCTTAGTTGTTAGTGGCCTTGGTGGCGGATTTTTCCGGCCCCACGAAAAAAGTGGAAAATGGAAAAAAACCGTAATTTTGTTTTGTGCTTATTTTGCGTCATGATATTATCAATAATTTTTTTACACTGACGAAATAAAGCATACTAACCCGCATTTTTTTAATTGTATCAGTTAGGATATGTTTTTCTTTTGTCTTTACATTATCATGATTTTTTAAATTATTAGTAGTTTTATTTCGCTTAGGAGCCGTTCATTTATTATGTAAGAGACTTCAGGGGGGAGGGGACAGGCTAACATCCGTACTGGAACCCCATTACTAAGCCTACGCCGTCTGTCTGTCCTACCTTTGAAACTCTGTACCTTTTGAATCGTAACAGGTGCCCGGTTAAAATTTTCACAGAATATTATTATTATGGGATATCTTTTTAATTATTCAATTGATGGCAAAAAGTGTCTCTAGTAAATTTGTAGAGAATTCGATTCTAAACAAAAAACGTATCTACTAATTTTCTGTAAGATGTACCGTTACGGAGATACAGTGCAAAACCTGTTAGTACCCCTTTTTTAAGATGACGGCCAAATGGGGGGGGGGGCGTCGACCCCGAAAACTCAATTTTTAACTTACACCGACCCCCCTTATGCAACAGTAAAAAAAATCTTGTCCTACCCAAAATGCAAGGTTAGCCTAAAAAGATGTAACATTTCAAAGAACTAATGGCGCTGGCTACTACATCATTGGTTCCATGTTTTAATTTTTTTACTTTCCACCTCTACTATGGTAGGGAAGTAATGGATTTAGTCCGAAAAAAATATTTCGAGATTTTAACAGATCTTCACGTTTTGAGACCCTAGCAATCATTTAAGATCATTTTCTGACTGATGTCTGAATGTATGTGTGTGTGTGTGTGTGTGTGTGTGTGCATGTGGTCAATTTTTCGCCTTCGATATCGTAAAAACGGAACAACATACGGCCATGCCGATTGTTCTATTGTGTTTATCAGCCTTTAACTTAGATCTGATTAGACTTTGAATCAAATTGGTTCAGTGGATCCTGAGATATTAAAAAAAACGTTCTCAATGTCACGTATTAACATAGGTAAAAAAAATATAAATGAATTCTAGATGTTCTAATATGAAAAAAATGTAAATATTTTTTTCTCTAAAATGTATAGTTTTCGAGAAAAAAAATATTTCACTAAAAAAAGAAAATTGTACGTAAATCAAGGTAACCATGATTTTCGCTATATTACTAGTCAGCAGTAGATCAGCAAACAAAAAAGAAGGCCATGCTTTTTTCAAAGAATATTTATTTTTTGCAAATATTTACTAGGTGGGAAGTATAGAATTGGTCATCAGTCGAATTTTTTTTTCATATGCATCAGCCATCCAGTTAGTAAGTATATAGAGATCAGTGCATTAGTAGCTATATTACAGCACTAGTAATCATTTAAAACGTTTGTTGGTATTTTTTGGTAACTAATAAGTGATAACTCTTACAATATAATAGTTATATTAGGAACTCCCAGTTGCAAAAAATTTGAGGATAAAAAACAATTAAATTAAATTACCTCTGAAAAGCTGACTTTGAAAAAAGACACACGTTGCACAACAAAACACCATGCACAATATTAATAAACTTAAATGTAACATCGAACCCATGTTTGGACTGTCCTTAAACTTTGAACATACAGAGGAAACTGGTTAATAATAATTATTTACAGTTTATATTATGTTAACATTCAACTCAGTGAAAAAGATTATGAAGTGTCGGCAATGTCCGATTCAACTTGAATCGATTCTTTTACTTGTGAGTTTAAACAACTTGTTTATTTACGGTTTTTCGGTGATCGACGATAATTTAGTAATTACAATTTTAGTCTTACCTGCTGAAGGACAGGTAATTGTATGAACGTAACTTCGTTTAAATAAAAACTAGGGTGTGGTTTTATGAAACCACGGTGCAAATGAAACTTTTTGCCATGACCCTAAATGTTTTTAACCCGAAATCGCCGATTGTTTACGTGGTTTAAACGGGCTTGAGAATAGTTGAGCGTGTAGCAGTGCTGTTGTTTACATGGTGTTACTATGGTTTCTTTATTACAAGCAGGGAATGCAATCTCGAGCCGAGATTGGCAATTCGAGATCTCGCGAGATAAATTTGAGATTGTCTGGCGAGATCTCGATAATATTGAGATTTCGCCTACTTTTAAACAGAACGTATTATTTGTGTTTAAAATACTTAAAAATGAAAACTACTTACTTGGGACAGTGTGACTGTGTCACTGTGTACGTGTGTGTTTTATTGCATAGTGCACTGTGCAGATGATTATTATTCATTACTTTCCTTAAATAAACGTTGATTTTTTTGTTCCAAGATTCAATTAAAGTTTTGTTTTATTTTCAAAATATAACAGCAATACCCCAACTCACACAGCTAGTACACTATATGTCAATTAATTATTTTGGAAATAACTTCTTAGGAGTTATGAAGCATAGGGTAAGTTACTATTAATAACGTTCACGAACATTTGGTTTGAATTGTTCTTAGACCATATTCAGTATTCACTTGACTTTGAAATTGGTTAGCCATCTAATGCTTGTTATAAGTTAAATAACTGTCCATTTTACTCAAGAAAATAATAATTAAAACAATATATGCAGAGAAACAAACAGAACCAATTACCGCGACTATCAAAAACTATTACGTATAAGTTTTTTTTCAAGCGCTTTCGTTCTTGAAATCTCGTTCGAGATCTCGACCATATCGGGTCGAGACCTCGAACGAGATTTCAAAAACGAGATTGCCTGCCCACGAGATTAAATCTCGAAAAATGGCTCGAGATCTCGCGAGATCGAGATTGCATTCCCTAATTACAAGTCCCCAGTTCCCGGGTTCTAGCCCGAGAGGGGCATTCTGTTCAAACTTGCGAAGAAAAATATTTCAGTTATATAGTTTGTCATAAATATAATACATTTTCGAATTTTTTTCTGACCACAGACTAGGTCCCTAGATAAACAAGTTATGCTCATACAAGCAGGTAGATTGTATTTGTTTTTGGCCATTAGTAGACAACACTAAGGGCGCATTTCACTTGCGCCCGTAATTGCTGAGTTGTTCCACATAACGACAGAGGTCGTTCTGGTCGCGACAAAAACGACATGCATGATGTCACGGATTACGCGCGCATCGCGCTTAGCGTTGGGCGAATACGAGATGTTTTTACAATCGAAACAATCGCAATCGTTCATAATAACAATCGAGTCCACAATCGACTCGGAGTTTGATTTTACAATCGAAATGTTCGATTGCTCAAGTCGATTATTTGCCAGCGAATGAGAATACATGTAATCGCGATTCAAGGTTATATGCTGGTCGAATGAAGTCTGACGTTTACGCTACTCGTTCATCGTTGATTCACTGTTCACACTGTTCAGTCGGTCTCAGAGCATTCGATTACTGCACAATCGACCATCCATCGACTCGACCACAGTTGTTGAGTGATGAACGATTATATATTATGTGGCTCTCGACAGTGGACATCGTCTGTACGATTCAGTACTATGCAACTTGGTCTCGGTGAAATATGAAACAACAACAATCGAGTCCAAGTGAAAACCATCGAGAGTCATCGAGATGTTTGAACAATCGAGACAATCGACTAAAATATCTCGTAATCGCCCATCACTAATCGCGCTCTTACGAAGACAATTTTTGTGTGCCTGGGTCGACGTGGTCGTTGACTATTTTCCAGCGCATTTTAATGTTACAAACATGACAATAGAATATGTAAAATTGAAATTGTGTTTTAAAGACCACCAACAGCTAAGGTTATTTGGGCCTAGCACCAATTCATGTTTTCAATTCATTATTTTTTTTTTAATAATAAATTGAAAATCCAATTGACACTTTTATACCAGCTCTCGGGCTAGAACCTGGGAACTTAAATTATAAGTCCCCAGTTCCCGGGTTCTAGCCCGAGAGCTGGTAAAAGTGTCAATTGGAATATCAATATATTATTAAAAAAAAAATAATTAATTGAAAATATGAATTAGTGCTCGGCTCAAATAACCTTAGCTGTTGGTGGTAAAAGGAAAGTATCAACTTAAAAATTGATCTTTTTTAGTCAGTATACGTAATTACAAATATAACCTCAATAAATGATTTGAAGTGTTCATATTTTCTCAGTCATTGTTTAAAATCTAAAAGATCAAACAGGAATTTAGGAAATATTAAAATATCTTTTACTCATTAACCACATATTTATTTATTTTAATGTTTGATATAACCACAAATTATTGTACGTGCCTGTACTGAAATAATTAATACAATTATATTACGACCAGACAATGCTTTCAATCCACGGTACATAATGTGATATTTTTGTGTAGATCGAAGGCACTCCAATTATGCCACAATGTTTAAAGCCAAATGACGAAATTCCAATCAGATCATAACTGCAGCAAGCACCTTCCCGTTTAACTTGCAACGGACCGCCTGAATCTCCCTGCGAATATTTTAAATTTCTTAATTAATATAATATGAAAAAGATTTTTTTCCTGCTCTAATTTAATGCTGGGATATCATAAAAACATTAAGACAAAATTAATACCTTGCAAACATCGTCATTAGAAATGTAACTCCCATAGCATAACATTGATTCTGTCAATATTGTCACGTTTACTTTTGAGAATATACTATTACATTGTTCGTAAGTGAACTGTTCTAGCGTGACTTTTAGAAGCTCATTGCTGTAACCCTTGTTATTTTTATTATCCGTTATACCCCAACCAGTAGCAACGGCTTTAAAAACTGAAAAAGATTTGCCCGGTAGAGCTTCACCCGAATACAGACAGGCTGGTCTTATGTTTGGTTGAAAAATGACAGTACGGTCAGTTCGTAACAAAGCAATATCATTGTAAAGAGATGGTGGTTTATAATCTGGATGATTGATCGCTTGTTCAACGCGGTATTCTTGAACTCCTTCAAGGTCGTCTCTTTTTAGAAGTCCTATTTTGATCCAGCGAACTCCACCTCTACAAAGCAATCAAATGATGTACGCAAGTACATTTAAATAAAAAAATTCAAGGCGGAAGATAACTTCTGTTTAAAATATGCTTGCCTCTCACTTTGGGGATAAAATTTAAAAACTATAAAAGTTATTTTGAATCTCTTAGTAGGCGCTGGCTCGTCGATTTGAGAACTAAAATGCCAGATGAAACGGAATTGTGTCTACGCGTGTAATCAATAGCAACGCTATAAATTAATAGATCTTCAGTCGAACGCTCTACCAACTGAGTGGGGCGACTAGGGTCTGCCGTTAGGATCGTTTCTGATTGGTCCTACCTTGCTTCGTTTGACACGTACAGAGAGAGAGAGAGAAGAGAGAGAGACAAACAGTAGACAGACAGGCGGGAGTGAGTGCGTGTCTGTGTGTGTCAAACGACATCGCAAGATGGGGTATTTGACCAATCAGATTCAGAAAGAGCAGACCCTCGCCTCTCGTACCAACTGAGCCAGTCGACCGAAGATGTTAGAATGAATGAATGAATTGTAAATTATAGACGCTCGACAACTGAGGTCATTAGCGTCTAAAGATGTTGGACACTCTTATCGTACAGTATAGTATAATGTAGTAAATACATGTACATGCAGTAAACAGGGACGGATGGGTCCACTGGGATTTTGGGAATTTTCCCAGTAGGCTGCGGCCCGTGGAGGCCGGTAGGCTGATCGCTTATATTACTTTATTTATTTTTTGTTTATTAAACTTAGGTATTTGAATTTTTATCAGTCACTCAATAATTTGTAAGGTGTAAGATATTGATTCATAATTGGTAGATATATTGTTCCCACTGTTATCAGACATAATGTTATTCAACGGTAACTGCCCTGGAAAAAAAATTAAAAAAATACGACCCAAAAACCCAAATTCGAAACAAGTCTCTCAAAGTTAAGTGCGGCATACACAATATTCAGATTATTGAATAATAATAATAATTGCGTACGCCACTTACTATAGATTTGCTTCGAATTTGTGGTTTTGGGTCCTACTTTTTGACAAAAGCTTCCGGGGGAGACCCCCCCACACCGGTCAGTAGGCTAAATTAGATATCTTAAACTTCTTCAAGTCAAGGGGCGTGAGATTTTCATAGGTATTATCAAAAAGGAGACGCCACAACAAAAAGAATGAGAATCAGTGGTGTACATTAATTAATAAAAATATAGTATTCGTGTTGACAGGGCCAGTATCTTACTTTCCCGGGCCGAAATAGTTGAACCCATCCGCCCCTAGTAGTAAATAATACAGTGTGGTAAAATAAAAAAAAATATTTTATTAAAATTAATCGATTATTTAATTCCAATTATTATTTGTCAGGATTCATGCCACAACAACACACAATCTGTGAAACCTAGCTATCTCTTAGCGTTTGTGAGATAGAGCCTTGTGACAGACGGACGGCCGGACAACTTAAGGTACGTGCAGTACGCAGCTGGGATTCTAGATGGTAGCGCAGATCATAGCAGGGCTTGCTTAAGTTAATGCATTGTTATATATGCGAGCGTACACAACGAAGCAGTGAATGTAGCAGGTATAAGCGCTGTTACAAGAGCTGGTAGATTCAAGAATGTATCTCATCATTCTTTCAACGCGCTGACTACTAAGTACAATCAACGTGTGACAACTGTCAAATGGTCGTTACAAGTTTCGCAATGGATGTGACTAGTTTAATAAGTGAAATTTTGCCAGTTTTTATTTAATTTGTTTTGCGTTTTTTCTAAGACGTATTTAAAAGTGTTAGGTTCCATACGTAAATATTCAAAAAACCGATTTGGGTAAAATTTTAATTCTTGGTATAAATGATGAAATTCGCCATATTTAGATCGTTTTCTATTAATAGGGTGGACATGATAGCTCCTACCCAAATTTGTATTTAAAATATACCACTTTGTAGCAGAAGAACACAAATATTCGTCTTCGCTATCTGACATTTCAAACGCGATTTAAGCTTGTGTCAATGCTAGTATCAAAGCTTCGTTGTGAAAACCTATAAGCGCTTATAATTTCAGCCACCATCTACCATACATGCTACCATCTAGAATCCCAGCTGCGTACTGCACGTACCTTTAGGCTCAGTAACAGGATTCCGTTCGGAGGTACGGAACCCTAAAAACGAATTTGTTTGTTACCAATTTATTATGTTTTCCACCATATTATTGCCTCTTTAATTCACTAATAAAATTTGAGTTGTGTTGTTCGGTAGACCTTTGCACGGTTAGGAGTTAGGACTAAAAGCTTATATGGAAACCACTTACAGTTTTCTATTTCCCGTAGTACAGTGAGCAGTTGTAAGGAAATATCTTTCACTAATAAGGCTAGCTCCACACAGCCATACTTTATTGTCTTCATGGCCATAACCTAGAAGACCCTGTTAATGAAAAATAAAGAAACAAATATACATTTTTGAACTTTTTAGTTTATAATATGTTCTTTATAATGAGGTTGTACCGCTATTCAAAATTTGAAAACTTTTAACAGCGCATATTTTTACTCATCCTGTCACATGGACATTGAACAATGTATACAACATTCTGTGAAATGTCAGCGGCACGCTACATTTTAAACTGGAGCCATTGCAAAAGAGTAATATTATAGCGCAACGATTGTCATGAGATTGCTTTCAATGTAATAGGAGAGAGCCAGATACAGTTAACTATGATTGGCTGACCATAGTTCCGCGTCACTTCCGTAGCAGCATTATCTCTATGTTTAAATTTACACTGAAAAATACACACTTTTGAGCATTTTTGTTGTACAATAAACTTCCAAACAATCCTCAAAATATTTGTTTTATTAATAAAAATATATGAGCACTGTGGTTGGAATAAAAACAAAAATAAAGATAGTCACTTCTTACCACAACAGTTTTATTGATGGATGTACATTTCGAAAGCTATATGCTTTCATCTTCAGCAAACACTATAAATCTGATACATGTATAGTACGTTTGCTGAAGATGAAAGCATAGCTTTCTAAATGTACATCCATCAATAAAACTGTTGTGGTAAGAAGTAACTATCTTTATTTTTGTATTTGTTTTATTGCCTATTTATAACCTAGGTTCTAACCCACAAAAGTTTGCAGGCTTTTGTTTATAACGCACAACATGTCAAAAACGATCAAAGAATATGATATGAATTACAAAGAAGCATAAATAATTTTATTTTTACTTTGTTGATTTTTAACCGACTTTAAAAAAGAGGGAGGTCTCAATTTGATGCGTTTTTTTTATTTCCACACAGACGAAAAAATTTTTACGCTACAGAATGTGAAATAAATTAATAGTTACCATATGTGGAAATTCATTTCTCACTGCCCTCGCCCCAGATTTTGGTTTGGCTCGTCCATTAGGTGCCAGTGGTTCTATTCCTTTTATATATTCATTGCACTCTTAAAAATATGAAGTAGGTATATAAATTAAATAGGTAGGTACTAAATATAATGTTATGTTTTTTTACACACATTGAAATCTTTGAAACAATTTTTGTTATAACATTTGAAATTTAAGCAAGGCAAGTTTGTACTAAACGCCAGAGCCGTACGAAAAAAAAAATTGCGCTCGGGGCATAACATTTATTTGGCACCCCTCTGAAATAAGACTACACTGTAAGAAATGAGAAGGCCGATTACATAGATTATCGATGGTCCATTTGTAGCCAGCGATTAATCTGGTAATAGGAACACAAAGAGACAATGGCGTCGCAAACAGGAATCGCCTGCACATCGCGTAGATTCCATAAAAAGTTAAAAACACATTGCGCATGCGTGGTTACTAATTTTACATTAATTTGTTTTGTATTCATCCATTTTATATAGTATGTAACTATACATTTTATTTTGTAATGTTTACACACTTTATTGGAATATTACACAAATTATGTAATTTTAATTTACTTTATGTAAAAATCACAAATTTGTTTAGCTTTACAGTAAAAGTCCAAGTTTTTATGAAGTTCTCTGTGTAAAAATAAATAATAATGTAAAATCACTTAGAAAATCGAGTGAATTTTACCTTAACTTTCACAGCATTTTTACACCCATTTTTTACAGTGTAGCTATCAAAACATTCACGAATTTATTTTTCATAATTTTCACAGATTTTTTTTAAATATTCAAGATTCTCTCATTATTACGCATTCAAACTTACTTTCAATACTTTTACTGATATGTTTTTGTGCTGAAATTTCAGGACAACAAACGATCGCTTTATCCACTTCAAAAGTACATATCTGTGGATTTTCATGTCTTTGAATCTGAGCAACGGCACTAGGACACTCAGTTAATAATTTGCATACTCCTTGTTTTTCAGTTACTTGCAATCTACATGGACTACCTGTAATTGATTTAACAGACTTATATATAGAACGAACACAACATAAGTAGGGGCAGAGGGGGCAAGTTATAATATGTTTCAGCAAAACGATTGTTGCAAAAACTAACTATAGCATTGTAAAAAAAAATTGTGTTTTAAAGACCACCAACATCTAAGGTTATTTGGGCCTAGCACCAATTCATATTTTCAATTCATTATTATTTTTTTTTAATAATAAATTGAAAATCCAATTGACACTTTTACCAGCTCTCGGGCTAGAACCCAGGAACTGGGGACTTGTAATAGAGGAACCATAGCAACGCCTTGTAAACAACAGCACTGCTACACGCTCGGCCATTCTCAAGACCTATATATAGCATTGTAATTGTAAAATGTAGACTGTTTTGATAAATATAGTTTCACTATTCATATGCTGTGTCTATTCGAAAAATAATTGAAAGTATTAATTGTATATAGTGTGTCCCACCGTAACTGAGACATAGCATTTTAACATGGTGTTACGATAATTTGTTAATATTTGCTCCCCGTTAACTGTTTTTCTTATTTTTATTTTACGATCTGGTTCTAAATGTCCCCAGTAATGATGTTGTAGAGTTATTTTTATTTAAAAGTCTTTAAAAATTAATAAAATCACATTTTTTAAAAATAAATCACAATCTTTGCTTTGTCTACCAGTCTAATGGACAAGTGCTCAACGTCGCAAATAGCTTAGTTGGCTAGCGCGTTGAACAACATCAATTACCTTCACGCCAAGCCCAGGTTCGAATCCCGAGAGCTCATAATTATTTTTATTTTTTTTTTAAATAATGAAAATACATTGGAGAACAATTAATAATGCTTATTATTTACAAATAAAAGTATAGCGATTTTATTAATTATTTTTATTAAAACTAACACGTACATCCATCGTACAACTCTGTTTTATTGGAAATAATTAATAAAATCGCTATATTTTTATTCAAATTCAAATTCAAATTTATTTCAATCCATTGATGCTTCTGCATGTGGAGTCGTCATAAAAACATAAAATGTACAAAATATACAAAATATACAAAGTATCATATACAATATACAAAACAACTTACAGTAATTATATAATGAATTGTAAATAATAAGCATTATTAATAATTGTTCTCCAATGTATTTACATTATTAAAAAAAAAAAATAATTATGAGCTCTCGGGATTCGAACCTGGGCTTGGCGTGAGGGTAATTGATGTTGGTCAACGCGCTAGCCAACTAAGCTATTTTCGACGCTGAGCACTTGTCCATTAAACTGGTATACAAAGCAAAGATTGTGATTTATTTTTTAAAAATGTGATTTTATTAATTTTTAAAGACATTTAAATAAAAATAAGTCTACAACATCATTACTGGGGACATTTAGAACCAGATCGTAAAATAAAAATAACAAAAACAGTTAACGAGGAGCAAATATTAACAAATTATCGTAACACCATGTTAAAATGCTATGTCTCAGTAACGGTGGGACACACTGTATATTTCTACACCTCGAGTTTGGAGCAAGTTATAAGTTGATAAAAAGTTTGAACCTCGATATCTCCAAAACAAAAACCGATCGGAAAAAATCATTTTACATTTTATGCTTATAATCCAATTCCCAACACGAATTTTCGCCTCGTGGTGTAAATCACTCTGTATATCATAGAAAATTAAAAAATATCCCACGTGATAGATTTTTTTGGCCTACCATATTTTGAAAAAAACGAATTTTTATAAATTATAAACGTTCGACAACTATTTGAAAAGATTTCCCATTTTAACAAGTAACATAATAAGCGACTAAGCTCTGCAGTCAGGGTCCATTCTGATTTATCGAATACCCCACCTTGGTGTCGTTTGACACACACATGCACACCTAAACGTACGTAACAACTAACTAGTGAACTCTGTATACTAATATGGATAGTTGATAGCGATTGAAAAATGGGTTTTGTATGTGGAGAATGTTCAAACACGCATATATTCTTCAAGACAGGCAATAATGTTCACAAAATTAGTATGGGCACTTCAGGTAAGGCTTGTAATCTAATTCTTTCTATAAAAGTCGATCCATTTTTTGACATTTCAAAATAAAACCTAATTTAATATTATTTAAGATATTAATTTAGGATGTTCAAAATTTATACAATAGGTAACAGTGTTCTTGAGAAATTGGAATAGAAAAATAAATTTTAATTAAGTTTTATTTTGAAATGTCAGAAAATTGATCGACTTTTATGGAAAGTCGAAAGAATTATATTACAAGCCTTACCTGAAGTTTTCATTCTAATTTTGTGAACATTAATGCCTGTCTTGAAGAATATGAAATTGAACATTGTCCACATACAAAACCCATTTTTAATTGCTATCCACTATCCATATGAGTATACAGAGTTCACTAGTTGTTACGTTCATTTAGGTGTGTGTGTGTGTGTCAAACGACATCAAAATGGGGTATTCGACCAATCAGAATGGACGCTGACTGCAGGGCCTAGTCGCTTGTAGTAACACATACCTAATACCTATATAATATTACGTAATTAGTGTACAAATATAATCGTATGTATACATTATACATCCAAATGGGACAGCCTGTATATTATATGTTTTAGCGCGATAACTCTCGAAAGAGTTAATTAATTTTAACGAAATTTGGTACTGGTGCTGATAAAACTTTTATAAAATCGGCTTGACAGGGCCGAACTTACAAATTTCATAAAAACACTAGTTTGCAGTGAATTAGGTACTTACTGAAGGGTATACATAATTTAATGCAGATAAAATCTAGCCGAATATTGAATTTTAGAAAAATTGAAATATTTTAAGGGATGTATTAAGGGGTTAAATTTTTTATTTTGTTCAAAAACAAACTTAAGTTTAATACACTATTTTGTCGGCAGGGTTTGGCACTGCGACCCGATATAAATGTAATGCAACGTTAATAACAAAGCTTTATAAACTTACCTCTAAAGAGTAATTGATCTTGCGTAATTGAGTGTGTGGTAGAACGTAACACAACAAAAATCGTCGATAAAACTGTATAAATTAAAGAGGCCATGTCAGTGAATGACGTCTATTGCCGAAGAACATTAGCATCCAACTGTTTACTGAACTGACCTCTCTTTTATGAGTTAGAGAATTCAGAGGAAAATCCGGCAAATATTTTAATATTCACACAGTCGCAGAGCTGTACGTATATAAGCTATAATATAAGTATTATGCTTATATCTGTAGCCTTGTAGTAGTGATCATTTTTTTTTTTTTTTTTGTTAAAACGAATCTTGTGAATCGATTCTTTGTCACAAGTCTTATACGCTTAGCTTCATGTACCATTTCTTGAAAGTTTTAAAAATTTTATTTATACAAGGATCTTAGAAAAGCCGGACACAGTAATGATATAAATAAATATTTTCATTTTATTATTTTTGCTTAATTATTATCAATATAAATGTACGTAAGAAATAAATGCAATAAATCACTATAAATTATCAGAAATATTTAAAATGTGACTATTTATAAAAAAAACATTCTGTATAAAATTATCACATTTGTCCAGTTTTTCAACTTATGGCCAGACGACGCTTTCGATCCATGGTACAAAATGAGACACCCTTGTGTAGACCCCAGGAACGTTGGATGTACCGCAAACCTTGCCAAACGACGTTACACCTATCAAATCGTGGAGGCAACATGAATCTGCACGCTTGACTTGTAATGGACCTCCTGAATCTCCCTATTTACAAACAGACAATAAATAGTTAAAGGATCACAGTTGGAATTTCAGATATTCAAGACATTGACCATTTGCCATTTAACAATGTTGATTGTTTATTTGGCGTTCTGGCAATCACTGCACTGGTTCACTCAATTAGTGATATTTTAGTTGAGTTCAAAATTTCTTGATTTGCGAACTGTTAAAAAAAATAAAAGAACAACGAAAAAAGGACAACGAAATTTGAAAACAAATATTAATTTAAACAAAACAATACGAAATTACGATTTTTAATCGACTTAAAAAAAGTTATCAGTTAGAATGTATTGTTACGGATCACCCTGTATATAAAAGGCAGGCAAGAGTTCTGAGAAACGGGGTCTGCTTACTGAACAACTGGTACCTGCGCGAAAGTTCTAGAGAAAGCGAGAACGCACTAGGCTTACGCCACGCAGCATATATAAACAGCCAGTACGAGTGAGTGAGGAATCAGTCAACGGTGAGTCACGCTTTCAAGTCTACGGTGGAGGAGTAATATAAATAGTGCCGTGATATAAATAACCAAATTAATAAAATAAATACTAGTGTAGTGGTAATAATTACGAATTATTGTATATAGTTGTTTTGTTTTGCTTTGTAATTACTGTTTAGTTATTGTTTACCTGTGTTGATTGTTAGAATTGACTTTTCGTTGTTGCGTTCATTATTATTGTGTTTTTAATTATTGTAAATAAATATTTATACCGCCAACTCAGAAAACAGTTTTGTAACAGTATGGTTTGTATAAGTTACGTAGGTATATGATGTACATTGTGCATGTACGCAATTATCTCTAGAACTACTTGACCGATTTGAAAATTGTTTTCACCTCGAATAGCATAGGCTACATATTTATTATTGTGCTACAACAGTGAGCGAAAATGCTTTTATGAATGACCACGACTATTTCAGGAACTGATCGATTTGGTTGAAACTTTTATCATATTGTTTAAGATAGTATGAGGAAGGACTTTAGACTAGTCGCATTATCCATCTTTATCCGAGCAGCCCAGAATAAAATAAAATATAAGGACACTAAAAAGTGTGAAAGAAAAAAATTATAAACCGATTTCAAAGAAGGGTTCAAAATGAAAAAGATAAACTATTTTTGTTTTTATTTTACAATCATCTTCCCTGTCTACATGCAGTTAGAAGTTGGCGTAAATAAATCACTATAACTATAATAGATAGATAATTGCGTCGACTTCTAAGTGAATGTAGGTACCTATAGTTAAGATGATTTTAAAACGAAGGAAAACACAATTTCATCCTTTTCATTCTGATTCCTTTTTTAAAATCGGTTTAACTTTTTCAAAATTATTTTTATATTATAATTTTTTTGATACTTAAAAATAAAGATAAAAGCTAATATTTAAATACCTGACAGGTATCTTTATCAGATGTGAAACTTCCGTAGCATATTTGTGATTGATCCAAAATTCCGTTTTTAAATTTTCGATTCGAGGTTCCGTACACCTCTTTGCACCGTTGATTAGTAAATTTATCAAGTGTAACCTTGAGCAAATCGTTGCTAGGATTGCCTCCGAATTCAACCAGGCCCCATCCTGTCGCCACGGCCTGATTACCCGGTAAGTCCTTACTTGTGTACAGACAGGCGGGACGAACTGTCCAACTGAAATAAACCGCACGGTCGGTACGCAAGAGCGCTATGTCATTGTAAACAGCTGGTGATTTGTAATCGGGATGTCTAATCGTCTTTTCAACAGCAAAATTTTGAACGTGAGCCAGGTTGTTCTTATTCAAAAGACCCAATTGAATCCAACTAGCAGGGCCACTAGAATATAATTATTTTTATTATTAGTGAAGTGCACTTAGAAAGTTTCCCTTTTTTATTTTTTTAGTCTAAATCATAGTTCTAAAAATTACAAAATTAATGGCGAAAGAATTTTTGAAATATCTTTAAAACAACAAAGTTATGCTACTTCAAAGTTTGAATTTGACAATTCCAAGAAATTCCGTTTTCAGTCCGGGTGACGTCACGCGGCCGGTATTTTTAAAAGTTATTTTCAGCTTGTATGTGTGGTATTTTAACATGGTAACTTCCGATAAATCTCTTTCTTTAAACTCGTAAATTGTTATGGAAACAATAAAAACAAACCAGTTGATGAGGGAAAATATTGACATAATATCTAAATTTTTGACAGTTAATTTTAATTTAATATAGAAAAGTCTGTATTACAGCAAAATAGTTACTAAATAACTTAGGTTCTAATAATTATTCACAAAGCTAAAAAACAGCACACTTGTACCGCGTGACGTCATATTCATAAATCAGTTTCGTTTGCGACCCCATGTATAGATTGAATATCTCCGTTGAAATTAATGATATCAAAATAATTCTTTCAGAATTTTTAAAGTTATCTTCATTATAATGATGTTACAGTATCATAATTAGTAATTTCACCCAATGGAAACTTCCTAATTAAACTAAAAAAGCAAAAACCTCGCATCCCAGTTATAGTGGATGATTTTCATGATTTTCTAATAGTGAGTATAAAAAAATGTATCCTTTAAAAACTGCCGCTTTTCGAAAATGCATTGTTTTTAATAGAGCATAATATATTAAAAAAATGTATGTTCAAATTAATAATTTTTATAATTCAAGTGCTTTAGGGATTTTAAGGTGGCCAATTATGAATTTCTGGTAAAAAAATCAAAATTCGGCCGAAATAATTGAGGAATATTCTGTTTCTCTCTTAATTTCACTTAACACTTTTTTAAATTTTGGATAAACACATTTACACGAAATGCTCTATATAGTATGAAGAGTGTTCAAAAAATATTAATAAGTGTTCGATGCGTCTTTATTTTTTCCTTAGAATAAAACTTTATAACTTTTAAGGTTTGCAAACAACATGCAAATTACAGGTAATCAAGAAAACAAATCAAAACTTCGATGACTCATGCTCGATTTTCTGGCAGGACTTATGCTCAGTTTCTGATACGACTTTCAGCTTTAAATCTAGATTTAAGAATGCCATTTCTTTTCAACTAAATGAAGCTGCATTTTTTGAAAGATTTTTTTCAGATAAATTTCTTACAATTCTGTTGAAATACAATGTCCTGCTGTCACAACGTATCTGTCACTAATTAAACTTCCTCCACATAACCACTTTTTTTGGTTTTCTGGACCGTAACCAATGTTGGCCTGTAAAAATACAACTGTATCATAAACTATTCTCTAAATTATTAAATTGAATAAAAAAGCCGCTTCCCGATCCAAACTATTCTCTAAAATTTAAATATATTGCGCGCTTAAGTGCCCCCTCCCCCTTCTTACCTTTTGAACGAATTGAATACTCCCAGGAATTGAGTTAGAGTTCGGACAAAATCGAGATAAAATCTTATCACATAGGTAACCTATCTTTTGAAGTTTGGAAATTCAAAAATGGCGCCAGGGGTACTATCGACTCAAAATTTTTAGACAGCAAAGGTCGGTCATGTTGCGCATCATTTAAAAGATATTTCAATTTTCTACACTCGTTCAAAGAAATTTAAAATTCAATTGTTCGGTCTCTAGTTATGAATAGATTCAAAACAGAATAAAATGTCAGTAAGTCGAACATAATCCGACCACGCCTACAACAATTACAAAACAAGCTTCCGGTATGAAAAGTAGCTGGTCAAAACATATTAAAGTTTCACTTTTTAATATACCTAGTAGTGAGTTAACACTAAATTTTTTTTAATCGGCTAATTTTTATACTGGAAGCTCGTTTCGTAGTTGTGATACGCGTGGTTGGATTATTTTTTCACATTTTTTTTTGTTTTATTAAATGTTCGACTTACCTATAAGCACTTGCATTTTGTTCTGTTTTAAATCTCTTCATAACTAGAGAACTAACATTTGGATTTTCAATTTTTTTAAACGAGCTTGTACAGAGAATTGTAACCTTTCAAATAAGGTGCAATATACTTCCCCTTCCTATTTAAAATTTTTGAGTTGATAGTGCTCCTGGCGCCATCTTTGAATTTCCAAAAAGAAATTTTCTTTAAAAGATATAGAGATAGTTTATGTGATAAGATTTTGCCTCGATTTTGTCCGAACTCTTCTTTAAGATTTTTATTTTGGGTAGGCAAGATTTTGCTTATACATTCTTAGTTTTATATAAGTACTCATGCTTAGTTATTATAATGTGAGTGAGTTTTACATGTCCTTATCCCATAAATGACTCCCATTATAAAAGATGTAGAAACTTTACAACACCACATGTTTTTAAAATCGGTAAAAATTACCAACATAGCATACAATAAATAAATTTTAAAAAAACTTTTTAAAAACAATGGTTTTATTTTAAATCAAAATAATGCACTAAAAAATAAAAAATAATTTTTTTTCAGTTAAAAAGAGAACCATTGTGAGCTCATAAAATATTACTTTGTCTATACATTTTTACCCAATGGTTTTCTTTTTAACTGAAAAAAAAATATTTTCTACCTTTTAGTGCATTTTGATTTAAAATAAAGCCATCGTTTTTAAAAAGTTTTTTTTTTTAATTTATTTATTTTTTACTTTTTAGTCACTATTAATTATTTTAATTTCATACAATTGCAAAATACATTAATGTTATATATTGTAAATCATGCTTTAGTATTATTAACTATAAAAATTATGTAATTTAATACTTTTAAGTATTATATAAAATGAGTTTAAAACATTTCTTTTATTTTAAAATAAAATATTCAGTTGTATCTAAGCTGTAATTGAAATACGATTAATTTAATAAATATTCTGTCTACTTCGATTCTTTTGTCTATTTCTATTTAATTGTTATTCACGGACATAACATATTGGCGACGAGGACAAAAATAAGAGGAACTTATTCAAGATGCCAGATCAAGAAATAATTGCTACTCCAAGATTTATTCAAGCAACAAGTCGTCCACCTGAATTCGATCCAGATGTTTTGGAATTTGAAACATGGCTAATAAAATTTGAAAATTTCCTTACTCTAAGTAATATTGAAGATATGAGTTTAAAGCGAGCACTACTTATAGAATCACTGGGAACGCGGCCATTTCACACACTTATATCATTGTGTCGGCCAAAAGTTCCGAAAGAATTCAAATACGATGAGCTAATTGAAAAATTGAAGAAAAATTATCTACGAATAACGTTTAAAAGTACAGAACGATGCAAATTTTTCTCCGTGAAACAAATTCCTGGTCAATCTTTAACGGATTTTGCGAACAATATAAAGGATATTTCTGTAAAATGCCAATTTCCAGAAAATTTCTATGAAGACGCACTTATTACCGCTTTTGTTACGGGACTATCTGATGAAGCCCTTCGAAGGCAGCTACTTCAAAAGGATTTAAAAGCATTCGATTCTACTGTAGAGTTAGCACGCACTGCTGAAACAATTATCAGTTCGACACTGAATGATACAAATACGATGATAAATAAAATTCGAAGGACACAAAGCAATAACACTCCAAGGAATCAAGGCAACATTCCGACCACAATGAAGGCTTGTTACGGATGCGGGGGACATCATTTCCGGGATCAATGTCGCTTCAAAGAGGCAACTTGCTTTAACTGCGGAAAAAAGGGGCATATTTCTAAAGTCTGCAAATCTACCCCATCTGCCAACTCTTCAACGAATTACAAACAAAGATACAATAGTAATAATAAATCGAATTTTGTTCAAAATGAAACGGAAGAACCTGAATTGTACGAAGTAAGGCAAGTAAGACGTATGTCTCCTTCGCCACCTATACTAATTCCTGTTAAAATTAATTCGCATCAAATAAAAATGGAATTAGATACAGGAAGCTGTGTGACAATAGCATCTGAAAACGTTTGGGAATCCATTGGTAAACCAACTCTGAAAACTACTTCTACTATCTTATCAAGCTTCTCTGGACATCCGATACAAATTCTTGGTGAAGCTGATGTTAATATTCAATTTCATTGTAAACAGAATACTCTACGTTTATATTTCGCAAAGGGACATGCTAGTAATATTCTTGGGAGAGACTGGATCCAAAAACTTGATTTAGCTTCACTAACACTTCACGAACTTCAAAACGAAGATAACAATGTCTTATCCGTTGATGTGAAAGTTGAGAATGACAATTTCAATTCGACCTCAATCGCAAAGTTAAACAATCTACTTGCTTCATTTCAAAAAGTTTTCGGTGGAGACCTGGGTCATTGTACACAACTGAAAGCGCATTTAGAATTAAAATCTGATGCTCAACCAGTTTTCAAGAAGGCTCGACCGCTACCCTTCGCTATCAAGGAAGCCGTTGAAAATGAAATTTTAACCATGGTTGACAAAGGTATACTTCAGCCAGTTCCTTACTCACGATGGGCTGCACCAATCGTACCTATCAAGAAACCTGGTGGAAAAATACGTTTATGTGCTGATTTTAGCACTGGTTTAAATCAAGCACTAGAAACACACCAGTATCCATTACCACGATCCGAAGAAATATTTGCTGCTTTGAATGGTGGTCAAAGATTCACTGTATTAGATTTTTCGGAAGCCTACCTACAGATTGAATTAGATAATACGAGCAAAGAATTGACGGTTATAAATACTCATAAGGGCTTATACGCATTTAATCGTTTGCCTTATGGAATATCTTCAGCTCCTGGAATATATCAGCAGGTCATGGATTCAATGTTGGGAGGAATTCCTGGCACTGCATGGTACTTAGACGATGTGATAATCACGGGAAAGGATGATAATGAACATTTGTCAAATTTACGACAAGTTTTAGAAAAAATTCAAACATTCAACTTCCGCATTAATACGAAGAAATGCTCATTCATGAAACCATCAGTAGAATACCTGGGATTTAAAATTGATTTTCAAGGACTACACAAATCGCAATCTAAAGTCGACGCTATTTTACAGATGCCTAGACCTACGAACATTGAAAAACTTCAGTCTTTTCTAGGTATGGTCAACTATTACTGTAAATTCATTCCACGATTAGCTGACCTTACATATCCATTAAATCAGTTACGAAAAAAAAATGCTTCATGGGACTGGAATGACGCATGTGAAAATTCTTTCAAGAAAATAAAAGAAATTTTAGCATCGCCAACATCGCTGACACATTTTGATCCGAAACTTTGTATAGTATTAGCTGCAGATGCGAGCAGTCAAGGCATTGGCGCTGTAATCTACCATAGATTTCCGGATAATACAGAAAAACCGATTGCCTACGCATCTAAAACTCTTACGACTACAGAACAAAAATACTCACAGATAGAGCGAGAAGCACTAGCGATTGTATTTGGAATTAAGAAGTTCCACCAATATTTATGGGGAAGAAATTTTATTTTGCTGACAGATCACAAACCTTTAGTCACAATTTTTGGCTCCAAAAAAGGAATTCCTACTACCACTGCAAACAGACTTCAACGCTGGGCTATACTTTTAATGGGCTACAGCTTCAAAATTGAATACATTTCTACATCTAAATTTGGTCAAGCGGATGGACTGTCAAGATTACCTATGGGTTCTGATAAATCGTTTGATCAAATAGATTATGCATTTAATTATGTAATATCTAAAATCGAAGAGGAAAGTCTAAACCAGCTTCCTATAAAAGCTGAAGACGTCATAAAAAGTACCTTGGTAGATTCAGTTTTATTAAAAGTAATCCACTTCATAAATGCCGGCTGGCCAAAAAAGGTATCTGCAGAATTAGAACCATATTTCTCAAAAAGACATGCGTTAACAGTATCAAAACAATGCGTGTTCTGGGGAAATCGAATTGTTATTCCGACAAAATTACAAGGCAGAATTCTTCAGTACCTTCATCAAACTCACTCTGGAATCGTTAGGATGAAATCAGAAGCACGTACACATTTTTGGTGGCCAAAACTGGATACACATATTGAAAACATTGTAAACAACTGCATTGCATGCTCGAACATAAATAAAGATCCGCCAAAAATCCACACCAAGTGGCCAAACGTGGAAGATCCATGGAAGAGGATACATATGGACTTCGCAGGCCCCTTCAAAAACAAAATGTTTCTTGTAATCGTTGATGCTCATTCTAAATGGCCGGAAATATTTTGTGTAAAACAAGCTAATACCTATGAAACTATAAAAATTTTAAAGAAATTATTTCTTACCTACGGGCTATGCACAGAAATCGTCACTGACAATGGGACTCCATTTGTGTCGCAACAATTTAAAGAATTTTGTTCTGGCTATGGCATAAATCACATAACGACTCCTATTTATCACCCAAATTCTAACGGCCAAGCCGAAAGATATGTGCAAAACTTCAAAGCTGCTATAAAAAAAATGTGCTTCAACAATAACGTTGAAAACATTGAATACTGCATTGACAATTATCTGTTTCGTTACAGAACAACGCAGCATCCAACAACCAAGTACACTCCAAGCGAGTTATTTTTAAAAAGATCCATCAAAACACCATTACATTTATTGCAGCCTCCAGAACCAAAAACCATTCCTACTTGGAATGCAGGAAAATTTTTTGCAGGACAAGATATTTTCATAAAATGTTATAAAAACAATTCCTTTTATTGGAAAAAAGGAAAAATTCAAAAAAGAACGGGGGTTGACATGTGGTTAGTACAAACAGAAAATAAAACTCTAAAGAGACACACTGATCAAATAAAAGGATACAAAGGACAAATTGAAGGAGGCCACAACGAAGAAAGAGACTTATGGTTACAAATACCGCCAACACCAAACATCACACCCTATCATACACCATTGGCACTAAGAAAACCAACAAGGCAATGTCTACCTCCACGCCGGCTGCGGTTTGAAGAATTGGGAGAAGGGATTGATTGAATTATAAAGAAAAAAAGGAGATAGAGAAGAAAAGTTAATTTTGATTTTTATGTGGAATTTCATTTAAGTGCTAAAGTTGAAGAAAAAACAAAATTTGGAGAAGGATGATGTTATATATTGTAAATCATGCTTTAGTATTATTAACTATAAAAATTATGTAATTTAATACTTTTAAGTATTATATAAAATGAGTTTAAAACATTTCTTTTATTTTAAAATAAAATATTCAGTTGTATCTAAGCTGTAATTGAAATACGATTAATTTAATAAATATTCTGTCTACTTCGATTCTTTTGTCTATTTCTATTTAATTGTTATTCACGGACATAACAATTAATTTTTATTTAATTTAAAAAGACAAAATTTAAGTCCTAAATCTTGAGTTTAATTGTAATGGGGAGTCCACCATTTTGAATGTGGAATGACAACACGTACCTTATTGTATATTCTACTCGTCAACCCCTTTCATTTGATATGACGATTCTGAAGAGAAAGGTAAGCCGCCATCTTGGAGAGTCCGCCATTTTGAATTTAGAATGACGTCACGTAGCCTATAGTATTCTACTCATGAAACTCTTTCATTTGATACCCATGTCAACGGAGTAAAGAAAAAGGCGACCCGCCATCTTGGAACGTCCGCCATTTTGGATTTAGAACGATATTAGATTATTGCATTGTCACCGGACATATACTCGTGTGCAAAATTGGATAACGGGTAGTGGGTCAAATTTCAATCACTAATTTTAACCCATACATACATTATACATAGGTAGGGCATGTCGAACTTAATAAAACCATTGAAGAAAAGTTATAAGATTGTAAGCAAAAAATTAATTTTGTATTAGATTAAACAGCTACCGCTTAAATTTGCGATTATTTTAACATGAACTTATAATCTGTGATTTTACAAAAATGTTGGGTATAGACAATATATTAATACCTACTCTGTTTACTCGCTAAAACCGCCAATGCTCAATTCGTTCTGAAGTTAAAATAGAGGGAGACACAGACGCGCACTGTATAGTGTATAGGGAGATATGTCATAATTTTTTAAATCTGTTTTAGCTGTTATAAATAATTTTATGCAATCTAATTTTTGGACCTAAAATAATTTACTCGTCTAGAAGACATAATAAAAAATTCACAGATTTTTGCAATCCTTGCAAGCATCGAGGACATTGGAAATGATAACAGCATATATGAAACATAATTAACTGTTTATTATACACACAATATTTATCAATGCACTGTTTAGTTTTGTCAGGAATAACCCTATTATTCTTCTGTTATATACGCGTTCACTTTTGCTTGATTACTTAACTTTTAAATGGATTTTTCTACAGTATTTATTAACATTTGCTCAAAAATAACACCGCAGAACGTCGCAAATACCTCTCAATTAACTAGACATGATATAAAACACATTTCGAAAAAATTGCACTTGTTCAATTTTGCATGATTGCTCCTCACTTGATCGCGACACCGTTGTCTTTTGGCCTTAAACGAAAACTCGTAACTCTGCCCCCATATACGAACATAAACATTTCCAATGTTAAAAGACCCATGATAAGACCCAAACACGGGAAAGTTTACCCTCTTTGCTCCTCTTTTATGCTAAAAAAACTTACCATATGTGGAAATTCACTTTTTGCAGCTTTAGTTCCACCAACTACAGTTGTATGGAAAGTGGATCTTGTATTGGCTGATAAGATTGGTGTTTCTGCTTCTTTCACATATTCAGCGCACTCTATAAACATTTTATGTTTTTCGAGTAAAATATTTAAAACATTCTAGTTAGATTTTCGCTTTTTATTACAAACCATAATTTGTTTTATTTTTCTCGAAAATTTTCGGAACCTTATAAATCATTTTACAAATCTATTTTTTCTGTATCGTTTGTCATGATATTAAAATGTATATACGCATGTAATAAAAGTACAAAAAGAAAAAAAGGTCTAAAATTCAAATTTACAATTCAGAGTTCTGTAATATGTTGGAAAAAAAACTGATGAAACATATATAAGGAAACCGTTTAATTTTCGAGACAATTTTTTAAGGTAGGTATCGGTTTTTTATTTCAAAAAAGTTACTCAAACATAATTACCTACCTATATTAAAAAGATGATCGGTATCGACTTTATAAAAGGGAGGAAATTTTAAAAATCTTACTTTGAGCGCTTTTTCCTGTTTTCACTTGCTGATTATTTTCGGGGCAACATACTATTGCCTGGTTTCTTTCAAATGTGCATATCTGAGGATTTTTACCCGCCCGAATTTCGGCTAATGCACTTGGACAATCGTTTACAAATTTGCAAATTCCTGGACTGCCTTTTGGCGCTAATCGACACGGGCTACCTATATAAAAAAAGAAGACATGAAGAGTCGTATTTCGCCCTCAGACGGTCTTATAAAAATGGAAAAATGTCCGAAAAGTTTCTAAAAAAACTGCTTCCATTTGCGATCTTAAGCGATCGTTCGAATTCAAATGCTGACAAACATAACAACAAAAAACTGCCTGACCCTAAACTGTTCCGATTTCGATTTTACGGTTTAACGATGTCGAAGGCGAAACATTTTACCACATACATACACACGCACACGCGCGCACACACATAGGACATAATTCAGAAAATGGTCTTAAATATTTCCTATAGAGCAGAGGTTCCCAAACTTTTTTTCTCATAGACCACTTTAAAAATTTTGCTGGTTCCGGTGGACCCCCTGCAGCTACATTTCTACCATATTCCCAAAACTCGACAAAAATGTGAAGATTAGATCTATAACTATGGAAATTTGCGTTGCGACTGAGTTCCAACCACGAAGTAACAGTTTTCGAAAAAAAAGTGAGAATTGATTGGTTAATTAATTAATTGATTGTGCTGTGAGTGGATGTCAAAAAAGTAAAGTTGGCCAATCAAAAAAGTGATTCCATCCAACTTTACTTTTTTGACATCTACTCACAGCAAAAGAAACCAATCAATTCTTACTTATTTTATTTAGAAAACTTCCCATTCGGAGTGGTCAAAATAAAAAGAAAAATAGTATATTTTCCTGTGTTGTATTTATTCAAATATGTAATTATTACACTATTAATTGATAGTTGAAGTCAAGTCAACATTTTAGTTCTTCACTATCGAAACCAAATAAATTTTCGTGGACCCCCGCTTACGACTTGTGAACCCCCATTTTTTTGTCACGCCAACGTAGACCCCCGTCGAGTCTCCCGTGGACCCCTGGTGGTCCACCTGGACCACTTTGGGAATCAATTCTATAGAGTATCAAAACGTGAAAAACCTATTAAAATCACGAAACATTTTTTTACTGAATCCAATATTTCCTTACCATAGTAGAGGCGAGAAGTAAAAATTAAATGCATTACCTCTGAAAAGTTGAATTTGTGAAAATACACACGTTGAACAACAAAACACTACACACAATATTGCTAAACTTAAATGTATTATCGAACCCATGTTTGACTGGGTTTACCTATTTCACAAGAATTGCAGTAAACTGTCCTCAAACTTCGAGCAGACTGAGGAAACTGGTTAATAATAATTATTTACAGTTTATAATATTATGTTAACATTGAACTTAGTTAAAAGATTATGTGCCGGCAATGTCCGATTCAAGTTGAATCGATTCTTTTACTTGTGACTCAAAAACTTGTTTTTGTTCTACCCCCTATAAAATAGCTGTTTTGCATCCATATATACCGGTCATAAAATGACGAGAAGTGGGCTGTAAAACAATTTAAACGCCCGCCGGACGCTAAATTAATAATTGAATGCTTTGCAAACTATTATTTTTAATAATAAATAACGAAAAATTCTATAATTTTAATATTTCATTTGACTCTAAGCTGGACGCGAACCTAGGCTCTTGTACACAATACAAAGTCAGACCTGTCTAAACCCACGCGGCCACGGCTGGTCGATGCTTAGACGCTACTTATATGTAATGTTGTACAATGTACACTATACAGTAGGCTACTACCAACAACCTACTATTAGAAGTTAAGTTTGCTACACGAGTGAAATGGGAAAAGTGTTGAAAATACTGGAAATGAAGACAACAGTCGCCCTTAGGACAAAAAATATAGTGTACTATCGTATATCTAGGGCGCAATGATATTTTGACTCGTGTGACTGTTAAACTCGCTATGACGCCCTTTTAACATAATGTCACCTTGTCAATAATATATTTCATAACGCCATTACGTCTTAGATGTACAAGCTACTGTTATTTACGGTTTTTCGGTAATCAACAATGATGTAGTACCATTTTAATGCTATCATCTGAATACCAAAAACAAATACAATGTAATGAGAATAACAATCAATAATGATTAGATTCCTAACCTAACTAAATTCACTATATTAGTGATATTAAATACAATTTAGTTGTATGAGCAATGAGCATAACTTTTTTGTCTAGTGTCTCAGTCTGTGGTCAGTAATTTTTACTTCTTTTAAATCGAAAAAAATTCAAAACCCTATGTAATATTTTTATGGTAAACAAACTGAAATACTTATTCTTCGCACAGAACGCACACGTGCTACTTTTGCAATTAAGTCGCTATCAATAGCATAAGACCGCACACTCTTTGCTGAAATACACACTTGATGTAGTTTTTGTACGTATCACGAGAAATTTCGTGTAGCTGAGTATTCGTCAAATCGCGCTATTTAGCGCGTTTTCGTTACAAAAAGTAACATTGTCCGTTTGTCCTAAATTAGATACCTATGTCCTATATCTACGTGGTTAGCTTTGTGAAAATTATCCGACGTTTTTGCGTAAAAATCTAAATATTTGGTTACTACAAGAAAAAAAACAGACAAATCAAATATATCCAAAATTTTAAAATCTATAAAAATAAAATAGATTTCTGGTTGATCTCTTGATGGAATGCAGATTTGTTTGTAAATAAATTATTGTTATTCGATATTATCGCATTTGTTATCATAGTTTCATTTGTAATTTGGACTTTTAGTAATATCATGGACATATTTTATGATGTCTAAAATTGAATCGTTCTTTTTGTAGTGAATGAAACGACAAATATAAAAATTAAACTCTTAAGGAAAATTACTTAAAACTGGTTCTTTTACCTCCTATTTTACTGTTTTCTTAGAAGATTGCATATTATGATTTTATGCTAATATATAAAACACATTTCTGGAAATATAAAAATTCATGGTTTGTTCTCACTATTTTTGTCCTGTTTACGCAATTTTGATTTATTTGTCTTTACATATTTGTATTTTATCAGTAGTTTTTTCAATTTTTCATACACGTGTAAACATTTCGTGTAATGGTAGTAAGAAAACAAAATTATCCGAAACAGATATTTTGAAAAAATTATGGCTTTTGAACTCATCCAAAAATTTTATTTTTCAGCAATATAAAATAAACCAATGTACCTAGATTAAAAGGACTACGTCGGAAAGTACATAGACATAAAGTTTGTTTTATTATCCATTTGTAAAAATCTGCTACCTACTAAATTAGTAACTTATTCCAATATCTGCGCAAGAGGAAGAGAAAGTATACCCCTTACTATTATTATGTAATATTATGTATATTATTTACACTGAAGTGCACGACAGAGTGGACAGACGCTAATGACCTCTGTTGTCGATCGTCTAGAATTCACAATTCACGACAGAGTGGATACGTCATCAACCGCACATCTTAATAACGTTCTGCTACTCTAACATGACTGACGAAAATCTCGCGGTCCAAATCGTGGTTCAGATCTTGGACATGTCACAACATATCACGGCATTGTGAGCACTTCAATATAATTTAATGGTTTGTTTTTTCATTAACACGTGTTAACACGAAACGTCAATTCTAATTAAATGTGGTCTTAAATACCCTTATTGGGCGTACCTATGCGATTTTTTTTAAATTTATTTATTTCCACTGACTTTCTAAATTAACTCTTTCATTATTATTATTCTGTTTTGTGTAGTAAGGAAAATGTGATACAAATTGGCAAATCTAGGTATTTGCGTAAAAATATTAATATAATAGGTTCGTAATAGGTACTATGTAGTATACCTACTCATAAATTTTCAATGTTTTTAATGATATTTCCGTTAATTTTAGTTCAGATTTTATAAAAAAGCTAAAAGAAATTCATGTACAATAAAAGAGTGGCATTTATATCAATGTTTAAGAATGACAAAATCGTAGCTGACAGCTTCTGAGAAACGAAATATAGTAATATTATAAGCTAGCTAGATGGAAGATAAGCGCAAGTTGTACACACTTAAGGTAGATTTTCGTAAAGAAAATTCTGGCCGACATTTTGACCCGATATGTTTGCCGACCGACAAGTTGGTTAAATTGACGGGTTTTTATGTTACCACTTTGTCTGTATCGAACATGTCGAGAGAACGATCTGAAAATCGAAATCCACTGCAGTTAGCTTGAAGATGGCAGACGATCAAAATATAGTACAAGTAATATCAGCTTTCGTGGTGTTAGCAGGAAGCCATGCGATAGAATTATTAGAAACTCAAAAAAAGTCAATCCGGATACGAAAAATATGGTATATTAGAAGCTTTTTGGCGAAGAGACGTTTGGAAGGTGCATATAGCTCATTAATGAATGATCTTCGCTTGCAAAGTGGATACGAAAACTTCGTTCGCATGTCTTATACCGAGTTTGAAGAGTTACTTCTCCTAGTTGCACCAGAAATAAATGTATCGAGTGTTTACGTAGTGACAAACGAATGGCGACTCGACATGTCGAAGGTACAGTAAACAACGTATTATGATATTATAATTATTAATTGTATACAAGCATAAAAACATTTAATTTTGAAACATTCATACGAATAGGGAGAAAGAATGTGAGAAAGGGGGAAAGAGAAAGAGATTGTAAAATTATAGATGTTCAACAACTAAGATTATCGCCATCTACGAGTATGTTATGAAATAGAGAGCTGTGTTGGAATGTACAATAATTAGTTTATCAAGAGGAACATAAGGAGAAAAATATCGATCAGTAATTTATTTCAAAAACAATTCTTAATTAAGTACAAACATTTACTTTCCTATATACATTTTAACGGTCACACGAGTGATAATATCATTACGCACGGTATTTTTTGTCATACCCCCTATAAAATAGCTGCTTTTCACTTCATTTTCAGTATTTTCAAATTTTTTACAGTAATTCACATCACACAGTGTATAGACAACTTCACTTGTTATAGGCACGTATATTATGTGTCGCTGCTAGACTGTAATCTGTATACGCATTGTATAGCCATGTATTAGTGTAGATGACAAGCGACTAGACCCTGTAGTCAGGGTCCATTCTGATTGGTCGAATACCCCATCTTGATGCCGTTTGACACACACAAACACACCTAAACGAACGTAACAACTAGCTAGTGAACTTTGTATACTAATATGGATAGTTGATAGCGATTAAAAAATGGGTTTTGTATGTGGAGAATGTTCAATCACATATTCTTCAAGACAGGCATTAATGTTCACAAAATTAGAATGAAAACTTATAATCTAATTCTTTCTATACAAGTCGATCAATTTTTTAACATTTCAAAATAAAACCTAATTTAATATTATTATTTGAGATATTAGGATGTCCAAAATTTATACAGTAACAGTGTTCTTGAGAAATTGGAATGGAAAAAAAATTTTAATTAAGTTTTATTTTGAAATCTCAGAAAATTGACCGACTTTTATAGAAAGAATTAGATTACAAGCCTTATCTGAAGTTTTCTTTATATTTTGTGAACATTAATGCCTGTCTTGAAGAATATGTGTTTGAACATTCTCCACATACAAAATCCATTTTTTAATCGCTATCAACTATCCATATTAGTATACAGAGTTCACTAGTTAGTTTTTACGTTCGTTTAGGTGTGTGTGTATAAGTCAAATCAAGATGGGGTATTCGACCAATCAGAATGGACCCTGACTGCAAGGTTTAGTCGCTTGTGTGTAGATGTGCTATGTCGTGTCTTTCAAGGCGAGACGCTATGAACTACAAGATTGAGGTTCGAGACATAGCTTGGAGAATATGAAATATTTGAATTTTTCTTTATTAGATATTGAAAATAATAAATTGAAAAATAAATTAATATTGAATTTCAGTTTCCTACACTAGTGTGGGAAAGACACGTTTCAACACATCTGCCTGTAAGTGATCCATTAAAGGTCTGTGTACACGCATGTAAAGCAGCTATTTTTATTGGTGATATGACAGAAAGACTTTTGTTTAATAATATTTTTCAAGGAATAGTTTATATTAAAATTTTTTAAAAATGAAGGCTGAACGACGAGGTTGTGATGGTTCCTTCAGCATGGATATATCTAATTTTTACGGCCAAACAATGCTTTCGATCCATGATACATAGTAAGATATTTTTGTAAAGACTCCAGGTACTCCAACTTTACCACACACCTTTCCAAATGATGTAATTCCGATCAAGTCGTAACTGCAGCAAGGACCTTCTCGTTTAATTTGTAACGGACCTCCTGAATCTCCCTGCAGAACAGTAATTTAGCTTAAGAAAGAAAAATAATGAGATCTTTTTTCCGATAATATTATAAGTTATTGCAAATAAATAAAAATAAGAATAATAATTGAGACCAGATTGTGGAGTATTTAACCCCTTATTTATGGTAACCCGAGAATGCTTGCAATGCGTTTGGTACATTTAACGCCATCTGGAAATAGTGAAGATCTTACTGTAACCATTTACAAAATTGGAAACGCCTTTTCGGTTTATAGAATAATGAATCCTGTATAGATTATAGATAGAATGGTGTGCATTGGCTAGTACATGTATTAAAAACTCAAGTATGAGCTCTGCAGATCCTTACCGACAAAATAATGTTATTTTGCTACTTATAGGTATAGGTATTGTGTGACTTTTAAATATATTATTAATATGTGAACTTAATTTGTTTTTTAGAAAAAAAAATATTAAGTACCACTTAATACATCCCATAAATGGATACGTTTTTATCAGATTAAATATTTGGCAAGCATTATCAATCCTACATCATTACCAAATTCTGAACGATTTTGTTAAAATTTTAGGAACACATTTTAATATTTACGAAAGGGTTAAATTTAGATTTTGTAACAATAAAAGGAAGTTCATTAATAATTTTCCCCTATGCTTTCTCCTTCGTTTCACTTGCTATTTTGAAACTGTCTACCTATTTGTAATGTAGATATACTTAAAAACAATAATACCAAATACCTGGCATGTACTATCTCCATTTATATAACTTCCATAACATAGCATCAAATCCGGTACGATACCGTCTTCCAAAGTATTCTTTACAACATTATTGTACGATTTATTGCAGTCTTCATATGTGAACTGATCTAACGTCACCTTCAGAAGTTCATTACTAATTTCCCCAGCGTATTCTTTCCTGCCCCATCCCGTGGCAACGGCTCTGCCTGGCAAATCGTCATCGGAGTACAGACAGCCAGGTCGTACATTTGGACCAAATTCAATAGTACGGTCGGTTCGCAGTAAAGCAATATTATGGTATTTGGATGGTGGTTTATAATCAGGATGTTTAATAATCTGCTCTACGCCAACTTCTTGGACGCCATCAACGTCATTTCTGTTTAAATGGCCTAGTTTTATCCAGCGGACATCACCACTAAAAATAAAAAAAATTATAATTATATCGATTTTTACAAAAAATAAATATAAAAAAAATCACTTTACGTCGATCTACTGCCGACACACGTCGCAGCTGTAAGAACATATCTTTCACTTATAAGGATTCCTCCACAAGGCCACAGCTTCTCACCATTTTCCAATTGGAAACCCAGCAGAGCCTGCGAAAAAGAAACAAAAAATAATTTTTAGCTAACTATTAGTCGAACATATTTATTTTAATAAAAAAATGTGTGTCGTGTGCCTTTCCGCATAAAATTAAATTTTCAAATTATGAAATCCGTAAAATCCGTAAAATCTTCAAGACTAGTTAAGATTAACCTACGTCCTAGGATGCGAAACTTTAGCGTCAACACATATGTTTAAAAATTAGGTTATCTAAATATTGTAAATTACAGACATTCCAAATTTTTACAATTAAAATATATATAAATAGACAAATGATTACCATATGTGGGAATTCATTCCTTACTGCCTTTGTCCCTGAATTTGGTTCGGGTCGTTCATTCGGTGCCAGTGACTCTATTCCTTTTACAAACTCATTGCACTCTTAAAAATAAAGGAAAAAACATGTTCACCATTTGTTAGTTTTTCAGAGTAATGTCAGTAAACTGTCTCTCATTGATCGTTTGCATTGGCGTAACTAGGGGGGGGGCAAGGAGGCCAGGCTCCCCCTGGAAGCTGACGGTCCTCCTAGAATAATTACGGCACGTAGCTCAGAGTGCTGACGTAAGAATAAAGAAAGTCGACTTAAAATTATTACAAACTATTGAAACTAATAAGAATAACAAACATAAAATTATATAAGTATTGATAGTAGACAATCAGGGTGGCAGAAGGGCCGGGCGGCCGTCCGGGGTGCTGACCGTTTAGGTACCAAAACTTGAGCCAAGCGCCATATTCTGTAAATTTGTATTTTCGTCCAATATACTTAAAAAATAGCAACTCAAAATGAAAACTTCACAAGACAAGCAACTTTTACTGTTTTTTTTTTAAATATGGCATTTGACTATTAAATTACTGACAATAAAAGATCTCATAATAGTAATTTTCAGTTCTCAGATTGAAAGAGGCATGGTGCCTCTTGGAAAAAATCCCTAGTTACGCCAATGATCGTTTGCTTTAATGGTAACAATACTCAAATGAACAATAAGTCGAGAAAATGTAGGGACGCACTACGGGGCTACTTCGTAATTGTTACTATACTCAGTTTTAAGATTTAGTTACTATGTTGTCATTTATTCGGTCAAATAAAAGAAGTAAACGGAAAATCATTTTGTACAGTTCACTTAGACTTCAAGACGTTTCGTCGTAGTATGGGACCTAGGAGCGGAAGCATATAATATCGACGTTTCGTCTTAATCTGAACAACTTTACAATTTTGATAATGTTTATATCCACGTACCTATGACTATGTACTCGCATATAAATGTGTGTTCTTGCGATTTAACTCTCGAAAAATTTAATCAATTTAAATGAAATTTAATAATTATTAAGTAGACAGTAGCCAATCCACAAACAAATACTTTTCTTAATGTAATCAGTCGGCGAACATGCCATCGTGATGTTAAACGTCAAACAATTAAGATATACAAGGAAAAAATAAAAGACCACTATGTCAGGACTTGAACCCGAAATTCCCAGTTTCCGGCTGGTTGAGTTACCTCTTACTCACACAGTGCCCCGAGAGTGGGATCTGTTCTTTTCCTATATGTATATACCTATTTCAACACTAAATCACACTTCATGCGAGAGCGGATTTAATTTTAAGTTATAAACATAACTAATAACTCATCAGTCGAGACACGACCGTTTTATAAATACAACAATGAGAGTTGAGTTTTTTGTGGTTATAATATAATAATTATTAAGTAGACAGTAGCCAATCCACAAACAAATACTTTTCTTAATGTAATCAGGCGGCGAACATGCCATCGTGATGTTAAACGTCAAACAATTAAGATATACAAGGAAAAAATCAAAGACCACTGTCAGGACTTGAACCCGAAATTCCCAGTTTCCGGCTGGTTGAGTTACCTCTTACTCACACAGGTATATAGGAAACATAGGTACATATGTATATATAGGAAAAGAACAGATCCCACTCTCGGGGCACTATTTCAAAATCGTTTCAAAATCGAAATGTAACTTTTAGTAGACATTTCATTATAACATATGCTCTTATAAAATAACAAAATTGGCCAGAAAATACTTCTTTGCGGATATATTAGCGTACATTAAAAATTTTTCGTAATTTTTCAATAATAATACTTATGCAACAGATTAACTTATTGATTTCTGCCACCCGTGTTTTGTAATATTTTTAATTGTTCTTTTTTATTAAAATAAATAAAACTAAAATTGAAAGTCAATAAAAATCTATAAACAATTTAATTGAAAGGATTAATGATTAATAACTTTGTGTCACTTATTATATTTAGGTACGAATGACCGTATGTTAAAAAAAATTGTCTGAAAAAAATTTAGTCCGAGACTCGAAAACCTGGAATAGTCAGTAAAATTTTTTCCAAAGATATTGTGCACGGCCACTCTGAATGATTAATTAATTCTATAATATAATTATCTATATATTTAAAACACAAGCCCTATTTCTCTAGACAATCCGCCAGCAACCCCTGCTCAACCGATTGACATAATTTTTTTTTAAACTGAGGCCTTTAGTCCACAGATATGTTATCGCTATTTTTTTTTTGGTGAAATTTTTTTAAAAGGGGTGATTTCAAGCGATAATAGTCAGTGGCAGTGGGGTGAAGAGAAACGTAAACAGAGAAAATCCATCGACGTTCACGATACATGAGTGTGAGAGAAATGCAAATATGTACGCATGTCGTGGATAGGCTATGCAAACAATAAACAATGAAACATCTTGACAGTTGTACATTTTAATTTTTAGAGATTTTATAGGGTTATATTGACAAAATTTCCAAAAGTATTTAAAATTAAACAATAAAGATGTATATGTACGTGCCAATTTTTTTTCTCTTTTAACTATAGTACTTAGTTTCTCAAATACCGACAAACTCATCGATTTTTTTCTGAAGATCAATCGTACGTAAGTATTACACTGATAGATACGTTCTATAGCTTCTAAAAAACTACTATTTTACGTACACTTTAAAGTTATGTTTGAATCAAAAATTATATTAAAAACATATCGTTAAAAGCTAGGTTATGTGTTTTACTCACGCGTTCGTATACACAATGATATTGAGAAAGCTTGAAATATATATTTGTTATTGTTTTCTTAATAAAGTGATTCATATTACATATAAAAAAGGTTTGTGTTGGCAAACATTTTTTTTTGGCGATAGCCTTTACTAAACCATTGTTCTTTGAAGACAGTGTTAAGTCGTCGCAAAAAAGTTTTGCACGGGTACACTAGTATCTATTAAAATACTTTTTACATAAGCTTTTATTTAACTTGCAATTGTATGTTAGTTAGGTAGTTAGTTAGTTAGTTTGTGTTTGTTTAGGTCAAAACTTGAAAGTCAATTTTGAACGACTTCCACGTATCCGATCGATTTGAAATTTTGTACACATATGTATTCCCGATGACAATACATGAATAAATCGTTTTTAGAAATAAATTCAACCCCTAAGGGGTTCAAACGGGGATGTAGGTTTTTTTTGACTAATCAACGTCCAGGCCAAATCGCCGAAGCTAGAAACTTGAAATTTGGACAGTTGGTTCCTTTTCTGACGTAAGCATCCACTAAGAAAGGATTTCTCGAAATTCAACCCCTACGGGTGTCAAAGCAGGGTAAAATTTTGAAAGACTAAAATGAACAAAATAAATATTAGTAAAAAAAACTTTTTAGAGACAAGCTTTTATTTAAATGCACTAAAAAGGAAAAAATAATTTTTTATAATTTAGGTTCATAATTATAAAAGCGTGGGTCGTGACTAATAAACTATCATAGAGTCCACGACCCACGCTTTTATAATTATGAACCTAAATTATTAAAAATTAATATTTCCTTTTTAGAGCATTTAAATAAAAGTTTGTCTCTAAAAAGTTTTTTTTACTAATATTTTTCGTTTATTGTTATTAAGTGTTTCAAACTTATTTGAATTTTGAAATTTTGAATAGGTACTTTTAGCAACAGATCATAATAGTAGATACGTTGAACATAACATTAGTATCATCGAAAAAAAAACAACAACATACTTTCAAGACTTATTGTTACATTTTTTTGAGAAGATTTTTCAATGCAACAGATAATTGCTGTATCCCCTTCGATGGTGCATAGTTGTGGAAGTTGTTGTTTTTTAATTTGGGCAATTGCACTTGGACACTCGGTCATTAATTTGCACACTCCGCGTTTCTCACTTGCTTGTAATCGACACGAACTACCTGCAAATAATTCAGTTTCAAGTGTGTACACTGCTTTATTTATTACTGAAAATTGAGATTTTTAATCGTAATTTTTTCTTGCATTTTCGCTTCAAAGGGGTCCTCTATCTAAGAATTTAATCAACAACAAAAAACTTACCTCTGGTGAGTTCTTGATCTTGCGTTTTTGCACTAATTGCAGAAACTAGCACAACACAACACACCATAATAATAACACGGATAACTGACGTCATTGTAACCGATTTGCACTAGGAGATCATCAGCATCCAACTGGCTCCTTTTCTGAAAGATTAGAGCTGACAAGCTAACTTATATATATATAAACACGCAACTATCCATGTATTAGTAGTTTTTCTTATTAAAACCACTATCTTGTGAATCGACTCTTTTTTCGAAGTTCAATTTGCAAACAGTCAACATCATTTATATATTTTCTTGTTGTTTATTATATTTTCTTCTTTAATAGCGAAGATGTTTTTGTATAAGTTATGGGTTAAGCTAAATACTGTAAATCTACATCAAGTGGGCCTCAACTACTACACCATTTATATCATAATATACCTATACTATATAGTAATGTCAGTTTACCTCGAATAAATCTTGGTTTATTTCGTGTATTAGCTTTACCCGTAACATACACATTTTGTTATATATTGTGAGATCGTTGTTTAATTCTTAGATATTCGTTCAGTAGGAAAAGATTGAAAAAATAAAAATTCCCCAGATATTATTATTATTAACTTCCCATTGGAAGTTATTGTAATGGGTCCGAAAATCTAAATCAAAATGTATAACAAATTTTTATGTTTCAAGGTCACTACACTATTTTTAGAGATGTCTGTGTGTGTACGTATGTACGTGCGTACGTATGTGCCCATTTCTTTCTAAGACGAAATCTCGAGAATGAAAAATGATATCGACTACGTCAGGGTGCCTATCGACGCGTATTAACGTAAATATGATCTGAAAGAAATTTTTTCAAAATCGGTTCGGCCGTTCTTTTTTCTTAACCAAATAGACTCCAAAAAAGTAGATTTCACACAATATCTCGCGAATAAAAAATTATATCGACTTCGTAAGGGTATCATTCTAGGCGTGTTAACGTCATCTTGATCCGACATAAATTTTATAAAAATCGGTTCAGCCGTTTTTTTTTTTAATTATTGTTAAAAATAAATAATAATTATGTTTTAATGATTAAAATGATTACTTTTCTGTGTAATATCTAATTTAATTATTATTATTAAATATTTATCAAACTGGAAAGTTCGTCGTGTGGACCTCAAGGGTCGCACTTTAGTCCTAATAAACGACTCACCTCACGGCTTGTTATTATTATTGGTTTTTAAAAGCGTCAAAGTCTCTGGATCACAGGTATTCATTAATACTATAAAAACCATATTCATCAATAACCAATATATACAAATACAAAAAAAAAATCTTCTACCCCACCTTTTGCAAGGCAATCACCTTTTTTTACTCTAATACTGACAGAACTAATACAACCAAGGTTATCACAATCTATGTTATGAATAGAGAGCTGCGTTGGAATGTACATAAAAGGGAACATAAGGAAAAAAATATCGACCAGTCATTTATTTCAAAAATAATAATTTTATTTTTTTTTAATTTTCTGGAATTTTTATTAATACGAAATATAGGTATAGCCATAGGCCAATTTTTTATGGCCAGACAATGCTTTCGATCCACGGTACATAGTAAGATATTTTTGTGTAAACCCCAGGCACTGCAGCTATGCCACAAGCCTTTCCAAATGATGTAATTCCGATCAAGTCGTAACTGCAGCAAGGACCTTCTCGTTTGATTTGCAACGGACCTCCTGAATCCCCCTGCAAATAGTCATTTAGCTAGAGAGAAATAATGAAATCTTTTTTCGTTACATAAGTTGTTGCAAATAAACGTCTCTAGTAACCATTTATTTTTCTTTGCGTAGGTAAAATATGTTCTAAATTTATTGAATTTTAATACCATACCAACTCCACAGACCACAACCGGGGAATGGTGTTAATTACTTAGATCAAAAATGACTTTCCCTACTTGAAGTCCCCGAAATTAAAAAAAAAGTTTTTTGAAAAAGTCTATATATCTGTCAGCAGACGGATTAAAACCAAATTTGTAGGATTCATCAGTCAAAGTTTGTAGGTGCGAGCTAATAACATATCATCCCTGTATAAAAGTATCGACAATAAAAGTTCATTAATAATATTTCCCCTATGATTTCTCCTTTAATATTGAAATTTTGAAAAAAAATATCTTTCAAACTTTGTTTTGAAACTACTTCTAATGTATATTTAAAAAAATAAAAACAAATACCTGACAAGTATCACTTCCGTGTGTATAACTTCCATAGCATAGCAACAAATCTGGTACGATACCGTCTATCAAATTACTCTTTACAACATTATTGTATGATTTATTGCAATCTTCATATGTGAACTGATCTAATGTCACCTTCAGAAGTTCATCACTTATTTCCCCACCATACTCTTTCCTTCCCCATCCGGTAGCAACGGCTTTAATATTTGTAAAAGATTTGCCTGGCAAATCGACACCGGAGTACAGACAGCCGGGTCGTACATTTGGACCAAATACGATAGTACGGTCGGTTCGCAGTAGAGCAATATTATGGTATCTGGATGGTGGTTTATAATCGGGATGTTTAATAATCTGTTCTACACCAACTTGTTGGACGCCATCAATGTCATTTCTTTTTAAATGGCCTAGTTTTATCCAACGGACATCACCACTGTAAATACAAAAAGTTAAAGAAAATTGGAACGATTTTGATTTTTACAAAAAATACTTATTAATATTGTTCTTAAAACTTTAAATACTGCAACTCTAAAATTAAAAAAAAAAAATCACTTTACGTCGATCTACTGCCGACACACGTCGCAGTTGTAAGGACATATCTTTCACTTATTAAGCTCCCTCCGCACGGCCACAGCTCCTCACCATTTTCTAACTGGAAACCTAGCAGAGCCTGTGAAAAAGAAACAAATTATTAATTTTTGCTTAACTATAAAAACCAAAAATATTTATTTAAAAAAAAATGTTTATCGTAATCTTAGACATGCGTAATCTTAACGTCGGGATGAAACTGTAGCCTTAACATATATATTTTAAAAGGTGTGCCGTCAGTTGATCCCAGCAATTTGATCCCACGACATTTGATCCCACGACAACTGATTCCAACGACATTTAATTCCAACGACAATTGATCCCACGACAATTGATCCCAAAAAATTGTCTATAAACCGACAGAGCCTGATAAGTAATAAAGTTATTAAATTTTATTAATTTAATGAAATAATTTAATCGATTATTCTCTTTGTCGGGAAATTTGTTTGAATTAAATTTGTATACGTTGTGATATATTTGTAATTACATTGTTATTAGAATTCTAACGGATGTAATAGTATAATGTGTTTATTATTTAATAATTCTTTAGAGATTATGTAATGATCAAGTTGAATAATTCACTTTTATTTATCATTGCCCGGGATACGTCGTAATTTTGTCAAATATTGTATTTTATGAATTAATAACAAATTATCACGCTGACTTTTCATAAACTTTAATGGCATATTTAACAATTCGTTATAATGTGAAAAGCACGAAAGACCAAATTGACTGCACACCTGACGTTTCAAAGTTTCTATGTACAATCATTTTTCAACAAAATTTATAAAAAACAATATTTGACAAAATTACGACGTATCCCGGGCAATGATAAATAAAAGTGAATTATTCAACTTGATCATTACATAATCTCTAAAGGATTATTAACTCATAAACACATTATACTATTACATTCGTTAGAATTCTAATAACAATGTAATTACAAATATATCACAACGTCTACAAATTTAATTCAAACAAATTTCCCGACAAAGAGAATAATCGATTAAATTATTTCATAAAATTAATAAAATTTAATAACTTTATTACTTATCAGGCTCTGTTAGTTTATAGACAATTTTTTGGGATCAAATGTCGTGAGATCAAATTGCTGGGATCAAATGTCATGGAACCTTTAAAAATAAGGTAGCTTTAGCTAAATACTATAATTAATGACAAACATTCAAAAATAATTACCATATGTGGGAATTCATTCCTCACTGCCCTCCCCCCCGATTTTGGTTTGGGTCGGTCATTAGGTGCCAGTGATTCTATCCCTTTTACATACTCATTGCACTCTTAAAAAAAATAAAGGAAAAATCAGAGCCTTTAATTTTAAATCGTAAGGAAAGTCATGTTCGAAAGTTTGCAATTTTTTAGTCTCCATTTTTTCCCGAAAATTATAGATGATTTAATATAATATTTGTATCATCAAAAGAAAACTCCATACTTTCAAGGCTTTTCCTTATAATTTTTTGAGAAGATTCAACGCAACAGATAATTGCTGTATCCCCTTCGAAACCACATAGCTGTGGAAATTGTTGTTTTTTAATTTGGGCAATGGCACTTGGACACTCGCTCACTAGTTTGCAAACTCCTTGTTTCTCACTTGTTTGTAATCGGCACGAACTACCTGAAATAAATTCGGTAAATTGGAGTAGGTAAAACAGGAGAAATTATGGAATTTAAACGCTATTAATAATATACAGTCGACTCTCGTTAATTCGAAACTCGAGGGACTCTTAGAATATTACGAATTATCGAATGTTTGAAATATCAAATGGTTCGAAACAAAGGCTCAACAAACAAACGTTGATACAAGTTTGAACTTGTCGCAAAATGTATGTACGTACTTATAATCTTTCCGCCTCTTTCTCTCAGCAACTTTGAATTGTCGAGTGTTGGACGCCGATGAGTTCGAATTAACGCGTCGTTTTGTTATATAGCAATGATTTTTTCGTACGAATTACCAAGTGCATAAAAATGTATTGATTTAGTTCGAAATATAAAGAGATTTTGTAGGGAACTCGTGATAACTTTGAATTATAGAGAGGTTCGAATTATCGCAGGTTTGAATTAACAAGAGTCGACTGTATATGACATATAATATGTGAATCGGACCCCGGATGACATGCAAATTATAAATTATGCCTCAGGAATAAGATTCTGAAGTTACGACAGAAAATCATGGGACATGTATACAGGGTGAGTTCGACCACCCGTATCAGTCGTTTTTTTCGAAAACGGTTAGTCGTAGAGAGTTGTGTCAAAAATTTGTATTATAAAAGCCCTAATAAAGAATCGAATGGTGATAATTTTTTTTTCCGGGAAGGTCGGCTTCCCTATTAGTTTGCTCCAGAATGTCCAGAACTCCGGGATTATAAATGTAACGATAGGTCGAAAGTGGTATTGTTGAAAAGATCTTTAAAAAATAAGCAAGTTTTGTAGGAAAATTTTTTTTATTACTGCCACCCCTGTTAAGTAATATTTGTTTGAAATTACTAAATTAAAATGTCATAATAACGAACTTTTTAAAAGTCCGCATTTAAAATCTAGTTACCTATCTATCGATCATTAAATACTGAAGAAGTACACTCACAGTATAACCAGAAGAGCTCAGTAGTATGTATTAAAGAGTAAATGGAAGACAGTTTGAACACTTGTGACAATGTCTAAGGTTGCTAGATTTTTAATGCCGACTTCGATCGTTATTATGAAATTTTGATTTAATAATTTCAAACGATTGTTACTTAACAGGGGTGGCAGTGATTAAATAATTTTTCCTACAAAACTTGCTTATTTTTTAACGAGCTTTTCAACAGCACCACTTTCAACCTATCGTGCTTTCTAAAATTCCGGAGTTTTGAACATATAATAATTTATATTTATACTTATAGAAATTTACAGGGGTGGCAGTAATAAAAAAAATTTTCCTACAAAACTTGCTTATTTTTTAAAGATCTTTTCAACAATACCACTTTCGACCTATCGTTACATTTATAATTCCGAAGTTCTGGACATTCTGGAGCAATCTAATAGGGAAGCCGACCTTCCCGGAAAAAAAAATTATCACCATTCGATTCTTTATTAGGGCTTTTATAATACAAATTTTTGACACAACTCTCTACGACTAACCGTTTTCGAAAAAAACGACTGATACGGGTGGTCGAACTCACCCTGTATATACGTGGATAGTGCAATGTATACCTACATGTTATAATTTTTGAAGCTATGCTTCTATAGGCGCGTTAGACGATTTCTGGCAGGGGGAAAACTTATTGGTTCGCGTCACGGTAAAACCGTCGCGCTGATGTTATACAGGATGTCCAAGACTTGCGTTGTCGGCTGATATATTGATTTTGGGTGAAGATAGAAAAAAAGTTTAAATACAAAAGTTGCATAAATTCTAATGGTATATAACATAAAAATATTTTCAATTATACAGCCTGTCCCATTTAAGCGTGGCAGATCAAAGTTATGTTTTTCTTAACCTAGCACCCTGTTTTTATTTGTTGTTTCAATTCTGCACCTAAATGTAAATAGAAATTGTAAAGGAAGCTATGCTCGAACATTCAGTAATTTTTGAGTTATTCAAGTTTTTTAGAAATTTTTGACATGTGCAGACCTTTACCTAAAATTCGACATAGCCAAAACAGAATCCTTCATCAAACTGAAATTTTGAGGATCACTAGATAATAGACGGATAAATCAATGTCTGTCCTAAAAAAATGAATTTCTTATACAGGGTGTTCAAAATAATGTACTTCTTTTACCTAACTTCAATCACGTGTAACTTTTGATTGTTAAATACAACGAGGTTATTTTTTTGCTGGAATTGTATTCTTTAGGATAGTTACTAACACTTTTATTAAGGGTTGTCCAAACCCAAACCTAATATTTTAATACGAAAATATTAGGTTTAGGTTTGGACAACCCTTAATAAAAGTGTTAGTAAATATCCTAAAGAATACAATTCCAGCAAAAAAATAGCCTCGTTGTATTTAACAATCAAAAGTTACACGTGATTGAAGTTAGGTAAAAGAATTACATTATTTTGAACACCCTGTATAATAAATTCATTTTTTTCGGACAGACATTGATTTGTCCGTCCATTATCTAGTAATCCTCAAAATTTCAGTTTGATAAATATTTCTATTTTGGCTATGTCGAATTTTAGGTAAAGGTCTGCACGTGTGAAAAATTTCTAAAAAACTTGAATAACTCAAAAATTACTGAATTTTCGAGCATAGCTTCCCTTACAATTTTTATTCACATTTAGGTGCAGAATTAAAAAAACAAATAAAAACAGGGTGCTAGGTTAAAAAAAACATAACTTTGATCTTCCACGCTTAAATGGGACAGGTTGTATAATTGAAAATATTTTTAGGTTATACACCATTAAAATTTATACAACTTTTGCATTTAAACTTCTTTTCTATCTTCACCCAAAATCAATATATCGGCCGACAACGCAAGTCTTGGACACCCTGTATAGCTATGGCCAGTGATGAAAGTAATATACTAGCGCGCGCGCAGTGGCCTATGTAAAATTAATATCAGAGAGTTTTATAGGACACAAAAAAATAAAATTGCGTCAGATTTCAAAATGGCGGCCATATGTACTTTTGTAAAAATTATCCGATCTGTTTGAAAATTAATATTTAAGAGTTTTATAGGACTCAAAAAAATAAAATGGCGTCAGATTTCAAAATGGCGGCTATATGTACTATTGTAAAAATTATCCGACCTTTTTGAAAATTGATATTAAAGAGTTTTATAGGACACAAAAAAATAAAATTGCATCAGATTTCAAAATGGCGATCAAATAATAACTTTTCAATTGTATTGTCTATAGCTTTGATAAATTCGGTTTTATATACAATGCCTAAAAAGCATAGCTTCTGTCGGGTGTCCCATGACACCTCTTGACTTTTTTTTGACTAGTGTTTTCTTTTGTAATTTAAAGGTGGATACACACTTGTATCGAACCTTGCTCCGAAAAGGGTAAAACAAAGACGAACAATTTTCTCGCCGAACCGAACTTCGTTGCACCGCGAGCATTATCATGTTTTAATGTTACAAAACGATAATATTAAATATTTTTCCTACTTCCGGTTAAATTTTCTTTCATTTCATCTTATTTTAGTGATACAACACGTCATAATTATTGTTAAACAAGATAAAGAATCACAAACGTTTATTTCTAACACAATAAAATATACACAATAATAACATGTACCCATATTATGTTGTAAACAAATTTATTTTTTTAATTAATCGTTAACGAGCATTGAAAAAAGAAGAAAAATACAAAACACTGCGAACATGTTTGGTGCCGTCCACATTCTGCGTAGCCACATACAGAACATCTAAACGGAGAGTTCAACGTCAGATTTCACAGACTTTGTGTTTATTGGGACAGACAATTAATAGTGAGCCACAATTATTTTTATTTTTATTCTGCCAGATCATGGGATATCGATGTCCCTTCCGATCATTTTTTGGATTGGCTTCTTATGTCATCGGCTATATACATAAATAAAATTGACGTCAAAATGTCGTACTTTCATGATATCATCATGCCAAAGTTCATCCAGTCGCAATCGTTTGGCGGCCTTAATGTTTCGATTTTTTTTACTGTTTTCTTATGTCATCGACTACATTTTAAATAAAATGACGCTAAAATGTCGGTCTCAACGAATACTTTCGTATCATCATGGAGTGCCAGAGTTCATTCTGCCGCAACCCCTTGGTATTACTCTAATTTTTACCAATTTCCGGCAGAATACAAATAATAAAAAGAGGCTTGGTGTGTGGGTAAAACCACACTGCTAACCTCCCATTGGATGCTCTTAGTTTTTTTTTTAAATTGGCAATCTAATCATGAGTTCATTATGTAATCATGTGTGGAATGAAATTGATCCGAAGTCGATATCATTATTTGTTCTCAAGATATGCGAGCCAAAAAAAGTTCACCAACGTATGTACACACACGTACACAGACATTTCTCTAAAAACAATAGATTCGGACTCTAGGGACCTCCAAACATCCAGATAATATGTCAAAATTTTTCATTCGCTAAATCGGACCCATTACAATAACTTCTAATAGGAAGTTAATAATTACTGTGGCTTCCTTTTTATCTGCTTCAAGGCCCAATGCAAAGTCTGTTTATTGGATGTATATTGGAAATCCGACAGTCGGCTTTGGGACTAATCATTTGATATTCTGAGGTGTAACGAGGAAATACCGACAAGCGATGGGAATGGTGCAAACTTTGACGCGTACATCTATAATACTCGCTGTGTTGCGCCTCGAGGTTATAGAGTCGCCTTACGGCCGTATTCATAGTTAACCCTTAAGTAGTAATGGACACTTAACTCTATCCTCAAATCGAATATGCGTTTCATAGTCAAAATTGACGTCTGTAAGGGCCCTTACATCACTCTCACCTTAAGGGTGGGTAGTATGTCCCTTAAGTGTCGAAAAAGTATGTGCGTCTTTATTTAGACAAAGAAGCAAATAGACGTAGATAATAATTATTATTATTCTGCTAACCTAACCTGCATTTTTTGTGTAAACAGCGTAATATTACGTAAAATAAAGATTATAAAAATGCATTTTGACGAATTGTACGATAGTTAGTGATGAAAGTAGAACGTTTAAAAAAGAGATATATACGCGATCTTGAAAATCCTTTTGAATTTTACGAAGAAAATGAATTTTCGAAAAGATATCGATTCAGCAAAGGAGTTGTAATAGATGTATTGGCTAAAAACATGCATTTTATTTATATGAAAAATAACAACTAAACACAATCGGTTTGCAGTATGACCAACTGTTCTAAAGAAAAAAATCATGGAGGTTTATTATAATTCTTCCCTCACTCAAGGAAATGACTATGAAATGCTCCTTTGAATAAGGTGCCCTCAGCACTCAAGTGACCCTCAGCGAAGGGACCCTTATCACTTACCTTAAGGGTTAACTATGAATATGGGCATAGTGTTTTCGACGCAGCGAGGTTCAAAGTGTTTACACATCTTTAGTCTTACTTTATTTATTTATTTATTGTAAATTATAGACGCGTCAACAACTTAGGTCATTAGCGTCTTGTTTACATCAAATAACAACTCACTTAAAACTAAATAACATCACAAAACATCCATGAGCGGAGGCGGGATTCGAACCCATGACAGTGTGATCCAAAAGCCGCTACGCTAACCATTACACCACTCTGTCCTCTTTTAGTCTTACTGAAAATTCAAAATTCACAAGCGTTATTTTTAATCGTAATTTTCATTTGTATTTTCGTTTCATAGGGCTAAGGCTCCGATCTTAAGAGATTTACAGTAACAAAAAAACTTACCTCTAGCGAGTTCTTGATCTTGCGTTATTGCACTGATTGCAGGAAAAAACACAGCAGAAAACACTGAAATAATAATTATACAGATAACTGACGTCATTTTAAATGATTCCGTCTGTACCAGGAGATCATCAGCATCCAACTGGCTGCTTTTCGGTAAGATTACACTGCAGGCAAACTGACGTATGCATGTAAATATATATGTTGCAGTCAAAACTCTTAACCAGTCAAAAATACTATTGACTAGCAAAATCAGTCAAAAGTACTTTTGACTGAACAGGTTGGTCAAAAGTGGTTTTGACGGAAAATTATTGGTTATTAGTACTTTTGACTGCAAATTTGCGGTTAAAAGTACTTTTGACTGACGCTCTTCGTCAAAAGTAGTTTTAACTGCAATAAAGCATCAGTCAAAAGCACTATTAACTCGTTAGATGTGAATAAAAAAGATATTTATTAAATGTGAAATCGTTTATTACGAAAAATTTGGCATTACAATCAATACAATGAAAACATACACTTAAAAATTGTCATTAAAATAGGTAATCAGAAAATTCACAGGTTATAAAAACACAGCACCTATATTACGTTAATCGCTTTTCTTAAATAATTTTTAACTTTAATCGATCAGTCTACAATGACGAATTATTTATTCATGCAACTCAAACTATTATGGCACTTTGAATTTCTTTTGTAACATTAGCGTACTTTTTTGCCGTTTCATTCTTAAGTCTATCGCGACCACCATGCCCTATAGAAATATGAGCAGCATCAATAATGTCGGAGATTTCCTCAGCCGGCAAAAAATCTTTGACAGGTTCTGTGTTTGTAACTAATTTTTTTATACCACAAACTTCAATGATGTTAAAGCGTTTTAGTCTACCGTACTGTAATGGTGTTTTCTTTTCATCAAATTTCGCGTCTTCCACATCCATTGCAAACTTTTCAAATTTTTCTTTTGTCATCACATTGAAATGACTATCTTTCATATCTTGCAAAAAGCGTTCTTTCTTTTCGTAGTCACTCATTTTTGTTTATATGTGCGTTTGTCGTTATTTTTATCGACCACCTTAACTTTTTAAGAGTTTTGACTGATACAACCAGTCAAAACCACTTTTGCCGGAATCACTTAGTCAAAAGTACTTTTAACCAGCTCCATTGGGCAAAAGTACTTTTAATTGTTATTTTAGTCAAAAGTATTATTGACTAAAGCATACGGTCAAAAGTACTTTTGACTGATTTTGCTAGTCAATAGTACTTTTGACTGGTTAAGAGTTTTGACTGCAACATATACACCTATCCACGTATTAGCTTACGGTAGTACCTAGTATTTATAATCAGATTTTTTATTCAAACCACTATCTTGTGAATCGATTCTTTTATCGGAAGTTCAATTTGCAAACATTCAGCAAATCATTGTTTTTTATTTTCTTCTTTAATAGTGAAGATGTTTTAATATATATACGTTACGGTGTAACATACCTCTATATTAAATGCAGTGGAAGCGACATTAAGATGTTTAAAAAAAAATGCTAAGAGCGAACAGAGGTAAGTACACAGTAATTAAAAACAGAAATAAGTTAACTAAGTCAAAAATAAGGTACCCAAGTAATGAAATGTAATAAAAAATAAAAGTAAGTAATAACAATTTTACTGCAGTATCTAATTTATTAAACAATCAGAAAAAAAAACGTGTGTAGAAAATATATATAATATACAGTACCCCGACAAATACTTAGCAAAAAGAAAATGGTAAATTGTATGTGCACATTAAATAGATAACAAATAACAAAATAAATATTAACAAAAATTAAAATAAAATATATAAAAACACATTACCAAACACAAACTAACAAATTAAAAGAAAACGGATAATAAAAAGATAACAAAATTCCAACAAATATTAGGTGGAGGATAATTCCACCTTATTTGTGGTCTAAACTAGTTCCGGACGCCAACTGAATGAATTTTTAAATTTTAAGAGATTCCTTTTTCAAAATTTTTCTAGAATATTTTGCAGGTAGGGCAGACGTAACATAAGCAAAATGGAAGGTTAAAAAGAACATTATGTAAAAATATAAAAACTGAAATTAAAACGATGATTAAAAACGGTTGCCTATTTGCAGGTAATTAAACAGAAAACTAACAAAAAAATATGTAAACTAAAAAAAATTAAGCTATATAAAAAAAACTGTACAAAATGATATATGAAGGCATTATGTTACAACGGGTAAATCTATATGTCTAATATGTAACTCTACCTAGTTAAAAACAAAGTGCGCGTTAACTGCATCATGTATAGAATGTTAACTCGCAGTTCTCAAATTTCGAATAGGTAAACCCGGTAAACCCTATCTATAGGTTTATTTCGTTTGTTAATTTTACCGGTAACATACTATTACAAAACTGTTTTCTGAGGTGGCGGAATAAATATTTATTTACAATAATTAAAAATACAATAACAATAAATGCAACAACGAAAAGTCAATTCTAACAATAAAAAAAACTAAAACGGTAATTATTGAACTAAACGAGCCACTTAAATAACACTTAACTATGTACAATTAACTATATACAATTGACTACACTAATATTTATTTTATCAGGTGAATTTATATCACGGTATTTATATCAGATTTATTTCGCTGTTCAACACTGTCACAGTACAATCTACACTGTCTGATTCCCGCGCGTTGACTGAACAATATTCACCATTCACTGATTACCGATTGTGTGACACCGTCGACTGACTGATTGCCTGACTCACTCGTACTTCGCTTATATAGGTCGCGCAGCCCAGCCTAGTACGTTCTTGCGTTCTCTAGAACATTCCGGCAGGTACTCGTTGTTCAGTATCTTCGATACCATTCCACGCTTTACTACTGTGACCTTTCTTTCTCGTGGTTTCTATTGGAGGCAGTGGCGTAACATCTTGGGGTTTGCTACAATACGCATTCTTTTATGATATTGTTGAATCTCAGATATTCAGACCTTAAGTAGGAAAATATTAAAAAAATAAAAATTTCCCAACAATTATACAGTTACACAGGATGTCTGCGTTTAATACTAGACTTGTGGGACGATTGAACCCAATTTATACTTTCGTCCAGCATTTCCCAAACTATAATGGGTCGCGACCCACTGGTGGGTTGCGAGCGAATATTGGGTGGGCCCTGAAAAATAGAACGATACATCAACTAACCGACAAATACATCCTTCTCATTGAAATAGCACTCCTTGTATTTAATTAAGTATTAAAATGTTCGATTGTAACTGAATTTTTTTTTCTTATTTGAACAGTCCTTCATTAATATAGTTGTCCCTTTTTTCTTCCTGACAGCCAAGAGGTGAGTCCCGAATTTGGAAGTTATTGTTAGGTAGGTCGTGGTCCAGTCAACTTTGGGAACCACTGCTCTAGTCACCTAGTGCACCTTTTCGGATATACAGAGCTGTTTTAGTTAGGGTCGTCAATTTTAGAACTTGTATGACACTCATGTGATGCTATGATTTTACTAAGTTTAGAAAAAAATACACTGAAAACATAGCCCTCTCGATAGTAACAAAGTAGATAATACTGTAGCAAACCCCAAGATGTTACGCCACTGCCTCCAATAGAAACCACGAGAAAGAAAGGTCACAGTAGTAAAGCGTGGAATGGTATCGAAGATTCCAGACAACGCTAGAAGATACGAGGACGCACTGAGCGTACACCGCACGCAGGTATATAAACAGGAGTGTGTCGTGTTGAATCGGTCAGTGAATGGTGAGTGGTGCCATCAGTCAGTACAGTGAAATAAATATTGATCAGTTGACGGGAATCAGTCAGTGTAGATTGTACTGTGACAGTGTTGAACAGCGAAATAAATCTGATATAAATACCGTGATATAAATTCACCTGATAAAATAAATATTAGTGTAGTCAATTGTATATAGTTAAGTTTTTTTATTGTTAGAATTGACTTTTCGTTGTTGCATTTATTGTTATTGTATTTTTAATTATTGTAAATAAATATTTATTCCGCCAACGCAGAAAACAGTTTTGTAACAATACTAATTATCATTACCAAATCTTGTGCACATGAAAGGAAATTTAAAAATCATACATTTTAAATTGTCATTATGGGAGAAAAAAATTCAATATTGTCCCACTGTAGTATTCTCTACTGTAGAACGTTGTCGGTCGTCTTAACGGACACCTGTAATAATATATGACGTCACAACAACTCTTTTTTTATGTGAACACAAAAACGGAATCTTAATGCCCACTTTACGTTGCTTAGTAAAACTAAAATCTCATCAAATCGTGCACAAATTCTTGCTCCTAATTACGAATATTAATTTAAGTGACTATAACACGAAATTTGATTAACACAAACCATTTAGAAAAACAGGAGTAACAATTTATTTAGTCAATTTATTACAAACATCTATTAAATTACATTAAACACAATTAAGAAGTACAGAGATTATAAATAAAATTGAAGTGTCTTCGTTTGTAAAACAAGTAATTCCTACTTTAACCATACTTACCTGTAAATAGTAGATTTATATTATAACATATTATGGCCTAGTAACTGCACGTCTTCTTTGGAAAAAAAAACCTACTTTAACTAACCGTGTTCATGTTTTTCCATTTGAAATATAATGTTGCGATATATATGAAATAAATTTTGTATTTTTAAATATTCTTCTTATATGAATTCAGTTATACCTAATAATAAAAAGAAATGCACCAATATATTTAAGAAAATTGTGGACAAAGGAACTACTGAGCACAAAAGATGTCCTGCACATTCTTCCATAATTCAAAGTGCGAAATTTTCAGTAACATTTTCTAAAATTCTTGCGTGGATTCTAGGCGTTCATGTTAAAATATTTAATGTTACCATTTGGATAATGATTGATAAATAAATAAAATGTATACAATTTAATTCTTTGATAATTATTATCAAAACCTTATAGGAGGTAGATATTCTGATAAATAATTCCAATATTTTAATGGTTTTATCTTCCCGACCCCTCAAGCCTAAAAGAGATCGCTATACGTCGATTACTCGCCCGGCGGCCGTGCTTACGATATCTAAAGCACGGAACCGAGGAAATAATCAATCCCCTATTGAGTGTCCCAACCATTTCAGGTCAACCCGTGAAGCGGGGATCTCTGGGATCAGTCAGGGGATGTATTACACGGCCAGAGAGTTAGAGTCCAAACTGGAGCAACGAAAATATCAGTATCAGTAAAATAATAGCGAATCTGTTGTGTTGTAACTATCTATAATAATTTGTTAATACATTTTACTGAAATTCATCAGCATAAATGCTGGATTGCAGAACGCATTGTCAGAAAATTTGGTATAACACAAACTGTGATCATATAATAACAATTTTTATACAAGTAGGAACCGTTTAATGTCGTCAAACATTGTAATATGTAAAACATTAGATTGTACTCACAAATGACTGGTCTACACAGAAAAAGATCTTTTTTCAAGCTAAATTTTGATCAAAATACCTAGAAAAATGTATGAGAGTTTAAAAAAATATTTCGTTTCAATAGATCGGTTATTTTTTTGAGCAGAATGACTCTACAATTATTTTCTTATGGACAATAAATGTGTGTGTCAAATCCTATTTTCTGACAATGCGTTCTTCAACCCAACACAAGCCTCCTACACTGGCACCATTTGGTGATTACAAAGGTGGCAACTGAGTAGACAACTGATTAGTTTCAGATTGGAAATAAATATAGATCCAAAAACAAAAAAAAAACGTTCAAAAACTAAAAATGTTCACCATGAATTTTCATCTAGCTTAAATAGTACATTTCGCTTTTTAAATGATTTGTCATTGCCATTTTCTACATAAGATTTTTAACTGGTAAATATAATAAAATTGGATACAGTAAACCAAAAGATAATTGTTTATGGCCAGACGATACTTTCAATCCATGGAATAAAATAGGATACTTTTGTATAAACTCCCGGCACACTAATCGTACCGCAGCCAAAGGACGTCACTCCTACCAAATTGTGAAGGCAACACGATTCTGCGCGCTTGATTTGCAACGGACCTCCTGAATCCCCCTGTAAATTGGAAAATAAATTGTTATTTTTTTATATACCTATAAAAGTTATTAGATACCATTCAATAAGTCATAAAAAACAAAAACAAATATATCAACAACTTCTAATTTCCATTAGATACACTGGAGGAGTTGGTAAATTTCGATACATTATTATTTTTTTTCTCAATACTGATAAAATATTTGGTAAAGTGAGTAGACAATTTTTCATAGTGGCTTCGAATGTGACTTGAAAAAATGATTAATGGCTATATTGCTGATTTTTTTGTTTTTGTTTAGACGAAGCCACACCCAAGCTTTTTGCAATTTTAATAAAGCTACTAAAGTTTAAAAAACGTAAGGAGTGGCAAGAGGAAAACCAAACACCAATTTTTCAGGTATTTTTAAGTTGAATATATCTATGCAAAAAAAAATTGAAATATATGCCAAGAGAAACCTTAAGGTCGCATCCATGAAACTCATTTAACGGTCTATTGGCTACTTTATAATTTAATAATTTGAAAAGCATAAAAACAAAATTGATGGACAATGGACATACCAGACAAATGTCTTTATCAGGGGTAACGGTTCCATAACATATTTGCGATTCTGGCAAAATTCCATACGGTAATCTCTTCTGTGGAATACTTGTGTACGCTTCATTGCATTGTTGATTAGTAAACGGATCCAGTGTCACCTCAAGCAGGTGATCGCTCGGAGACTCTGTTAGACCCCATCCTGTTATCACGGCCTGACTTTCTAGTGAGTCATCCGTGTACAGACAGGCAGGTAAAACGGACGAACTGTACACGACAGGACGATCGATACGCAAGAGCGCTATATCGTTATAAGCTGCAGGAGGTTTATAATTTGGATGTTTAATAACCTCCACAACGCTGAATTCTTGGATGTTGGCCGAAACACCCAATTGGATCCAACGAGGTTCACCACTGAAAATTATGTTACATATATTTTGCCATTTTACTTCCCTTTTGTGTTAGAAATTTAGCTAATTGTTCGTATCCAATTAAGTTTAAATATACAACAATTAAAAATTGATAAATAATAAATACAAAAAAATAAAGTAGAATTATATTGGTATATCAGCCTTTGGCTGATATACCAATATAACTCTACTTATGTATTTCTCAGTCGTACTAACTTCACTCTTTAACAAAAAAATAATTTTATCTGCTTGCCCTCATAATCTCATTCTATATATTATTATGAATATCTCTTATGAAGAATAACAGGTTTTTTATTTTTTGTATTAAGTCAAGACGAATATTTTAAAATCTATTTAAAAAAAATACGTTTTGCTCACATTTTTGACCAAACACAATGCCCAGCTGTTAAAACATAATTTTCACTGATTAAGGTTCCTCCGCACAACCATTGTTTATCATTTTCTGGGCCGAAACCAATTTTAGCCTGTAAAAATATAGAAATAGATTATAGAAACTGTAAACAGTAGATTCTAGATTCGAATTCCAGCCTGGTCAATGAAAAGTTCACACATTGGTTAGTTTTTTGGTTAAACCCAAAAATACAAACATTTCCGCGCTAAGTTAAAATTAAATTGGAAAATTCTAATAGTATCTTCCACGAATGAAATGGAAAAAACAAACTTAAAGACTAGGTCTAAATGAATTGTATATAAATTATTATAATTATATATTTATTATATATTATGGTAGCTAAAGGTCTAATTTCGACAGTTTTAAACATTGGTAATCACAAAATATCTTCAACGCAAAAAATAGTAAAATAATAGTCACCATATGGGGAAATTCCTTTTTAGTTTCAGATATCCCAAAAGGTTTTGTCAACTCTGCTTTAGTTTCATATTCTGCACACTCTGAAAATTAAGAAAAAACTAACGTGAGTATTGTCCCTGAAAAAAATCTACCCAAATCAATGCAGGAAGCAGGAGTGAACACGCCTGGAGAGGACACTATTTACGCTGTCGTTGAGCGCAGCCTTGTCATTTGAGCAAACGATTAGTTTTTGAATAATTATTAATTTGGTAGTTACATTTCGGAGAACGCCGCACAAATATAAATGCTTCTGTATCTCTTCATTAAGCCTACCCACCTGAAGCAGCCTCGGACGAGCCTCCCCGCTACGAGGCAGCTGTGTATCGAGGCAATCTAATGAGAAAACCCACAGAACATAGAGGAACCCCTATCCAATTTACCGCGAGGCATGACAGCATCAGCATTGGCGCACTGCTGCTTTCATTGTAATTGTAACAATCATCCACAATGCGCGTGATTAGAACAAAGGTACCTTTGAGTGCATCAAAAAACTGGCAAGAAATGACTCGCCGCATGGGATCCAGGACTTTCCGCAACTCGCAGCGAGGTGCCTTGAGGCAACTTCTATACCTGAGCAGATTTGACTTTCTTTGAAGATGCATCAAGTGGATAAGCGGCTTACTTGCGTGCCTCGTTCTGGCGTGTGTTTATTCCTGATATTCTACATTAGTTCGAGGAGAACTTTGACGTAGGTAGTCCCAATAAAATATGACGAACAATTAATAAGAAAACTTACTTTTTTTACTTTTTAATGCTGCTGTGTTATTTGAAGATGTTTCCTGGGTTCGTTGAGGACAACATACAATATGTGTATCGACGTCTATAAATGAACATGTCTGCGGACTTACACCATTTTGAATTTGCATCATCACATCGCGACAAATAAATAAAAATGTACAAATGCCTTGTTCTCCTGTTGCTTCTATTCGACATGGACTGCCTAGAATCATGCACAATAATTATTCATCCCCAGTCAATTTAAATGCACACGTTCCACCAACAAATAAAAAAATTATTGAGCAATTTATAATAAATTAAATATTAGAAAAATAATAATAATAATGTTTGTGAAAACACTGAAATATTTCCTTTCCCATACATGGAGTATACAGATGTCACAGACATGACTCGATTATTTTTGAAGATAACCCCATCAAAGTCTATACCTATATTTGTAAATGGGATGAAATTCTCTACAAGATGGCGGTAAACCATCGACGATATCTCTGTATATAGGCTAAAAAGCAACAGTCAAGTTGTTTCTTAAAAGGGACCATGGGTATTTTTTAAATCATTCTGATAGAACATTTTATTCTTTTTTCAACCATTTTATTAAAGATCTTTGACGAATAAAAATATTTTTTTAAATGTATGTCTGTCTTTCTGTTTGTGGTCGCACCTAAAACCCAAACCATTGGATCAGTTATGCATGGTCAAGACGATCGCACCTCAAAGCGAAATCACAAAAGCGATCCTAGCTCAAATGTGGGAAAAGTGATCCTAAAACACTGTAAAACAGGTTAAAAAACTGAAAAATATTTTTATTCGAAAACGGCTCCAACATTTTTTACTAAATTTTACTCATAAATACTCCTTTAGTACCAGTGAGATGGACATGACTAGTTTCGTCTAGAAAATGCAGGCTGTGGAGATGATGATGTATGTACTATTACTACAGGCCTATTCCATATATGGGAAAGTTATCCCGAGTTGTGTCTATAAAAATATCATAGATAGAATAGGGAAGCTACTCAAAAAAGTGTGGATGCAAATGATAGAGATGAAGAATAGAGCAGTTCTTCTATCTTCTTTTATCAGAAATACATAACCATGGTTACAGGTGTAAATTAACAATACCTACTATCAAGGTTATTAGAGTACAGGTTGCCTCATTCCATCTGACCAATCAGCGTAAGCGCGGGAATGACGTCAGCTAGAATTTAGTTTAAATCAAGTACAAAAATTGTTGAAGATTATGCTTATTTATATTAGGTGCTTCGTGCAGATTTGTTCTTAAAATTGGCAGGAGACAATAAATAGAAGAATAGATGTTAAAAAATAGGATAATTTTTATTTTTATTACAAAATTTAGGTTTTAATATCTATAATATAAACAAACAAAAAATTAAATAATGCTCAAGAAATGGCAGATCTTGTTAATTATCTATTTTTTTAAATTTAAGAAACGAATAGAATTAACTAACAAATTGATAAATTAATTATTTTATCTTTTATATTCACAAAATATTAAAAATAACCACAAAACACCATAACACTTAACAGCTATCGCAAAATTGACAACTTATCATATTTTTTTCACTAACAGAAGAATCATGTTTCTATTAGGTATTGAAAAAACATATCACACTACCATGGTTACTGTGATTTTTATTTCCAAAAATTAGCAGCGTCCATCATCTGATCTTTTCTATTGAAGTGAGCAAGCATGGTATATTCTGAGTGACGTCATCCCCCCACTACTATCTATCGGAATGAGGCAACGTATACTCTACTAACCTTGACCTACTATAAACTTTTAAATTCACAAATGCGTCAGAAGAAAACTGCTTCGTTTTCTATCTCTTTTTCCAAGTATAACACTGTCACTTCCAGTTGTGCCTATGGCTCCCCTACTCTATCTATGATATCTCTATGGTTGTGTCGGATCCTATATTTTGTCATATATTTGTAACTAGCTGAACTTTTGTTAGTTATTGAACATATCAGAAGACTTAGATCTATTTGTATTCTTTTTTATTTATCAAATTATTAACAACATTTGAAAAAATTCTACAAATAGGTAATTATTTTACCTAAAATAAATACCTCTGAGGCCATAGTATGTAAAATGTTTACTAAGTCATACTTATAATATCTATCTGGTTCAGGTACTAAAATATGTTTCTAAAACGTGACAATTTCAGTATAATTACGTTTGCAGTAGTTATAAACGATATTTTTTTAAAACTGACTTTAAAAATGTTTGCTATAATAATTATCACCACTAAAGTTCAGATGATCTGATAACTAGGCCTTCTACACCGGAATTCCTAGATTTCGCAATTCCGGAATTTCGGACAAAATTTTTAAACAATGTTGCAATTTCGGAACTAAAGAAATTAATATTTTAATTCAGGAATAAAAATTAATAATTTTTTGCTTAATTTTCTGGCCAGAAAGTGAGTGATCTTTATACAGATTTTTTATCAATGACTGACGATCTCTCTAAAGTTATATAAAGTACTTTTTAATTAAGTTTAATATTCGTACTAATCGATAATGTTGAATTTTTCGTTTGTTTGTAAATTTCTAACTCAAAGTTTCATTCAACGTTTTTTGTCAATAAACATATTTCGAATTAAAAAAAGATAACATGTTTCTTTTACAAGCAGTATTTTTGTTCCTTTCTCGATATCGTTCCGAAATTCGGGAATTGAGAACCAATAACGTAATAACCTAATAACGTAATAATAATATAAATGTTAAAATTAGGTTAGTTACCTGTAAACTGTTGTTTGATTGGTGGAAATTCAAATGCTGCACAATACCGCACTAAAGAGAAAATCACTACTGTTGAAAAGATGAAAGAATTCATGTTAGTAAAACTTATCTATATCATAAGAATGGTGAAGGATGACTAACTTCCTTCAGAACTTACATACAGAAACCAATAATGATTGATAAAATCCAAAATGTATTCACGTTGCAGATTCGATTCTTTTACTTGATGTTAAAAACAGTTAACCGGTTTGTCGGTTTAAGGCCGCGTCCACACATGGACTGAAATTTTACCGTTGCACCGCTGATATTATCTAAGGTGACCAACCGTCCAGATTTGACCGGGACAGGTTTAGGTTTTTCTCGTCATGTCTCGGATAAAAAAAGTGTCCCGGAAAGTCCCGATTTTATTTTCAAATCATGAATTTTACCGATTTTTAATTTTTACATCAAAAACTAATTTCAATTGAATGAAAAAGTTTTAAAAGCAATACATTCTCAAAACAAAATACATATACGATTTAAAAAATGTGTAAAGTCCATATTTCTTATCCAATATATATTTTTAATACGAGTTTATATTTTGAGTTTCTTTAGTTTCTCAAAAATGTTAAACAACAGCATTGGTTATGAATTTTTTATTTCTATTTTTAGTTTGAATTTAGCTTTATAAACGGGGGTTCAAGTCCCGACAGTGGTCATTTGATTTTTTCTTAGATATAGCTCAAAAATCATGGCAGCCTAGCTGTCTGAGATATTTATTATTTTCACCTCTAATTGTTATGTGAATAATATGGTGTGGATATAAGGGGTTTTAAATCGATTGATTTTATCATATACCAATTTATAAATTATATCAAATTGTTTAATGTTAGTAAATGTTATTGGAATCTATATATTATATAACCGTTGAGTATGATATAACTTAGTTGTTACACCTTGATTTGTATTATTTAACTTACTTTCTTCACAGGATACAAGGTCACAAATCAAAAACTAATTTGAGAAAGGCAACTATTTGTGCCGAAACGTCGACATTAAAGAAATTTAGCAAATTAGTTTTTGATTTGTGGCCTTGTATCCTGCGAAGAAAGTAAATTGAAATCTATATAAGTAATAGGTACTTTTTTTGTTTACTATCCCGGATTTGAGTCAAGAAGAGTTGGTCACCTTATATTATCACCTCGCCAGATGGTACGACTGATTTTTAAAAAGCTGATTATCGGGAACGTTACTAATGACGTCATAGACCAAGAGGGCGGCATTAATTATGCAATATTTTAACAACTAATGTGCCTATAATACTATAAATTCGAATGTCGATAAAAAAATGGCTTTACATTTTTTAAGCTTGACAAAATTGTTTCATTTACGCATAATCGTTTATCTTTAATTCAAATAATATTCTCCAGTTCGAATTGTTACCACCAGATATTGCGGTCATAAGGAAGTTTACCATTAATCGGCCCCTTTAAAATATTTAAAATTTAGCTCTCCATCTATAGTTATTGATGGGGAGCCTAAATATAAATCTACAGTTATCCATTTTTTTACCCGACTGCCGAGAGTGGGTAATGTTTTTTCGGGTGTATGTACGTATGTATAATAATTTGTACTATCTATGTATCTTTACATTTTGGTCGGCGCCTTCTGTAGCCTAAACGGCTGAACGGATTTGAGAAATGAGGTGTCAGGTGTCTATAGATTCGTCATAGTCCCACGAGTACTACTGGGTGTATGACGTCACGAAATATTCAATATGGCGAACTCGAGACGCCATTTTGTCAGAATGCAAAAGTAATTTTCCTTCTAAATACATCGATATGGATATAAAAAAAAAAAGGTTTCGTTAAGAATATTTCAAGTAAGGTATATGATGTCACGGAAAGTTCAATATGGCGGACGATAGACGCCATTTTGTCAATACGCAAAAAATCGGTAAAACCTTTTGTGTGGGGTATCAAATGAAAAGGCTTGATGTGTAGATTCAACTAAAAGGAAGGAAATAAAAATAAATATTATTAAAAAAAAAACAAAAAACCCGACTGCGTAAAAATCGAACTTAAAAGATGGAAACAATATCAAATGGTAGCATGCAGTCGAAGGCATAATAGTAACAAGTTGAACAGAAATATCTTATGCATCCGACTGCATGTTATCATTTAATCTTGTTTCCATCTTTTAAGTTCGATTTTTACGCAGTCGGGTTTTTTGTTTTTGATGTGAAAATACATTTTAATCGGTAATTTCCACTGTCGCCAATTCAAATCAATTTCATTCCAGTGTAGATACGACTATCCGGATTATCTGGGGAATTTTGTTGAAAAATTAGGTATTACCACGCACTATAACGTTCCTTAGTATTTTTAAGGCCATCAATCATCTAGCCTAAAACGACTTCATAGTAACTTGCAGTTTTTTTTTATGTTATAACAAATTAAAATCCAAGTTTAATCTCTTCAACGAAATTCAAGTTGTGGACATGGTAATAATCACAATGGAGACGGTTCTTCTAATATTTCAATATTTTTTTAATTATTTATTATAAAAACACTAATTGAAAATTTTTCGTTGGAAGGCAGCCAATTATGTAATTGATTCGAAACATACTGGAAAAAATCATTTTACTCAATTTACTCAATCGTGATGACACGATTGAGTAAATGTAAGCTCATTCCGCCGCGAAAGTGGAAAGGTTCAGGTTAGAGTCCTGATTGTGACTATGGTTGGTAAAATGATTTTTTTCAGTATGTTTCGAATCAATTATATAATTGGCTGCTTTCCAACGAAAAATTTTCAATTGCAATTCAGCCGTATAAATCTATTAATTTATCTAAAAAACACTAATGTTTCAATACCTATTTTATAAACATTATATTTTTACGTTTATTAAATAAGTAAATATTTTTAACGAATATTTCAATATTTCTAAAAATTCTATATCACTGGTTTTGAATAGCATAGTATACGTTCGTTTATTGCAGTTCATTTCAGTCGTACGGTTATACTAATTAAGTCTCGTTTAAAAATATCAATAATCAATTTCATTCCATTATTTTTCGTTAAAATATTAATTTTTATTTAATAAATAAAACTGTTATAAACTGTTCAATTTATAGGTCTGTAACACCAATACAGGAAAGATTAGTTTTAACTTTTAAAATCACTGATTCAACTGTGATAAAATGTTTTCGGTAAAATAAAACTAATAAAGTTAATACCCCCAGTTCCCAGGTGGTAAAAGTATCAACTGGATTCTCAATTTATAATTAAAAACAATAAATAAAACGAAAATATGACTAGACCGTAAGAACCCTGGCAGTTGGTGGTCTTAAGAAATACCGTATTAAACTTAATATCATAAGCTAAATTCTCCCTGTCATACTGATTTGACTGCATCATTTTTAACATTCAACAATGCCTTTTTTCATTTTTAGGGTTCCGTACCTCTGAACGGAGCCCTATTACTGAGCCTAAGATGTCTGTCCGTTCGCCCGTCCGTCTGTCACAAGGCTGTATCTCACAAACGGTAAGAGGTAGCTAGTTGAAATTTTCACAGTTTATGTGTTGTTGTGGCACGAATTCTGGCAAACAATAAAAATCAAAACGTTTAATTCCTAGGAGGCTCCCCATATATGGATATATATAAGTAGGTACTCTGTTATTTTTAACACGCTTATATTAGCTTCACCTGTATGCTTGCTTGCGGGCTTGCTTGCTTGTGTGCTTGCTTGCTTGTGTGCTTGCTTGTATGCTTGTTTGTCAGTTTGTAACCGACTTCTTTGAACTTGATTTTGACCAACTTTGAACGGTCAGATTTAGTTTAAACTTTGCACACTTATCAAGGACCGACGACAATTCCATAAGTTTGTCCCATTATCCTGACCAGGATCTCCAGGACTAAAAAAACAAAGCAAAAAACCTCAGATTGAACTGAAACTTTGCACACTTATCAAGGACCGATTACAATACAATAATTCCATAAGTTTGTCCCATTATCCTGACCAGGATCTCCAAGACCAAAAAGCAAAAATAAATTATAATTTAAAAAAACTAAAAAACACGCTTTAATGAACTAAAAAGTAAAAAATAATTAATTTTATTGTAAAAAAGCGTGGGGTAGTATGAAAATATGATACAAAGCACCCCACGCTTTTTTACAATAAAATTAATTATTTTTTTCTTTTTAGTTCATTAAAGCGTGTTTTTTAGTTTTTTAAATTATATTTTTAGAATTTAACGCTTATACTACTCAAGTATACCTTGTTCTTGCTGTGCTACTCCAGTGTATTGTAGCACAACGTTTAAGACGTTCGCATGTCACCCCGAAAAGACGGGATCAAATCCGACTGACGACACGTGTTTATTTTTATATACAATGTAAATATTTCGGAATTTTTAAAATAAGAAATTTAATTTAAAAATAATTTCAAAAAAATAAATTAAATTTAATGAAGTGTATTTTAATTTATTCCTTTCTTAATTGTACGGGACCCTCTGCGCGCGGGTCAAAATCGCATTTGACCAGTTTTGAAAGTGATTTTAGCAGTGAGAAAAATTATTGTAGTAAATTTTATTTTTTTGATCTTTTAAGATTTAAATGATTCCATCATATGAACTATGAGTCGTTCAATTTTAAATTCGTAAGAACGACTGACACTTATATTTTTTCGGTAATTATTAATTAAAAACTTGTTATATTGCTTCTAATAATGTTGTTTTCTTAGAAGTTTGCTGGTAAAATGTGAACTTTAATCTGAGTTTCTTTCTAGCTCTAGTGAGGGCCTGTATATAATGAAATTTTATTTTCTAGTCGAATCGAGTAATACTGTTACAAAACTGTTTTCTGAGTTGGTGGAATAAATATTTATTTACAATAATTAAAAACACAATAATAATGAATGCAACAACGAAAAGTCAGTTCTAAACAATCAACACAAGTAAACAATAACTAAACAGTAATTACAAAGCAAAACAAAACAACTATATACAATAATTCGTAATTATTACCACTACACTAGTATTTATTTATCAATTTGGTTATTTATATCACGGCACTATTTATATTACTGATCCAACGTAGACTTGAATGCGTGACTCACCGTTGACTGAATCCCTCAATCACTCGTACTGCTGTTTATATATGCTGCGTGGCATAAGACTACTCAAACAGCTCCAGTCATTTCAGTTTATCTACCAGTTTCATTCTTACCGATCGCAATCAGTCAACGAAAACGATGTTTCTTTATCCAGGTGTGCAAGCTTTCACGGCCAGCATTGTTCCAAATCTTCATGGTTTCCGGGCTTGTAGGCCATGGTTCGGTGGTATTTCTACCTGACGTTTCGTCTACAACTGCGGTAGACACGAGTACTCCGACATACAAAACCAATGACCAAATACCAATCGTACAAGAACGGAATACGACCGAGTAGAGAACTCATCCCTACCACTATACACTACACAAGTGACCAATTACGGAGAGACGAACTACGACCGAACAGAGAACACACTGGTACTGAGCATAAAAGAAGGGAGGACACCAGTCACTGACACACTGACCTGTGAGCCGCCAAGGAGGACACTTCGACCGCTGCCACATCGCCTTTGAGAATGTCTACCGCAGTTGTAGACGAAACGTCAGGTAGAAATACCACCGAACCACGGGCTACAAGCCCGGAAACCATGAAGATTTGGAACGATGTTTCTTTGTTCACTACCCGACTCGAATATATTTAATCGATTTTTTTAGTAATTAGTAATTACACACCCCTAATCTCTAGTCTTGGCTCGAGAGTCTAGTCTAGGGATATTACAAAATATACAATCGAATAAAAATGCAAGATCGACATAAAACATTATTTTAAATACAATTTACAAATTTATAATTGTCTATACTATAATATTAAAAAGAGTAAAATTTAGTTTGTTCGTTTATCGCGGGTAATCTCAGGATCTTATGAACCGATTTGAAAAATTATTTGACTGTTACTTCTTCCCGACTGACATAGAATACATATTATTACACTACGACAATATGGGGATGAGCAGTGAGCGAAAATGTAAAGCAAGTCGAAGTTCCCTCACGAGATTCCTGATCTAAATGGGTGTACGCTGGCTAAACTATAAGAGATATACTAAAGTGATACTTGAGAAATTTGTTGCCAAACCAAAATCTGCCCAAGCGAAGTCAAGCCCGAAAGCTAGTACCTTATAAAATACACAGTGTTATTAATTTGTGTGGGCAATTTTTGTATTAACTTTTTGATGATGGGTATTCCCGGAAACTAAACATCTTGTAATATGTCTCCAAACTATTTCTCCTGAAATTCTTTAAATACCTACAGTTTTTTTTTCAATTTTCATGAACTTTATTAATAAATTTATATTAGAAATCGTGTCCATCGTGATTATAATAAAATTAAGAAAAATCGCAGGATAGTGGACAAAATATTTTATTTATTAGATTAAATGTACGACGTTTCGTTTATATATTTAAACTTTTTCATAAATATTGTTATTTTTATGTACTTGAAAAAGTTTAAATATATAAACGAAACGTCGTACATTTAATCTAAAAAATAAAATATTTTGTCCACTATCCTGCGATTTTTCTTAATTTTATTAATAAAGTTAATTGTTTTTCTTTTCATGCAAATTTTTTTATCTAATGTTTTCGTTTACCTACTTTTTTCCTATAAATCTGGCAGTTCTACTATTACGCCGTAGATAATTAATTAGTCGGTACCATCTTTTGCGAAGTGTAATATAATTGTATAGATCAACAGCAAATATTATAGCGACTTTAAAAACAAAAACAACAACAAAAAACACTGGTCGCAGTGCCAAACCCTGCCGACAAAATAGTGTATTTGCTAATGTATACATCTTATGTGAATTAAAATCTGTTTTTGGGCAAATTAAAACATTTCCAAAACTTGTATCAAATTGTTCAGAATTATGTGAGACGTCGACATTTCTTTGGCCGTGCCCCTAGGTCCCGCCTTCCGACCAACTTCAATAGTGTATGTGCCATATTTTGACACAACACCAGTGTTAAGCTTAGTATCCCAAAAAATATTTAAAAGTGCGCATATGCAGAATTAATTGCACAACAGAAATGTTACGCAATATAGTAATTTGTTTTCAACTTTGCCGTGGTGCACAGTGTTTCATATGGGTCAGTATGCTAGACTGTCGTGGGTTTAAATCTCACCTTTGCTCAGGAATGTTTTGTTCTGATAATTTAACTATAATTTTAATCATTTATTTACTTTTAAATATTATTTATTTAATGATTTTGGCTTATTATATTATTTTGGTATTTACATGTGGACACAAATAAATCTCTGAAGAACCTACTAAACAGTGTGCAAAACAGAAAAATACAGCAAACAGTTCTCATAAAAGTCCTGTCAAGTATAAAGGATACGGAACTATAGATGATGATATGTGGACAAAGGTTTACCTATACATACTTCAAAATATTATAATTATACAGGGTGTCCAAGACTTGCGTTGCCGACCGATATATTAATTTTGGGTGAAGATAGAAAAAAAGTTTAAATACAAAAGTTATATAAATTTTAATGGTGTATAATCTAAAAATATTTTCAATTATACAGCCTGTCCCATTTAAGCGTGGCAGATCAAAGTTATGTTTTTTTTTAACCTAGCACCCTGTTTTTATTTATTGTTTCAATTCTGCGCCTAAATGTGAATAGAAATTGTAAGGAAAGCCATGCTCGAAAATTCAGTAATTTTTGAGTTATTCAAGTTTTTTAGAAATTTTTGACACGTGCAGACCTTTACCTAAACTTTGACGTAGCCAAAACAGAAACCTTTATCAAACTGAAATTTTGAGGATCACTAGATAATGGACGGACAAATCAATGTCTGTCCTAAAAAAATGAATTTATTAAACAGGGTGTTCAAAATAATGTACTTCTTTTGCCTAACTTCAATCACGTGTAACTTTTGATTGTTAAATACAACGAGGTTATTTTTTTGCTGGAATTGTATTCTTTAGGATATTTACTAACACTTTTATTAAGGGTTGTCCAAACCTAAACCTAATATTTTCGTATTAAAATAATACGTTTAGGTTTGGACAACCCTTAATAAAAGTGTTAGTAAATATCCTAAAGAATACAATTCCAGCGAAAAAATAACCTCGTTGTATTTAACAATCCAAAGCTACACGTGATTGAAGTTAGGTAAAAGAAGTACATTATTTTGAACACCCTGTATAATAAATTCATTTTTTTAGGACAGACATTGATTCATCCGTTCATTATCTAGTGATTCTCAAAATTTCAGTTTGATAAAGGTTTCTGTATTGGCTATGTCGAATTTTAGGTAAAGGTCTGCACGTGTCAAACATTTTTAAAAAACTTGAATAACTAAAAAATTACTGAATTTTCGAGCATGGCTTCCCTTACAATTTCTATTCACATTTAGATGCAGAATTGAAAAAACAAATAAAAACACGATGCTAGGTTAAAAAAACATCATAGCTTTGATCTGCCACGCTTAAATGGGACAGGCTGTATAATTGAAAATATTTTTAGGTTATACACCATTAAAATTTATATAACTTTTGTATTTAAACCTTTTTTCTATCTTCACCCAAAATCAATATATCGGCCGACAACGCAAGTCTTGGACACCCTGTATAGTTACTAGTAATTATTACACTTCTGTTTTGTGTAGTATCAATGGCAGATTTTTTTCCTCCTCTAATAAAAAAAATTGTATCACAACTGTAAATTGCTCTTTAAAATCATTTTGTATTTAATTTTATTGACTACAAAACAACTAAAAATATATTTCATAAAAAAGCATGTACCTACTTTAATAACAATTAAATATTAATACAAATAATATACGTATTCTACATTGTTCATAAAACAATATTTTTTTGAATTGTTTACAACTAATAATACTATATTATCAACTACTTTATCCCGATGGTTAAACATCGCCTAAGCCCAGACTTATCTACATCGTGGGCCAAACAATTTTTTCTATCCATGGAACAAAATGGGACACTCTCGTGTAGACCCCAGGCACGTTAGGTGTACCGCAAACCTTGCCAAAAGAAGTTACACCAACCAGAGTGAAAAGACAACACGAATCTGCACGTTTAACCTGCAACGGACCTCCTGAATCTCCCTATAAACAGAAAAAAACATTTAATGAATTGTTGCTCAAACACCTTACAACTCTAAATATTAAGATAATTAATGTTCTTTCCGTCCCTTTCGTTTGTTTGGGCGTAACACAACCACGGTTGATTCGATTTTAACTAAACTTGGAAAATATATAAATCAATTATAAGAAAGATCCTCCTGTATGAAAAACAATTGTTTTGACTAGTATTTTATATAATCAAAGTTTTCACCTGACAAGTATCTTCACCAGGAATAGGACTTCCATAACATAACTGTGTTTCCGGCATTATTCCATTTTTGAGTCTCCTTCGCGTAGTTGTTCTGTATACTTCGTTGCAGCGTTCAATGGTGAACACATCAAGTGTCACCTTGTGGAGATCATCACTAGGATTTCCTTCGAACTCCAATAAACCCCATCCTGTAGCTACGGCTTGGGTTTCTAGTAAGTCATTACCCGAATATAGACAAATTGGTCGAACGATTGGACTAAACCTAGCAGGACGATCGGTACGCAGTAAGGCAATATCGTTGTAAACGGATGGCGGTTTATAGTCAGGATGAACAATGGTCTCATCAATATTGAAATCTTGAACGTGAAGCATGTTGTTTTTGTTCATTAGACCCAAATGAATCCAACGAGCTTCGCCACTAAAATAATTGATATTAGCCACATACTTTCTAAACTGACATTTAAGATTTGTTTAGTAACTGCCATTTTCTGTTCTAAGTGAAACTCTTTTAACATTGAGCTTCTATTATATCACTATCGAGGTTCAGTATTTTTTATATTTTACCTGCTTGTACAATAAACGATTCCCAGTATGGATCAGGATTAATTTAGGTTTTGTAGTCCGCGTAAGCATAGAGAACCTAATCGCGTTTTTTTTAATCTGACATCAGGAGGATAACTCGCCAAAATTGGGGTTAACTTAATTGAACCTTTCCAGGTCTAATTCAAATTAATTGGTCCTGCATTTCATGAATACTAAACAGACCTTAAAATTTGATTTAAATCAAACATGTTTGTCTTACTTTCTTGATAAAAAGACACAGTGGGCAGCTGTTAAAACGTATCTGTCACTGAGTAAGCTTCCTCCACACAGCCACTTTTTTTCAGTGTGTGTACCGTAACCAATGATAGCCTGTAAAAATAGAGAACTTTGAAATTTATAAATCAACTATAAATTAAATTGGAGTTTCATGCTTTCACGGCCGGTAGACATCTTGATAGCAAATGTTTCCGGGCTAGGTAGCCGTGGTCCAATGGATTTTACTCCGTACGTTTCGCCCAAAGCTCCGTTGGGCATCTTCAGCGGCGATTGGCAATACGATGTGATGACCAGTCGACCGGCAAGAAGATCACATCGTATTGCCAATCGCCGCTGAAGATGCCCAACGGAGCTTTGGGCGAAACGTACGGAGTAAAATCCATTGGACCACGGCTACCTAGCCCGGAAACATTTGCCAACTATAAATTTATATGAGTCAATCCCAATGTCCCAGCATCCTGGGGTTGAGAATTTGAGATCAGACATATATTGTGTAGCACTGCACAAGTGGGTTATTGTGTGAACAATGAAACCCAGTTGTGCAGCTCTATTAACTATCGATAGTTAAATAGATTGTAGATTATAGACGCTCGACAGCTAAGGTCATCAGCGTCTAACCTTTCCATAGAGATCACTGAGAGATTGGAGACTAGAGAGGGGAAAATCCCCATGGTTGCGCCACATAAGAGTACCTATTCGATACCTCGCCTATAAAAACGGTTCTGGCTCTCCCGACGATATTTTTAAATTTTATTTTATTTATTGTAAATTATAGACGCGTCGACAACTTAGGTCATTAGCGTTTTGTTCACATCAAATAACAACTCACTTAAAACTAAATATCATCACAAAACATCCATGAGCGGAGGCGGGATTCGAACCCACGACAGTGTGATCCAAAGGCCGCTACGCTAACCGTTACACCACTCTGTCCTCGAGTAAATGCCAAATGAAGCACCAAGAATCACATTACAGATTCCTCAGGCGAAAAATTAAAAAACATTTTCCTGAAAAAACTTACAACTTAAAAAAAATAAGTTACGTAAAACTTTTTTTCAAAAAAATCGCCTGGAGGATCTAGTCTGATTCTTTGTCTTCAATTTGGCGTTTACCCGAACCTCTTGACTTAAAAAATACGATCGGGACGTCCATAACGCCGAACCTCTATTTCTGAAAAATCTAAATTTTCTAACGCATGTGTTTGGCCTCTGTCTGAAGTCTTTGTTTGTTTCACTTACTGCATATCTATAGCTGCTGATTTAAATTTTTCGTTTTTTAACGGTCCTTTCTGTGAAAACTTATCAATGTTTTTAACCCTTATGGTAGCATATACTCTTAATGGAAATATACTGGACTATGGGAAAATGTTGATAGGTATATGAAATTATAAGCGTAGATGCTATGATTTCGATTTTCGATATGAAATAGGCTGACTTACCATATGCGGAAATTCACTTTTCTCGTCTGTCGTTCCTCCAAGTATTCGTGCATCAATACTAGGCTCTATTTCATTGGACTCAGCTTCTCTGATATATTCTTGACACACTATAATTTTTAAAAAATTTCCAATTAAGTAATCACAAAAAATTGTCTTTAAAAGTGAAGGTGAATAGTTAAATACATAATCTGTGAAAATTTTAAGTTTCTTTTTTATCCTGCTTACGAGGTAAAAGCCTCTGACAGACGGACAGGCAGAGTTGCTACAACAATTTAGGACTCCGTTTGGACCTTTTGGATCCGGAACCCTAAAACTCGTTTCACTTAAGCCGTTCCTCACCAGTAATACATAATAATAGAAAAATAACGGCTATATCTTGATATAATAAGTGTGGATAACGGGAAGACAGCCAGAAGTAAATACAAATTAGTTATTCATATTTTAATAAATCGACGTTTCGTGAAAATTTTTCACATCTTCAGGATCTACAAAAATGTATACAATAATGTGAGTACTTTACAATAGAATTATACTAAGTTAAGATACAGTAGAATATTCTTTGAAACTTACCATTAAGTAGAATAACACGTAAAAGTAGTTAAAATTACATTAAAAAAGGTAATGTTAGTAACATATAGAAATATTTTTGACCTAATAAACATACAGAAAAACGTAAGATGAAACTTAATCAAAAACAATGGATAAATAGAGTAGGATCTTTCAATACCAGAAGCAGACAGAATAAAAAATCCACAAGAATTTTATCAGAAGTGAAAAAAAGGAAATTATATAATAGAGAAAGGTCATATGTAGTAGAAAAAAAAAAAAAAAAAAAAAAAAAAAACAACGAGTGAGACAGTCAAGCATCAATAAGGGAAAAATATATCTGGGAAAGGTTAGATATGTCAGTTCTGAAATTAATGGAATTATTGTTATTTTTTATATAGCACATTTCTAAAAATAAACGTTTGCTTAAAATGTTTTCCGTATGTAGAATGACAGTGTTATCAAAATCAAAAGTGTGATTATTGTTCAAGCTATGTTGGACTAATGACGTCTGATTGTCATTAAGAACTTTAGAAGATTGGATGGATCTTCGGTGTTCACTGATTCGTGTTTTTAAATATCTTGAGGACTGACCAATATAGACACCTGTACATTGTTTACATTTTATGCTATATACAATATTTGAAGTCATTTCTGTTGGGGTCAGACGTCATTAGTCCAACATAGCTTGAACAATAATCACACTTTTGATTTTGATAACACTGTCATTCTACATACGGAAAACATTTTAAGCAAACGTTTATTTTTAGAAATGTGCTATATAAAAAATAACAATAATTCCATTAATTTCAGAACTGACATATCTAACCTTTCCCAGATATATTTTTCCCTTATTGATGCTTGACTGTCTCACTCGTTGTTTTTTTTTTTTTTTTTTTTTTTCTACTACATATGACCTTTCTCTATTATATAATTTCCTTTTTTTCACTTCTGATAAAATTCTTGTGGATTTTTTATTCTGTCTGCTTCTGGTATTGAAAGATCCTACTCTATTTATCCATTGTTTTTGATTAAGTTTCATCTTACGTTTTTCTGTATGTTTATTAGGTCAAAAATATTTCTATATGTTACTAACATTACCTTTTTTAATGTAATTTTAACTACTTTTACGTGTTATTCTACTTAATGGTAAGTTTCAAAGAATATTCTACTGTATCTTAACTTAGTATAATTCTATTGTAAAGTACTCACATTATTGTATACATTTTTGTAGATCCTGAAGATGTGAAAAATTTTCACGAAACGTCGATTTATTAAAATATGAATAACTAATTTGTATTTACTTCTGGCTGTCTTCCCGTTATCCACACTTAGTAATACATAACTTCAACGTCACCACAACGAAATCCAAATAAAGGCAACTTGTTAGCAATAAGAAGAGTACCTAAGTTCCATATACATATTAACCTTACTAATATTAAAAATGTGAAAGTAACTCTGTCTGTCGGTCTGTTACCTTTTCACGCCTAAACCGCTGAACAGATTTCGATAAAATTTGGTAAGGAGATAGATTACATCCTGAGGACATAGGCTACCTTTTGTCTTGAAAAAAAAACCGGCTTCGCCCGAGTGAAAAAAATGGTCTTAGTGAACCGATTTCCAAATTTTTTTCACTGACCGATAGGTGATTCTTTGCTTTAAGGCATTGGATATAATAATAATTGATCGGTCCAGCTTCACCCGAGTGAAAAAAGTAATCTCAGAAACTACTGAACCGATTCTAAAAATTCTTTCACTAATAGGGGGGAGTTTCTCGCGGGGGGATAAAAAATTAACAATATAACTAAATATACGTGAGCGGAGCAATGGGTGACCTCTATATTAAATCATAATTTCATACCACCCGGGTCCGCTATAAATCATAAATTCATAGCACCCGGGCGGAGCCGGACCGGGCCGCTAGTATCTTATATTTTGTTGTCTCGAAATTTGAGATTGATAGATTAAAGATTTAATTGTTTATCATATACTTTTATATCTATGCTTTTAACAAATCATTCACAAAGAGTAGGTAATTGTAAAAGAGACGACACTCGAGAAGAGAAGCTAATTTTCGACAGAAAAAGGCTATCTTACACAATTTAAAAGTCTGTCGTGATTTTTGGTCGCATTGTCACGGTGCTACATCTCGCGCGTTTTCATTAGAGAAGGGTGATGACCTGAGTCTTGTTGGCCAATTGAGAAAAACGGTTGTCGGTCTTTACTTTACTTATGGACTAGTGCCATTAATAAATGTGACATTTTTTCAACATAAAAAATAGAAATAAGTTTAATTATTATTTAATTCAATTCAATTGTTGAATTAATTAATAATTATATTGTTGTCCACAATTACCTAACTCATATATTGTTAATTAGAAATAAGTTTATTGTCATTCGTATAGGTATATCATACATCATGGTGACCAGGCGCGGATCCAGCCCTCAAAAAAGGTTGTGGTCACAACTTTCCGAAAATCGGCCAAGTGCGAATCGGACTACTGACTCGCTCACGATCTATACATTGCATTCCTACAAAGGAGACGTTAATGCATGACGCCCCGGCCAAGACCTATCGACCTCAATTAGGGTTGTGGGCATGCCCACCGTGCCCACAACGGTGGATTCGCGCTTGATGGTGACAGTCAAGAAATTCATGTACACTATAGAAACATTTTTCTATCAGCATTTTTTTACAGTTCTTTCAAAATGTTGAGTATCTATAAATCTCCAATTTCATTGGGCAATTTGTTAAAGAATGTTATACCATAATAATTTGGTCCGTACGTGGTCTTTGCATATCTGTGTAAAAGCAAGCACAGATTAAGCTTATTTCTGGTATTATGACTATGAACCAAAGAATGGTTTCTAAAACTGTTCATATTATTTTTATAGACATTAAACAGCTGTAAGTATTTGTTATATTATGATTTTAAAATCTTGTGTTTTGAAAATATACATAGATGTTAAAAAGAACAAACAAACTGAAGCACAGAGTGTTTAAAATATAAATTATACATTCTGAAAGCACCCTTTCTCTCACATTGCGTCATTTATTTAATATTTGCGCTCTTTATACATGACTGATTTAAATTTTATTTATTGTGGATTATAGACGCGTCGACAACTTAGGTCATTAGCGTCTTAAATACAACAAATATCATAATATATCACTTAAAAACTAAATACCATCACAAAACATCCATGAGCAGAGGTGGGATTCGAACCCACGACAGTCTGATTCAGAGGCCGCGACGCTACCAACTAAGCCATACTGTCCTCGACTAATTTAAAGGTTAACTGAAAGTTTGAAACATGTTAAACAGCAAAAGACTTGCGCAAAGCGTCGTCTCTTATAAAAACTTACCTGCTCTACTATAGATTTAATATAAGAAAGACTAATCGAGATTTTGATTACCTGTGTATAGTTTTAACATACAATATCGTGATTTATATCACCATATATGATGTTAAATGGTTGATTGACCTGAAAATAAGTAGTTTTTGTGAATTTTTAATACTTACTTCGGACACTTCTCTTCATTTTTGTTTGTTTAAATCGTTCACAACAGCATACTATCATTGTATTATTTTCATATCTGCATATCTGAGGTTTTATGCCGTACTGGATTAAGGTTACCGCATCTTCGCACTCGTTCAAGGGTCTGCAAACACCTTCCCAACCATGGGCCTGTACTATGCACGTACTATCTATAGAAGAATGTCAGCATAAGAAATAAGAATAATTTTCCTATAGAGAGTGACCATACTACTGTCGTGTAAAACCCTACAGCAGAAAATTCCATTTTTCTTCATAATAATATTTTTTTTAACAATACGCGTTTTAACTTTTAAAGTATCAATTAAAATTTCAATTTATTATTAAAAAAATAAATTGGTGCTAGACCCAAATAACCATAACCTAGCTGTTGGTGGCCTTAAAAAAAATATATATTTTAATTTTTTTATAAAAAATACGAAAAAATATTATGCTGTTATTTATTTTGAGACCTACCAAACTTATGATACTCGACTTTCAACTTTAAATCTAGATTTAAGAATATCATTTGTTTTCAACTAAAAGGAAATCTTCATTTAGTTGAAAAAAGAAAACAAACTAGATTTAAAATAATAGTTATTAGTTTATAGTCCGCATAGAATGAAGACTAAAATTTAAAAAAACACGAGAATGTGTAAGCTAGATTAGTTTGCAGGATAAACACGATTAATTTTTTATTTCTAAGATACTTTTCCAAATATCCTCAGTTAGTCGAATTTCGACGGGGTCAGCCTATTATAGGTTTATTTAAAAGTTTACAAAAAAAAAACTATGAAAAATAGTCAGTGACATCGTGAACGATTTTCCACAGATCACAACACACGAAAAATATGCCTGCGATTTCCCTCCTTTTTTCTTCAGGGGAATCTCCATGTACCAAACATAATTTTTTTAAAAGGATTGACAGACTGGGATAAGATATATCAGATACCTATACATTTTCTTGCAACAGGCCCTCGCAGTTTTAGGACCGTAGACAAACTTAGATAACAAACACTGGATAACAGAAATAATGAAAACTTAGTAAAACGATTAAATAAGAATAATGGGTTCGGTACGAAACGAACTTATAATTTCGTATTAATTTTCATATGTGAGGCAAAATAAGTATATGTATTTTAAAGAATCTGTGTTAAATCTTATAGTATAGGTATCAGGGGCATCTAGAAGGACAGTGTGGTCCAGTGGTTAGCGTCGCGGCCTCTAGATCAGACTATCGTGGGTTCGATTCCCGCCTCCGCTCATGAATGTTTTGTGGTGTCATTTAATTTTAAGTGAATTTTTATGTAATGTAATAAAGACGCTAATGACCTAAGCTGTCGACGCGTCTATAATTTACAATAAAAATAAATAAATCAGGGGCATCTACGGTTAACTGGTTTATAAAATAAGATTTTTTAATATTTTTTTAAACAAGCTTTTACCTACTGTTTACCATCATCGATCGGAGACATAAAAATATTGTATTGCCATCGGAACTACGTATGTGTGCAAAGTTTCAATTTGAGCGAATATTTGAAAGTGGCTCAAAATTGGATTCAAATTTCAAAATTTCAAATTATTTATTTCCTCAGTAAAAAAAATATAGAAAACAAGCCGTGAGGTGGGTCGTTTATTAGGACTAAAGTGCGACCCTTGAGGTCCACACGACGAACTTCCCAGTTTGATAAATATTTAATAATAATAATTAAATTAGATATTACACAGAAAAGTAATCATTTTAATCATTAAAACATCAATAATTAAAAAAAAAAAAAAAAACGGCTGAACCGATTTTTATAAAATTTATGTCGAATCAAAATGACGTTAACACGCCTCGATTGACACCCTTACGAAGTCGATATAATTTTTTATTCGCGAGATATTGTGTAAAATCTACTTTTTTGGAGGTTATTTGGTTAAGAAAAAAGAACGGCTGAACCGATTTTAAAAAAATTCCTTTCAGATCATATATACGTTAATACGCGTCGATTGGCACCCCAACGAAGTCGATATCATCGTCTTAGAAAGAAATGGACACATACATACGTACGTACATACGTACACACACACACACACACACACAGACATATTTCTAAAAGTAGTGTAAAAATAGTGTAGTGACCTTGAAACAAAATTTTTTTTTCCTTTTTGATTTCGATTTTCGGACCCATTACAATAACTTCCAATGGGAAGTTAATAAACAAATGTTTTACAAAAAGAGGATTTCCTGCCCAACTTGGAAGACCAGTGCTAGGGCAGGATTATTCTAACTAAATAACTAATTGACAAGTGAAGTTAATAAAAAGCTTGTAAAAATATTTTCAAACCGGTTAAGTTGTTAAAAAATAAATTTACAGGAAAATAAGTGTCTTATTATAGATAGATAGATATTTATTTTGTCAATAATTGAGATACAGATCTATTTGACACGTCAAAAAAAAGTTCACATTAAAAGAAATATAAAATTACTGGCAACATATAAATTCATCTACACTGTAAAATGCTCGCTCTAATAAGAATTTTTTTATATTTTCCTTAAAAACTGCGTAGGTATCATTTTTTAACTTTTCCGGTAGTTTATTGTAGATGTAGGCTGAATAATTTTCTGGGCAATGCTTGTATACATCTTTTGTTGCCAATGGTAGTTTTATGGCTTTTTTTCCACGAGTATCATAGCCATGTCCATCCTCTGCCAAGGCATAGCTTGCCATATTTTTGCTAGCGAAAAGTAATAAGTTGAAGAGGAAAATACATGGAACTGTCATAATTTTTTCTCGGGGAAAAACATCTCGACATGACTGTCTTCTATCCATTTTGAACATAATTTTTAAAAGGAATATTTTTTATTGTTTTGTTGTTATGACAAAAAACCCATTTTTGGTAAAATATTAAAATGCGTAATTTCCTTGATCTTTATTACATTCAATATTGAAAATTGAAATCACCCATTATTATAAGGTGGATTTGTCTGTCTATCTGCCAGCCTCTATTTAATGTTTGTTCCGGGTTAACTCAATGCAGAAATACTACTGAACCGATTTTGATCGCATTTTCACTATGGTGATTTCCGGGCTTGTAGGCCGTGGTCCAATGGTATTTCTACCTGATGTTGTGTAAACATTTTCAAAGGCGATGTGGCAGCGGTGGAAAGTCCTCCTTGGCGACTCACAGGTAATTGAGCCGCCAAGGAAGACACTTCGACCGCTGCCACATCGCCTTTGAAATTGTTTACCACAGTTGTAGACGAGACGTCAGTAATACCACCCGACCACGGCCTACAAGTTCGGAAACCATTAATATTTAGAACAACGCCGCCCATGAAAACTTAGATGTACACACTTAGATTTCGGTATATATCAAGTAATAGGATAGGCTATAATATCATCGCGCTTCTACTAAAAGGGGCTGCGCAGTAACCAAAAAAACCGATATTAATGCGAGCGAAGCCGCGAGTAAAGGGTAGTTCTGAATATAATATTATGTCGATTGTCATGTATGATTCAAAGGAGCTAATGAAGGATTGGATAAGATTGAAGACTATTTTTTCACTTCCTACAATATTGAAATTGATCATTTTTTTTTATACTCTAGAAATTGTTTGAGACCATTTTCTGATTGATGTCTCTCTGTGTGTGTGCATAGGGTAAAGATTCCCCCCCCTCGATTCCGTAAAAATGGAATAACATGAGCTCATGCGGGTTTTTTTTGTATTTGTTACAATTTACCTTTTTTAGATTTTGGACAAAATAGGTTCAGCAGATCGAGATATTTAAAAAAAGTTTTAAAAATCACATATTAACATACGTAAAAAAAATTTAAACGAATTCTAGATGATGAAATATAATAGGAATATTAAGAGCACTGTGGTTTTAAACAAAATAAAACAATAGTTTAGACACTCCTTACCACAATAAATTATTTTATTCGTGAATGTACATTTCAAGAGCTAAGCTCTCATCTTCAGCACATACTAATAAAATTATTGCGGTAAGAAATGTCTAAACTATTGTTTTATTATGAAATATAAAATCTAATTTTTTTTTCTAAATTTTACAGATTTCGGGGAAAAAATGCGCGGAAATCTGTCTAATCGAGATGTCTGAATTTAGTTGATCGGTTAGTAGGTCATTAAACAAATCTATAAGATGAGCACGCTTTTTATATCAAGAAAATAAAAAGAGAATTGTTTTGTTGACAACATTTTTAATTTTGTGAGTTAAGAGCGATTACTAGGAAGGTATATAAGGACTAACTCCCCAGTTGAATTTTCAATTTATGGATTATAACACTGTTTATGGGATTTGGGGGTTGATTTGGGATATGCTAAATAATTCATTTTTAATAATAATTGTTAATCAATAATAATCTTCAACGACGATTCGAATTTTGTTCAACAATTTCGGTAAATAAAAGATATTTATATTTAGTCACCTGTCGAATGTTGTAGTCGTGAATATACACATGTCGAACAGTACAACACTATATAAAATATTGACACAGCTGAGGAGAATAGTACAGACATACTTTTATAGTATAGATTCGTGTTTACCATAAGAATCGCAAAACATAACTAACCTGTCCTTACTCTTCAGGCTTCGAACCTGGCTAATAACTGCAGTATGAAAAATAATCATTCATTAAAAACGTGTCCAGAACTCACCTTGATTCGATTCTTTTACCTGTGATTCAAAAAATATTATTAGATCTTAAATGAGGAAGAAACTTTAAACAAATTTTATAAATGATAAAACTAATAAAAATTGCACCTACATTTTTTGAATAGTTTTGTTTTTATTAATTACTAGCGGTACCCGTCCGGCTTCGCCCGGGTGCAACACACTACTCACTCGCTTCGCTCGTTCGCTTGAATATTATAATTACGAAGTCAACCTTAAAAGATAGACATATGCTGTCGCGGACTTTTTTTTAGAACTTTTAAAGGGGGACAATTCCGTCATATATGATTTTTGCGTAACTTTAACCGTTTACGCAGCGGAAGCTCTCAAAAGGAATAATTTTTCCCGTTTTGCAACATTTTTCATTGATGCTCCGCTCCTATTGGTCGTAGCGTGATATTATATATGGACTATCTAACAAAAAAAAAATTTTCAAATCGGACTGGGAGTTCTTGAGATTAGCGCGTTCAACCAAACAAACAAACAAACTCTTCAGCTTTATAATATTAGTATAGATTTATTTATTTTTTTATATAATATTATTTATTTAATCTTTCTACAGGCATTGCCCAATTACAGAATTTATCGTCCAATTTACCTGTGTACTTTTAGAGTAGGTCTTGATTCAGTTTGATTGAAATATGTGTCTACCTAAAAATCTACTCATTTAAGCACATCTTAGATTTTAGAACAAAATATTAAAAATAACCACAAAACACCAAAATGTTTAACAATCATTCTCTACGTACGTTTCGCAAACCATGATCAGGATTCAGGAGATGTTCATCTCCTGATGATGCCATCATTGTTGGCGAAACGTACGTCGAGAATTGTTAAACGTTTTGGTGTTTTGTGGTTATTTTTAATATTTTGTATTTTCACATCAAAGGTTCCATTACCCTTCATGGGACATCTTAGAACATAGAACATGATTTATTAGATATTTCATTATTTGTTATGTTATGCTTCTGAAGCTGAAAGAATATTTAAAATTAAAAATAGAATATTATAAGTGATTTTTAACACTTGGTGTCCTGCAAAAGTCTGTTTGCTGACACTAATATTTTAACGGTCAAATATTATGTCTGGTTCATTTTCTCAGGTCGTAGTACAAAACCTTGCTGAAAATAGCGTATTTGCTAATACATGCACCGTGACATTTAAATGCACTATTAAATTATTTGTTTTTGGGCGAAATAAAAAAAATTACCCCTTAATGCAACCCTTAAAATGATTAAATTTCTCTTAATTTTTATATTCATTAAGCGTTTGCATCAAATTTTATGTAGGTACATCTTTTCGTAAGTATAATAATTATATACTTACGAATACTGTCCAGAAACTAGTTTTCATAAATTTTGTAAGTCCAGCCCTGTCTATCCGATTTTGATAAAATGTTAGGAGTATATTTTAATCTTTACTAAAGGGATAAATTTATATTTTGAAACAATTCAGTTACATTTTTTGGTGATTTTGGGCCCAAAATTAGATTTCAACTCCTAAATACAACCCTTAAAATGGTTCGATGACAGCCATTTTAAATAGGCTTCGTGCGGTAAATAGTGATGAAAGTACAAACTGCAGAAATATAAAAGTTTCAAACTGGACATTAAAAAAATTCGTTACGTAACTGAATAGGTCTGCTAGCCTTTATCTAAACTTACGTAAACGATTATCAATATTTTTAATATAATAAATTAAATAAAAGGTCTCATACCTCTGTAGCAGTATTAATAGTCGTACTTTACTGTGAAGATGTTAGCTGTGAGCTTGTGGTTTAATTGATTTTTATGTGAATTTGTTTTGTCTTAATATTAACTCAATTATTAAACATTGTGCGGTTTATTACTTTGTTTATTTTAACATTATTTTAGGATTTTTTCAACAGATTATAATATTTATAGACAAAAATTAAAACTACAAAAACTGCAATTATGTCACTCTGAACTTTTGTCCCCTATACTTTTGATAATGCAATTACTAAAAAGGTCATTTTGATTTTTTTATACAATGACAAATGACGTGTCAATTCAGTGTTTTCTGTAAATGTGTAAAGTGGTGGGAAATCGAGTTTGTTTAAATTTTTTTTTAAATCGGTGTTATAAATAATAATGACATTAATAAGCTGTGATTTTAGTGTGTGAAAATGGTGATCGAATGAAGAGAGACGTTACAAAAAGGTAGGAATTTCCATCGTTTAAATTGACTCCATTGAAATGTTACATTTTGCATTTTGGGTAGGACAAGATTTTTTTACCGTTGCGTAGGGAAGGAGGGGTGGTGTAACTTTAAAACCGAGTTTTCGGAGTCGACGGCCGCCCTTTGGCGGCCATCTTGAAAATAGGGTGCTAACAGGTTTTGCACTATATCTCCGTAATGGTATTTCTTACAGAAAATTAGTAGAGACGTTTTTTGTTTAGAATCGAATTCTCTATAACTTTACTGAAGCCACTTTTTGTCGTAAATTGAATAATTAAAAAGATATACCTTATAGAATATAGAATATTTTTTGTGTCATGTTAAAATTGAAAGAAGAAAGTATTATTTTTTTCCTTTCAATTTTAACAAAAAATCAAGAAATATTCATCTTTCTCTTTATATAATATTAATATAAATATTTAATAGTTTCTAATTAAAGTTGCATAATATTTTAACAATGCATTTTACTAATCAATAATAATTTATCAATCACTGAATACTTTAGAAAACATCATTACAAAAAACTCGGGTCGCAGTGCCAAACCCTGCCGACAATATAGTGTATTTGCAAATACAGGCCTTGTGGCTTTAATACGTGAACTTAAGTTTGTTTTTGGACAAAATAAAAAATTTAACCCCTTAATACATCCCTTAAAATAATATTTTTTTCTTAATTTCAATATTATTATCAATGCAACCTCTGTACCACATTAAATACACCCTTTCATAAGTAAATCCGTATCAACAAACCAGTGTTTTCATAAAATTTGAAAGTCCGGTCCTGTCGGGCCGATTTTATTAAAATTTTAGCAGCACGTTTTAATCTTTACTAAAGAGTTAAATTTCAATTTTGAAACGATTCTGACAAATTTTTCGGTATTTTTGGGCCCAAAAACTTTTTGGAACCCCTAAATACAACCCTGAAAATGGTCCGATCGGGCCCATTTTAAATAGGCTTCTTGCGGTGATGGGTTCCAATGTGTGTACCAAATTTCGTTTCAATCGATTAAGTCTGTCGAGAGTTATCGTGTACACACATATATATATAAATATATATATAAATATATATATATATATATATATAAATATATACATACATATATATATAAACATTTCCAAAAATGGTGCCAAATTGTTCAGGAGGGTATGAAACGTCGAGAAATTTTGGTCCGACCCCTAGGTCCCGTCATCCGACCGACGCCAATAGTGTATGTGCCATATTCTATGGCAAATACACTAATAATGTTAGATGATATAGAATGATTCGTTCATAATAATATACTACCAAGTGACCGATACTTTTTTGAAGGAGATTTCTTAAAACTAGTTGTAATTAATTTTATGGTATTGTTTTCCAAGAAGATTTTAAATTGCTGTTTTATAACGCAAAAGGAAGTATAAGTTATGCCGAAAAGTTATCTATTATTATTTGATTTGTTAAACTAAAATCTATTCGGACAACGCAGAGCCGAAAAGCTGGTTGTACATAATATATTTAATGAGACAAGTCAGTGACGTAGCTAAAAGGGCCTAAGAATATAGTCGTGCTCTCTAATCTCTATTAAGTATTATTTATTTTACTGAGACCAGTGATAATTTTTCACCTACTCAACTACTATTGTGTTCAGAGTGTTATCATTAGAGTTGCTAGTGTAAAAAAGGATTGGTTCACTGTAAAATGACAACATGTGGGAATAGTATCGTTATACCAAACAATGGATTTTGTTCAACTGCTATACTGAGAGTGGGTGAAATAATGAATTATCTGACTGTAGACGTATTTCGCCCACTAGTGGACGAAATAGCATTTCGCCCACGCTCATTACGGGGAACGTTTACGCAAGTTTTGATAGTTTCGTCAATCAATCAGGTCACCCATTAATTCGCCCACGCTCAGCAGAGCCACGAAATGACATATTTATTGCGGTAGTTGAACAAAATATTGTGTGCGACTATTGGTCGAAAGAGGAGATTCCTCGAGTGTGGATTTTGCCGCACGAGTGGAATCTCCTCTTTCTCCCACTAGTCGCACAATATACTATATTTCTACCGTTTTCTGCACTAGCTTGGATCTATTTTTTAAAGCCATCAGAGTTATTTGGGTCTATTTATTATTATTTTATAATAAATTGAAAATCCAATTGATACTTTTACCAGTTCTCGGATTAGAACCTGGGAACTGGGGACTTGTAATAGACGAGCAATAGAAACTCCATAATATAAGCAACAGTATTACCACACGCTCGACTATTCTAAAGTCAAGCTTGGACCTAGATGTCCAATGTTTGATTATGGTGCCGATCTTTAGATCTTTAACCTACCAAAGAGCTTTTTAATAATTAGAACAGAGCTTATTGAAGTCACTAAATGCCTTTAAAATAAATTATTTATCTATTTTCGTTGTCGCTTAATCTTTAGAGTCGAGTAGGATGCACCTGGTTCGCTTGTGTTTAAGTAGGTTGTTTTGCATGGATAGTGTTGGTTCAGTTCTTTCCAGAGTTGTTAGGGATATTTGATTTCGGATCTAGATATGGAGAAGAAGTCTTTTATCGTTTTTGGTTATGGACATTGGCGTAACTAGGGGGTGGCCAAGGGGAGCCAGGCCCCCCCTGGAAGGTGACGGGCCCCCCCTAGAATAATTACATGTATCTCAGAGTGCTGACGTAAGAATAAAGAAAGTCGACTTAAAATTATTACAAACTATTGAAAGTAACCGTTTGGGGGTACCAAAACTTGAGCCAAGCGCCATATTCTATAATTTTGTATTTTCATTACTATACTTAAAAAATAGCGACTCAAAATAAAAACTTCACACAAGACAAGCAACTTTTACTGTTTTTTTAACACGCTTATATTAGCTTCACCTGTATGTTTGCTTGCGGGCTTGCGTGCTTGCTTGCTTGTGTGCTTGCTTGCTTGCTTGTTTGTCAGTTTGTAACCGACTTCTTTGAACTTGATTTTGACCAACTTTGAACGGTCAGATTTAGTTTAAACTTTGCACACTTATCAAGGACCGACGACAATACAATAATTCAATAAGTTTGTCCCATTATCCTGACCAGGATCTCCAGGACTAAAAAAAAAAGCAAAAAACTTCAGATTGAACTGAAACTTTGCACACTTATCAAGGACCGATTACAATACAATAATTCCATAAGTTTGTCCCATGATCCTGACCAGGATCTCCAGGACTAAAAAGCAAAAATAAATTATAATTTATAAAAACTAAAAAACACGCTTTAATGAACTAAAAAGTAAAAAATAATTAATTTTATTGTAAAAAAGCGTGGGGTGCTTTGTATTATATTTTCATACTACCCCACGCTTTTTTACAATAAAATTAATTATTTTTTACTTTTTAGTTCATTAAAGCGTGTTTTTTAGTTTTTTTAAATTATAATTTTTTTTAATATGACATTTAATGACTATTAAATTACTGACAATAAAAGATCTCTTAAAAGATATTTTCAGTTCTCAGATTGAAAGGGCCATGGCCCCCCTTGAAAAAATCCCTAGTTACGCCAATGGTTATGGATACGGATATGAAATTATTTCGGTTACGGTTACGGAGCTCCATACATCCCGGGTTCTTTCTCAGTGGCTGAAATAAAAATTATATCGATCTGTATATTTTCGGAGTTCGCTTTTTAAGGTTCAACTGCGGAATATATTATTTTAGTAGCTCAATAGTATTCATCACATAATGTTATTGTTGTTTATCGCTAAGATCTGTAGGCTTGCGCAAAACAGTTCCAAATACGTTACGAACATGGAACGTTTCCTTTGGTGAGTGGACATTTTTTCAAAAAACATGTTCAACATGTCCTAGGAACGATCTCGTTCCACTGTTTCACTGGCACATTTGCATTGAAGGAAAGAAATGACATTATGAGTGTCCGAGGAACGACCTCGTTTCAGTAGAAATAAATTTTAGAATCTTTCTTAACCTTTCTTTAGTAGAGTCTATAAAACGTCGAGATTATCCGAACTTGACATGTATCTGATACACTACATATAATGCACTCTCATTCGGGAGCGAACAAATCTGTGACCGTTCACCGTTGTGACATCGCATGATAAAATATTATATTATTATTATGGAATATGGACAATGGACATACTAAGGAAAGATAGGAAACATCTCCGATAGACATGTCCGCAACTACCCAAGTCTAGTGATGTTAGATCATGTGCAAGCCTCTTAAATTGAGTGATTCGTCAGATACAAGTTGTATAATACATTTTTATGTTTAAATGGTGATATCTTTTGCGAAATGCAATAGAATCAAATAATTCCCAACCATAAACACTCACAACGGTGACGTACTGTACATAATACATTAATTTATTTATAACTTGTTTTTGTTAATAGTTTTGATTTTTGAAGTATGTTATTTGTGCAAATGCATACGTAAGCTACGAAGTTATTCAAATTTGTTTGACGTTGTTAAAAATTAAACAGACCATATTCAAAAAGATTGTAAAAAAACATTTTATAAACTTGTGATCCAAAGGATTAAAAAAATGTCTTATTTTATATCTTTTATTTATTGATTTGTATTCGGAAACATAAATACCTAAATATCATCATCATATTCAAGTTTATATATTTTTTTACGTTTTTACATTACAATTTTTAAAAATTCTGAGGAACTGAAACAAATACATGACGTATGTTTTAATTTCTTATTTACCTATGCATTTAAAGTTCTTTAATTCATAACTCCCAATTTCCCATAAAAAATCATAAATTATTGTGTGAAATGTAAATCTTTGCTTGCTTTTAAGAAATAGACTATTATCCGTGTCTGTTTTGTTTTTAAAACAAATTAAACGCCATAGTCAGAAACTGAAGACTTACTTTCAGAAAATATTTTAACATAATATTTATTTATTGAAAAAAATAAAATGTATATTTTTCCCCGAAGTTCAAACTTTTGTTAACAAAAAATTATTAGTGAGCTGGGAAAATAATTGTCAAATAGGGTATATGCATGAACATTATTTTTACTTCCCACCTCTACTATGGTAGGGAAGTAATGGATTTAGTCCGAAAAAAATATTTCGAGATTTTAACAGATCTTTACGTTTTGAGACCCTAGCAATCGTTTAAGATCATTTTCTGACTGATGTCTGTATGTGTGTGTGGTGTGTGTGTGTGTGTGTGTGTGTGTGTGTGTGTGTATGTGTGTGGTCAATATTTCGCCTTCGATATCTTAAGAACGGAACAACATACGGGCATGCCGATTATTCTATTGTGTTTATCAGCCTTTAACTTAGATCTGATTAGATTTTGAGTCAAATCGGTTCAGTGGATCCTGAGATATTCAAAAAACGTTCTCAATGTCACGTATTAACATAGGTAAAAAAATATAAATGAATTCTAGATGTTATAATATGAAAAAAATGTAAATATTTTTTTTCTCTAAAATGTATAGTTTTCGAGAAAAAAAATATTTTACTAAAAAAAAATAAAAATTGTACGTAAATCAAGGTAACCATGATTTTTGCTATATTAAGCTAGCCATCAGTAGATCACCAAACAAAAAAGAGGGCCATGCTTTTTTCAAAGAATAAAAATTAAATTGTGTTTTAAAGACCACCAACAGCTAAGGTTATTTGGGCCTAGTCAAAGAATTAAAAAAAAGAGTGTTTATTTTTTGCAAATATTTACTAGGTGGGAAGTATAGGACTGGTCATCAGTCGAATTTTTTTCGTTATATTAATAGATAGTGCAGTAGATTGTGAACAAAATGATACATCAGCTACTTCATTCTGATTTCAAATAGGTACGCTCAAAAAATAAGCTTTGAAATATGTATGTAAGCCCCGCCCGCTAAAAAGCATTTTTTCTCGTGACGTCATGATACATGTATAGAAGACGTGCGTTTATGTTTAATATTATCCGAAAAACAAATGGTTGTACCTACGTAAACATAATGTAAACAAGTTTCTATGGCAACGGGCTCTAGATATGAACATTGACGTCACACACTGTTTTTGATTTTTAGAAAGTTATTCATATCTACTTATTTCAATAAATTATTGCATTTCAACGAATCATTCAATGTTTCTCAGATTTTAAAGTTGTGTTCAAATTGACGTATATTTTCGTACTACGAAATAAAAACGAGAAAAAAAAGTTCATGCATATACCCTATTGTAAACCTCAGTTGTTCATGGTGGAAACAAAATCCGGATTGTTTTTTGGGGTTTTCATGCGACAATTTTTCATAATAAAGCTTCTTAAATTCAACCCGATATTTTTTTGCTACTTAAGAGAAAGCCTTTGCCTGGAATGTGTTTGAATCGATTGTTGGGAGAAATAAGTAGCGATATAAATTCTTCATGACGTACTGACCTTATACTACCTGACTATATCTAGTATAACATATAAATATGCAAGGCATGCTTGAATTCAGCTTTATATAGAACGTTCGTAAGTCCAGGTTCGTATTAGGAAAAAGACAAAAATAAAATTATTATTTAGATTAAGTATTGTAGTCCGAAGTCATTAGTCAGGCATTCGATACAGAGGCACAGTTTTGATAAATCCTTTCGATCGCCGTATTGATCGTCCAAATCGATCGTTACGTTCCAAGGATTTCTTGTGTTTACATACAGCCATATACATAATATATGGCTGTATGTAAACACAAGAAATCTTTGGAACAAAACGATGGATGTCCGTGTGTGTGTATGTATACACACACACACACACACACACACACACGGCCATCCCAAAATCGATCGTTTTGTTCCAAAGATTTCTTGTGTTTACATACATCCATATACGTAATATATGGATGTATGTAAACACAAGAAATCGGGGAGTTATTGGTTTCAGTCCGATTTTGAGGTCCTAGGAAGTTATTCTGACCATTTTGGGATGGACATCCGTGTGTGTATGTATACACACACACACACGGACGTCTATCCCAAAATGGTCAGAATAGCTTCCTAGAACCTCAAAATCAGACTGAAACCAGTAACTCCCCGAATTTTTGAAAATCTTCAGTTTTCAATGGCGCAAAGTTAAAAAGTATTAGAAAATCAATTGGGATGTGAACCGCAAATACTACTACCTATCTATTCGAATTTTAAACTTTTGAAAAACCAAATCAGAATACTTTTTCTGGATAAATTACAATAATCATTCATTACTACACCTTTTCCAATTGTATTTCAGAAAAGATCAATTTAATTTCAGAAAGTATCAATTGTATTTCAGATTAGTCAATATTGTATTTCAGATTAGTCAATTGAATGTTTTCGCAAGATGGATAAACGGCAAATCGCACAATTATACATGTTAGCGAAAAATATTATTATTGGTTATTATTTATGTTCCGTCTAGTTAGTAGTTATTAATACTTAATTATTGAAAGGCTAAGACGTCATTGCGAGAAGTTCAGTCTACGGATGTTTGTTTATATAACGAAATACTCGTGTCGTCACAACCGCTGGTCATTAAGACAAGGACACACAGAGGGTATGGATTTTTATATCTGACTAGAGATCATTATGTTGTGTCGACCAGCGAACGAGACGCTGCGATATATTATATTTTGTTAAAATAATACTTTGCCCGTTTTGAGTCGTGCTTTTGATATGGATTATTATACTTTGCACTAACATACATATATCTTTAAGGTTCATTGCAGCTAATAACACGAAGATCAGCTTTGTAAATTCGACTTAGGGTCAAAAACATAAATAAAAAAAGTCTGTTGGTAGGAAAAAAATTAAGCACATTTCATTTTAATTATTTTCTGAAATACAATTGACGACCTCTAAATTACAAATTACGCTTTTTGAAATACAATTAATACTTTCTGAAATATTATTGACACGTTCTGAAATAAAATTGACTAATCTGAAATAAAATTGACTAATCTGAAATACAATTGACACTTTCTGAAACACAATTGACTGATCTGAAATACAATTGACACTTTCTGAAACACAATTGACTGATCTGAAATACAATTGACACTTTCTGAATTACAACTGACTAATCTGAAATACAACTGACACTTTCTGAAATACAATTGGAAAAGGTGTAGTCTAATCTTGATCATTCTAAAAACCAACAGGCACTGAAAACTTTGGAATAGTTTGAACAGCTATTGCATTGATGATTCGCAATTAACAGTGTTAGTCCTGTCCTGATCGTTCGAAGAGCCAGGCAGGCACTAGAGAGTTTGGAATTGCCAAAGGCAAAGGCTCTAAACAAGAACGGCAAGTAAAGGGCGGCTAGCTAGCGGAACAGTCTTAAACGAGGGGTGTACTGCAGGGATCTATAGACGGACCAGCTTTTTGTATATAGAGTATTGCTCATATAGGTACCGTCTACTGACTATCTCCTCTATCTACATCGATACTCGGTAGACTTTTTGTCCGTGCAAGTATCTTGATAAAATATTTCAAGAATTCTGAAAGAGCTCCACATTTTTTACCAAGAGATCTGACATATCTTTCCTTGTCTTTCGTTTATAGAATATTATACACACGCAATACTTTTAAATGCAAAAATAAAGACTGGAATACGTATAACCGTAATGGTCACTTGTGAACCTCTATTTCTCCTACAGCTGTACAATGTTAAGTCTGCCATACACAACTAAAGTTACAGTAAGGTCCCCCACATTTAAGCTTTTTATGGTTTATATTTTATTAACAAATTATAAACGATTTTCAGCTGTCTAATTTGCCATAACAATACAGAATTATTCTTAATTAGCAAAAGCAGATTTAAATACATGTGATTGCGAATATTAGTGAGTAACACTGATAGATTGTTTGGAGTAAAATAGCATAGATATTAAATATTTTATCTTCATGATTAATAATAAGCAATCATAATTTATTATTTTTTATGTTGAGTTCTTCAACTAGGCAACTATAATAACGAACAAGATTTAGATTCCGCTTTCATTATATTTAGCAAAACAATTCAATTTCATTTTTTTTAAACTTCAAAACCCTGCAGCCAATCGTATAATTTTCCTTTTCAATGGAATTTCAAGTTTTACGAAGTCTTGTTTCCTTGATGAAGTCACATTTTTTTTCTTTTTATGAATTGTGATAGCATTTTGCAGAATTTAGAATAGGTTTTGGTCCTGGAAAATCAGTACCTGCTGCTGCGGTGACCTGATTTATTTTTTCATTTGTATCGATGTTCCAGATACTGCAGATTATAAATTCTCGACGAGAGATAATAACGGGACTTTAGTATGTTCTTTTCGAAGCAATATGCAGTCGAATTCACTTGACGAAATTTAACTGCATTTTGCAGAAATTTTGAAACAGTCTTCGTCCCGAGCCCGATAAATCAACTGCTTTATATAATTTTTTTTCTTGTCAAATTTCCGGTATTTCAATCATAATGATGAATGATTAATTGTGGTATTTCCTAATTTACGAACACTAAGGTGGCCAGACGTCCTTCTTTGAGGAGGACAGTCCTCCTTTATTGAGATTTGTCCTCCTCAGTGACAGTGTCCTCCTATGTTTTCCTTTCCAGTGATAGTGTCCTCCTATGTCGAATGATAACGTCATAACGACCCCATTTGTCCTACTTTTGAACGATTTCAACTAATGTTTTTGTGGTTCTGTACTATGGGTAGACAATCTCACAACCGGTAGGGTAGTCACAGCATTCTTTAATGATTATATTATTATACAACAAATACGAATACGGCTATGGACTGTTAGATGGCGCCACTCCTGTGTGTTTCACTCTTAGATTATTAGGTCTAGGATCTAGTTAATAAATAGACTGCAAAAGTGGTTTTTTTTGGTGTCCAGGTGGTGTCCTCCTGAGCAATTTTAAAATTCTGGTCACCTTACGAACACCATTTTCCCCATGAAGCACAAAAGAACGTTCTTTACTCCGTCGAACTACTTGTATGACTGTGATTTTCTTTCTTTATGACAAAATTCCTTTTTTACAGTCATCATAGAGGAATGTAAAAATGAGTTTCGATATTTCTTTGCTAAGGCAACACTATTTCTTCCCATTTAGCGAGGCAATTGAAATGCATTTTGTATAATCTGTCTGATACACTGTAAAACGGACAGACTGGTTTCCAAGTGCCAAGTAATCCGCACACTGTACAGTGTACACACGTCACGTTCAACTCGTCTGCTTCTCACTCACTCTAACCTAGAAGCCGTCTCCGTTCTCCCCATCTCGGTGCCGCACTCTGCCTGCCCTCCCTGCACTCCACCGACAGCCGCCCCACGCTCTGCCCCTCCGGCATTCCGCCTCCGACGAGCAACTTTTTATGTTGTGTATATTAAAGTTGAACTATTGAAAAGATCGTTTTTAAAGAGATAGTATGATATAAACACAAAGTATTATGCATTTTATTCATATTTTGTTAAAGCCTGAATAAGTTTTATTCTTATATTATCTTTTCTTTTAATGCACTATTTTGGTTATTTTGTCAAAAAACTTAACAATATCTAGTCCCCTTGAAATCGGTTTCGTTTTTGTTACTTTTAGCTCCAAGCTACATCTAAACCGTATATTTTTTGCCTGAAATAAAATAGTTCTGATTAATTTCGACAAAGGTTTGGCTCATTTCATTTGTTAGCTCTGTTCTATAATCTGGTCAAATCGAAACTTATAATCTATAATTAACAATTTCTGTTCTGTACAAAACATTATTCAAAAAGGAGCATTAAAGATTGTAAGTTTACATTGGTTTTCAGTTTGCATACTTTCTGCTGTCCTTGCTTCTAAAGCCATTGTTGTCATTATAAAAAAGCGGTCAAGTACGAGTAGAACTCGCGGCATGAATTTGTCACGTAATAATTCCCAGATATAGTTTACAACCATTGCGTAGGATGGTTTGCGTCCGTATGTTTCATATTTTTTTATATGTTTTAACTTTTGTCCTCTAGAGTCTAGATGATTTCTACATACTTGTGAGTTAATCAGTATCGAAATACGTGACCGTAAGTTTTAATTGCAATGAGTTATGAGATTGAATTTTTTGCAGGATTGAGAGATTATAGATCTTAGTATTTTACATGAATTTCAACTTGACACCTCTAGCCGTTCCTGAGCAAAAAGGGTCTTAACGGAACCCTACAAATAAAGTTTTACATTCCACATAGAATTAGAAATTAATGATTTTCAGATTTTTTCCTTTACTTGTACTATGAGACCTTTATTCGTGCCAAATTTCAAGATTCTAGGTCAACGAAAAGTACACTATAGGTTTTAATAAGTGAGTCACTATCAAAAAAATTCATTTTTTTAAATATTTTTATTGCATTGAGTTAGAAGCTTGATTTTTTTTCAGGATTATGGGATTCTAGACCTTAGTATTTTATATTAATTTCATCTTGATATATCTAGTCGTTCCTGCGAAAAAGAGTCTTGACCGACAGACAGACGGGCGGACAAAAAAGAGTTCCGTTTTCATTCTGAGACAAGGTTATTAGAGTACAGGTTGCCTCGTTCCATCTGACCAATCAGCGTAAGCGCGGGAATGACGCCAGCTGTGATTTTTATTTCCAAAAATTAGCAGCGTCCATGGTCTGATATTTCTATTGAAGTGAGCAAGCATGGTATATTCCGAGTGACGTCATCCCCCCACTACTATCTATCGGAACGAGGCAACCTATACTCTACTAACCTTGATTCTGAGGTACGGAACGGAACCCTAAACAAACTTCTACTTGATATTCTTTTGTCTATGAGTAATGAGTTTGCATTTCATCAACTAGGTCATTACTAGGAAATAGTTTAGAGATTAAAACTCAGTCGTGAATAGTGGATTTTATAATGTTTTGTACGTATTTATGATAAAAGTGTAAGTACAACTTAACTTAGCTATAGTAGTTTTGGCGCACCTAGTTTGGCCACGGCATGTTACAAAATATAGAATATTTTTATTTGCGGCTTAAGAAGATAATTATTGTCATGCAGCTTTAACCATTAGCAACATACAAAATTTATATTTGAAGCTTAATGTAGATAACGGACATTAGTGAGCTTAAAAAAATAGATAAGTTATCATTCTAATTTTCATTTTTTGTGACGAGTTCGGAGTGGGACTTGGAAGTCAACGACTAAATGCCTAGACTAACAAGCCAAACGAATTCCTTGTTTGGAACTTAACATCTCTAGCTATTTATCTAAATGTAGACCAATATGTCGAAAGCATTAAATTTGATAATGAAATATTTATCCAGACTAGAATTTTGTTTTCCTGTTTTTTTCGGAAGACGACTTTTTTTAAATCGTTAATCACAATTTGCTGTGCTAAATTAGGAAATGGCGTAGCTAGTTATTTTTGTTAACTATATTTAAACCAGTCTCAGTCTGCACCTTGTAGTGAGTTCCAATAAATAAGCGAAAATCACATCCAAATCGGTCCACCCATTGAAGAACTACGATGCCTTAGACAAATAGACATACAAACTCATAACACTTATATTTCCACCATGCATAACACAAGAGTCTTGTAATGGCGAAAAAAAATCAAATTCAGATTTAGATAGATTTAGAAGTTTCATGGTCCCCTACGTGCCGAAAAATTAGATTTCCGTCTGTCCGTATATGCAGAAGCTTGACTCACATACCGTTCTACGCTATGTAAACCAAATTTTAAACTTTTTAGGAGATTCTTTTTTTAGGACAGGAAAACATGGACAGCTAATAATGGGGGAGACCTTTGCCCATTGGTGGGATGGTATAGGCTCATATTATTATATTATTATTATTATACTTCCTTAAATAAGAGTATATAATTAGGAAGTTTCCCTTTTTTATTTTTTTGGTCTAAATCATAGTTCTAAAAATTATAAAATTAATGGCGGAAGAATTTTTGAAATATCTTTAAAAACAACAAAGTTATGCTACTTCAAAGTTTGAATTGACAATTCTCCAAGAAATTCCGTTTTCAGTCCGGGTGACGTCACGCGGCACGATATTTTTTAAAGTTATTTTCAGTTTGTATGTGTGGTAATTTAACATGGTAACTTCCGATAAATCTCTTTCTATAAACTCGTAAATTGTTATGGAAACACTAAAAACAAACCAGTTGATGACGGAATATATTGACACATTTAAATTTTTGACAGTTAATTTTAATTTAATATAAATAGAAAAGTCTGTATTACAACAAAATAGTTACTAAGTAACTTAGGTTCTAATTACTCACAAAGCTAAAAAACAGCAAACTTGTACCGCGTGACGTCATATTAAAAAATCAGTTTCGTTTGCGACCCCACGTACAAGAAATTGAATATCTCCGTTGAAATTAAAGATATCAAAATAATTCTTTCAGAATTTTTAAAGTTATCTTTATTATAATTATGTGACAGTATCATAATTAGTATTTTCGTCCAATGGAAACTTCCTAATTAGGGTAGTTTACTGATGAACGAAAATCGAAACCTGCGATTTTCTAGAAAACGGCTCCAACGATTTTGTTTATATTTCATAAATAGATATGTCATTTAAGGACCCTACAATGTGTCCCCATGTATTTGTCTCCCGTCCCAGAAAGGATGTTTTACTGATGAACGAAAATCCACGGTCGGTGCAGTTAAGTGAGAAAGTCGGTGGGGTGTATATCGTTTTCTAAGAAATCTACCTAGAAAAATAAAACTGTAGGTATATAATATATTTTCAAAGATACAACTAATTTTGAAAATATTTTGTGTATTGGAGTATAGAAATAGTATATTGTGCGACTAGTGGGAGAAAGAGGAGATTCCTTGAGTGTGTATTTTGCCGCACGAGCGTAGCGAGTGCGGTAAAACACACGAGTGGAATCTCCTCTTTCGACCAATAGTCGCACACAATATTTTGTTCAACTACCGCAAGAAATATGTTATTTCGTGGCTCTGCTGAGCGTGGGCGAAATAATGGATGACCTGATTGATTGCGTAAACGTTCCCCGTAATGAGCGTGGGCGAAATGCTATTTCGCCCACTAGTGAGCGAAATGACATTTCGCCCACTCTCTACGTCTACAGTCAGAGAATTCATTATTTCGCCCACTCTCAGTAGAGCCACGAAATTACATATTTCTTGCGGGTGTTGCACAAAATATTTTGTTCAACACCCGCATGAAATATGTAATTTCGTGGCCCTACTGAGGGTGGGCGAAGTAATGAATTTCCTTACTGTTAACGTACAGAGTGGGCGAAATGGCATTTCGCTCACACTCATATCTCGAACACTTGCGAAGTTCCCCGAAATGAGCGTGGGCGAAATGGCATTCCAGGAAACCCAAAAATCACAGTTTTATACTGTTTTGTGGTAGTTGAACAAAATATTATGTGCGACTATTGGTCAAAAGAGAAGATTCCTCTCGCGTATTACCGCACTCGCTACACTCGTGCGGCAAACTCCACGCTCGAAATCTTCTCTTTCTCACACTGGTCGCACAATATACTATTTTATCGACTATTGTAAACTGTAACGTTATTTAATAAGCCTTAATGTCGAATAAATATCACATTCTACGTTATGTAAAAAATCATTGGTCGCAGTTACAGCCCCTGGCCCCCTACCGACAAAAAAGTGTATTTGCTAATACCTACATCCTGCATGCCAATAATGTATCTGCTATATTATAATAGGCAAATACACCAAAAATATATCGAGCGTACTACGTTCCTCTTGATGGGACTTATGATCTGCGACCTTGAAGTCTAGGTAAATTATGTTTTATACTTGTGTACCTATTTATAATTATTTATTTTTTAATTTTTATAAAAAATTGTTTAATTTTAACTTTAATTTATCCTTATTCTATATTTATGTATATCCTTATTTCCATATGTGTGTATGACGTATATTCTATGCCGTAAGGCAGATGGAAATAAAAATGTACTTACTCACTTACTCTTCAAATAAATTATAATTTAAAAAAACTAAAAAATACGCTTTAATGAACTAAAAAGTAAAAAATAATTAATTTTATTGTAAAAAAGCGTGGGGTGCTTTGTACCATATTTTCATACTATACCTCACGCTTTTTACAATAAAATTAATTATTTTTTACTTCTTAGTTCATTAAAGCCTGTTTTTTAGTTTTTTTAAATTATAATTTATTTTTATTAACTTCCCACTGGAAGTTATTGTAATGGGTCCGAAAATCGAAATCAAAAAGGAAAAAAAATTTTTATGTTTCAAGGTCACTACACTATTTTTACACTACTTTTAGAAAGATGTCTGTGTGTGTGTGTGTGTGTGTGTGTGTGTGTACGTACGTACGTACGTATGTGTACATTTCTTTCAAAGACGAAATCTCGAGAACGAAAAATGATATCGACTACGTTAGGGTGCCAATCGACGCGTATTAACGTAAATATGATCTGAAAGAAATTTTTTCAAAATCGGTTCAGCCGTTCTTTTTTCTTAACCAAATAACCTCCAAAAAGTAGATTTTACACAATATCTCGCGAATAAAAAATTATATCGACTTCGTAAGGGTGTCAATCGAGGCGTGTTAACGTCATTTTGATCCGACATAAATTTTATAAAAATCGGTTCAGCCGTTTTTTTTTTTTTTTAAATTATTGATGTTTTAATGATTGAAATGATTACTTTTCTGTGTAATATCTAATTTAATTATTGTTATTAAATATTTATCAAACTGGGAAATTCGTCGTGTGGACCTCAAGGGTCGCACTTTAGTCCTAATAAACGACCCACCTCACGGCTTGTTTTTTTAGTCCTGGAGATCCTGGTCAGGATAATGGGACAAACTTAAGTATTAAATTATTGTATTGTAATCGGTCCTTGATAAGTGTGCAAAGTTTCAGTTCAATCAGAAATGTTTTGCTTTTTTTTTTAGTCCTGGAGATCCTGGTCAGGATAATGGGACAAACTTATTGAATTATTGTATTGTCATCGGTCCTTGATAAGTGTGCAAAGTTTCAGTTCAATTTGAAGTTTTGAAGTGGGCGAAAATCGCGTTCAAAGAATCCGTTACTTAGATACAAACATACATACAGGTGGAACTAATATAAGCGTGTTAATAAAAAACTTTTTAACAAAAAAAAACCTCCTTCAAAAAGGCACTAAAAAGAGGAAAATAATGAAATTTTGAGGTCTGTGCCAATAAAAATATGAAGTTGGTTAAAAGGAAGATATTAATCACTATACTATACTTTTTAACTGACTTCATATTTTAATTGGCACAGACCTCAAAATTTCATTATTTTCCTCTTTTTAGTGCCTTTTTGAAGGAGGTTTTTTTTTTGTTAAAGTTTTTTATTTTTTACTTTTTAGTGTCAAAAAGTAACATTTACCTTAAAGAATCACACGCCGATACTTACTTTTATTAAAATCAGCCGAATTACTGAACCGATTTTGATGAAATTTCTATGGGACCAATCTGAAAGTATACCCTTTCAAATAAAATTTTTTTTTTCAAAATTGGTTCATAAACGACGAAGTTATCCGCGAACACACATAAAACATAAAAAATATATACGGTCGAATTGAGAAATCTCCTTTTTTTGAAGTCGGTTAAAAAGGAGGAGGTTCTATATTCGGCACCTATGTTTTTTATGTATGTTCACCGATTTCTCATGTATTTGTGAACCGATTTTGATGATTATTGTTTTATTTATTAGGACATTCCTTCGAGGTGGTCCTATATAAATTTTACGTAAATCGCTTCAGTAGTTCTACTGATTTTAAACAAATGACTAGCGGACTGCAATACCGTTAAGGTAAATGTCAGTTTTGACACAGCGTAAAAAGTTTGTAGAAGTGAGCTATAGTGACGTATAATAGGAATAGCTGGTGACACGGTTAGTTAAAGTAAATAAGTGTTCTTCTTTTTTTAGTTATTTAGTAATCATCAAATACCAAGACAGAAGTCGGTTAATAACGTACAACCTACGTATTGTAAAGCCACTAAAAAGTAAAAAATAAAAAATTTAAAAAAAACCTCCTTCAAAAAAGCCACTAAAAAGAGGAAAATAATAAAATTTTGATAATTTTAATAAAATAAAAGTAGATAATAATATATAAAAAGTTTTAGTAATTAAATTATCGCCGACATCAAAATTTTATTATTTTCCTCTTTTTAGAGGCTTTTTGAAGTAGGTTTTTTTTTGTTAAAAACTATTTTTAGTGTAATGAACGGTATGTTTTTAAAAATTGCAAATACATTTAAAATGACCTTTAAATTAGAGGCAAAAAAATATACTCTCAGAAGTCTGAACAACATATTATTCATCTTTCAAATATTATGTTACGCCGGGGGTGATTACTATGTCATGGCAACGATGTAGTGTCCAATAATCACATACTAAATTAGAAAAATCTAATCCGGGAACGTGTTATCTTAAAAATCTATAATATGTTACAATTTGATAAATTTACACTGATAGTGCAGCAGTCAGGTACTTTTTACCTGGAAAGTATTCCGAGGTTAATGATATTTTGGTATATTGTTTGTGGGTACTCTGTGGAGTAGAATCTGAGTTTTCGACCTCGAGGACCCTGTGCTAACGTGGGGGGAGCCTAAAAACCACGAAATGTTACCACCTTTTTTGCTTTTTTCGAAATCACTCAGAAACAGTCGACTTAAGCAATTCTTTCATTATGTGATGTTTTAAAGAGGATTACATTTTCTACAATTTTCATTCCCACAACTTTTCTGTAGTACTAATGGTAAGCGCGCTTCAGTTTCTTGAAAATCACCCGCTCCGCTTTTTGTAACCTTGGTAATCAATGGTTAAAATGTAATGTTCTTTTCAATAGTTTTATTTATTTTGTTCTTCATCGAACTTTAAATTGAAAACACACATGTTACACATTGGTTACCAAGTTTACAAAAAGTGGAGCCGGTGATTTTCAAGAAGCTGCAGTGCGCTTACCATTACTACCACAGAAAAGTTGTGGGAATGAAAATTGTAGGAAATGTAATCCTCTTTAAAACATTACATAGTGAAAGAATTGCTTAAGTCGACCGTTTCTGAGTGATTTCGAAAAAAGCAAAAAAGGTGGTAAAATTTCGTGGTTTTTCGGCTCCCCCCACGTTAGCACAGGGTCCTCGAAGTCGAAAACTCAGATTCTACTCCACAGAGTACCCGCAAATAACACACCAAAATATCATTAATTTCGGAATACTTTCCAGGTAACCCCCTTCATTTATTACCTGCCGCTTGGACTATTATATAATTATTGACGAATTATTTATTAATGTTAAAAGGGAGCGTTTAGAATTGTTTCTTTATGATACTATAAACGATAATAATAAAAACAGTATCACCCCCTGCATTCTTCATCTCATATCCTTTTCCGTCGCCTAAAAACGGTTGAACCTCTCCCGACGCTATTTTTAATGCTAAAGGGTTCGGGTAAACGTCAAATGAAGAATCAATAATCACACTGCAGATCTTACAGGCAAAAAATAAAAAATTCGTCTGTAGGATCTGTATAGAGTGATTCGGTCCTTCGTTTGGCGTTTACCTGAACCCTTTATAGCTTTAAAAATAGCGTCGGCAGTGCTGCAATCCTTTTAGGCGAGAGGAAAGAAGATTAGATGAAGAGTGCAGGGGGAAACTTCCGGTAGAGAATACCCTTCAAGTAAAAAAAAAGGGTGTGGGTCTCGGGACCCCCGACAGATGTGAAACATCAAAGAAAACGTTATTTAACTCGGTGGTATTCTCTATGTAGTAGCATATATTTTTTTTACCATAAATATTTTTTTTACCATAAATATTTTTTTTACCATAAAATTTTAATTTATTCATTATCATCGCATGCAACAATTGAAACTGTAGAATTTTCTGTTTCATTTTCTAGCATAGTAACAATTGGCACCCACTATAAGATTAAGACAGAGCCTCGCCTCGTGTCATATTTATACGCACTCTCAAAAGCAGCAACTAATTGCTATGCTGCCGTAATCCTATATACTGCACTGTAACACTGCGTGTGCTACAGTGCATGCCTGAGCCAGTGCCGCAGTGGTGGGGAGAACAGCAGCGAAGGAGCGGACCAAACATTTCGTTGCATATTTCCCCTCACGCGGCTGTTCACAGCCCGACATAAGATGTTTCACATCAAAAAATATAAATCGGTTGAAAAGCGACCGCTGGCGGACTGTCGAAAGAATACGGCTTGTGTTTTAAATATATCCGTTTCAACATACATTTCGTACATTTTTCAGGCAGAAGTATACATGCGATTAATAATAAATAATAATAGCATTATGTACGGTAATAAAATTAACTGGTGTTAAAAACAGTTCTGTTAATTGTTTCACATCTCATTCATGTCGGATCTATGAATTACATTACGTTTACGTATAGTACGAATTGATTTAATTTTTTACAAGCTTTTATTTAACTAGCAATGTAGGTATGTTAGTTTGTTCGTTTAGGTCAAAATTTGCAAGTCAATTTTGAACGACTTCCACGTATCCTATCGATTTGAAATTTTGTACACATATATATTCCTCATGACAATACATGATTAAATCATTTTTAGAAATAAATTCAACCCCTAAGGGGTTCAAACGGGGATGTAGGGTTTTTTGTCTAATCAACGTGAAGGCCAAATCGCTGAAGCTAGAAACTTGAAATTTGGACAGTTGGTTCATTTTCTGACGTAAGCATCCACTAAGAAAGAATTTTTCGAAATTCAACCCCTATACGGGTGTCAAAGGGGGATAAAATTTTGAGACTAAAATGAACAAATATTAGTAAAAGAAACTTTTTAGAGACTAAAAAGGAAAAAATAATTTTAAATAATTTAGGTTCATAATTAATAAAAGCGTGGGTCGTGGACTCTATGATAGTTTATTAGTCACGACCCACGCTTTTATTAATTATGAACCTAAATTATTACAAATTATTTTTCTTTTTTAGTGCAGTTAAATAAAAGCTTGTCTCTAAAAAGTGTTTTTTATTAATGTTTATTTTTAACACTGTTGTGATTTCATTTGTTAATCGTAACACTTCTGTCTCAATATTTATTCTAATATGATCCTTATTAGCTATGCAATGGATAAACAAAGAAGTTAATTTTCAAACCTCATTTTGTTATAGATATTCATTTGTTTTAAGCCTAAACAAGTTTTATTTATACATTTAGAACTATTATGTATTAGTTCACGTCATAATAATAGAAAAATCTAGTACCTACTTATATAAATAGTAACGGGACAGATGTCTGTTATTTTGTATTTTGTTTGTATTTTGCATGATACCAAGATAGAAAAAGGTGATGTTTGTAATTTGTTTTGTTTGTGTTGTTACAATACTACTTGTTTTACGGGACTGTCCCCGCGTGATATCCGTGAATTATCAGTGCAAACCGTCTTACAGCATCACTCAAGGGCGTAGCCAGGATTTTGATCAGGGGGGAAAGTGAGGTGACGGGCGGAGAGAATGTCTGGACCCCCGGAGCCGCACCGCGCAGTTCGCAGACGATTTTTTTTTTAATTTGGGAGACTTGGACCCCCAGAAGTCCCCCTGAGGTAACCACTGACTGTAATACTTCTGAGTATAAAGTATAACAATATCTGGGTGCCGAGCTTTGCTCGGATGAGTTCAAAAAAATAGTACTTGTATGCTGTGAGATATTATTTTCTCAGAATATTATTCCGAAACGAATTTATTTCTGAAACATAATTTAAATAATTGTTTCTGTTAAATATTTTAAATATCTATGTGTATTTTTAAGCGTAAAAACTAAGTATCAACTTGAATCAAGCATTTTTTCCTGTAAATATTACTTAGGTCGCCATTTTCAAATCTACCGCCGTTATTGTTTTGTTGACTGAAGAACTCGCAAAAACCGATTTTCATAGATTGAATATCTTGTAAAAATGTTCGAATCAGATGAAATTCTGCTTGCCCGTTGCCGTTTCAATAATCCGTTTTTAAACATTGATGCCAAATATCAACTTTATCGAAGTACTTTTTCTCTGTGATGTCATCTTAGCAACTTCCAGTAAATTTCAAATATTTTTTTTTGCATAGAAGGTACCTACTGAAAAACTCACAAAAATCGATTTTCGAAGAAATAGAATTCATATTATATCTTTTAATAACAAACGTCAGACTATAAACTTGCAGCGCAAAACATTTTTGCATGCATCTTCACCATAGTTTTTAAAAATCGATGTGTTTTGATATACTGCATGCCTGCGTCGCTAGAAGTGCGGCCCTTTGGGCCGCCGTGCAAATTTTTAAACAAAACTTTTTTGTATGTATCTTAACAATAGTTTTCAAAAATCGATGTGTTTTTACACAGACTCGCGGTGCCAGAAGTGCGGCCCTTCGGGCCGCCTGTTTGTCATTGTTTACATATTGTGCAAGACACTTCTTATATTAGTGTTCATTTACAGTTTGAACCCTTGTGATATATTATACAAAATCTATGTAGAAATAGGCTTCGAATCGATCTGACAATTGACCGAGTTATAAATAAAAAAACCCTTTTTTTTAATTGCTCCCCTCTGGGACCAAGATTCCTACCTAGATCGATTTCTCGCCCCGAAAAATCCCCATTCTGTAAATTTCATCAAAATCGTTATTCGTTTTTGAGAAAAAAAAGTCTAGGTAAGATTATACGTCATACTATATTTAACGTACATAATATACATATTTTATATAGGTAATATAAAAATAACATACTTAGGTACCTATTTATTTAAATATTAGTTAAAACTACTTACATAATTTATTATGTTTAGTTTTTATTTCTGTTATTTTTTACTATACAAATAGTTCACGGATTATTTTAATAAGTTAAAAATTCTGTCAGATAATTTTGACATATAAATAATGAAAGTAGTTTGTTTTCTCCAAAGCCTACTCATGATATTACAATGTTTTGACAGGTCAAAAAACCGTTTTTAAAAATGATAAAATCGATAGGAAAACGAATTTTTCCAGGGATGAGACCTAGCTAAATCGATTTTTTGCCCCCCGAAACCCCTTTTTGGTAAATTTGATCAAAATCGTTAGAGCCGTTTTCGAGAAAATATTTATATAGGTACATATATACATATATACATAGATACATATATACAAGATTTACTCGTTTAATAATATAGGGGGATATAAACGAAGATGGTCTGAGCATGGGAAATGAAAAGATCAAATTCATGTAGATTTATTAATAAAAATTTAATATGAAATATTATGTACAGTCGCGGACTTAATAAAGTTTACACTTGAGTTTTTCAGTGTAAGTTCACAAAAAGTCAGTAGCTTAGCAACAAATTTAGTTTTTAATAGGTAAATGTAAATGTCAAAAATGAAAAGAAATAATTGTCGTTTAAATGCCTCGAAATTATTAAAACGATGAACAAAAAAGAAGAATTATTGCAAAATTGGAGGAAGGCATTTGCTAGTATCAAATATTATCAAATCTTTTTATGTTTTAATTGAATAATATTGAGTAATTTCGATTGTATAATAAACAACTGAGGTGTTTTGATAATATTTTTTTGTTGAATTTTTAGGACGTAACCTTAGTAATTGATACATTACTATTAAAAGCCAAATTACAATAATATGCAAAAATTAAAAAAAACCGGTAACTAGATGATACAGGTGAAAACTTTTTTAAGTCCGCGACTGTACATGTATATTTATGTAAAGCACCGTTTATCCTCCGAAAATCGTGAAAGAACTTCCTCTTTATCTTGGATTTTTGCTCATGCCAGGGGGGCACGAACCCTCCCCTTGGCTACGCCCTTGGCATCATCGAGAACGGCTAAACCAATTTTCATTAAACTTAGTACACTAGCCGATTGTATCAACATTGGATACTTTTGTTCGGCTAATCTCGAATTAAAACAAGATTTCTCTCAAATCCCATATTAAGGCAAGCAAAAAAACCTATAGGGTAAAGGGCTATACTCATTACTATGTCTAGTACACACGGTACTTTCAATACATTTTGCTGTTGCATAAAAACAAATTTTACCTTACCGCAGACATTTCAAATTAAATTGTAATTCACAAGCAGTCGATATCACTGTTGATGAAGTTATGCAAATTGCCTTTGCCAAAACTGCTTGAAAATAGGATCAGTCTATTTAATAATTGCTATTGAATGCTCAAGCAAAAACTGGGTGATTTATTTTGTGTACACTATAGTAAATAATTTCTTGTTAAAATCAGTCCAGCCCTGTATTTGTAATCAACGTCCCGCTGTCTACTAAGAATAGTCATGGTGAGGGCAGTATAGCTTAGTGGTTAGCATGCTTGGCGCCGCAACCTCTAGACTGGACTGCCGTGGGTTCGAATCCCACCTGCGCTCATGGATGTTTTGTGATGTTATTTAGTTTTAAGTTAGTTGTTATTTAGTGTAGTTGAAAGACACTAATGACCTTAGATGTCGACGCGTCTATAATCTACAAAAAAACTCGGGTCGCAGTGCCAAACCCTGCCGACAATATAGTGTATTTGCTAATGCAGGCCTTGTGGCTTTATTATGTAAACTTAAGTTTGTTTTTGGACAAAATAAAAAATTTAACCCCTTAATACATCCCTTAAAATAATATTTTTTTTTCTTAATTTCAGTATTATTATCAATGCAACCTCTGTACCAAATTAAATACACCCTTCAGTAAGTAAATCACTATCCGTAAACCAGTGTTTTCATAAAATTTGTAAGTCCGGTTCTGTCGGGCCGATTTTATTAAAATTTTAGCAGCACATTTTAATCTATAATAATAATAATAATAATAATATATTTTGCCCCAAAAAAAAACACTGTACAAAACAGGAGGGTGCGTCATCAATAAGTAATTACAAAGTTACAATAGAAAATTAAATTAAATTAAGCGGTATTAAAAGAATTAATAAAATGCAAAAATGCATATAATATAATACAAATTTAAATATTCTTTACTAAAAGGTTAAACTTCAATTTTGAAACAATTCTGAAATTTTTTTCGGTATTTTCGGGCTCAAGAACTTTTTTCAACCCCTAAAAACAACCCTTAAAATAGTCCGATTGGGCCCATTTTAAATAGGTTCCGTGCGGTGATGGATTCCAACGTGTGTACCAAATTTCGTTCAAATCAATTAAGTCTTTTGAGAGTTATGCCGCGAACACACACACACACACACACATATATATATAAACATTTCCAAAAATGGTGCCAAATTGTTCAGGAGGCTATGAAACGTCGAGAAATTTTGGTCCGACCCCTAGGTCCCGCCATCCGACCGACGCCAATAGTGTATGTGCCATATGGCAAATACACTAATAAATAAATAAAATGGTCATGGTCCTAGTAACTGAATTAGTGTGCTAAAAATAAAATAAACGACATACTTTTCCTAATACAAATACATTACATCAATAATTTCTGTCCACGGTGTACACTGTACAGTCATATATTATAATAATTACAAAGTAGATAAAATAATATAGTTATAATTAGTTTTATACTAGGTTTGTTCCTACAGGCAACCACGGATTTGTTCCTAACAGCCAGCAGGTTTCTGACTTTTCATTACACATGCGCTAAATTGGAAACTAGTATCAAACTTGTGATCGCAGTCATGGGGGTACGCCACGTACCCAGTTTTTGACCTAGGGGGGCAAATTAAGAATTTCCTGTAGGTAAATAATTTATATTTAACTTATATTTTTTATAAATAGTAAACTAGTGCTTTTTTCCTTAAAAATCCGCGAAAAAGTTATCAGATGCCGCCATTTTGATTGTTTTCAAAAGAAAACTTCGATCAGGCACTAATTTAACTATTAAAATATAATGTAAAATGTTTTTTTTTATTTGATTGATTTTAAATGAACCAGTAAAATGTTATGATGGTCACTGCTAAGCACGACTTGTGATTTGTGGGACTGTCACTTAACATAGTTACATATTAGTCCAGGTCCAGGGGGGGCAGCTGCCCCCCTCCCTCGGTACGCCCATGCTCGCAGAAATTGTCTAATGCGCATGCCTCTGACTAAAATTTCGCGTACTATCTGCAAACTTTTCTGGTTGTTGATATACTGGAACAACTGACAAGTAAACAGGAATTTATCAGAGATTTAGTGAGATGACTGATGGAACAATAAAAATATTACGCGTACTCTTAACGTTAACGGATCGGTTTTGGATTTACGTAGGAACATACCTACTGTAAACTGCAATCCACAATAGGTACCTATAGTTGAAGTATACCTCTAATAAATTAACAGTTCGAAGATAAGCATCTATAATTTTCACATTGACTCAAATTACTACTAACAATACTAACAATAATGTGTTTCAATATAGTACATCAATAAAATCGTATTCCGATAACTAAATAAACATAATTTCACTTTTTATCGATTTTATTAGTTTATGAATGAACTGGATGTACAAACGAATATACGCTGTTAGTTATTTTTATTGAGTCATTTGAAAGGTAAACATGAATTATTGGTTTATTATTTATTTATGTTATAGAAAAATGTGGCAATTTACTTTTCATCAGAACAAATATTTTGACAAATTACCTATATAGTTCCGGTTAAGTTTTCTGATATACAAACATTTTTATTGATGTCCCCCTAACAAAATTTCCGCTATCGTCACTTGGTGAAATGTCACGGAAGTGTGGCGCGAAAATGAAGCTTCTGCATAATAATTTACATTTCTTGAGCGTACCAACGACTCACTGTTTTCTTTTTTTGTTTGATATTTTTTTTATCATGTTTAAATTGTTTATGCAGCCACCTTCTTCTTTAACAATATCAGTTTTAAATGGGAAGTAAAGCTACATATCCGAGTTATTGACTGACTTTTTATTATTGATATAAAATGCCTCAAATACAGAAATTATGAAAAAAAGAGCAGCTGAGATCAATGAAACTCCGCACGGTTTTTATATGACAATTGTATAATGATTTGTTTATAATTTTAAGTCCTTTGATTCTAATTTAAGAATTGGTAAAATATCAATTGAATTTTCAATTTATTATTATGTCATAACAGACGCCATTTGCACCATTACTGTTTTCGATTTGCCCCTTCCGAGTTATTTTTTACATTTTAGTCGACATTTAATCGACCATATGGCCTTGTAGTATAAGCAGTGATCTTCATATTCATGTAAAATCATAGAGGGAAGTTATGGAAAACCTCAACAAGATAGCCAGTACCTATAGAAATTACCGTTTCTCGGCGATTTCATCATGAGATGTGTCACATACAACGGTGAAAGTATTTATTCCCTCTTGAAGGACGGGGCGTTTTGGAGTTTACGGATAACGCAGTATTCAAAAACAGTCGAACGAGACTTTCCCCGGATAAACGGACACTTAAAATATTACTTCATTCCTTTAATGAAGGATCCAGTGAAAAGAGATCATTTTGCGGACATGTTTGGTCTAAACATGTCCGCGGTTCACGAAACCGTGTCCGCTTCAAGCTCGATTTATATTATCCGGTCAGACACGGCGCGGGAACGTAGTGTTTCCGGCAAGACAAAAATTTTTACATGCATTTCAAATACGAGTATTGATACGTGTCTGAACGAACTGGATTCGCTAAGTATAAATATTCGTATTTGAAATGCATGTTAAAATGTTTGTCTTGCCGGAAACGCTACGTTCCCGCACCGTGTCTGACCGGATAATATAAATCAACCAAAGGAAATGTTTCGTGTCCGCTCCATCTTCGGAAGCCTATTCAAAATGTACATCGTTGTTTCTGCAGATATTTGGAGAGAAAATTCATTGTTCAGTACATCATTTTGAGTGACATCACTCGAATGCTTAGAGAACTATTTTAGTCGGTATTACTACCTATTTTGATATTTTAATTTTTTAACAGTACCTAAATATTTTCTTATATAAATGATAAATTTGTGTGGAGAGTTTTAATTGACAATTTACAATTTCAAAGCAGAGAGTTAATAAAAAAGGCAATTATTAGGGTTCATTCCCGGGAATTCCCGAGCCGAGAATTCCCGGGAAATCGTTAGGCTTTGTTCCCGGGAAATTAAGCTCGAGAAAAGTCGAGAACTCGAGAAATCATATTTTAGTCTATAAAATTATAAAATAAAACTATTTGCCTTTTTGCATAAAATAAGGAACCGGCTGTCTGATAAAGCTATAAATGCTTTAGTTTTTCTAAAGGCATATTTTATCAGACATCAGGGTAAGCAGATCTAATTGTTTTGTATGTATGTACTATGTTCAGAATTCAGATGTTGTTTCATTGATCTTGCAAAGTTTTAAGTTGATTTTTTTCCTATTTAACCTGCCAAAATGGTGCTGTGATTGTAATTAAGTCAGCGTAGTACTAACGTTTTAATGTTTAAATTTTTAATTTTGTTTATTTTGTTTGAGAGAAGCTAATTTTATTGAAAACTGTCAATAAAAGTTTTATGATTATTTTGACACTTTTTTTATGATACACATTTTTAATTTTGTGACGACTTTTTTCATTATTTGAACCGAAAAGATATGCAAAAACATGCGTAAATGTAAATTTCTCGACAACCCGAGAAGACCCGAGAAATTTGCCTCGAGAATTCTCGAGACCCGAGAAACTGATAAGCTCGAGAAATCATGAACCCTAGCAATTATTAATTTTTATGAAAAATCTACGAAAAAATGTATAGAAAGAATCTATTAAAACGCTTGCAGATATTTTCACAGTATGTTAATTTATAAGTTGCACTTCTACCGAGTGCGATTACGACACAACTGATCTTTTTTTGTTTAATATATTTCATAATATATAATTATTATTATTAAGACAATTTATTAAGGTTACTAGTGTCCTAGTACCACTATAGAAGACAACAGTAAGAGAAAATTGTTATTTGATGACAATCAAATGTACCTAAGTCTACGGTAGAAGAAAACAGACAGATATTGTCAACCAACTGCCGGGTGTTTATATTAGACGGGGAAAGAGGTTCACTGAACTAAACCAATGGGGACATTAATATTCATGGCGCGGTCGGCCGTCTTTTGTTTTTGTTTTTTATTTCTTTTTTCTTACTTTTGATCGTTTGTTTTTTTTCGATTCTCGTTTTGTATCGATACAGATTTTTTACAGTGTACGTTAACTAGAGAGACACAATTCAGGGCGAAGTAAGCGAGATGGTAGCTGAAATCTTTCTGTATGTGGAGTTGAGGCTCCCCTCTCCAACTTTGTCCTGTGGAGTAATCATGTACATATTATGAAACCTGTACTGTTGATAGATCAAAAATCGTGAAGCCAACATAAGTGAAGGTATATATTTCTATCTTTTTTTATGTGGGCTCAGCTGGCTTGTTCCTGATCGGCTACTGTCATAGATAGACATTTTGTCCGAATGAAATAGAGAGATATCTTTCATTTCAACATGTTGTTCAGATGGAACACCCGTACATCGACCAATGACATCACTGGAATAAATGCGGAATTACTTCATCAAAAGAGACGCAGATATATTTTTGCTTTCTTTGTGGGCTATTTTTTAAATTTCGTAAAAATAGCTGTGTCTCATATTGGAGACATTCAGAACTTTAATTAATTTAGAAACTAACCACCTCTGTTGTCGAGCGTCTATAATCCACAATTCATTCTTTAGAAACTAACCAAAACAGCAGTACATTATACTAAATTATACCTCTTTCATTGATAAGTATATCTTATTTTAAACGCAATAACATTTTCAAAAGCAATTAATTTTACAAATTGCAATCATTGGTAATGCACATCGTAAATTACGTTGGTGTAAATTCCGTTAAAATCGAGTACTAAATCATTTAACTGTATTGTTACTTGAACTTATAAAAGCGAAATACTCAGTAGATATATTCAATCAAAAACGATTGCATAGTCATTTCCATATATAAGACTATAATAGGTATAAATATATTATAAATACGGATAGTAGATCCAGATTAATATTTATTTCGGGGTCTCGTTATTCACGTTAAAATAAGATAACTTAACATAAATTATGTATACCATGTGTCCCACTCTCTGGATCGGGTTGCCAACAGGAAAAAAATGGGTTTGTGTACTTATGTACGCGCATTAGAAGTTATACTTTAAAAATCGATGTGAATTTTCAGTGAATTCGGTTGTTACTGTGCTCGTAATTTTTATGTACCAACCTATTTTGTCTTAAATAAATTCCACACAATACAATAATTCAAAATGACTTTTTTACGACTCGAATTTGATAATAATCGTTTCAATAAGCGTTATTTAAAAATTGAATGTTTGAGAACAAATTTGAAATCGTGCTTTAAGGCCGGTTCTCACGGGGCGATTTTAATTGATCAACTTTAGTTGATCAACTAAAATCGAATGAAAATGAGCGTGAGAACCTATATTTCAACTTTTGTTGATCAATTTTAGTCGGTTCCACAAAAGTTGGACTGAGTCTAACTTTATCGTTCAAGTATGAGTCATATTCAACTTTAAACTAGTTGAAACTGCTATTTGAAGCGTGTGAACTGCGAACTATTGTATTGTCAGTCAACTTCAGTTCATTCGTCTGTCAATATGAGTACTGTCAATGTCTGGTGTTCCGAAGTGTTATATTATTATTTATAATAATGAAGTGGTCAGAAAAATTAACATAAAATTTCTTAGAGTTGTATCAAAAACACGATTGTTTGTGGAATCACAAATTAGACTCATACAGAGATAAAGATTGCCGAGAAAATGCATTACATATTATAAAAAGTGAAATGAGGTTAGAAGACCTGTCTATAGCGGACATTAAAAATAAAATTAAATTTGATATCTTCTCGAAATCCACCGTCTAACCCAAAAACGACGTTTTTTGCGTTGTTTCGTCATTTTCATTAAATTTTTTTTTAGTTCGTCCCTTAAAGTGGCTATTATTCCTAGACCTGCATGGAAAACTGCATTTGGCGCCATTTTGAAGTTGAAACAGTCAATCAATTTTTATTGAAACGTGGGAACGAAAAGTTGTTCAATTTAAGTTCAATTTTAGTTGATCAACTAAAGTTGATCAACTAAAATCGCCCCGTGAGAACCGGCCTTTAGGGAATAGATCCGTCGAATTTTTGTAAAATATACGGCATTTTGTTGATGCTGTGTTTTAATAATAAAATTAGTCAAATTTATACTCATTAAAAAAACTCGGGTCGCAGTGCCAAAACCCTGCCGACAATATAGTGTATTTGCTAATACTGGCATTGTGGCTTTATTATGTAAACTTAAGTTTGTTTTTGAACAAAATAAAAAATTTAACCCCTTAATACATCCCTTAAAATATTATTTTTTTTTTTAATTTCAATATTATTATCAATGCAACCTCTGTACCAAATTAAATACACCCTTCAGTAAGTAAATCACTATCCGCAAACTAGTGTTTTCATAAAATTTGTAAGTCCGGTCCTGTCGGGCCGATTTTATTAAAATTTTAGCAGCACATTTTGATCTTTACTAAATGGTTAAATTTCAATTTTAAAACATTTCTGAAAATTTTTTCGGTATTTTCGGGCCCAAAAACTTTTGTCAACCCCTAAAAACCACCCTTAAAATAGTCCAATTGGGCCCATTTTAAATAGGTTCCGTGCGGTGATGGATTCCAACGTGTGTACCAAATTTCGTTCAAATCAATTAAGTCTTTCGAGAGTTATGCTGCGAACACATATATATATATAAATATATATATATATAAATATATATATATATACATATATATATAAACATTTCCAAAAATGGTGCCAAATTGTTCAGGAGGCTATGAAACGTCGAGAAATTTTGGTCCGACCCCTAGGTCCCGCCATCCGACCGACGCCAATAGTGTATGTGCCATATGGCAAATACACTAATAATAAAATTAGTCAAATTTATACTCATTAAATAACACCAAGTAGGCGGCGCACGTTGCGCAAAAGGAATTTAATTCCAACCGGCCGTTAATATTAATCGAGCCTCATCAATATAACGAAACTGCAGCAACCGACGTTGGTTCAGTAGAGGCGCTAAAGCTCTAGCTATGGGGTAGCACCGCATTACGAATGATGCCAAAAAGACACAGTGGCGTTCAGCAAAATTATTGTTACGGATCATCCTGTATATAAACGGCAGGCAAGAATTCTGAGAAAAGGATCTGCTTACTGAACAACGAGAACCTGCACGAAAGTTCTAGAGGACGCGAGAAAGCACTGTGCTTCAGCCACGCGGCCTATATAAACAGCCGGTACGAGTGAGTGCAGGCAGTCAGTGTAGTGTCGAATACGCAGTCAATGGAGAATACTGAGCGACAAATAGTGCGTCTGATATATAAATACAGTGAATATAAATACATATTTGAAGCATAAATAACTAGAAATAAATAGTCCTGGTATATAGTTAATTGTATATAGTTAAGTGTTAATTACTGTTTAGTTATTGTTTACTTGTGTTAATTGTTTGAACTGACTTTTCGTTGTTGCATTCATTATTATTGTATTTATAATTGGGTTTTTAAATAATTTTTTTTTTTTACTTAAATGGAAGGACCACATACAAGTTTTATAGCAAAACTGTTTTTATTTAATTTTTTTGCTTACTAATTAAAAAGTTATATTTAAATAAAAATTAATTTTTAAACTCAGTTCCGATAACGCGCCGAAAGAATCCGAACGCGTGTGACGTCATTATGTTATCTATGGTCTTTGTATCCATGGTTACCAAGTTAAAAATTTATTATTTTTGATAGTATGTGTAATATATGTACACAAATACCAACAAATGCAGACACATTTTAACATAACGACGTCACAAACATTCCTGGCGCGTTTTGAAGTCACGTGATATTTTTTAAATTTTTATACATTTTAATTAATTTTTAGTAATTTATCTATAGCTTTAAAAAAAAATTTCTTTTCGATTTTCAATATTATTTATGTTAAATTATTAGAAAAAATTAAAAAATTAATAATTTTTTTTAAACTTAAATACCTAATTGTTGTAAATAAATATTTATTCCGCCAACTCAGAAAACAGTTTTGTAACATTATGTTTTTCATTTTCAAAAAATCTTTTCTTTGACCTACATTAAAATTTGTTACCCAAATATACAAGTGGCTTCACTAACTGGAAACTTACTAAACTTTTCTTACGTTCGGTTATAAAGAAAAAACTACATTATTTATTGAGAAAAATTGTAGGTACGGCATTTTTAACATTTTATTTAAAAAAAATAAAAATACTCCTATTTTTTAGATCGTACTTCGCGACTTTTTTACAGCAAAATATCAATGGTCTTATAGTATTTTCCGCTGTTCTTCAAGCCTTTCTTTATGTCCTACACTCCATAACAGGACCTCCCAATGCTATTGCCGTAGACACATCATTTCAATGTAGTAATCTCAGAAAAGAACTGATGCTATAAACCAGGGGTTCCCAAACTTTTTTGATCATGACCCTAATTTAAAATTGCAAAAGCCTTCGCGACTCTTAAACATTTTTTCCCCCCAAATGTACAAAATAGTCTGTAAAAAAGATTTTTCAGTTCTTGGGAGTGGGTGAACAGGGTAAGGGGCGCCAGGAGGCGGGTGAGAGGGCTCACTTTCTCTTTATTACCCCAGAGACCCCCTCCTGCCACTTCACTCCGTTTTTATTTGATTTCGTGTTCTTATTTAGTTTTTTTTTCTATTATTCGAATTTAGTGGTATAATCACAAGAGTTATAAATTCCTATAATCACGGAAATAGGCCGTGACCCTAAAAAAACAGCCCGCGACCCCACTTGGGGTCGCGACCCCGACTTTGGGAACCCCTGCTATAAGCCCATGAAATTACAATATGTAGTATAATTCCGGAATCGGATTTGTTATGCTATACTATTTACCACTTTCCTTGCCATCATGTAACAATTTTTTGGAATATTATATGTTTTTTGTGTATTTTGTGCATTATTAATAATTATGTCCAACTATAAATTTGCCTTGAAAAAATAAATGGCGCCCGCCGCACTATCGGTGGTATAGTAGAAATTATTTAAAAAGACCAGAACGGCAATAAAACGTGCAATAAAAAATGCTACAGCTTTAAATTATCTTTCTTCGTTCTAAACAATCCGAAAGTACCTACCTTTTGTGGGTGGGTACTTTCGGATTTCTTGCCTACGATTTGTTTAGAACGAAAAAAAATTAATAAAAGCTACAGATTTCTTTGTTGCACGTTTTATTGCCGTTCTGGTCTTATTAAATACTTTCTACTATAGTCTTAAATGTGCTCTACGATACAAACAGATTGGGGACCACTGCATACAAAACCATTTTTTAAATTTTGAATAAACACGAAAATATGGCAAGGTGTTTTGACACTGTAATTCTATTTAAAGTTAATTTTTATCATATCCACCAACTATTGGGATCCGTCAAATGAACATATGACATCTGGTGGCACAAAATTGTACTAACAAAACGAGGAAAAATTAAACGTGCTAACAGTGCAAATTTATCGTGAAATTGTTTATTACAAATATAAAACTAGTAAAATAAACAAAAAGTTTATCGAAAATGGAATTCGCGACGTTTTCTAATATCATGGCATTAAACACTGTCAGTTATGCCTTGTAAAACTTACTTTACAGCGAACTATTTTCTAATGAAATGTGGAAAAACTGTATTTATGAATTAAAAAAATATTTTGTATTAATAATAAGATTTACTTATTATCATACTGTACTACAATAGTAAAATCATTTGATGATTGACAAATTTATAGGACTAACTTTGTATACAAATATTTTGAGGTTAGTAACTTACCTACTTATTACAACATAACATATTATGTTGCAGTTATGTGTTTACATTATTCACCTAACCCTGCCTTAAAGAAGCATTGAACGGATGATTAATTTCGTGGAGATTTTCTTTTAATTTTGATGATTTTTAGCAATATGCCGTACTTTTCACAGCTCAGTTATCTTGTTTTTTTCACACATTTGATAATATGTCCGACTTTGAGAATCCGTTCTCCTTCAACGAAATTCCTTTGTTTAGGATTCGTACCGGCCCAATTGCTAATTGCACTTAATATATTTATTATTTCTTATCACTTTAAAAAACACAAAATTACACGCAAAAGTATACCCCGTATATAAAATGTCCCCCCCCTTTGCGCCATGTTTTTTAAGCTCCATCCATTTGACGGATCCCAATAGCCGTCCAAAATCTTTACAAATCCCCCCGTTAGTAACGCTACTGGATTTAGTAGTCGTAAGATCGCAACGGAATCTACCTATAGCGATATTATATTCCGCCACTATATACATATAAATATATGAGGGCTAATCGTTATTTCGGTACTTTGTATGCTCTCTGAAGCCGAGAGCAAAGGGAAGTTCTGTATCTAATGATAATTACATATTTCAGGTTAAGTGGAAAATTTCTACTTAAAATTGAACATTTTTGTTGCGTCGGATTTAAATTTTGTAACAATATCAATTTTATATTGTATCATGAATGTCAAGTCAAATTAATTTCATTAAGGAACGGGGTTATAAACATACATAGGTTAAAATTTATTCTCGATTTTTTTAAAGAATCACTTAACTTAATTTGAATTACAATAATTAATTACAATAATTAATATACGTAATAGGGTAAGTTTGGTAATCGTGTAAAATTCGGATTTGAGTTTTTGGTGAATTGGCATGTGTCTCCTGAACCCAAAAAAGTGGTTTTTAAAAAAATTAAAAAAAATTCGGTCTAAAATTGTAAAGAAATTTTGCATGCGTATCATCTCTGTCACACCTCGAGGCGAAATCACAAACTCGGTTGTAGCTCAAATGTGGATTGTGACTCCTAAAAAATAAAAACAGAAAAAACTGGAAAACAATTTTTTCCTTGAAAACGGCTCTAACGGTTTTGATTAAATTAATACTCCTTTAGTAGTATGAGATGGCATGACTAGTTCCTCCTAGAAAATGCATGCAGAAAGGGGGGCTGTAGGGGAGACGACGTCTATGTACAATTAATGTAGGTACTAGTGATGTCACTAATGTGAATTTTTATATCTGTCACCGATATTCGCGAATGCGAATGTGAATATTCAGTTTAAGGCATTTTGGGGGCAATTTAGGGCATTTTGGGGACAATTTGGGGACAATTTAAGGGCATTTTGGAGGCAATTTAGGGCATTATGGGGGCAACTTAAGGGCATTTTGGGGGCAATTTAGGGTATTATTGGGGCAATTTAGGGCATTTTGGGGGCAATTTAAGGGCAATTTGGGGGTCGAAGGGGAGTAAAATTTTGAAAGACTAAAATGAACAAAATAATTATTAGAAAAAAAAACTTTTTAGGGACAAGCTTTTCTTTAAATGCACTAAAAAGGAAAAAATAGTTTTTAATAATTTAGGTTCATAATTATAAAAGCGTGGGTCGTGAACTCGATGATAGTTTATTAGTCACGACCAACGCTTTTATAATTATGAACCTAAATTATTAAAAATTATTTTTTCCTTTTTAGTGCATTTAAATGAAAGCTTATCTCTAAAGTTTTTTTTTTTACTAATATTTGAAAACATGTTCGAACTCGAAGTTACAACATGACTGCAGAGCGATTTTTGAAATAAAGGCTCGGAAACCAGGAGCATCGGTGGTTCAGTGGTAGAATGCTCGCCTGCCACGCGGGCGGCCCGGGTTCGATTCCCGGCCGATGCAACTTCCTGTTTTTATTTTAAATTATTTTTATAACTTTTAAATGACTTGTCTTATAATAAAAACTGTCAGTTTACAGACAATTTGTTTTGTTTTTACAAATCGCAATTTTACAAAAAAAAACATATAAAAAAACCTACCCGCACTACAGTAAAAATCATGCAAGTAAATTGAACTGCTTAGTGTATTTTATTTGACATTTCTCAATTGTGTAATTATTTTCAAATTATTGAAACAATCTGAGAAATAATGCAGTGCAATGCATTAAGTATTTGTTTGTACGAAGTGAGTGACACACATTGCATTATTGTAAGAACATTGTTTACTAAATAAGTATGTTATTTAGGTCTCCGACATAATAATAATTCATATTCTGTGACAAAATATTACAGAATACGTGGCATTTAGTAAGGCCAATGTGTGTACTTACAATGTACGATTGTTGACTAATATTATAAAAGTGAAACGTTGTCTGTTTGTCTTTCTTTTTATGCTTAAACCGCTGCGCGCTGAACGGATTTTAATAAAATTTTGAATATTATACAACAACTTGGATCCTTGCATTCACTTATCTGTTACTAGCCTTTACCCACGGCTTCGCTCACGTTGATGTCGCTTTTGACAGAAAATTATAGTAGCTTATAAAGGATGTCCAAATTTGACCTTCTGATTTAAAATGGCCGCCATTTTTACCAATCTTCATTGAATATTGTAATATAGTGTAGTGACAGATGTCAAGTAAAAACTTTGCGATTACTTATGGCTTGGTTTTCATGGAACGAATTTCCATTAAAAAACGCGACTTATTTTAAAAATTATTATGGAGCTCGATACAGGACAATGGTAACAAATTATTTGTGGAATGAATATGAAGGAATGGATGTTCAGAATATGTGGTTTCAACAAGACAGGACGGTATCTCTTGCCATACAGCCGATAAAACAATCAATCTTGTAAGGAAAAGATTTGGCGATCGAATAATTTCGGGAAGAGCTGACATTAATTGGCCGTCTATAGGTCGTGGGACCTCACACCACTGGATTATTTTATGTGGGGCTTTTTGAAGGGAAGAGTCTACGCTAACCATCCTCAAACCACTGAACAGTTTCGAGATAATATTATTAATAATTCCATTGGAGGAATTGGACAGAATATCTGCAAAAATATACTTAATCGAACATTTTGGGAAAAGACTGTTAGCATATAGGGCTCGAGAATAGCTGTTGTTTACATGGAGTTGCTATGGTTACCTCTATTACAAGTCCCCAGTTCCCGGGTTCTAGCCCAAGAGCTGGTAAAGGTGTCATTTGGACTTTCAATTTATTAATAAAAGAAAAATAATGAATTGAAAATATAAATTGGTGCTAGGCCCAAATAACCTTGGCTGTTGGTGGTTTTTAAAAAACACACAATTTTGTTAGCATATTATATAACATTTCAAGTATTTAGTGTTTTTATTATTAAATTGAATCGGAAGGTCAAATTTGATCATCCTATAGTTAAAGTTTGGTACCTATACAATCAGTTATACTATCAGCTCTGTTCCTAGTACAACAACTACTAAGACGCTAATGACCTAAGTTGTCGACGCGTCTATAATCCACAATAAATAAAAAAACTCGGGTCGCAGTGCCAAAACCCTGCCGACAATATAGTGTATTTGCTAATACTGGCATTGTGGCTTTATTATGTGAACTTAAGTTTGTTTTTGGACAAAATAAAAAATTTAACCCCTTAATACATCCCTTAAAATAATTAAATTTTTCTAAATTTCAATATTAGACATGGATTTTATCAGTACACCCAATTAAATACACCCTTCCATAAGTAAATCCGTATCAACAAACTAGTGTTTTCATAAAATTTGAAAGTCCGGTCCTGTCGGGCCGATTTTATTAAAATTTTGGCAGCACATTTTAATCTTTACTAAAGAGTTAAATTTCAATTTTGAAACGATTCTGACAAATTTTTCGGTATTTTTGGGCCCAAAAACTTTTTGGAACCCCTAAATACAACCCTGAAAATGGTCCGATCGGGCCCATTTTAAATAGGCTTCTTGCGGTGATGGGTTCCAATGTGTGTACCAAATTTCGTTTCAATCGATTAAGTCTGTCGAGAGTTATCGTGTACACACATATATATATATATATATATATATATATAAATATATATACATATATATATAAACATTTTCAAAAATGGTGCCAAAGTGTTCAGGAGGCTATGAAACGTCGAGAAATTTTGGTCCGACCCCTAGGTCCCGCCATCCGACCGACGCCAAAAGTGTATGTGCCATATTATGGCAAATACACTAATAAATAAAATACTACTTTGAAAATATTCAGTGTTGAAGGTCGTACCACTAACAATAAATACTTAAGTCGCAGATCAAATCTACGAGCCTTAAAATTTAAATTAAAAAATTTATGATTTATTAATAGTAGATTATACTGGGTGTTTCATAATATATGCGCAGGACTTCAGGATGTGATAGCTCGTCCAAAAATATGAAAAAAGTTTCTATTAACTTACTCTCTAAAATGCACCATTTTAGAGATACAGGGTGTTGAAATTGAAAAAAAAATCGTTTTTTGCGAATATCTCCGGAACCGTTTATTGTACAGAAAACAGCTTTTGTAAGCATTTTCTACTCATAATAAGCTATGTTTTGTGCGGAAATTTTTTTTTTTTTAAGTCATAATTGGTGAAAGTTTTGAAGGGGTAGTGGGTGTTTTTTCCCCAACTTCTACACTACTGGAAAAAGTACGGTTTTGAGACGCCCATTTGAACCGCCAATGTTTTCTACACAAAAAAGGTACTCTTGGTCATAAGCTCTAAAGTCGATCATTTTCGAGAAAAATCAACTTTTATGTTGAAAAACATGGTCAATTTTTTTAAATAAAATTTTTTTCTTACTAATTAAACAAAATTTATTTAAACGTTAGAACAAGTAACAAAACCAAACGTTAACTTCATAATTGCAAAATAAAAAAAAAATGAAAAAATGATACAAAAGTTGTCTTTTCAAAATTCACCAAACACCCTGTATCTCTAAAATGGTGCATTTTAGAGGGTAAGTTAATAGAAACTTTTTTTCATATTTTTGGACGAGCTATCACATCCTGAAGTCCTGCGCATATATTATGAAACACCCTGTATATTACCTATCTAGATATTGTAAACTATATAGACGCTCGAGATTATATATCTAGATGTGTAATGGACTATATATTACGACGAGAGATGACAGTATGTAAAAACGAGCGATAACGAGTTTTTACAGTCACACGAGTCGTAATACCATTACGCACGAGATATATATGGTATTTTTTGCTATACCCACTACAAAATACCTAATACTTTTCACTTCATTTTAAAAAAATTTTGACAGTTCATTTACGTTGCCATCTTTACTTCTACAGTATGCCGTGAAGTTCGTGAGTAAGTAATGGCAAGCGCACGCAGGCGTATAGAACGAATAAACAAAAGTTGCTATGACAACCGTTTACTTACCGCCCTAGTGCGGTAAGTAAAACACTTTCTGCGCACCTGCCTGTTAAATGACTCATTAAAGACCGCTATACATAGTACATCGAAAGTAGCTATTTTGTAGTGGGTATGGCAAAAATACAAGTGACAATCAGGTATTAAAATTGCAAGTGGCTTTGCATTAATTTTGTTTTTAGAATTCCTACAAAAGTATTTTCATTTTTAAACTTCAAACAATTGCATAATATATTTATAGGTACATTATTTATGGAATTGACATAAAATATTATATGCTTGAACCTTAATTTCAGATACTACGAGTATAATGCATATTATAGGTATGCATATTGTACAATTTGTTACGTATGCATATTATGCATGTAACTGCTTTATTTGCTAATATATGATCCATATACAACAGCTTTGTTTCAAATATATTTTTCTTTGCAAAGAAAAACATATGCATTGCTTTAAAATTATTATTGATTGGAGTTCATAAATTAAATAATAGCAAAACCGAATTCAAAAATCTTTGCATCGGCCGGGAATCGAACCCGGGCCGCCCGCGTGGCAGGCGAGCATTCTACCACTGAACCACCGATGCTTCTTAACCTTTCTGTACTTCAGAAAGTTGCTGTACTGTACTTATTAAAGACTGTTTAAAGAAAAAGTTAAAGAATATTTAATTATAAAATGCCCGTACGAACTTTGTACTTAATTATTTGTACAAAATGACTTTGTCATTTACTGACGCTCTTCTTTGTCACCATGACATTTTTTGAATAAAGAATTTTATTATTATTATTATTCCCTAATTATAACTATAATATTAATAATTAATATCATAATATGGTAATCGCTAATGGCTATACTACTATTGACGTTGATCGGATGGCGGGACCTAAGGGTTGAAACAGGAAACTCGATCGGTTTTGATGAAATTTAGTACACTAATAATTAGTAAGTATATTATCAAGTTTCAGTTTTTCAAGTTTTAGAGTGATACTACAAAAAGGCAAAAAAAATCTCTAAACGCATACTCGTAGGTATCTTACCTTCAGATATATATAGAGAATTTTTTTCCGTGCTTCATTCGGGTTAAGATAAGGGTTCTCATCAAAATCAACATTAATGTACGCAAATCTATAGGAAAAACTGACGTTCATGAAAGTAAAGCCGCAAACAAAACCCAGCCTTTTAAATGTGTGTCAAGTTGTATGGACACACTTACATTTTGTCAGATTTTTCAACGCAAATTGTTTGTTCTGCGTTTGTTCCGGACGCCTACAAAATTTGAGCGTTTATTCCGAAAAAATAAAAAAGTTTTTAGCAATAATAATTAATAAGTGGCCAGCCAACTTGACGTCAAGTTGTAAGGACCACGTCTTAATAACAACATTTTGAGAATTTTGATTATGCCAATCGTTTGTTCTCGGTTTGTTCCGGACGTCTACAAAATTTCAGCGTTTGTTCCGAAAAAAATAAAAAAGTTATTAGCAAAAATAGGTGACTAACGAATGTCCAGTAGGGTACATATACTAGTGGCTGGTCACCTATTTTTGCTAATAACTTTTTTATTTTTTCGGAAGAATCGCTGAAATTTTGTAGGCGTTCGAAACAAATCGAGAACAAACGATTGGCATAATAAAAGTTCTCAAAATGTTATTAGGACGTGGTCCATACAACTTGACGTCAAGTTGGCTGGCCACTTATTATTGCTAATAACTTTTTTATTTTTTCGGAACAAACGCTGAAATTTTGTAGGCGTCCGGAACAAACGTAGAACAAACGATTGGCGTTGAAAAAATTGAAAAAAATTAAGTTGGTCCATACAACTTGACACACATGTCTTTTAGATATGAAATCAGTTTAACTTCGATGTCGTTATCTTACATGTCTATAACGCTTCAACTGAAAATAATAATAAAACGAAAAGTTTTCAATTGAAATAATTTATTTAAATATCATCAATACATTCTTGTGTTGTCAATTTAATACAAACATTAAATCAGTTCCAAGTTGTTTCAGTACAATGAGCGTACATTTAATAATACAGTAAATACACACTAAAGAAAAAATAACGAATAAGTTAAGGAGATGTATGTTGTTTTTCAACTACATACTTTAAAACATTAAAGCAAAAAATTTCTAATAGTTTTGGGAAGTGATTTGTATGGATCATAAATGATCTGCAATCGTTCTATATTGACATTAATTATTCAGTCCCATCTCTTTCTAAATAATCACAGCAGATTTTAAATCCTATCTATTTTAAAGGCCAATCATGATTAGAGCTGATAATTAACATTTTAAATGTATGTCCGTTATCCAAAGTATAAAGAGCTCTTAATGTTTACGTCCTGGAAGTAGTATTGTTCAGAGAAAAAAAATCACTGAACTAAAAAATTGGTACATTTTTCTGAAATTCAAATCAGAACGTGTAAGATTCTTTATATTTGGAAAAAAAGAAATGAATGAGAGGTAAAGTTCAGATTTTAACTACTGATTGTAAAAAACATATATTTAATACAAGATTTTCTTTAACTTCACTAGGTAATTAGTTAGGTTCAAATCTTGTTCTCCAATTTTAATTCCACTCACATATCAACTTAAAACTTTGCACACTAACTACGTAGTCCAGATGACAATATAATATTTTCATGTCTCAGACTTGATGATGGAATCAGGAGCGCGGTGATCAGACCCTATAGTGGTGAACAGTAGGTCTACCGTAATTATTAATTATTTTGTTTAACTTGAGGAGGTGTTTTCCACATGGATTGTTTTCCTTTTTAGTCGATTTTAATAAAAGCTTATTTCTTTACAAGCTTTTATTAATTATTATATATTCGGAATACTAAAACCAAGTTTAAGTATTTAAGGTAATTGAAAAAGTACGGTACGTACGCTCTTAAAAACATAACTTATTACTTTCGAGACAGTGGTGCAGATATTTACAATAAGTTGTATTGACAAACATTGAACACATTAGTACCTATATCAATAACAATTCAACTACTGCACTTACCCAAAATAAATTTGAAACTAAAGTCATCTGTATAAATGACCGACTGGCTTAACCAAGACCGTAGCCAGGGGGGATCAACAACGCCTCCTCCTTGAAGATTTTAATAGAAGTCAGAGTACATTTAGTCTGTTCATTTCCAAGATAGAGTAATTTGAAAAATACATTCCAACAGTGTCACTTATCTACAGCTTACAACAAAATAAATAGGTAAAAACGGTTCAGTACATTTGCAAAATTCGAAATTCGAGTTCCGACCGACCAGTCACAATTCAAGAAATAAAGGGACACGAGCTGATCACGCACGCAGGCCACTCTTACTTGAAAATGAATAGACTATAGGCACCTACTAAATTTTAAAAAAATAACGGAATCCGGAAAACGAGGTAGTAAATAATGTCGGACGGTCGGACCCACAAAATCCCACCCAAAGTTTTTTTTTGGCTACGGCCTTGGGCTTTACTTTCTGAGCTCTCTCTCTCTCTCGCCCCAAAGCCAACAAATTACAAGACACAAAGACCAAAGTGAATATCCAGTTCGGTAGGAATGGGCAAAAAATATCGATATTTTTCACCGATATTTTTTGTATCCATATATATCGACATTTAATTTTGAGTATCGAAAGCGATATTTTTTTATATGAATATTTTTTTATTCACATCTGTACTATAATATATTATGTACCAGGTAACAGTAGTTAAAATGTGATTGTCGTCTCGAGCATAAAAGAGAAATGCAAATTTGTTTCTCCTTTTAAAAAATTACTACAAAAAATATTAACATTGGTGATACTGCACGAACGATACATATTATATTTTTTGGAACTAAATCTATTTAAGAAACTATTGTATAATAATTAATAAGGTTTGTCATTTATTATTTGTTTGTTTTTGTATGGAATAAATAACCACATTGACAAGATGGGTAGAGACACAATACCTACTATAAGAATGACACCGAGACGTCATCACTCGACAACGGCTATTGTTCCGGTCTCCACCCTTGAGTATGGGTGGAGACCGGAACAATAGCCGTTGTCCAGTGAGTTCAAACTCGTACACGCCGTCTATGGAAAAAACCATTCGAGTGCAGCAGAGATGGTAACGGTTGCTAAGTGAGGGCGGTGCTTTGCTGCCAATAGGCTGATGACATCATTGTGTCATTCTAATCAGGCTCTTCTTCCAGTTCCACATGGCATAATATTATGTTAAGAGTTAACACTTTAGACAATATTTACAAGTAATAAAACATTATTATCCGAATGTCTTTAGTGAATTTTCTGCTCTGATACTTCATATCAATCTTCTGATGATATTCTGTCCTTATTAGGACGAAACTACCAGTAATTTTTAATTCGTTTCATGTGTTTTGAGTTCGATTTTAGGGTTCCGTACCTACCTCAAAAGGGAAAAAAACAGTATCCTTACAAGATCACTCACGTGTCCGTCCGTCGGTCATCTCCAATTTTCTCAGAAACCATGCGACGTATAAACTTGAAATTTGGCATAGTAATACGTCTTATTAACCCACATATTTTGCACTAGTTAAAGAATTAAAGAGAGGGCAAATTAAGTAGGTACTCGTTTTTTTTAAATTTTATAAATCATGTGGGATATCATTTAAAAGGGATTGTTATGAGGAATACAAAAATATTTTTTTCATAATTTTAAATAGCAAATTTCAAAAGATATTCTGAAAAATATGCGAAAATAGAACATTCACTCACCCTTATTTCCGAAACTTCTGAACCTAACAATTAAAAAAGTCAGGGATATAACGCCTTACTTAAAGTTTACAGGAAAACTATAACGAAAGTCCTAGGACCTAGGTCTTATAGATTTCTAGAAATTAATTTTACAAGCTTATGGTTTTATCTGCGTCAACTCCGATTAGTGTTACCAGATGTCCCGATTTTCAGGGGTCTGTGGACACGTCCTGATTCACCCTTGATCGGGACGCTAAATGTCCCGATTTCGGGTCAATCGGTAATTATAAAAAATTTAAACTCCGCGCGTATTGTTTTGTGAGTACGAATAGCTCGATAGAGGTATCACATTGTCTCGCTCTTTTCTGCCGCCGCGTTCTACGCTTGCAAATAGGATCTAAAAATTATGATGACGTTATTTTCACCACTTAATGATAAAAATAAACGTTGATTTAGAAAAACCTTGATTTTTTTTAGTTGTCCCGGTTTCAAAAGCAAAATCCCGATTTTTTTAACCTTCTGCCCCAAAAAACAATGTGCTATATCCGGTTCGAAAAAGAGAACCCTCAGCGCGCGAAACTAACTCGCACTTTATTAAATATAACTAGATCGTTCCCAGCATCACCAGTAGTTAATATTTAATTTCAAAATGCAAAATTATAGTTGTAACTTATAAGAGCCTTTATTAATAACACTAATGACGTGTTAATTTTCATTATAGAAAAACATATTTAATACAGTTGTGGCAGTTTTAAGTTTTAAATATTATATGTAAATATAAATATCAGAGATGTATTCAAAAATGTTATTTAAAATATTTATCAAGCATTATTTTTTATATTTACTGTATAAACAAAAATAGACACGAAAATCTAGGACAAATATGTAGGCCATATTCTCATTTTGACTACATCCCTGAGAAATCCAGTTCTACTATATTTTGATACTGTAAAATATAATTTATAAATATTTTATATTTCATATACTTATACCTAGACATAATAATCACTTCTTTATAAATCATTCTGGCAGTGAAATATTGGTAAAAAAACGAAAAATTACAAATATATTTTTAATATAGTCTTTGCTCTTTATTAACCTTTGATATCTAAATTGAATGTAAAGTTCTTCTCAAATCCCAGCCGTGAATATATTTTTATTTCAAATTTCTGAACTCTAAATAAATAGAAAAGTCTCCTGAATTAATATGCATATTTCAGTAATATTAAATCATAAAAACTCAGTCACTTGCAAATTACCGATTTAAAAAAAACTTTAATTTAGTGTTTGTTAGTCTTTACAGAGGTTTTTAAAGCAATACTAAAATTGTGTAAATTCGGAAGTAATAATTAAAAAGAGGTCGTCTAACATAAGCCTGGGCCTTTTTTTCAAACGGTTTTGATTGGAATTATCGTTCCGACAATCAGAAAAAATCTATGCAGTAATCTAAAAATGATAATTAATTCATTGTCGTTTAAATTTTTGAATTTTTTTTATTACAATTGGTATGCGTTCAATTTCGTTGCAGTACAGTTTTTTAAAAGGAACTAAGGACTGTGCTCCTATTCACAACGTGTTACAATTTATAATAATAATAATAATAATCACTTTATTAAGTTACAATAACCTCTTAGATGTCACAGTAAGAATTGCACCAGGTTTACGGTGCCATCGATGTCAATAATTTCTTTTCTCAATTTTCAAATTAATTATTTTTTTATCTATTATGTAATTATAAAGGACTAGTTTGTTTATAATATCAGATAAATAAAATTGTATCGAATCAAGTCATGGTTCAGTAAAATTGAGTAAATTCTACATTTAAATCAATATAGTATTAATAATTTATCTTGCAAAATGTTTCAAAAATAAACTTTTCCACTTTGCTAATTCTTGAAAATAGGCTTGAAATTTTTCATGTGAATTAAATTTTTTTTTAAATAGACAAAACATTCAAATTCCACCTCGAATTCGTACAAAAATAGGTATTTAATTTCTGATCATTGATCTTCTTTTATTATGCAGTTGTGGGACATTTCGAATCAAATCATTGACGAAATGAATTAAAAGTACCTAAGTAATTTTCATCATCAGTTTTATTTTTGTTACATAAAATTATTTAAAGAAATATGGAAGAAGTTCTGGTTTCAGAACAAGGTCAAATATTATAATTTACATTTACTGATCGTTTATAGTTTGGCAACAAAAATCTAAAACCCTCATGAATTTTTAATAGAACTCCAGTGCGTTTTTACGATGAGGGAAAAGCAGTGCAAAAAATAGAGACACATTTTCATATTCCAAATCTTCATAGTTTCCGGGTTTGTAGGCCGTGGTCCGATGGTATTTCTACCTGACGTTTTGTCTACAACTGCGGTAGACATTTTCAAAGGCGATGTGGCAGCGGTCGAAGTATCCTCACAGGTAAAATGTCCACCGCAGTATTATTGTAGACGAAATGCCGTAGCGGCGCTAGGGTTTTATGTTAGGGTGGGCCAGTGTTGGGCATGATGATCAGAAGGTGGCCCAATAAAATTTATTCCCAAAATTTTAGTGCTCGATAAAATTTTAACCCAGATTACTTGCTATAGAATTTACAAGAAAAATTGTTGACATTTTGAGAGTTAAAAACGTATTTAAATGATAACCTAGAGATTGGAGATTATGCCAAGGGGTGAGCCAAGACACTTTAAGGTGGGCCATGGCCTACCCGGCTCACCCTCTGACGCCGTCACTGACGAAACGTCAGGTAGAAATACCATCGGACCACAGCCTACAAGCTCGGAAATTATGAAGATTTGGAACAACGCCTGCCGTGAAAGTTACACGCAATTTTCATATTATTAGTCATAAAAACTATTAAAATATTTTGTTTTACAACTTCAAGTTTACTTTTACAATTATTTTTAAACATTTTTTTTATTTTAGATAAGCTCCATAAGTGACTGAAAATCAATGCATTCATTCAAGTTGGTCATAGAAAATTTCGGTACCAAACTGGCAATATGCACATTGCACACGCAAATGCAACGTCTAGTGACGTCACAGAACAAACAGGCACACATACAATACAAACAATATAATATATTATTTTATATATAATATCAATTTAATGTCATTGTCCTACAACGGACACTCATTATCAGTCTATCTCACTCATACACATTCGAGGAGCGAGTCATTGACTTGTTATACATATGACGCCTATCGAAGTAGACGTTTCGAAAACTCACTGCTTTAAAACAAGCTTTCAAAAAATGCGTAAATATAAAATCCATTTTAATTCTTCGCATTTTTTATTTTTTTTTGATTTAGGTCATTATCATTTTGTTTAAAACAAAATTATGATGCAATATAACATTTTTTATAACTCCTGCCTCTAAAGTTCAATATTCGAGCACTGTGAGGCGGGCGTGAAGAGACGTATTTTAGTAAGCGTGCGTAAAAGTACAGTCACCGTGCGTGAAAGTCCAAAGCGTGCGTAAAAGTACAATCTCTACATCTTATAAATTCAATATTTCCGCACTTTGTACAATACAAGCACTATTTACTGACTATCGATCAATGTGTTATTATATATAGTAACGCGCCTACAAAGTCCACATCATGAGAGAGTCATGTTTTTAATGATTTATACAGGAGTTAATAACTTTAATAAAAATAAACTAAATCGTAACTTAGTCTGTAATTGTAAAGTGTTAAGGACTCGAAGAGCGAATTTTCCGTTTTCATAATTTTTTTCCCTCTCTATTAAACTTTAGAAGCAGTCGTTATAAAAAATTATGTTCGATACGTCCGCTTAAAGTGAGATATCTAGTAGGCTTAAATTGAGGCACTCACTAAAGGGACTGACGCATACACAACGAGATTTCGTTGTGTATGCGTCAGTCCCTTAGCTCGTGCCTCAATTTAAGCCTACTAGAATACCTCACTTCACGCACACGTATCGAAAATAATTATTTTTATTCAAAAAGTAAGAATCATACTTATATTTTTTTATTTATTATATTGGTTTTACTGCCGAAAAAGCGATCATGATCAGTTTATTAATGGTTACATATTATATAAAGTTAAAAAAATTAATTTTAATATTGCACTTCCATTATTAGTTTGAATAGGTACATAGTTACTAAAAATGTGAACTTGGTCTATTTTTTTGAAATTATTTTTGACCTAAATCGCAATTAATGACCATTAAAATTATTGTCGACGGTCAAAAAATCAGTTTTGGAAACATTTAACAAGTGACTAGTAATGAGGAGTATCTGAGACCTCAACGGTCAAAAAAAGGTAACCATGCTGTCACAATATGTAATACGATAACACTGTAAATGTGCCGTCACTTTAAAAACCGATTAAATTAATTCGATTTAACATTATTAAGGCTTAGAATGTAATGGTCTCAGTTCATAAATGACCTCAGTTCGCTTGATATTTTTTACATAAATCTGGCATTTACTCCACACATGGAACTTCCATGACTTCATACTGGCTTAAATATGGTTATGGCTCAGCTGCTCTTTGTGGTTTTTTCACATGTGCCAAAACGCGTTGTGGTCCGTTTTTTCGCTCAATGAGCGTTTTCGATATTTGAGCCTAACTCTAACATAATATTATGTTGTGTATACAGGGTGTGGCTTAGAAAAGGTAACATAGGAAACATTTACAATGTTGTAGTAAGCTATGGGCCATAAGACCTAATGTAAATATGTAATAGATGCTTTGATTTTTTTTATAGCCACACCCTGTAGAAGCACAAATCTTAGTTTAATTATCCAGTAAATTTTAGATTTATGTCAAAACAATTTTTTCGAATTAAATCCAATGCTTCCCTACCATAGTAGAGATGAAGCGTAAAAATATCAAATCTTAAGCGACTGGATCTTTCGAAATTTAGCCTTAAGCCTTTGACTATATATTACAGTATAGGTACCAATTCCTATTGTATACTTGGCATAACTCTATTTTAAGTGTATAACAAACTTTAAAATTAACTGGAGTATATTTGACAGTATATGTTGTTTATTAGAACACAATAAATATAAGCACTAATGCTTTTGAAGACTTTCTGTATGGAGTATTCTCTTATAAATGACTATAAGTAGAATGCTTTTTAAAAAGATTTTTTATGGAACAATTCTTTCTATCACCAATAATACCATCTCACACAAAAAAAATTACAAAGCACATTACTCGTTGGATGAATTTGCGTTCTGGTAACTTCGAATAGTTTCTAATGATCGTATAATTGATATTCATATACTAAATGCTAGATTTTCAATTAGCACAGGTTAAACCGTCTTTTAGAATTTAGACAATAAATTATTATCGACGGTAGGTCACCCCAATTGGTATTTTTTTCCAATACCCTTTTAACACTATTCGACAATTACATTATAATAAACATTACGACAGTTGATAAAATACAATTTTTTATAACGCAATTATTAAGGAAAGTGTTATTGAAATTGGACAAAACTGTCAATAAACTTATCGGTCTTAAACCGTAAACATGAGCGTATCTTAGACAACTGCGGAATAATCTTTATTTATTCCGTGTAGACAAAGAAGTTGCTAAGTATAGCGACGTAGATATACAAATAAATATTAGTGGTAAAAATGCAAAGCGCAATAAACCAAGATTTATCCTATGTAAACCCAGGCTCAACACGTTTTCTTTACCCCTAACATACAATTTTTAAAAAGAAACATAAATATATAAGACTGTTAATATAATTTAATAATTAGGGAGCTCAATATGTCTAGAATAATACTGAGCTACCTTCTAGCCCTGCTACAAATCTATCTGTAAAACTGTAATTTCTTAATTAAAGTATCTTATTGAAAAATACCAAGAACACAGGAGATGTCAGTTTTTGATTTAAGTATAGTAAGTGAGCGGGAGTGAGAGAGATTTACTATAATAATTTATATTAGCCAACATAGAGACGTTTTGTTATGTGAATATTCAATCTTTACAATAAATTATTGTTTACTTTAAACATTGTGTTGTATTGTCAAAATACGGTAATACTTTTCAGAAAACAAACACAATATGATGGCTAGGCCGCTCACTAGTACAAGTTTCTATAAAAAAAAATTGTCGATTTAAACCAACGAAAAGAACATAGGAAGGAATATGGATTATTTAACATTTTGGTACACCTTTCTTATCTAATGTGAAATATAATGTACATTCTTTTTTAAATGTTTTTATTTGTTGATACGACCAAAATTTTTTTATACAGTTTGATCTTTCCAAAATCATGACGTCTCGTTTAAAAATCTGTAACAATTTTTTTCCTAAAAAAAGACAAGTCTCAAAATAATCTTCATATAAGTAATTTTAAAAAATGTGAATAAAGTTGTGGATATCTACGTTTCTTTGTTTACAATTACAATAAAATATTCAAAGTACCTAGGTACTTATTCATTGAAACATTTTTCCCTAATACACAAAATAAAACATGTTGCATAAGAAGTATGGTATTTTAAAAACATAATATTCTAAATATTTACTTGAATGATACCTTTTCTTTAAATGTGGCAGATATTAGCGTATTATACTTAGTAGATACCTAATGTTATAACACAATTTTATTTATTTTACCATTGAAAAGCTCTTATCACTTTATTACTGAAAAATATTTCTTGAGCAACTATTATAAAGCGCTACATAATCTCAGTAAGTTTTCGAACCTTAAATACGCACTTTAAACTCACAATCCATATTAAATTTTTTTTTATATTATCTAAACATTAAATTAATTTTCTTCGAATATTTTATTTACATTTAAATAACAAAAATAATATATTCACGTCGATGCAGAAATATTTTTTTTACTTTTTTATCCTGGCGCTATGATCTAGCGTCAGTACTAGATTCAGAATGCTCGGATGAGCTAGCGCTACTCGAATTTGGTTCTTGTGGCTTAGCTATTTTAGGTTTATATTCGGTTATAACAACAGTTACACTGTTAACTGTCACTTCACGGGTTTGTGCCGAACTGCGATCAACATTTTTCAGTCTAGGAGGATGACGTCTTTTCTTCAATCCTTTCCCGTGCACCTTTCTATCTTTTTTGGAATTGCTGCTCTGTGAAGCGACATATTGCTGCGGTACTTGCTGTGCCACAAGCTGTGGATTTATGCGAGGTTTACGTGTTGACGTGCCTTTTCGAACGTCACACATCAGACATTTAAAGGCCTCGGCTGTATTACGGTACGTGCAAACACTACAATCCCAGTAATTCTCTTCTAACACTTTTGACTGACGTTTTGTCCGCCGTATAGGGCTTTTCTTGTCCATTATTATTAGATTTTATATAAATTACACCGAGACAATACACTTTTGCACTTCCACACTACCATATCAACTGTCAGCCATGTTCTACCACAACAGTGATGCGCGCGCATCTAACAGCTGCTGGTTCGAAAATACACGATAGGTAAACGAATAACGGACTTGGTTCAAAGAACTGAATATCAGAATCGAATCATTCTTTATCGTTCGATTTAATAATATTAAAAGAATTATTAAAATGTACTCAAAGTTTAATTTTTAAACAATTTATTATTAATGTTATAATCTATATTATTCTTAAAAATTAACCTCCGATCTAAGAAGATGAATGTTATACTTATGTGTTTGGACTTCTGGTCGTAGATAGTACTTATGTTTGAACGTTTGTCTTTGGTATCATAACTCTTCGGGTGGACCGATTTTGATGCAGTTTTCTTTATACGACAGAACATTTTTACTTCCCACCTCTACTATGGTAGGGAAGTAATGGATTCAGTCCGAAAACAATATTTCGAGATTTTAACAGATTTTCACGTTTTGAGACCCTAGCAATCGTTTAAGATCATTTTCTGACTGATGTCTGTATGTGTGTGTGTATGTGTGTATGTGTGTGTGTGTGTATGTGGTCAATTTTTCGCCTTCGATATCTTAAGAACGGAACAACATACGGGCATGCCGATTGTTCTATTGTGTTTATCAGCCTTTAACTTAGATCTGATTAGATTTTGAGTCAAATCGGTTCAGTGGATCCTGAGATATTCAAAAAAACGTCCTCAATGTCACGTATTAACATAGGTAAAAAAAAATATAAATGAATTCTAGATGTTATAATATGAAAAAAATGTAAATATTTTTTTTCTCTAAAATGTATAGTTTTCGAGAAAAAAAATATTTTACTAAAAAAAATAAAAATTGTACGTAAATCAAGGTAACCATGATTTTTGCTATATTAAGCTAGCCATCAATAGATCACCAAACAAAAAAGAGGGCCATGCTTTTTTCAAAGAATAAAAATTAAATTGTGTTTTAAAGACCACCAACAGCTAAGGTTATTTGGGCCTAGTCAAAGAATAAAAAAAAGAGTGTTTATTTTTTGCAAATATTTACTAGGTGGGAAGTATAGGACTGGTCATCAGTCGAATTTTTTAATAATACGTCATAATGTAATATAGACTAGCTACGATCATTGGCGGCGGAATGACTTTTCTGAGGAGGGCTGTAGGTTCTACGTCAAAAATATTTCATTAAAATGTAAATACTTAATACATACATCGATTTGTTCATAATCTTATAGGTTGATATTTTTAAGATAGTTTAAATTTTATAGAGTAGAAAGATTTTTAAGAGTAGGGTGTAGCGATTTATTGATTTAAGGTTGCGAGTTGAATCAGTAATTTCGTTCAAATTGTCACTGATTCAAATTTGTTAATCTTTCATAAATTCTCCAATCTCCACTGCTACGCTCAAGCGTCATGCTAGGCTAGGTCATTCGTTTACCGACCGTACATTGCCGACTGCCGAGCGGTGCCAGTAGCTGATGTCAAAGTTTTTCGTTTATACCTATTCCATCTTTATTTAGTTGAAACTTGAAGCTTGTCGTCCTTGTTTAATAATATTGTAAACAAGATTGACACAACAGGTTTCAGGCAAAAGTGTCCGTGTGCATTGGACCTGGCATTTTTCTTTTTTTTTTTTTAAACCAGTGCGGCGCTAAAATAAACGAAATATTTAATGTGGTATGAAATATTCAAATTACTTTCAATGTGTTTAAAAAACAGATAATCCAAGATTATTGCCCTTGTGGTAATTTCTATTTCTTCAATTACGCCGTATTTTCCAGAAATTCAATTTTCATGTACAGAATGTACTCGTATCATAAGTCATGCTTCATCTCGGGAAAGAATGACGAATTCGAAGTTGAACCATGTGCATGATAGGCATTGGGCACAGAATTGATATTAGGGATGTTCCAATCCACCAAAAAGTATCGTTACTAGGTATCGATCTGGATCGTATTATAAAGTATCGATACAGTATAAAATCGTATTATAAAAGATCGATACTCAATATATCGATATATGTATTATCGATCCAGTATGCCAGAACATAATAACGAGCAAAAAAAACAACCTGTATTCGATAATAATTATGTATCGCATCAGTGGCGGCTCCTCTATGAGAGCTGCCGCACTGCCAGAAAATAACGCACAATTCAAAAAAAATATTGTATAAATCTGCATAATATGTTTTAATTTCAAATATTGTGTAAATCTGCATAATATGTTTTAATTTCATAATCACATAACATTATTATGAATGACGGCATGCCGCAGGCCTATATTCTATAAACAGTCCTGCAGGAGGTGCTGCAGTTTGTGTTGCACCTAAATCCAATGTGTTAAAGAGAGATGACTTAGTAAAAATGAGACAGATTTATACGCGTAAAAGCCAGAACGGGTGCGCAGAACCTAGTACAGTATTATTTTTCTTGGTTATAATACCGTATTATATAGCTATGCAATAAGGTGTCTTCGTGGTGTAGCGGTAACGTAGTGGCTCTATAAGCAATAGGTCTCGGGTTCAAATCTCAATACGAACATAGCTTATTTTTTTTTTAATAAATAATTAGATAAATATCATAAATAAATATATTTAATAAATTAATAATTTATTAAATTAAATTAATTTATTTAATATCTTTATTTTATTATTTTATCGTCTTTTTTACAAACGTTTAGTACTGGCACGCGGGATAAAATGTTCGGAGTTATTTTTGTTTTGTTATCTAAAAGAAGTATAACTTCTGACGTGCGTACATAGTACACACACACTCTTTTTTTTAATACAATAAAAAATATTGCTATTTAAAATCACTTTATTTACGATTTTAGCGCCAGCGAAATCATTGTATAATGTATAGACAATTAATTATTCAGATCAAAAAATACACTTAAAAATTGCATCAAATGTATTTTTGAATTTTTTTATTGTAAAAAAGCGTGGGGTAGTATGAAAATATGATACAAAGCACCCCACGCTTTTTTACAATAAAATTAATTATTTTTTACTTTTTAGTTCATTAAAGCGTGTTTTTCAGTTTTTTTAAATTATAATATATTTTTGCTTTTTAGTCCTGGAGATTCTGGTCAGGATAATGGGACAAACTTATGGAATTATTGTATTGTAATCGGTCCTTGATAAGTGTGCAAAGTTTCAGTTCAATCTGAAGTTTTTTGCTTTTTTTTAATCCTGGAGATCCTGGTCAGGATAATGGGACAAACTTATGGAATTATTGTATTGTCATCGGTCCTAGATAAGTGTGCAAAATTTCAGTTCAATCTGAAGTTTTTTGCTTTTTTTTAGTCCTGGAGATCCTGGTCAGGATAATGGGACAAACTTATAGAATTATTGTATTGTCATCGGTCCTTGATAAGTGTGCAAAGTTTCAGTTCAATCTGAAGTTTTTTGCTTTTTTTTTTAGTCCTGGAGATCCTGCTCAGGATAATGGGACAAACTTATTGAATTATTGTATTGTCATCGGTCCTTGATAAGTGTGCAAAGTTTCAGTTCAATCTGAAGTTTTTTGCTTTTTTTTTTGTCCTGGAGATCCTGGTCAGGATAATGGGACAAACTTATTGAATTATTGTATTGTCGTCGGTCCTTGGTAAGTGTGCAAAGTTTCAGTTCAATCTGACCGTTCAAAGTTGGCCAAAATCAAGTTCAAAGAAGTCGGTTACAAACAAGCAAACATACAAGTGAAGCTAATAAAAGCGTGTTTAAAAAAAAACGAACTGAATCTATGTCAATTCAGAAATTAAAAAAAAAGTTTACTTTGAGGGTCCACTTCCTCAGCAATGTGCCATATCGGTCATTAAAAATTGGTAAAAAGATTGTTTGAATTCATTTGATGAGAAAATAATTATTATTTGTCAGAACTATGTTATATGAGATTTGTTCCCATAGTATTTTTTCAAAGTTACACAAAATTGTCTACAACTACATTCTTCATTAACAGGTTTCACTCTTCTGGAGCATAGGAATCTCTGGCAATTAGATGCTGCAGTCGACTAACTTTTATTGATTTTTAATGAGTTTTCGTTACTGTAATTAGCAATTCTGCTTAAATAATAATACCACTGAATACGTGTCTATACCTACTTGAAATTAAAAAAGAGTACATTGTTAGGAACATAGGAACAAATTATCTCGTATGATAAAGAGTACAGAATAAACAAACTATTAAAATTATTTTTTTGATGTGAAACATCTTATGTCGGGCTGTGAACAGCCGCGTGAGGGGAAATATGCAACGGAATACAATGCAACGAAATATCAATGCAACGACATGTTCTCCTTCGCTGTTGTTCTCCCCACCACTGCGGCACTTATATTGTATGGGATAAATAATTTATAAATTAATTGTCTGGGTATATTAAGTTATACATATATCAGTAACAACGGCTGTCTAGACAAGTTCATCCGCAGAGTAGTGGTACCACTTTAGCCTTCTATGCATGGGGACTTGGGTTCGGAAACTCATGGTATCGTACAATTTTTGACGTTTTTTTTTCTAAATTCTACATGATATTTATTTATAACATTTTTTATTTTTGTTATATTCTTTCTTTGACAATAATTATAATTTTTTTAAATTTCACCAAAAATTAATTTTTTTGTTTTTTTTGAAAAAACGAAAATTTGGGAAAAATAAGGGTAAATTAGGGCAAATTAGAGTAAATTAGGGTAAATTGGGGTAACTTAAGACAAAGGGGGCTAAATAAAAGTAAATTAAGGTATTTAGTGAAAACTAGGGTAAATTCAAGAAATTAGGGTATACTAGGGTAAATTTGGGTAAACGAGGGAAAATTAGGGTAAATTGTGTTAAATTGTAAATTCTTATCTCTCGAACTACTGAACCGATTCTAAAAATTCTTTCAATTATTATCTTCGCAGGGGGAGAATGTCTCGCGGCGTTGTAATAAATCATAAATTATTATATCTGGAACTATTGAACCGATTTAAAAAATTATTTTACTAATAGAAAGCTACACTATCCCTAAGTGGTATAGGCTAGTTTTTATTTTGATAAATTTGTCAAGTTCAATAAATAAAAGATTCAAGCTATAAAAATGTTTCACATCTGCCAGGCGTCCCGCGACGGCTCACATTTTTTTTTAATAATGGGAGCTTCCAAATTCCTTCCAAAATTGGATATTGATCATACCTACACCTAGAGTGTTATAGTATTCGTAAAAAAACAACCACTTTCAATTATAGTGGGTCAACCTCATTCTAATACGTTGATTTAACGTTGAATCTTACCTCCAGAAGCGTAAGTTATGCACAAAATACGTCATATTACATAATTTTAGTTTTGTTTTTTTTCTTATCTATATTTAGATCATCAATAACAACATATTTTGTTTCAATTAATGAGCAGTTTTTAATGCTTGAGCACTCTGAAATATTATAAGAACATTAGCGTAAATTGCAGCTTCAGTGATTTTCTAATAAGGTGTTTTTTACGTTTTAAATATTTATATACAATAATATATGTATATATCAGATTTAAATAAATGTTATTTATATATTATAAATTATACATACCTATATTTATAATTGCATAAAAAAACTGGAATAATTGTTCTGGAAATTTATATTTTTTACTATTTTTATATAACATAAATATTTATTAATAATGCATTGAAAAATGTTTTAACTGGAAAATTATTATACACGATATTTACTCAAGCAATATGTTTTAAATTATCTAAAATAAATGCAAGATAATTCATACTGTTAAAACATTGATTACTTTTAATCAAAATTCACTACCTGATCATTTAAATTTGTGTTTGTAGCTTGAAAATATAAAATGAATTTAAAAATAACAAATTAGGTACCTAAAAAAATTGAGCATAAAAAAACGCTTTTCCAAGGAGTTATTTTATTTATTTATTGTAGATTATAGACGCGTCGATAACTTAGGTCATTACTCATCTTTTAAATTACGTCTTAAATTACATTAAATAACAACTAACTTCAAACTAAATAAAATCACAAAACATCCATGAGCGTAGGTGGGATTCGAACCCACGACTGTCTAGTCTAGAGGCTGGTACCAAGTACGCTATCCACTAGGCTACACTGCCTTCTCCAAGGAGTTATTATATAGTTATTAAAGTAGATATGTTGAGATTAAAGATGAATTTTTACTTTCAGCATGATGTTTTCACAAATGTTGTAGTTTTGAGGGTCCCGTACCTCAGAATGAAAAAACGGAACCCTTATAGGATCACTTTGTTGTCCGTCTGTCCGTCAAGACCCTTTTCTCTTGAACGGATGTCGGCTAGAGGTATATCAAGTTGAAATTAATATCAACTAATTAGTTCTACAACCTTATAATCCTGTAGAAAATTCAAACTTCTGATTAAAGATTTTTTTCTAGGTATAACTAAATTTAGTTGGTATAAATTATATGTTAGCTATTCCTTAAATAAAAAATGTAAAAAAAATCCCTCTTTTTTTGAAGTCGATTAAAAATATGCGACATTTAGACATATTCCAAGTCTTCATGGTTTCCGGGCTTGTAGGCAGTGGTCCGGTGGTATTTCTACCTTATAAATATACCACCGGACTACGGCCTACAAGCCCGGAAACCATGATGAAGACTTGAAACAATGCCGGCCGTGAAAGCTCGTACACTTGGATTTAGACATATTAATAGAGGTAGCTGAAAAGTCTCCTGAAATGCTGAGTCTCCCTCTTTGTTTCAGTAGATTGTCACCTTGTCTGGTGTCAGAAAAGTAAAGAATTCTCTGAATTCTGACTGTTCTCAAAAATCATCAAACTCTTTAGGTTGAAAATGCCGTAATATTATCAACATTAATTCAATTCCCATTTGTTGCAAAGCTTCTGAAATAATATTACATTTATCTAACGTTAGTAAACTTGTATTAAGGCGACAATATTTTGTGTTGATAGAATGTTTCACACACCTTCTTGAGTAAAACTATGTATAGTGGGCAGAGTATTTTCTCACACATATTATTTCTAACCTTATAGGGGTTCCCTGAGGGTTTCTATTTTATGCAACGATTGGCTCGCATGTCGGGTTCATATATTATAATATGGACCGTGGACCACCCCAACAACTCGGTCCTTCCAAGAAATGCATGTATATTGTATACTCATATGTGTGTATTATTATATGTATTATAATACCTACCTCTCTAAATTTTATTGGACTTTTTAGGTAAAGTACTATGTGCAGACAAAATATATTTTTCTTATTTTAACTGCAAAAAAATCAACTCGTAAAGAGTAAAATGATTTATTTTATTTGTAAGTACAAATAATTTGGGTTTTTATGCAAATGAAATGTCGCAATAGCGGGCTATCATATCCTAATTTGTAATTTCTTTAAGATCTTTATCAAAGAAACAGATAAGGTAAACACATTGATTTAAGAATATACAGGTGTCCATAAATATTTTCCAGTTTACCATAGAGCCGGCCTCAGCCATATACTAGCGGTACTGTAACACAGAACCCCGCGTCTAGGGTGGCCTTGCGAGGGTATCTCAAGGGATTGAAATATCCCCCTAAATACAAATTATTTTTTTGTAATAAATAATTAAAACAAAAAAAGTTTATGAAATCTTCAATAAATTTTTGTTTCGTTGTAGGAGCTTATTGAAAAGGGTCTCGCGTATAAACCTTGTATAAAGCCCGAAAATGTTTGGATCAGATCTGGCTTCCCAGGGCCGGCACGTGCGCCTGGTCGGACAGGCGATCGCCTTACGGCGCCATATTTTTAGGGCGGCATATTTTTGTAGCAGCGAATTTTTCGTGCGGTATTCTCCTTTTAAAAATGATTATATTGTTCGAGTTTTCACCGATTCTTAGTTCTACCTTCTACTACTAGATAAAAGATGTCGCATGTCGCCCAGCCGCTCGGCGCAAATACCATAAGTTGTAAAGGGGGTATTTACAAATTACAGGCAGCCAGCAGCGTTTATTCGTGCACTGTGTACGCATAGAATTACATTTGTTTTTTATTTGTTAAGTAAATAAAATATATCATCGGTTTATTAATTTTTTCAATATGTGGGGGGGCGGCAAAAGTTGTATTCGCCTTAGGCGGCATATTTTGACGCGCCGGCCCTGTGGCTTCCTATATTTTAGTAAAATCCTAGAACTACGGTACCATTTTTATCAAATAATATCAAGGTGATCCAAACTTAAAATAATATTCGTTTGAGAATCCGGCTGCATTTGGATTACTTATCAAAATGTTTAATTTAAGAAAATTGTGAAATTGAAAAATTTACTACATTTTTTGGAATTTGCCAGCCATGTTAATAAATAATCATATAATGTGTGACAAAGATACGCTGAGTATGCGTTTATGAAAAAGACAGAAGTTAAGTTACATAACAGTAATAATAATTATACTGCTACTATTAATTGATACGGAATGCAAAACATAACAAATTGTTTCCTATTGTTTACATTTACTTGCTCTATTAATTGTTCGTAGAAATTAAATACTAACAAAAACAAAAATAATGTAAGTTGATATTAATTTACTAATACCACTAATACTGACATAAAATTGTATTTTCATAGAAATTATTATGCAAACTTTGAATTTACATATTTACAATACAAATTATTTTTTTACTCTCTTATTATGCTCATGTATATCTACATTAAACAATGACAATTATTTTTAAAAAAATCAAATTTGATTGTGGAATCACAGGTGAGAAATATTTGGTCGTACTAATGATTGATCACTTTCTGTAAAATTATCACTTCAATTTAACTATAGCTAATGGCCATAGATGCCAAATTGCATGTTTTTTTTCTTGCGTTAATAAAAAAAAAAAAAATTTAACTATAGCACAGATAATTATAAATATTATAAATTTATTATAAGACTAGCCGTTACTCGTGGCTTCACGCATGTATGTTTCTATTTATAATTTATTATCTCCCCCTTGCGAGAAATTCTACCCCTGCGAAGCGAAGTCGGGCTGATTATATCACTAAGGGGTAGTTCAACTTTCTGTTAGTGAAAGAATTTTTAGAATCGATTCAGTGCTAGTTCCAGAGATAAGAATTTATGATTTATTATTCCCTCAGCGAGAATCTCTCCCCCTGCGAAGCGAAGTCGGGCAATGAAAGAATTTTAGAATCAATTGAGTAGTTCCAGAGATTACACCCTACATACAAACAAATTTTACCTCTTTATAATGCAGGCAAATGTAAATACTCAACTCGCGTCGGCGCTGCCCCAGAAGTATTTTGGGCAGTACAGCAGGCAGCGCGAAGAGCAGCGACAGTGACTCAATGTAAATGAGGCATATAATATCTCCATTATACTGACTCTAACTGTTCAACGTTGGTCAAAATTTCACAGACTGTATGTGGATAGTAAAAATACTCCCAGATCTATCTGTTTGTATAACAATGTATTATTATTGTTAGTCTGCTGTTATTTCTGTAAATTGTACAATGTATTTAGGCAATATTCACGTATAGCAAATAGCCATATCTACATATACATATTTTATAATAATATTGTAGGCTGTAGCGACTAATGAATAAGAGAGAAAGCGTATAAAATTTGGATGAAATGAACAAGGATAAAGGTGAATAAACATTGTATAATAGAAACAGAGATAGACTGATCGAAAGTTTGTTTTACGCCTGATTCACACAGAAACAATTTCAAGGCAAATATTGTCGTCGAGAGCGCTTCGTTCTAGAGTCAACACTGGAGAAGGAATGGAATTTTAAATTTGAATACTCTTCTCATTCTCGATTGTACTTTGCACCATTGTCACCGGAGTTGATGGCTGAACTTCTCATTTATGTTTCTTTTTTAAATATGTACAAAGGACGTATTATTTATTCGTCGTATTGAATATTAGTTTCATTTCAGTAATAATTAGAGAAGAAACAGACAAGTTATTTTAGATTTCCACTGCGAAATAATTCCCAGTTAGCTCAATTTTTGTATACACCTTCGTTATGGTGTCTTAAAAAAACCTGCAAAAAGCCCGGCATTGCCATGATATTCGAGGTTCAAGTTCACGAAAAACGTATTTTTGTGAACTTCTCGGTTCCATTTCATTTTTAGTAAAAAATGGCTATTATCAATCTTGTAGAGAACAACATTTTCTACAACTTTTGTATAAACATTTTTTTCTACGATTCATAGTTTTACTTATTTAAGTACCCGCGGCTTCCTCCCCCTCGATTTTACATAACGGGATTATGCTGATTCGTGCCTTATTTTAAGTCGAACTTTAAGCAAATGATTAATTATAATTTTATCGAAATTAATGCAGTAGTTCTCTAGTTATAAGCAACCAAACATACAAATCGACAACAGTCAAACAGACAGACAATGTTTTTCGAAAATTCGGTATTTATACTAGACATCAATTATGAAGACTATTCGTAAAGTAATTTTGTAAAAAAAATTACAGGGGTTAAGTATGAGTATACATTCGCATACCGTATAACGCACTCTACTAATAGAAGCCATACTTTTAATTTTTTTACAAAATTCCTTTACGGATAGTCTTTATAATAATTATTAATAAAATATTTGACATTTTATTTGTGTAGCAAACTTAATTTCTAATATTAGGCTGTCGCACTCATACGCAGCATAAATTACTATTGAATTGGTTAGCGCGCCTATTTTTGTTTTGCTTTACGCCCTAGAGTATAATGGGTCACTTTACATGCTGCATGTAATGCAGCTATTTTATGGGGGGTAGGACAAAAATAATAATCGTATCAGCTGAGTATACCTACTTAAAGAAAGAATTTAAAAAACTTTAAGATATTATAATTAATTGTATACAGAAAAGCTAAACAAGTATAACACAAGGAAAGGTAATAGAGACTTTTCTTAAGACAAAAGGAGTTGTAGTACGGGAGGCAGCGTTGTAAATGAGTAAATTATTTCATACCGGCTGATAATTATACCAATGTTAGTTCTCATCTCCATGATGAGATATCCGACCGTCAGCTGCGCCAGTAGCGGTGGGGGTGGTAACTAGAGGGTGTCAAAGTCGCTAAAAAAATTGGATTTTAAAATTATTTCATACCGCACCAAATTTGGTATGGTGATTCTTTATATAATAAACAATAAGAAAATAACCGTCAGCTGCGTAGATAGTGGGGGAAAGGACGTCAGTTTCGCCCTAGAACATACCGTGTCGGTAGATAATTTGGACGCCATTATAGATAGACGTCACGATGTGTTCATTTTGAAACATAGATGTCGCTCATTATAAGAATTTGTTCTCCAAAGAAACAAACCCCTCTGGAACAGTAATCATATTATAGTCAATAATATCCACAAACAGGAGTATAGCCATATTTTGATTTTAAATGATCACTGACTGTCATTTGACTTTGAGAGAGGCAAATATTGCCTTACATGGCCAAAAATTAAAGTTCCTGTCATATTATGACTCTTAACCTAAAAATAAAGCATTTTGTTGTAACAACTAATTGTAAGTCAATGCAGACGTCTAAATGTCATCTTTATTTTAAATGTTACTCTGTATATATAAAAGAAATCATAAATTTATCGAATTAAAAGCGCAAAACATTATTATTTTTACAGTAAACAATTTACCTTTTCAATGACAGATGCAAATAATGCGATAACTGTTCCAGAGGGGTTTGTTTCTTTGGAGAACAAATTCTTATAATGAGCGACATCTATGTTTCAAAATGAACACATCGTGACGTCTATCTATAATGGCGTCCAAATTATCTACCGACACGTATGTTCTAGGGCGAAACTGACGTCCTTTCCCCCACTATCTACGCAGCTGACGGTTATTTTCTTATTGCATATTATATAAAGAATCACCATACCAAATTTGGTGCGGTATGAAATAATTTTAAAATCCAATTTTTTAGCGACTTCGATACCCTCTAGCTACTACACCCACCACGGGTGCGACGACTGACGCTCACTTTGGTTGCTGTTGATACCTAAGCAATTACTAGAAATATGAATTGGTCGGTATGAAATCACTACCTAAAATGCAACGCTGCCTCCCGTACTATTGTCAGCGCATCAGGAGGAAAATTCTTGAAGAGCAAGCTGAGTTTTGTGCTGTAGTTCAGGCAGAGAATTTGCAGAAGAAATGAAACAAGTACCGTCAGCATACATGACCGTGCAATCGCAAGACATAGATAAAATGAGCGATTCCACTAAGTATTTGTCTATGTATAATCCTAATTTTTTGCAATATAGTCTACAGAATCCTCTTTTTAGGTTATATCACAGAAAAACGTATGCGATGTTAAATTGTATTTAAATCTTATTAGAAAATTTCTAATAAAAATAGATTTCAAATATGTTTCTATTTCTTTTTATTTATACGTAAAATTATGTAAAAAATTGAAGTCAGAAATTCTAAATTTCAAAATTTCGTAAAACTAAAACGGTAAATACTTAATAATTATTTCTTAACTTAGTATTGCAAAATATACTACTTTTTAATTATGTATGTCAAAATATGTATGTCAAAATTTACATTCAAAATAAAGTAGGTATAACATATAAATGACATAAATAAATAATAAATTGGTGTTTCTTTTTACAAAATTTCATAGCAATGAGTAAAAAAAAGAAGGAACACATTTCTAATAGAAAAAAAATCGTCTAGGAATCCAAAGAAAATGTAATGCCCCTACACGATGCTTTTTGTCCTATCTCGATAACTTGAACATTTTTTAATTACCTCTCTGACTTATACAGAGATATCGTCGATGATTAACCGTCATAGGAAGGCAGTATAACCTAGAGGATAGCGTATTCGGTACCGCAGCCTCTAGACTAGACTGTCGTGGGTTCGATTCCCACCTGCGCTCATGGATGTTTTGTAATGTTATTTAGTTTTAAGAAAGTTGTTATTTAGTGCAGCTGAAAGACGCTAATAACCTGAGATGTCGACGCGTCTATAATCTACATTGCATTTACGAATATATAGGCTTTGACGGGGTCATCTTCAAAAATAATCAAGATACAGGCCTGGGGAGTAATGTCTGGGACACTCTGTATAATAGTTTTGCTTTTTTATATACGACCTTGATCTGTTAAAAAAAATACACAATCGGTTTAAAAATATTGTAATAAATATACCAAAATATAATTTTACTGAACCTAAAAGATATGCATTGCCATTACCAAATGAAAATGTTTTTGAAAACTAAGCTAAACGAAATCAAAATGAAACAAACCAAAAAACTAGCCGTGAGGTGGGTCGTTTAGTAGGACTAAAGTGAGACCCTTGAGGTCAACACGACGAACTTCCCAGTTTGATAAATATTTAATATCAATAATTAAATTAGAAATTACACAGAAAAGTAATCATTTTAATCATTAAAACATAATTATTATTTATTTTTAACAATAAATTAAAAAAACGGCTGGACCGATTTTTATAAAATCTATGTCGGATCATATAATGACGTTAACATGCTTTGATAGACACCTCAACGAAGTTGTTAACATTTTTTTGAGCGAGATTTCGTATAAAATCTTATACTTTTTTTGCAGTCGTTTTATTTAAACAAAAAAAAACGGCTTGACCGATTTTGATAAAAAAAAATTCGGGTCTTGTTGATGTTAAATATGCTTCTATTTGCACCCTAACAAACTCGATATCATCTTTCCAAAAATAGTGTAGTGACCTTGAAACATAAAATTTTTTTATACATTTTGATTTCGATTTTCGAACCCATTACAATAACTTCCAATGGGAAGTTAATAAACACACTGCAAAACGTGTTAATGAATCAATTGGTGACTGTCATGGCTGTATGTTATGAAGCTTTAAATGAGAAAAAAATGATCCGCAGGCAACGCTTTCAATTGGTACAAAGTTGTAGAGAAAGTGGACAAAAATAAAGTAGTGTGAGTGCATAGGAGACAATGCATTATTTTAATAATATAATATACATAACATCACATTAGCACATTATTTGACGAAACGATAATGAAATAATTATAATGATTCTTTTTTTAAGTAATGCATTGTTGTATATAAGCCAAGGTCGCGCACACTAACACAGTCATAACAAACTATTTCAATTATGATTAAATTATAATTTAATGTTTTATTAACTTCACAGGTGTTACGCGTATAGTTCGTAAGGAAACATGACCTAATATTACTTGGCAATTACTCTATTGTTACTGTAAATTGCTGCTTGCTACGATCTGTACTGTGCGTAAGTTATGATTTATTTATTCTAATTATTATAATTATTATTTCTTTATCAGTCAATATACAGGGTGGTGACCGTGACCGCTGCACATAGGGATTTAACCCGTAAAATCAAACTTTCGCGATTTCCTGCTTCCCTAATTAGTTTAGGAAAAATATCTTCAAATAAGAGTTTTAGAACATAAAATTCTACATCTAAATCATTAAACAAAATTAATTTGGCATGCTTTGTAACGGCAGAAATTTGATATGAAAATGCCAAAATTACCTCGAAAACAGATAGCGATAACCATGGATCTTGAACAAAATGATTAGACAGCTAAAATGTCATCATTTTGTTCAAGTTCCATGACTATCGCCATCTGTTTTTGAGGTAGTTTTGACATTTTCATATCAAATTTCTGCCGTTACAAAGCATGCAAAATTAATTTTGTTTAATGATTTAGATGCAGAATTTTATGTTCTAAAACATTTATTTGAAAATATTTTTCCTAAAATAATTAGGGAAGCAAGAAATATATTGGACGAAAAACAAAACTTACATTTTTTATGCCAGCATTGCGGCATAAAGGACCCCGCACACAACGTATGGGAAAGTAGTCCCCATCAAATTGGCTAGAAATTTAGTATGTTGTTGTTCGGATGGTCATGATTAAAAGTCCTAATGAATAAAACTCACAAAAATCAATACATATTTTGATCTGAACGTCTCATTTTTTCAGATTAAGGAGAGGCTGCAGGGACTTCGGGAACTTTCAAACATGTTTTATAATATATATTCCATGTATGCTGCGTACGTATGCTTATACGACTCTGCAAGAGTGTCTATAGCAAGAATATCGCAATCCTGTATTACAAAAAAATCCTGTATTACAGCAATGTGTGTGTGTGTGTACGTAGCATACATAGAATATTATTATATATTGTAAAACATGCCTGCAGCCTCTCCTTAATTTGAACAAAATGAGACCTTCAGATCAAAATATCTCAGAACCTACTAATTTTGCGAGTTCTGCCCATTAGGACTTTTGATCAGGACCATCCGAACAACAACATCCTAAATTTGACCGAAACCACTTTTCCAGAATATATTGTGTGCGGGGTCCTTTGAATCTGGAGAGATGGGGTTTTTTCCACAAATTTGCGTAGTCGGAGGGTATGCCGAGCGATTTTCGAGTCAATTTTTATTTGTGCTGTGCTTTGAATCTAGCTTATGTACTCAAAGTTATAACTAAATAAAGAAGAGTTTAAAAAGTCTGGTATTATTCTAATAATTTATATCTCTAGTTAATTACAATAATTATTACTGTTATTTATAATGAATATAATTTATTGAAAACTTTTATGTATAGTAACATTCCCTTTATCTCCAAAACATTTGCTTCATGGTTAAAAACGTAATATGGTATTGCTACTTAAAAGCGGTAAAGTAACAAGGACTTTTTAATTCCAAATCAGGGGAGAATCATTCTATTTGATCTGACAACGCTGTGGTTCCTATAGACTGGAATACGCGTTTCCTGAATTTTCGACTGTTACTCGTAAACGGCTGGACTGATTTTACCACACTATAAATTGTTATACCCACCCAAACAATTCAACTTAGAATATTTTTTGCTCGGCTACATAAATTGGTTAAGATAAAGTTCTCATCAAAACTGACATTATCACGAGCGAATTTGCGGGCAAAATCAACATTTACGCGAGCGACCTCACGGTTACGGGAAAGGACTAGTTAAATAATATTATGATTTATAATAATATAATATTCCAGCATGTTACAAACACAAAGTTACGTATATTAACTCCTTATTGAAAAGTTAGGGAGATCAAATATTATAGTTGAAAATCAAAAGAACATTATCAGAACAGTAATTAGATTTACTATTCTGAAAATGTTTTTCTTTGTTTAATTTAATGTTAGTTAATTATTACTTACTACCAAATTCAGTGTTAATTATTTAACGAATTAGCTAATTCAGATAAAATAGTACCTATACAACAAATTTAATTATTAGATTAGGTATATATCACACGAAAAAAATCAGTTTTTTATTGAATTGAATTGAAAAAATAGAATTGGTATACGTAACTATTTATTCTTTTAGTTACATTATTAACTCAGCGATAAAAAGCAACCATTTCTCAGTAGTGATGCGCGATAGGAGATGTTTTAGTCGATTGTCTCGATTGTACAAACATTTCGATGACTCTCGATGGTTGTCACTTGGACTCGATTGTTATTGTTTCATAGTTCACCGAGACCGAGTCGCATAGTACTGAATTATACACGGTCGAGAGCCACATAATATGATAATATACAATCGTTCATTACTCAACAACTGTGGTCGAGTCGATGGTCGATTGTGCAGTAATCGTGTAACGAATTCAATAGTGAAGAGATCACAGATTAATAAAAATTCTAATGAATATTGCAAATCAAATTTTTAGTGTAAATTTTTTCCCATATATTAAAAAATTTGTTTTATTTCTTTATTACTTTTTCATCTTAAAAATATGCTTTGGCTTAATGGAAAATACCTTGAGACCAATTAATAATAAAATTATTGTAATATTATCGTATATTTTTTCACAGCTGCTAAAAAAAGCTTCATCCTTAATAATTATTTACCTATGCTCAAGGTTGCAGTACGTAATGTTACTTAAATATCGTAATTAGAAATACAACAATGGCTTCGTTTTTCAACGTACGATTTCTCCTTAGTTATGATCCGTATAGTGTCCCAGTCCATCAAAAGGATTCTGTAGTCTTTTGAAAGACATGAAAACCTAACTACTGGCACTTTCAAAGTTCAAATTTGTGCTATTTTTATTCGGAAGTGAAATAGGTACTATACTTTCTGTAAGAAAAAATTTAATTTTTAATGACACAAGAGGTTTAATTAAAAGATCTTTTAACTAAATTTTAATTTGTTCTATCTGAATGGCGACAAATATCTTTTTAACCGATTACAGACTTCAAAAAAGGAGGAGGTTCTCAATTCGATCAGTACGTTTTTTTTCATATAAAATCAACATCTTGGCATAACTTAGATCAGTACTTATTTTGTATAAAAAAATCAATAATAATTGACTCAAAACTGTTATTCTAGGACCTCTAGGTACTAATGTTGTTAAAACTCGGCGGAAGTGTAATTTTTTAAACAATGCTCAAGGCTTACAAAATTTAGTTTATTTGTAAGACCGTATAGTTTACACTACACACCAACATACCTACGTCCGGCAAACAGTGATTCTAGTTAGTGTCTAGTGATGCCCCTGCGTCCATTTGTAAACGCTGGGCAAAGTTATGAAGTTTTTCCTGTATATGAACGCCGCGGTGAACTGATACGCTGTTTACACTACACACTATTGAACTTACTTATTTAAATGTTATAAATTGACATGTACTAAATAATATATAATTTGCCATGGTTACACCGTTAGCGTTAATAGTTAACACGAACGTTAAACGGCCCGAATTCGCATAAGAAGTTTTTTTTTATTTAAATTGCGTTTTTGGGGAAAAACACTTTGTTCTCTTATTTTGTACATTTTTTTAGTTTAACAAAATATACAGTTAAAAATGAAGTTGCCTAATTCGGTGATTGATATTTCATTTTTATCAATTTACAAAAATCTTTACACATTGTAAACATTAATTTCTGATTAGATATTATTTTTAAAAAAATGTCTGTATCTGTCTGACATAAAAAAACTCCAGACAGTCGAAAAATAATGAATAGTTATTATAATTTTGTGTTTTACACAAAAAAGTGCATCAAACTTTCGTATAGTAGGTATACACAAGTTAAAAAGAAATAGATATAAAGTTCTGCTGCAGTGTTTTGTTCGTATAAAATGCCTTACATTAGAATGAGATATGCGCACATGTGCGATGTGATCAGTGCCGGGGGTGACCGGGGGGCGAAAGGGGAACCTGTCTCGGCAACATTTCTTGTCAAGTTGTCGCTATAGCGAACATTACATTCTGCTTTATAGATGTTACTGGCAATTCTAAAAGTTAAACTTCCACCTCGGTTACTCTGTACTCACATTCAGCCTCTGCTATCAAGTTACCACCCACTCGATTTTTAGTTCGAAGCATTTTTAACATTTCACGTATTGATTAGGATTACAACATGTACAGATGTGTAACGTAAATTATAAATTACAACACTGGAGCCAACCTCTAATATTTATTGTCGATAAAAAAGATAATAATATATCACGTTTTAAAAATTTTGCTACTATTTACGAATCAATTGGAACTAGTTATAATTATAATTATGTATTTATTATATTAATTTTTATGGAAGCTACCGAAAATGTTGCCGCGAGCTAGGGGCCGTTCAAGTATTACGTAACGCAGTTTTTGAAGATTTTTGACCCCCCCTGCCCCCTGTAATGCGCCGTAACGGTTCGCTTTATCCCCCCTTTCTAAACGTTACATAACACCTAAGTGACCATTTTACCTAAAAATGTCAATTATGCCGCGCAAAATGCCGGAAAATCACTAATTTTAACAAAACCATAATGTTACGTAACGCGTTGCTTGAACCCTCCTCCCCGCTCTGTAACGCACCGTAACGTTTTACAAGACCCCGTCCCACCCAAACTGCGTTACGTAATACTTGAACAGCCCCTTACCGGTAGCTTGCGATCGACGGTTTAGCGACCACTTGTCATGCAGGACCGATTTGTATCGACATGTTGGTTACGCGGGTTTTTATAAAACGGCATACACCTGGAGCACATAGTCCATAGTTGAAGCTTAGAAATACTTTTTAAAAAGTACTGTGTGTCGTTACACACGATTGAAGTGAATACTTCTTACACTGAATTAGTTCAATGACGTAGCAGGGCGAAAGAGAGAGAAATAAGACCATAGCGCTACCTATCGTGGACTTGCGTCGCACTACTCATTACTGGTACGGCGGACAGAACTCCCCGTACCCCGCTTCTACTTTTCATGGAAATTAGTGAGGTGGGGGTGTCATCTTTTTCGCTTTGCGCAAACCTTTCCAGAAACACACAACACGTGAAAAATAGCAGTACATTATGTATAATGTATATACAATAATAATACAAGATGTCATATGCTCACTGCAGCACAATACAAGTGAGAACTGGAAAAGGTAGGGCCCTCCCTAGAGGTTGAGCCGTTGAGGCCCCGAATCAGTCACCTGAGCCCTCTCCCCACTGCAAAATTCACCGAGTAGTGTAAATATTGTCATTTGGTTTTTAGGACAAGCTGCATTCCATTCAACCATTGCAAATATTCTTGAAACTTTTTTTACATTAAACTACACGATCGTTTTTAAGGAGGCCGCTATAAGAACAAGATAAAATAATGTAGCTTGGGTACTGTATCTTTTTTTAAACCTAGGTCAGACTTTTACGTAAGTCGAGAACTGCGTATATTTACCAGCTCAGCGGAGAAACGCAGTAAAATTGTGGTTCAAACATCTCATTCATGAAAATAAACTTCGATTACTCCATGATATTGTCTTGCCTTCAACTATTGAGATTTACCCAGAACTTATATATTGCAATGTATATATGTGGATATTTGTGCTCTGAAACAGTGATTCCGAACTTGTTTAACTCCAAAAATTCACCTTTCATTGAAAACTTTTCTTCACCTCACGAAATTTACTTATATCTAATGACGGAACATCTATATCTAGGCTACACCGCAAATTGAGCTATATGCATATATAATATTTGAATGAGCTAACAACTATAAAAAAGTAAATAAAATACATAACAAAAAAAAACATTTCAAAAATGGAACATCGATGCGTTCATAACGTTAGCATTATTAACATGAGATAATTAATTATATGTATCGCCGCCCAGTGAAGAATCTTTGTCACCCAGTAAACCTATAATCCTTCCTTGAGATTAATAGCGCGTGCTTGCCATTTAAAAAAAATTTAATTAATTGGCAGAAATTTCACATTCTGTACTACTTCAAGAAGATTCTTTTAAATAATATGCTCTGGAGTTATCGATAGAATATAAAACATTAGAACTTAATTAAATTATTAATTATCGTGTATAAATTGTTATCTAAATAATACTGTTGGTTATCTGGGAGAACGGCAAACGGCAGTACCCCTGCCGAGTCGAGCACTGCCTAGCCTACCTTTTCTCGAAGCGATTCGGTCTGGATAACACTTCAAGTCTCAAATTTTCAGGATAGGTTGAAGTCACAATCGTTGAGCGAAACGTCACAATGCTTATGTGTAATGCACCAAATGCAATTTTTAATTTTTATAGCCCAGCTACTTTCGATTTTATAAATACGCAAAGTCCATAGATTTCGTCACTCACTCACTGATGATCATCAAAAACCTTTAAAGTACTACCCTTAGTCCTATAGAAAAACTGAAATTTGGTATGCAGCCTGGGTTTTGCGTATAAGTAACGAGGAAATTAAAAAATCTGTGATTTACTCCCTCCAACTCCTCAAAGTGGTGGTGCACATATCTATAGGTATAATAAAAAAAAGATGTCTAAATGAAAATTTGGCATGGCTACGTTTAATGTATAAGAAACATCCTACAAGAAGAATTGAAGTCCCATCAAAAACAATTCTTGCAAAAATAAGGCTAAGTCTCGTGATCGCATAGCAGCAAAACATTATGAGATCTTAATAGAGCCAAGTCCAAATACAGTCGAACTTCGATAACTCGAATAAAATTGGTTGGCAGTAGCGTCAAGAGTGAAAATTGATATTATTTGATAATTCGAAGTCTTGATACCTAACTTGATTTTTTTTTGTGACAAGTCATGGTTCATTTATTTATTTATTTATTGTAAATTATAGACGCGTCGACAATCATTAGCGTCTTGTTTACATCAAATAACAACTCACTTAAAACTAAATGACATCACAAAATATCCATGAGCGGAGGCGGGATTCGAACCCACGACAGTGTGATCCAAAGGCCGCTACGCTAACCGTTACACCACCCTGTCCTCTAGTTATGGTTCGAGTTATCGAAGTTCGACTGTAATTGTAAGTGAAAAGTATATATTGAAATCATAAAACTTGGCTTAATTGAAAGTTCGCTAAGAGAATAAAAGACGATTGACTAAAGCTATAGGCCTTGCAGCGGAAGTAAAAAACTTTAATTCTGTTAGTTAACTTTGAAGTTGACTAAGTTTTAGATTTTACTACCTTTCACTTACAATAAATAATTTGGACTTGGCTCTATTTTAGATCTCATAACGTTTTGTTGCTAAGCGATCACGAGACTTGGGCCTTATTTTTACAAGTGTCACTGTAGAGTAGTTGTCAACTCAGCCACCGCGAAAGTGGAAGTTTCGGGTTAGAGTCCCGACGGTGATATAGGTTTGAAAAATGAATTTTTCCATTGTTGCATCATATTGTTACGTCATTTTCGATGGGTGTTTCTAACACAAATGCAAACTTTCATTCATTTGTATTATTATTGTTGTTGTTGATTTGTTGATAGGAGTATTAATCAATTCGTATCAGTCCTTTATTAATTCGACGTTCCGCAACATACAAATTTTTGAAAACTCTGTTGTAGAGTGTAGATTGTAATGTTGTTTATGTGTATGTACGTTTATATTACGTACGTACTATATGTATATAAGATAAAAATTATTTTGAGTTTTTTTCCGTTATTTTTAACCGGGTTAAGATATCCTGCAGGCGGAAATACTACTACGTCATGATATGTTAATACTTTCAAAAAGTTTTATCACTTTGAACTTCACAAGGATTCGAAATACCAAATTACAAAAAGTATCCATTATGATATTTTCATAGAACATGGCGCAACATCTGGAACCTATATTTTTTCTTGGTTCTTGATGTTTCGCCGATTTTGTTAAAAGTCTGTCAATTTAAAAGAACTCTGGACTCTTCTAATATATGCAGATATTTTCTAAACATGTGTGCGGATAAAGAAAATATGAGAAAATATTAGGTTAACGTAAAATTTTGTGTAGTTTATAATGACCATGATATTTATTATCTGAAGCAGATTAGAAGTTATTAGGAACGCTAATGACCTAAGTTGTCGACGCGTCTATAATTTACTATTAGGAACTTATTTTTAACTTCCCATTGGAAGTTATTGTAATGGGTCCGAAAATCGAAATCAAAAAGGAAAAAAAATTTTTATGTTTCAAGGTCACTACACTATTTTTACACTACTTTTAGAAAGATGTCTCTGTGTGTGTGTGTACGTACGTACGTACGTATGTATGTGTCCATTTCTTTCTAAGACGAAATCTCGAGAACGAAAAATGATATCGATTACGTTGGGGTGCCAATCGACGCGTATTAACGTAAATATGATCTGAAAGGAATTTTTTTTAAATCGGTTCAGCCGTTCTTTTTTCTTAACCAAATAACCTCCGAAAAAGTAGATTTTACACAATATCTCGCGAATAAAAAATTATATCGACTTCGTAAGGGTGTCAATCGAGGCGTGTTAACGTCATTTTGATCCGACATAAATTTTATAAAAATCGGTTCAGCCGTTTTTTTTTTTAACTTCCCATTGTTAATTATTGATGTTTTAATGATTAGAATGATTACTTTTCTGTGTAATATCTAATTTAATTATTATTATTAAATATTTATCAAACTGGGAAGTTCGTCGTGTGGACCTCAAGGGTCGCACTTTAGTCCTAATAAACGACCCACCTCACGGCTTGTTCGTCTTATAAATTGCGGTTTTTTTATTTTTATTTTTTTTTTGTTTTATTTATTATTAAATATTTATCAAACTGGGAAGTTCGTCGTGTGGACCTCAAGGGTCGCACTTTAGTCCTAATAAACGACCCACCTCACGGCTTGTTCGTCTTATAAATTGCGGTTTTTTTATTTTTATTTTTTTTTTGTTTGTATGGGTGAAAAAATTAAGATAAAATATGAGTTTTTAGAAATTGTAGTAGTTACTGTTTCTAAATTGCAAAACAAAACTTAAATAAAAACGTTACTGAAATTAATTACAACAAGCCGTGAGGTGGGTCGTTTATTAGGACTAAAGTGCGACCCTTGAGGTCCACACGACGAACTTCCCAGTTTGATAAATATTTAATAATAATAATTAAATTAGATATTACACAGAAAAGTAATCATTTCAATCATTAAAACATCAATAATTAAAAAAAAAAAAAAAAAAAAAACGGCTGAACCGATTTTTATAAAATTTATGTCGGATCAAAATGACGTTGACACGCCTCGATTGACACCCTTACGAAGTCGATATAATTTTTTATTCGCGAGATATTGTGTAAAATCTACTTTTTTGGAGGTTATTTGGTTAAGAAAAAAGAACGGCTGAACCGATTTTGAAAAAATTTCTTTCAGATCATATTTACGTAAATACGCGTCGATTGGCACCCTAACGTAGTCGATATCATTTTTCGTTCTCGAGATTTCGTCTTTGAAAGAAATGTACACATACGTACGTACGTACACACACACACACACACACACACACACACACACACACACACACACACACACAGACATCTTTCTAAAAGTAGTGTAAAAATAGTGTAGTGACCTTGAAACATAAAAATTTTTTTTCCTTTTTGATTTCGATTTTCGGACCCATTACAGTAACTTCCAGTGGGAAGTTAAAAATTAAAAAAATTCGACTGATGACCAGTCCTATACTTCCCACCTAGTAAATATTTGCAAAAAATAAACACTCTTTTTTTTATTCTTTGACTAGGCCCAAATAACCTTAGCTGTTGGTGGTCTTTAAAACACAATTTAATTTTTATTCTTTGAAAAAAGCATGGCCCTCTTTTTTGTTTGGTGATCTATTGATGGCTAGCTTAATATAGCAAAAATCATGGTTACCTTGATTTACGTACAATTTTTATTTTTTTTAGTAAAATATTTTTTTTCTCGAAAACTATACATTTTAGAGAAAAAAAATATTTACATTTTTTTCATATTATAACATCTAGAATTCATTTATATTTTTTTTTACCTATGTTAATACGTGACATTGAGGACGTTTTTTTGAATATCTCAGGATCCACTGAACCGATTTGACTCAAAATCTAATCAGATCTAAGTTAAAGGCTGATAAACACAATAGAACAATCGGCATGCCCGTATGTTGTTCCGTTCTTAAGATATCGAAGGCGAAAAATTGACCACATACACACACACATACACACATACACACATACACACACACATACAGACATCAGTCAGAAAATGATCTTAAACGATTGCTAGGGTCTCAAAACGTGAAAATCTGTTAAAATCTCGAAATATTGTTTTCGGACTGAATCCATTACTTCCCTACCATAGTAGAGGTGGGAAGTAAAAATACCATATCTAAAAAGAGGCGGGTAAAGCACGATAAGTGTACGTTTTCATTTTTCGTATTTTTACTGAATATAACATCAATTTTTTTCAGTAAAGAAAAATTTGAAATTTGACATTTAAAATAAAATTTGCATATTTTTATGTAAATTTTCAGAGGAAAAAAATACTAAAAATTGAACTTTGTATCGTGCAGATTATTATGTGTGTCAAGTTGTATGGACCAACTTAATTTTTTTCAACTTTTTCAACGCCAATCGTTTGTTCTACGTTTGTTCCGGACGCCTACAAAATTTCAGCGTTTGTTCCGAAAAAATAAAAAAGCTATTTGCAATAATAGGTGGCCAGCCAACTTGACGTCAAGTTGTATGGACAACGTCCTAATAACAACATTTTGAGAACTTTTATTATGCCAATCGTTTGTTCTCGATTTGTTCCGAACGTCTACAAAATTTCAGCGTTTGTTCCGAAAAAATAAAAAAGTTATTAGCAAAAATAGGTGACCAGCCTATAGTATATGTACACTACTGAGTATACGTTTGTAATTTTACTTTTGACCAGTAGTGTACATATACTAGTTGTTGGTCACCTATTTTTGCTAATAAATTTTATTTTTTCGGAACAAACGCTGAAATTTTGTAGACGTCCAGAACAAACCGAGAACAAACGATTGGCATAATCAAAATTCTCAAAATGTTGTTATTAAGACGTGGTACCGTTGCCCAAAAGAGGCTAATCAAATGTATATAAAACAACTAGGTAGATCAGTGTTTTGAACTTTAACAAACCTGTCGAAAATACTTCAAAATACGCTAATTTTTTTTTACGTGTACGGTGTAGGTACATATTGTGTTGAATTTAATAAGTTTAATAAAATAATACCTACTTAATATTGTTGTATAGTGTAAAAGATTATACGAACAGAAAAATAGATTATGCGTGATATTATTGTTTGATATTTCGACATTTTGAGAAAAATATCCAAAACTGCTACACAGGCCTTCATGGTTTGTAATCTACAATCAACCAGCCAGTTTTAACAGACATTTTATAATTAAACTGTCTTATCTTTCTTTACACTATTTGAGTTGTACGATCTTGAACGCGATGTAAGTGGACCAGCTCAAATATCTATCCTGTTATAATTACAATCATATACATTGTTCATCTGATTCACCGTGCCATACTGGTGCCTTGTGAAATAACACGTGTGAATTCTGATCGGAGTTCTCTAACAAACACGATGAATACTTTTGCTGGGCAACTATTCTAAAGTTATGTTTATAGACTACTATAGGCACTCTCCTCGCAATTGGGCAATTTTAAATCGGTTTATATTTAAGGTATGGTCCTACAGACATCCAAAACCGAACGTCATAAGTGTACTCAATGCAATTTTTATTGTTTTAAAATCCAACAGTCGTCTCAGCAAATCCCAGATTGTTAATCAGTTGTTCCAGCAGATTCGCAAACCGTTTGCTGACAATCACACTGTAAGAAATGAGAAGGCCGTTTTCACAGATTATCGATGGTCCATTTGTAGCCAGCGATTAATCTGGTTATAGGCACACAAAGAGACAATGGCGTCGCAAACAGGTATCGCCTGCACATCGCGTACATTCCAAAAAAACACATTGCGCATGTGTGGTTACTAATTTTACATTAATTTGTTTTGTATTCATCCATTTTATGTATGTAACTATACATTTTATTTTGTAATTTTTACACACTTTATTGGAATATTACACAAATTATGTAATTTTAATTTACTTTATGTAAAAATCACAAATTTGTTTAACTTTACAGTAAAAGCCCAAGTTTTTATGAAGTTTTCTGTGTAAATAAATAAATTATAATTTAAAAAAACTAAAAAACACGCTTTGATGAACTAAAAAGTAAAAAATAATTAATTTTATTGTAAAAAAGCGTGAGGTAGTATGAAAATATGATACAAAGCACACCACGCTTTTTTACAATAAAATTAATTAGTTTTTTACTTTTTAGTTCATTAAAGCGTGTTTTTTAGTTTTTTTTAAATTATAATTTATTTTTGCTTTTTAGTCCTGGAGATCCTGGTCAGGATAATGGGACAAACTTATGGAATTATTGTATTGTCATCGGTCCTTGATAAGTGTGCAAAGTTTCAGTTCAATCTGAATTTTTTTGCTTTTTTTTTAGTCCTGGAGATCCTGGTCAGGATAATGGGACAAACTTATTGAATTATTGTATTGTCATCGGTCCTTGATAAGTGTGCAAAGTTTCAGTTCAATCTGAAGTTTTTTGCTTTTTTTTAGTCCTGGAGATCCTGGTCAGGATAATGGGACAAAATTATTGAATTATTGTATTTTCGTCGGTCCTTGATAAGTGTGCAAAGTTTAAACTAAATCTGACCGTTCAAAGTTGATCAAAATCAAGTTCAAAGAAGTCGGTTACAAAACTGACAAACAAGCAAGCAAGCAAACATACAGGTGAAGCTAATAAAAGCGTGTTAATAAATAATAATGTAAAATCACTTACAAAATCCAGCGAATTCTACCTTAACTTTCAAGGTATTTTTACATTCATTTTTTACAGTGCATAGAAAAGTTTGTGAATAATAAGATGATACGCAAACTTTTAGGAGGAAGACGCATTAGGTACCGAATACCTGCAATCAAGGGCCAACGCACACATGCTATTTTTTGTGTCGAAAATGCGAAATTTTGGATCTATATCGCGATTTGACATTACTCTGCTAGGAACCGAAATTTCTCGTGATCAGTTGTGTATTTCAGCAAAGAGTGCACTATTGGTAGCTACATCTGACGATCTCGAAGCAACTTAATTGCAAAATCGTGCGACAAAAAGTACCATGTTTGCGTTGGCCTTAATGCAGTAGAACTGCAGAGGGTTTGACGAGAGTTTTTGAAGTTACCTGTTTTGTGTTTTAGCGTATGGTAAACACCGCGTCAACTATTCCAACTAACAAGTTTGAGAGTAGATATAAATTAGCGCACACGTAATGAAAAAGTCAGTAACTTGTCAGAGACAAATGCGTAATTGATTATAGTTTTTTGGTATAGAAACAAACCTTCGAGGTAGTAGTGTTTATTATGGTCTTTTCCAATCTAATATCACCTATGGTATTTTGCTGTGGGGACATGCCCCTGATGCTGTAAAAGTGCTCCGACTCCAAAAACGAGCTTTGAAAATAATGACTAAAAGTAATTAACTTAAGAGATTCTTGTAAACCTTTGTTTAAACAGCATAGTATTTTAACTTAACCATCCCTTTTTGTTTACGAAAATTTGCTCTATGCAAAACAAAACTTTTCTAATTTTCAGTTAGTTGAGGAAATGCACTCTTAACAACTTGACACTTACCTAAACTATACTATCAACTTTCAGTTGCGATAAGAAATTTACTAATGAATCATAATTTAAAAGAAATTAGGCTTAAATTATCAAATCAACCATTATATTGTTACAAAACTGTTTTCTGAGTTGGCGGAATAAATATTTAGTTACAATAATTAAAAATACAATAACAATAAATGCAACAACGAAAAGTCAATTCTAACAATAAAAAAACTTAAACGGTAATTATTGAACTAAACGAGCCACTTAAATAACTATTAACAAATAACTATATATACAAGGATTATTTATTTGTAATTATTTATGTCACTGTATTTATATCAGATTTATTTCGCTGTTCAACACTGTCACAGTACATTCTGCACTGACTGATTCCCGTTGACTGATCAATATTTATATCACTGCCCCAACACGACACACTCGCCGTTTATATACCTGCGTGCGGTGTACGCTCATTGCGTCCTCGTATTCACTAGCGTTGTCTAGAATCTTCGAAACCATTCCACGCTTTACTACTGTGACCTTTCTTTCACTACAGAAACGGAGAAATGTCCAGACTGACAACTCGGGTATATTTATTAATTATTTAATATCATCAGGCGTCGCAGTGTGTATACTTAGGAGCTATAATATGGTGTCCTACTAGTTAATACTCTCTGGCCTAGTACATGATGTCACCGAAACCACAGGTATAGATAATATTTGTCTCACATATATAATTATTCTACATTCTAATTTAAATAAAAAATAAATAGTAACATCGCAATAGCGAGCTTCCTCCTGACCCTGTCACATTTTTGCACATGGGACATAGTACTATGTGAATGACCTCTTAAAAGCAGTGTTGGCTTGTACTTTTTTAATAAATATGTTATATATAAAAATGGATGAGTGTAACCTTTACATGCTGTTGAAGCAAAAATTATATAGCATGTAACCCGGTTACATGTGAACCGTAACGCGTAACGGCCTGACTTAATCTACCGTGAAAGTGAAAAACGCGGCTAAATAAGTTTTACTTCAAAAATAATTTTAATACATCTAAATAAGCTTCATAGTTCAACTTCATTTTATACACTTAAATAAAATTTCGGTAAAGTCTAGATTATCCGATATAAACAGGAAATGGCGGATGCAGGATGAAAGAAGCGCCACTACAATTATTACTTACAGAAATACTTGAGGATAGAGTGGTGTAACGGTTAGCGTAGCGGCCTTTGGATCACGCTGTCGTGGGTTCGTGTCCCACCTCCGCTCATAGATGTTTTGTGATGTCATTTAGTTTTAAGAGAATTGTTATTTAATGTATTTAAGACGCTAATGACGTAAGTTGTCGACGCGTCTATAATCTACAATAAATAAAAAAAATCAGAAATACTTTCCAATAACTTTTATACAACTGCTTGTACTCTAATGTAAATTTTTTGAGAAATAGATTTAATATTTCACTGTTTACAGATTTCACAATGACCCTGTCCAACTAGTTCTGGATGCACTATATCAAACAGACTGCATTGTGTGTATGCCTTGTGGAGGCAGGGGTCCGACGTCCCTGTTGATATACGCAGCTTTTAGACCGTTCAGAGTTACTTGTCACCCATAGCCTTTCCGTTGTATATATTTTATTATCAGCGATAACTGATCAGTGAACTCCAAATACAGCCTGTGAATTTTTTTTTACTCGTGCGTATTGTAAAGCAGTTTTTTTATTGTTTCCTATTCGCGAATGCAGCTTTTACTATTATTATTATTGTTATTATTGTTATTATTATTGCCCATCGATATCAAGAGTTATTACTCTAATAACGTCTAAGTATTCACAATAGAGAATAATACGGAAAGTGATTAAAAAATCTGTTCGAATTCATAATAAGCTAATGAGTGATAAGATACGCTAATGCTGGATACCATTTTCTGCATCTTCAAATACATTTGGAATAACTTCATATTTAAGATTTTAGTTCAGTTTGCTTATGTTTCCAAAAGATTTAAATATGTGGGACATATTACTCAAATAAATATTCAAAGATATCTGGAGATTTTAAAAGCATTAGCTTATGACCTCTGATGTCGAGCGTCTATAATTTACAACATATTATATTCAAAAAGTTGTCCAATACTTTTGCTCTACTTATCATTGTAATTAATGTAAAATTTCTAAGGAGCCTCCACAGACCACAGTTGCACATGGTAGATATAGTCGCGAATTAATGTCTCCATTTCAATTTTAAGACAACAAAATCAGTAAGATACTGTAATAAAGATAATGGTTAAACCAATAAGTAATTAAGAATTCAGTTTTTAAAGAAATTATATTATTTTAATTCATCGGTACATTCCATGTGAACTCCATATTAATCGCTAGTGAGTAAGTGAGTACTGAGTTTAATACTTAACCACTTATATAAACAGTTCTGAAACATTTAATAATAATGCTCTATATGCAAAATAACGCTCTGGAATATCAAGATTCAAGTCTCTTCCTACACACGCAATCAAGGCTATATATTGGGTGTTCCTTTATGTATTACCAATTATACATTTTATTTAATTTGAATGTTCAGATTCGGGATATTACCTAGAAAAGCATTATTTATATTAGATATTAAAAGGATAAATATAATAAAAATGGGCAAATTTATTTAGTAACAATTTAATTTAACAACGTATAAAATATATGTCTGCATCTTTGAACATTCCAATATTGAATGAATACAATGCACTTATTATCGCAGTTCTACAATGTTATAATTCACATACGCTAAGCAATAATCCTACTCAGCGATTCTAATAAGCAATCATAATATATACAATAATGAATAGAGCGTCATTTAAAGGTTCACAAAGGGTGCTCGGAAAATCGTCTAACAATATTTATATTCAAATCAAGAAAATAATAACACAAATTCGTAATATTATATCATAAACAAAATGGTCTGTATTATTTAAAATGGATTTATATCTTTAGATAAAGACGAAAATAATCGTAGTCAAGTTTTCCGGATTAGAGGATTAAAGTGATGTAGTTAAAATTATAAATTAGCCTCTTGATTACCCATTTTACTGTGTGATATTAAGTGATAAATTTAAAAAAATAATTTCATCACGAATTCTAAATTTAACGAAATTATCTGTGCTCTATTATAGTCTATAATACAATATTTCCGTTCATAATTTACCAACTGTCTGATTAAATACGAAAACTGAAATAAATAAACTACAACTTCTTATCTTTTTAACCAGTGTTGTTATCAAAGACAGCTGATAAAACTGACAGAAGTGTTTTTTGTCGTCGTCATCGAATGGGACTGCTGTGTCGGGAGATAAGACGCTTCAATGTAAGTACTCTTATATTATGTACATTTAGCAAATACAGTAATAGTACATAATATCTAAAAATATATTTTTGAAAAGGCATACAGCACTTCATTGTTACAAATACATTATTTTATTCATTAATATTTAATCGTTGGTGTTTGAACTCAAAAATCCAGTAACATTTTTCCTGTTATCAACGGGGAAAATAAAATTCATAAGCAAAATTTGTATGACTACATGTTTTTATTAATTTCATATTAATGCAATTAATGTTGTTCATTTCACTCATAAATCTATTTTGTTGAATGTTGATTTTTACCTGTTTCTATACAGTTTTTTAATTGACGTATTCCTGTAGCTCTGTAACAGTGGATGCGCTTCCTCTTAGAGTTAATATTCGCGCCTCTCCGAAAACTTTTATATTAACAAAGAAAAAATTTCAATGTTTGGAAAAATAAAACATTAATTTTTTAATGAGAAGGACTAGCTTAGGATCGTCCGATCCGTGTTGAGGCTAGCTCTCCAGTTGACGCACTTCTGCTGTAGCCTGTACACTTAGTGGAATTGTTAGTTCGTAAAAAATTTATTCTATGCGACTGCGAGAAACTTTTTTTATAGACGATCCTGCAGGGTTATTAATATATACTTACTGTATTTTGTTTTGTGCTATACCTTGTATTAAATTTCAGTTTTACATCAAAATCATCAATTTACCATTTACTATTTCATAAGAAGACTCACCTTTTCATGTTAGGAGTACTAACTAGTGACCAATCGTGGTGTACAGAGTAAAAATTTGAATGAAGTTGACTTTGAGATTTATCAACTCACGAGCTGATAACTGAGAAATCGTTATTTGCTTACGATATCACAGTAAACAAGATTATTAGGCTGTTAAGTATGGATTATTACGAAAATATGCCATTTCGCAAATCATATTCGCGATTCAGAATTTGTTATTTTTAAATAATATCATGCTCACTGCTCATAGGATTCTACAAAATTTCTCCCCTAAATGCGTATTACATTATTCTGTTTCATTACATTTATTAGTTGGAAAAAATATATCAGAATAATTTCCTTAAGATGCAATCATGTATATTATGTGACCACCTACAAATGACCGTTGAATGATGAATTCATGCTCTATCACCAAAAGCCAGCTGTGAATGTTGATTCAAACAATATTCAGGTGACCACAGCCAGTATCCAGATTCCAGACGCTTATAGAAACGCGCAGAAGTGGTAGTGTTCTTGAAACTTTATTCTCCAATCATAAAGAGCATCGACTACGAAATTATTCCGTGGGGTCGATGGCATTAAGAATAAGTAGATGGGCACTTCGAGTTGCGTCGTTGAATCCTTTATCAGGCCGTTGCTTTTTTCAACTCTGTTTTCAATATGGTATTGATAAGAAAGACTACAGTATACGCTACCGAAATTTAAAAAGTAGTATTTTTTCCTAACAAAATGGTTCATTACGATTCAAAGAAATGCTATCAGTTTTATTGTGATTCTATATTTTAGTTTTCGAATCCAGTGACCTTTTGATCTTTTCAAATGAGAGCATATTTCCTACACAAAAACATATACGGAGCTTGCAGCACAAGATAAGTAAGAATATGGTGTAGGTTAATAAAATAATTCGCTGATCGAAACAAAAACTAAAATTGCAAGAGAATTCGCGTTGTTTGAAACGCTTCATTGGAACACGAGCCAAGTAGCCTTGAATGGTGTGTAATCCAAGTACAACATATAGGCATAGAGGAGAGACTGAAATTTCAAAAGCAACTTGTCAAGTGTCAGATAGTGTAGAGTAGAGAGGGAGAGAGAGACAAATGCACACGTGGTAGAGAGAGCCGAGCATACGACCAGAAAGACGAAGCAAGGCAGCAACATTTCAGACAGGTACCTTTTACTGTACGACATGCCTTGAATCCAGGTCTGTATAACAGCAAAATTATTTTCACAGAAACAGTTTGGATAATTTTAGGAAAATAAATTGTGATAGAATATTCAAAGCTAAGATTTTCATGATGATCGAAATAGGATTTGAATTCGTTTCGAACTCGAATGTTTCGGCAAATTTCTTTTGGTAGCACCACAGGCACGTCTTCTTTGAGTTGTTGACTTTTTTTTTATTTGACATAACAAATTACGGTGAAACCATATTAAGTTTGAGAAGTATTTACGTGATACGTCGTAATAAATTTAAGATAATTCCAAAACAGGAGACTCTTGAAAGATTCTTGCAGAATTGGAGGAAAATTAATTAATTCATAAAAAGAATAAGTCAACTACTACAACGTATGGTCAACAAAGCAGTACACTGCAAGCAGAGCTTGGAAAAAAACTACAAATTTTTAGCCTAATGATGGAAGTGCGCTATTTTGACTGTTCTTTTTTCCACGACGTATAGTTTATTTAGAATTGTACATGTACAAAGATATACCTATAGATAAGTATATTTTGTGTTTTCTGTTCTATGTGCAAATTAATAAAAATATATCACTTTTGGTATTCGACGAAATTTGTAGTCCACATTAAATAGAACACTTAAAGCAAGAGGCAAAGGAAGTTTCTATTTCAAAAAATACGTCGTAGCCATATTCTAAAATTATCCATTTGGCAAAATGTCTAGTAATTTTATAAACCGCGGCGATTTTCTCTAAAGATAATTTTACAAATTTTTCCCATATGTACTTTTGGTTGCAGCAATTTAGTTAGTTTAAAATTGACACAAATTACGAACAAGGGGCGTAATGGTAAAAAATATAAGGCATGTTCGTGCGATACTGGGTTCGAATTACAGCAGAGTGCAGATGTGCCATAAGAATTTTCCTATTGCATCTTTCCAAGAAACGGTAGCTCTTGTTTAATTTTCCATGGTTTTGCACAATAATTTCAAATAAATGTCATAATGGTTCCCTAAGTAAGATCATGGGTGATTACATGCTCAACTTCCATGCTCACAAAGTTGACTATTTCACTTTTATTTACTATAATTTTTTTCTCTCGTACTTTACTATCAACAAAATTGAGAAAAAAATGACTTGAAAATGTATATTAAACGGAAAATAATATTGGTACGAGTTGGGTCTGTTATTCATTAAAATCAGTATCTAATGATAATATATTTTTATTGGTAAAAATTAGCTCGTGCAACTTTGATTGTAAGCTTTTTAAGGAATATTCAAAAGCCTTTTCCGATCCAATTATCAATTTATTTATTTATATTTTATTTATTTTTACAGTTTGGGCGATTGATAATTGGATCAGGACGCCTTGGCTTCCGTAAAAATCAAAATGTAAAACCACAAGCATTAGTTAACCCCCAATAATCAATTGTCTGCTTGAGGGGAGCGTGGGGTTAAATATTTGCTGTTTTATATTTTCATTTTTACGGAACACAAGGCGTCTTGGGTTATGTGGGGTTGAATGCTTGCGGTTTTATATTTTATATTTCTTGGGTTATCGCATGGGCCATGGCCCACCCGGGCCGATCCGTTGCTACGTCCACGATCGGGAAAGACTTATATTATTAGTGTATTTGCCATAATATGGCACATACACTATTGGCGTCGGTCGGATGGCGGGACCTAGGGGTCGGACCAAAATTTCTCGACGTTTCATAGCCTCCTGAACAATTTGGCACCATTTTTGAAAATGTTTATATATATATATATATGTATGTATATATTTATATATATATTTAAATATATATATATATATATATATATATATATATATATATATATATATATATATATATATATGTGTGTGTACACGATAACTCTCGACAGACTTAATCGATTGAAACGAAATTTGGTACACACATTGGAACCCATCACCGCAAGAAGCCTATTTAAAATGGGCCCGATCGGACCATTTTCAGGGTTGTATTTAGGGGTTCCAAAAAGTTTTTGGGCCCAAAAATACCGAAAAATTTGTCAGAATCGCTTCAAAATTGAAATTTAACTCTTTAGTAAAGATTAAAACGTGCTGCTAAAATTTTAAAAAAATCGGCCCGACAGGACCGGACTTTCAAATTTTATGAAAACACGTTTGTTGATACGGATTTACTTATGGAAGGGTGTATTTAGGGTGCATTCCACTTGGCGACCATTTCGCCCACTACGCTCGCGCCTTATGGCCGCGTTCATTACGTTTGGTCGTTGTAAGCGTTGCGATCGCCAAGTGGAATGCACCCTTAATGTGGTACAGAGGTTGCATTGATAATAATATTAAAATTAAGAAAAAAATATTATTTTAAGGGATGTATTAAGGGGTTAAATTTTTTATTTTGTCCAAAAACAAACTTAAGTTCACGTATTAAAGCCACAAGGCCTGTATTAGCAAATACACTATATTGTCGGCAGGGTTTGGCACTGCGACCCGAGTTTTTTAGTGTATTTGCCATATGGCACATACACTATTGGCGTCGGTCGGATGGCGGGACCTAGGGGTCGGACCAAAATTTCTCGACGTTTCATAGCCTCCTGAACATTTTGGCACCATTTTTGGAAATGTCTATTTATATATGTATATATATATATATTTATATATATATTTATATATATATATATGTGTGCGGGCAATAACTTTCGAAAGAGTTAATTGATTTTGACGAAATTTGGTAGGCACGTTGAAATCCATCACCGCACGAAGCCTATTTAAAATGGGCCCAATCGGACCATTTTAAGGGTAGTTTTTAGGGGTTGAAAAATGTTTTTGGGCCCGAAAATGCCGAAAAAATTCTCAGAATCGTTTCAAAATTGAAATTTAACCTTTTAGTTACAATTAAAATGTGCTGCCAAAATTTTAATAAAATCGGCCCGACAGGACCGGACTTACAAATTTTATGAAAACACTAGTTTGCGCATAGTGCTTTACTTACTGAAGGGTGTATTTAATTTGGTACCGAGGTTGCATTGATAAAAATATTGAAATTAAGAAAAAAAATATTTTTTAAGGGATGTATTAAGGGGTTAAATTTTTTATTTTGTCCAAAAACAAACTTAAGTTCACGTATTAAAGCCACAAGGCCTGTATTAGCAAATACACTATATTGTCGGCAGGGTTTTGGCACTGCGACCCGAGTTTTTTTTGCTTGTAACGTTAATTTCTCTTGATGGGCATCCTGCTTGTGCTACGCAAGTAAATATTATTTGATTGTTATTATTCTTATTGATGAATTTAAAGAAAAAAAATAGTAATTTATAGTTTAAACAGACCTGCAGATCAGTTATGTCTTCAACGTGTATGCATGTGTACCCTCTATACATAAGAATGGCTTGGAGCTGTCCCTCGTCAACATACTTATACCACTATAGTTGTATGGAGACCACGACGGCCTCCTCTGAGTCAAGCCGACCAGACCAAAGCAGGTAGTTTTACCTTCTTCTTCGGGCGAATGACGATACACGCATATCTGTTTTATACATGTGTGTGGAGTGGTTGGCTTGCTTGGTCACGTCGAAGAAATAACGCTGGGGCTCAGAATAATACAGGACATTGTTTTCAAACTGCGCTAGAATTCAGCCTGTAGATATTTGGTTATTTTAGAAAGGCGTCAAGGAAACCATCCGGACGATAATTTATTCAGTTTCAGTCCTAAGCTGAAGGAATCTGAAAGTTTGGAAGTCAATCCTGAAACAAATATGTCATATACTTTGTTCGACTCCCGTTTTGGATCTGCATTTGTTCACAGCCTTTATTAAACGGAGTGAAACAAGTCATCCTTAACAAGAAACATTATTTCGAAGCTGTGGAATGCGTAAGAAGTTATAGGAATAACCAAACTATATTACACTTCTGTTGGTAGATTCCTTTTGGATGGCACAATAGGCCCTTCATAAGTTTAAATTCAGCGAGATTTTTTCCATCCCCTTAACCGTTCCATAATGCACTACTGAATCTAGTCGACATTGATTTTCTTTTTTATACGATTTCTAATCTAAAAATCAACTTCCGGTGTTTGAAAAGAGTGGACTGTTTTAATTGAATCAGAAGTAACAATAGTCCTCCGAAGTACAAGGTTACATTGAAAATGTAGCCTACATGATGCATAAAAGTTTTTTTTTCAATAGCAGACAACTGATGGCCGCAGAGGATGTCTTGGTGCTTGGTTGCTCCTACCGATACCTGACCGAGCATTGTTTGTATTTAAATCCGTATTTAAATATAATATAAAGTTTACCGGGAATGTGGTAGATGAACTTTTTTGATAGATTTCATTCTCACAGCGAGTACTCAACGATTTATTTTATAATTACTTATGTATACCTATCTTTATAAATAAGAAAATTAGAGCTGTTAAATGTTTGTCTCTTTTTAGTTTATGCATAAAATATTTTTTAAGCTAATTTTTGACTGAATTGTCATCACCTCGTTGTGATGTACTGTAGCAACTAGCAACTAAGTAAAACATAAAATATGAGTATACCTAATTGTACTTAGAATGATACTCAGAAAGAATTATATAAAATACGTCATATTTTTCATTTTGCAAGAATCAGAAAATAATTCTATTTTATTGATTAATTAAGGCTTATTATTTCCATCTACGGTAACAATTGTAGAAAATCCAATTATTAACATAAATTTAAATTTGTAGTCGTAACAAAAATTATAGTAAAACGTTTGAATCTTTCTTTATTCTTACAAGTATGTTTCGTACCTATAACCCAAAATATATTTGTAAATATATAAAATATACAGTATGTACAGTCAAATAATGAAAGACATTTTCTCAGTTGATGGTTGAAGTTTCTGATCAGATTTTTTTCTTGTTCCGTATTGACGTAGAATTTATAAATTTAAATAACTAATGAAAACTAACAATACAAGTAAAAATAAAAAAGGCCTACAAGTGCGGTAAGTAAAACACTTTCGGCACGCCTGCCAGTTATATGACCCATTACAGGCCGGTATACACGCATCGAAGGTAGCTATTTGTATAGTGGGTATGGAAAAAAATATTTAACAGTGTTTATTAGAAGATTCGTATAATATTACTATAAATATTATAATGGGGAGATCCGGAACTCGGGATAAGTTATAATTTTTATTTTTAATATTGTCTGCAATAAATGTGTCATCACCTATTTATTATTTCACAGAACTAAATTCAGGTTTCTTTGGGTTCCAATTTCATGGAAGAAAATAGAAAATAATTTTATAGAGAAAATGGTACCTAATATTTTTGTATCACATAAATTGTGCGATATTTTCGTCAGATTAATAATTTTTTGAAAATATGTAAACGATACACCCGGTACAATAAGCTTATACAAAGCACCATATACATCCAACCAAACAAAGAGTTTTTACCTGGGAGCGTCAAATTTCAGAACAAAAATGTTTCAACACGACTCCGTTCACTAGCCTAGGTAGAGGATATGAACAGTTACAGAACACATAGACAAGAATACTAAAATACATAATATTATATTATAGTAATGTAGATGGAGTATGCAATTCCTTTACAAACGATTTGTTTGAAGCCAACATCTAAACTCTATAATAAAGAATGTTTTATATTCATTTTTTGGTATTTCCATTAGGAGTTTACTTAGTGACGGCTACATATTATCAAGTTTTTTAATCTTAATTTTATAGATGAATCAGAAAACAGAACAATCTAGCTAAACAATTAAGTTGAAATAGAAATATGGAAGACAAATAATTAAAATAAATTTTTAAAGAAAAAATACAAATATCGTTCATTTTTATTTTCATTAATTATAAAAACTATAATGTTATTCTGTAAAAAATGGGTGTGTGCTTATGACCACACGACAGAAGTGAAAACTTCAGATTTTCTAATTTTTGGTGTCATCTATTATAGCGCATTTATGAACTAAAAATAATTTATTACTAAAATACTAAAATTGTATTTTTAATAGATTCCATCTTGATTTCAAAAAAATTATAATTATTGTCAAAGAAAGAATATAACAAAAATAAAAATATATAAATAAATATCATGTAGACTTTAGAAAAAAAACGCCAAAAATTCTACGCTGCCATCAGGTCTCGAACCCAGGTTCCTATGCATAGAACGCAAAGACGTAACCACTGTGCTATGAATCGAAGTGTGTAGACGGTCGTTTTTATGATTTAAGTATGTTGCGAATTCCTACGGTAGGGTTGCGAATTCTTACGGAAGTAGTTGCGAACGCTTCACATCTTTTCAGTACCCAGGCAAAGAGTGCCTAGCGCGCCTAAGGAAGTTTTCACTTCAAAAATATTTAAATAAACTACGCTTTCAATTAAATAAAACAATCTTCGACTAAAAAGCAATTAAAAGGTTAAAAGAAATAACTCAATCATCTAGACATATTTTGCACAACTAAAAATGCCTAGTTGCAGTATTTTTTTATAATTTCCTTGTACATACACAATTTAAATCTTCACCATAAAAATAAAATGCATTCACATCAAATTAATACGACGAAAAAATATGCGACGAATTTATCCGTGGCATAACGATCAGAAAAACAGCAATACAGGTGAATTCGTCACGTATTGATTTATTTTTTTTTTGTTTTATATTTTTACCTAAATATGAGAGTAAACAGGGTATGTTGACTGATGATTATTAATCATCTGCATTGTTGTTTTTTTCTCTGAATCTTATGATACGAGTGTCAAAAAAAATGCTTTATTGGATCATAATTCAACAATTTTGTAGCTGTAAGTAATTTTATTCGTTCCTTCTGTGTAAACGTAAATACGTCCATACATTATGCGAGTAATATTATACTTACACTTTGATCTTTTCTCGTAATACTTAAGTAAAAAAATTAACAAATTATTACGTGGCTAGATATCTAGTATGGAGCCATTTTTATTTGTGAATAGCCAATCAACATTGAGTGGACGTCAAAGCCTCTTTTAGATGTCGGCCTCAAACAGGCTGTATAGTGTATACTCCATCTCTTTAACTTACTATAGTTGGTCCAAGCACGCAGGTACCATATTATACAATAGTACCAACTAAACTACAGTGCCTCTATGATTCTTTTCTTCCACACATCACTTCATATCACATAATAAACGCATTGTGAAAGATTTATGCTCAAGCCTATTCATGGATTCATCTTCAACATCCAGCAGTACCTGGAATACATTGGTTTGGATAATTTCTGTGGGCCTTTCATGCAGGAGCGTATTAGTCAGCGGTTGCCCAGTCGTTAATCATAATTGACCAAGAAAATACAATCGTAACAGCCGAAATATGTTTTTTTTCAAATATTTTCTAGTTCTTAAATCTTACTATAGTCTTTCCCAGCAACGGATATAGTTATTACGTGAACAGCGCATGCTTGGCGTTAATATTGGTTTTTTGGTTGCTGTTCAGTCACTTTTAGTAGAAGCGCGATATAATTATAGCCTATCCTATTTCCCTGATTTAATAATATGTATTTTTATTCATAACAGTGACGAAATAAGGAAAAATTTGAACACAAACAAATCGTAATATCTCCATTAAGTAATTAATAATAATTATATAGCACCCGCACGTTTAAAAAAATAAAAAACGGATATTTGCCGATACATTGTGGTTAAAACAAATAAGTAACTAAAGGCTTGAGAATAGCCGAGAGTGTAGCAATGCTGTTATTTACATGGCGTTGCTATGGTTCCTCTATTACAAGTTCCCAGGTTCTAGCCCGAGAGCTGGTAAAAGTGTCAATTGGATTTTCAATTTATTATTAAAAAAAAATAATGAATTAAAAATATGAATTGGTGCTAGCAGCTAGGCCCAAATAACCTTAGCTGTTGGTGGTCTTTAAAACACACAATAAATAACTAGTAGCATTGCAGCTCAATAAAATATTGTCATAGTCAGTATTTTAACTTTTTTTTTGTTTTTTTTTTTACAATGTCTGCTGATGAATTTGGCGTCACTAGTGAAAGTCCAAACAGAATATGTTCAGTAAGTTTTGCGTCAACCCAGAATTATTTGGCAAACAAACAAACATTTTATATTGCTATAAATGGCAAAATTGCATATCTAACTCTAAGTTAAAATTTCGTTCATCCCTCATCTTAGTTTATTATGATTTTTAGATTGTGGCTAAATACACAAAAGTGTAAAGGTCAAAAAATTTATAATAATAAAAAAAAATCGTTCAAAACTATTATTTATTTGTACGGTGTACGTAGGGTTGCCACCTGTCGCTAGTTGATTAAAGGGTTACTAGTATAAAAAATACGGGTTTTAGATATTTTTACGGGAGACAATTAAAACAGCAATGTTTAATGAAGATAATCTATTTTTTAAATTTATATTTATGGTTAGAAGAAACAGCTTTTAAAAGCTCTTCATTTTGAGAAGCATATATATAAAAATCTTTGCAAGATAACTTAAAATTACATTTGACTTGTAACTTTACCCCGTATTTTATTTTCGAAATTATGGGTTTTTGTATTATCTTAGCCTGAAAAACGGGGTAACCCGTAAAATACGGGGCATCTGGCAACCCTAGGTGTACCTATTGATAATTATTGGCTTTTGGTTTATTTACAGTTGATTAAAAGAACTTCATTGGATCTATTAACCTTTATAAAACTTTTAGTTTCTTTAAGGATGAGAACTGGCTTTCTTTAGAGTCTAGGCTATAATAAAATAACCCTTCCTTTTTTCGTAGTCGGGTATAAAAGTTTGTATGCGCCTACAGGTTTAGCTTTGTATTCTAAATAGAATGCCCCCTGATTAGTATTGGAAATTTGTTATATATTGTATTGGAAGTACCAAAAAATAAAGGGAAGCACACAACTTAATAATAATTTCTTCGTGTTTATTTCTTAATCAGTGTCAATGTTTATAAAACATGTGAACGGAAACGGTGTCATTTTTCAATTCTTTTTTTTTTGTAAAAATGGAACGTTGCTGCATTCATTAATTTGCTTACAAATTCAAAATAACTCACGCAATGCGTGCCAATAAAGTATGTGTTTTCAGCACTTTTCTCATGAAGCGTGCGTTCTTGCCGCATGTGTATAAAAAATTTGCAACTAATTAACACGCCAATTTTTTAACTTAATTTATTAAAACTGCTTCGAAAATCTATTTATTATATGAGTACGCTGTACATACGTATACAGGGTGTTGGAAAATCAGATCCCCAAATTTCGGTACATTTGGTTCAGATTTGTTCTTTTCATTGCAAGAAACCAACATTTTCGACCTTAGATAAATTTATTTATAAATCGATAGGGAAATAATAATTGTTCTTTTCTTTTAATAACATATTATTTTTAATTTTCAGATTATTTTTCTAATTTCTCGCGGGGGGGGGGGGTAATAAATCATAAATCGAAGTGGGCGAAGCCACGGGTAACGGCTAGTATGATGATATGAGAGCTGGAAATAGTATTTATTGTAAATTGTTTGTTTGTTATAGACAGTGATATTTACATTACAGTATTTTTAAACACCCAATTTTTAGCACTGATTTTTCACTATGAAACAAAAAAACATAACAAAAAGTGAGTTTTGTTAGGTGTTAGGTACGATAAATATTAAAACTACTGAAAAAAATATTAAAAATGGGTTTTTTTCTGATCTAAAAATTCATTGTTTAAAAAAAGCATTGCTTTCATTATGACTTTTCTAGTGTGTTGTCCTGACTCCTGAAAATAAAAGTAAAATTGGATGCGTTAATTAAAACCAGTTAAGTAAATTTGAAAACTCTTTATTTGTTCAATTTATTATATTGTGAAATAAGCACCTTCCAAATACAAAATGTCTCACTCATAAGAATTCATGAATTCTTTTATTTTTTCGATTTGAGAATTCGTCGTCTTTGTTTTTATTTTAGAATATTTTTGCTGATATTTTATGATGTCTTCAATAATAATGGTTATAATTATTTTACTTCAAATTATAACAAAAGGGCAGACCATAATATTTATAATAAAAAAATGATCTTAAAAATCCATAAATATTAAATTTTGATTATCACAACAGTCCCAGAAGATCATTTGAATGTAAAATATTATAAACCATGGAATCATATATCTTAATTTACAAATGTAAGTATAAATATTCATACAAAAACTTTTATACAGAAAATTTCCGTTGTAATTTTGTGATTAAAAATTTAGAATAAAATTGTATAATTATTATAGTATAAATGTACAAAAAACCAGTATCTAATATTTATGTATATTTTGTTCCAGAACAAATCTTGTCGACCGTGATGTGGCAAAAACTTTTGCATTGCTTCCGTAAATATAATGATTATATACCGTAACTTCCAATTTCAAATTAACAAAACAAATTCTGTAGATCCAGTGCCGTTATTTCAATCCTCAAATAACGGTTTCCTTGATAGTAAAGAAAATTGGATGAAAAATTCTAAAAATACTATGCTCTGATAGTCAACGTATTGAGTTGAAAATTTAGACCTTGTTTACACAGGTGTTATAAATGTGTTTGGATATTTTACCCGCATTTACAGTTTTAATCTAAAATAAAAATGTCTTAATCAACACGATCCTGCCAAATCAGCAGTTTCAGAGATAAAGTCGATCTTGTGTTTTCAGTCCAGAGATCTAGGTGGCCAAGCAATTGGACCACTCCTCTTGTCCATCTGCCGTTATAATTTTGATATAAGAATGATTTAAGGAGTGCATATTCTAATAATAGTGGCAACGTATTACTCAAAAAGTCAAGATAGATGTGACTTTTTGAGACGGTTGGGAAAAATACTGGTGCTTATGAGGCGGTCTCCCAACATACCAAATCAAACACTTAATGAAATCGATGTTGATGACTTGATTTACAGTGTGAAAAATACAGGATCGACTCTATCTCTGTCTCTGAAGACATTTTTGTTTGTTTTGATTAAAACTATATCTGGATAAAATATTTGAACACATTTTTAACATCCTGTATTAGTTGCTTTATGCTTATCTTTGATTGACAGACATTGTTAATATAATTATTGTTGGCAAATTTGCGTATCATTTCTGATCTACACTAGTGGACAAATTGCAAGTATAGCGATAGGATTATTTTTTAATTTAAACAACGATTTCAATTTAATTTTAGCAGAACTAAAATATTAGTTTAAAGTATAATTGGAACGAAAACTCGTTTAGATAAAAAAAACTGGACTACAGAGAAACCGATATTTAAATATTGCACCACAAAAGAAATATTTGGACACTTGAAAGATCAAATGACATTTTTTTTTATTTATTAAATTTACATACATAGCTCAAAATAAAATCTTTTTACGCAATTTAAAAATGTAACCTTAATGACATACCATTAAATTAAAAAGGGTAAATAAGACTAGTTATTTTCTATAGTAAAGTTAATTTGAAATGTGTTCTTAATTATTGATTTAAATGGTATAAATTTAGTTTGGTACCGTTTTGAAGATATACTCAGCCAATGAATAATTAGCCTTGCTTGAATAATAATTGCAAAGCTATGTATTTTTACAAAACAAATCGTTCGACAAAAATATTCAATACTTCGAATTGATGAGATCAGAATTACCCAAATGTCAGGGTTTTGTATTCATTTTTCATGTAATTTATACTTTAAACATTTTACTGTTCTAATGCAAAAAATCCCATGTGCATCCACAATCATTATGGAATTCCTTCTCCAGTGACCAGTATAGAAGAATTATTTTAAAATGAATATTAATTCTAATATATTCCGTTAAATTGAAATTTGACATCTTAAAATATCGGTAAAAATATACAAACAATTGAAAAAATTTGCATGAAACTGACTGACATGAACAATAGCACAATAAAACTAGTTACATAAAGGATACGGCAAAATTTTACCATTTTCCAAAAATCAATATTCTGGCATCATCATGGCATATTATTAAAACTACTTCAATATAATTTTGGCGGCAATTAAATGTAATCAGTTGAGAAAAAATCAAATTGTAAAAAAGAAACGAAATTGTGTAATTATTATTATTTTTAAATGAATGAGTGTAAATTATTAACGCTCGACAACTGAGGTCATAAGTGTCTATCATTATTATTAAAGAAAGGTCAGAATAAATATCTGTACCTACAAACTATGTAGTTGGTAATATGTGATACTAATATCACATTTGGTGATTTATTCACAGTTGATAAAAAAATAGAATTTCTTGGCAAAAATTTTTTTTCATTTTAATTATTTTTGCTGGTTAATGAATTATATTAAATTGTTAACTGAATTGTATTTATATTATTTTGTCATTGTCTTATTCTTGTACGCAAGAAACAATTCAAAAACTCTTTTTAATAACATATCATTTATCATTTGACAAAAAAAAAACAATTCAAAACTGTGAACTTAACACACCGTAAAGTTCTTTGGCAATAAGTACCAAAATGAATCTAATTATTAAATCTTTCATGGGTTAATGAATAATTCCACATTTCCGTGATTTTTACATATGTAGGTAACTACAAGTGAATGAAAATACCAAACTTACATTATTTTGTATTTCAAAACTTTTATCTGTTAATTGATCAACTGAAAAATCATTTATTCCACGATATTTAAACGTAAAAATCTTTGGAATAATTGCATTACAAAATCTTAATTTGGCGTGAATTGAATTATGAATATGTATTTCATTTCATTTTTCTCAAGTTTAAGTATCGAGTTTTAATATGACTTTCAACCGGCACGTTGTGCTACTGTGTAATACAATAGTTACTACTAAATAGTAATTGGGTAGTAATTCCACGCGTATTTTCACAATTGTTTGTTATTTATTAGTAATATGTAGGTACTCAATTGCTGCATGCTGATATTATATGTTACTGCAAAATCCAAATTAATGAAGAATCTAAAATTTTTGCTTGAAATTTGGTTAATTGACAGCTAAATTAATTATTTGCACATAATATTATATACTTTCAATGAAGTGAGATTAATTTCAAAAGCAATTTTGTTCATGGAAACAAAAAATTAGCTTACTTACTCGATATGAAAAAAAAACCACTTGTCAAGAGTTTTTTAGTGAATTTTTGGTAAAAACATTGCTTCAGTCATTAATTTGAATTAAAATTGAGTTATTTGCAAAAAAAAAACTCTAGTTTAATTATTCCATTTAACAATTTAGCAAATTAGTTTTAGATATCTTTTGAAATTAACTTCAGTGATAATTAATACTTGCATGTTACAATAGTGGCACAGCTCAAAAAACCACTTTTATATTATGGAATACAGATTCAACAATAACTAATTCTTCCTTGAGAGTTCAGTTAATATTATATAGGTATTCGTTTAAATTTTTCTTGAAATCCCTCTCCATACCGTTGTTTTGACCCATTTTTTTGAAATTTGTCATAAATTCAATAGCCACAATTCTGCGCTATCTGGCGATTCAATATTTAATTAACAGATGTGCTAATGCTTCTGTTGGAAAGAAGACACTAGTGTGGCATATTGGGAATTATATTAACTCCAAAATTGTATTTTTTGAGTTGTGTCCCTAAGCGACATGCTGTTTTAGTCTGAATTGACCCTTCGGGTATATTTTACCAGTAGGGGCTGAATTTTGATATTTTACAAGTATGCAAACAACTTCAACTGTATGTATCAAAATTCAAAGTGTATACTTTAAATGCATTTTCATTATTTGTTTTCTGTTTCAACAACTGCTTGTTCTATGTATTCGTTTTGGAAAAGATTCATTCTGCAATTTTTTCTAGAAAGTTTTGAGTTTTGACTAGTTTATTGGATTTACGAAAATATTTGTCTGTTCATATAAACAAACAATTGAATCGATATTGATTTCTTTTTGTTTAATTCGTTTCAGGTAAACCACATTATCGAGCTTTACAAACGTGACTCTATTGCAGCATTCCTGTACTAATATACATAATATATTATTAGTAGGCATTTGTAAAAAAATTCTCAAAAAATGTTTAAGCAAAATAAATAAAATTTAAAAGGTTCCTTGCTTTGAGACGTAAAGTTTGTCATTCAAATTTTGATTACGGGAATTTACAGTAACATATGATATTACACAATATGCTATATGCGTACACGAATACATAGGAGAAATCTTGTACATATATATACGTAATATTCGTTGGGAAATAAACGTAACACGTTGCAAATATGATCATAACAAAAAAACATAACTGAATATTTTGTAACATTGTTATAATTATAATATTATTTTCACTCCCTACCTAAATTTTATACATTATTTACATTTTATTTTACACAATTTTGTTTGTAAAAACTTACAATATATACAAAAAAATTTACATAACATTAATATATGCAGGAAAAGATTAACGTAACTTTCATCATTTTTTATAAGAAAATATTCTTCCGAAAATATGATTAATTTACGGTAGCTACAGATAAAATGATAAAATAATAATAGTAATAATAAACAGTTTTACATTTTTTTTCAAATATTTTTTACATTTTAAAAGCGTCATATTTTTGAAAAAACAAAGGAAGAAAAAATATAATTAATTACGTATTTGAGAATATTGTATTACTGAAGAGGATCCCAAACTTAACTTGTCGAAGATCCACTTTTTAATACCCTAAAGTTATAATATAAATTATTATTTTAGTTATTTTCTGGACACACTATGCCTTCCATCGATTAGTGGACCTTGATCCAGAATTTGGGAACCACTGTATTTACTATACTGCGTTCTATGTATTTCTGTAGTATTATATTATATTTACTCTTAAACTGAAGTTCCACTGGATTTTATTCGACCTGACCTTGACTTTTTATTAATTAATCTTACGGGCTTTGCGCCTATGTAACCCAACTTTATGAAAATATTTTAAGGACTATATTTAAGGAGGCAATATTCGTAAAATGGCTACCTACTTTAGCGTTAAAATAGTATGTTTTCTTGTTTAACAGCAGCTTTGCAATTAATTTTTTTAACTGAAAACATACTAATGCTGGGTTGCAGAAAGCATTGTCAAAAAATTTGATTTGACAATGACCTTATTCTGAATTGTGATCATATAATTACAGTTTTTATACAATATGCAGAGGCAATCAACAAATAATTGATCTACATAGAATAAGATCGCTTTTCAAACTAAATTTTGATGTATACAGTTTTAAAAAAAAAATGCTTGTGACAGACAAAGACACCGAGGTGATTCCATAAGTGTTCCATTTTGCCGATTTGTGTACGAAGCACTAAAAATATACGTATGTTAATTGCTTACGGTTATGTACTATGTTATAATGTATAATAATGTCGTAGGTTACAGTACAATTTTTAATTATAAACTCTTCTTACATAGCAGTCGAAGTAAGTGTTTTACTATTTTACAAAAAAACACATATTGTTTGTACTACATGTATTTTGATTTTAATTTATTTGTTAGGTCATGAAAAAGACAATATAATTGTCGAAACGTTGACTGCTATGTAAGAAGAGTTTGTAATTAAAAATTGTACTGTAACCTACGACATTATTATACACTAAAAATATAGTTTCCTCCGATCAATTATTTTTTCTAGCAAGATCAATTTGAAGTTGTACAATGCTTTTCTTATGGGGAAATAATATGTGTGGTCACAATCTAAGGTCTATGTCAAATCAGATTTTCTGACAATGATTTCTGCAATCTACCCAGGCCCGTATGGACAAGAGGGGGCATTGCCCCCTCACGTGTTTTTGAAAACTACCGCCTATCGGACTATGCGGAATAGTAGATAGACTTAAGATTACTAAGACACTGGCCCTTTCTAGACCTGCAAAATAACTTGGTGAACATTATATACCTTCCTAAGCATAGCGTACTATACTTGATATCAAAGCATAGCATTATATACTATACTAAACTTGATATCAGCGGCGGTTTGTGATGGTTTAGGTTTAGGCGAAAATAGTTATATCAGTAATATGGTGTATGGTAAAGATTAACTGTGTTTTAGTAAACTTTATTATTTAGTACTGTGAATGAATTTACAGAGCATTATAGATGGTGCCTATCTTACCTACAGATTGACAAATTGGTTGAGGCTTTCGCGGCCAGTTGATGAGCTGGTATTGTCCTGATTCGGGTCTAGTGAAACTTAGGAAGCAATTCCAACCAACGACGGCCTATAGACCCGAATCAGGACAATACCAGCTTACCTACAGATTGTTTCATGTTTTGTAGGTTCGGTTACATTAGATCTTTTGGATTACATCTGAGAGCATTTAGCAGACTGATTTTCGTATTCTTATAAATACACAGTATAATGACCAATTTCATTCAGCAGAATCAGCGCATGATATTTGGAAATAAAATTGGTCGAAATTATCACTATAGTTACAGGAAAATGTCTTAAAACAAGAATTCTTTTAGCTGTTGACTGAGATCTCGTTCTAAAATATTTATTAAACGACGTCGTCTATTTCATTAGGAGATTTGGTCCAATGTCCCACAAGAGAATGATATTTCTAGTGTTGTCTGAATTCTGATGCATAAAAAAGATGATACAATAAAAACCGTCCCGAGATTAGATTTTCATATTTCAACAGTAGTAAATAAACCATAAGCTGAGTAGAGGACAGTGTTGTCTAATGGTTAGCGTAGCAGCCCTTTAGATCAGACTGTCGTGGGTTCGAATCCCACCTCCGCTCATGGATGTTTTGTAATGTCAAATAGTTTTAAGTAATTTGTTATTTAATGTTATTAAGACGCTAATGACCTAAGATGTCGACGCGTCTATAATCTATCAATAAATAAAATAAACATAAGCTATGTAATTTAACAGTTTTACTTATTTATTAACATCAATATTGATGAATCGATATTTCTGTTTCTCTAGGATATAGTAGATTGTATATCTAGATGTGTAATGGGCTATAATACGACGAGTGTTGACAGTATGTAAAAACGAGCGATAGCGAGTTTTTACAGTCACACGAGTCATAAGACCATTACGAACTAGATATATAGGGTAATTTTTGCCATACCCACTACAAAATACATAGTTCATCTTTACTTTTACAGATGCCGTGAAGGTAAGTAATGGCAGGCGCTCGCAGGCGGACAGAACGAATAAACAGAAATTGCTATGGCAACCGTTTACTTACCGCACTAGTGCGGTAAGTAAACACTTTCAGCACGCCTGTCAGTTAAATTACCCATTACAGGCCGGTACACGTGCATCGAAAGTGGTTATTTTGTAATGGGTATGGCAAAAAATAATTTTGCTGCATTAGAAAAGGATGAGGAAAAAGTTGTTATTTATAACAAGATCTTTCGATTCCCTCTCATTTTTACTCTGGGCAACATTTGGACCAAACTCAGACAATGTCCTTTAAAATATAATTTTCTTTGCAGATATTATGTAAGGGACATTAGCAAGAATAAACATAAAAAGAATCCTATGTAGTGCCAATTCAATGTCGTAAGATTTCTGAACGCTTCAAAGGATGTCAACGTAAGCAATTTTGTCAATTTTTTTAAAAAATAACTGCTCTATAAAGAGAGCAATTTAAGATATAAAAATGTAGTTCACTGCCAGTAACTTTCATTAACAAAAAAAGCATAGTTGTGCAAATGGTCATTATAACGTCACTTTTAAATTTGTTTGCATTTTGTGAATTACTTTTAGTTAACATTTATTTCTGACCGATTTTAAAGAAAATCAGCCTACGTTAAAATAGATTTGCTGCTATTATGTAAATTATTCTATTATGTTTAATCTTTGATCAATGCATTTTTTTACTGTAATTAGGTCAGGTCATATGACATGTGTAAGAAATATGTTCGTTATTATAATAATATACTCATTTAATTATTTCTGTTATAATCGGAATTTACTGTATAAGTACTCTAATTTTAAACTTTTCAGTTTTCATAGAAAAATATTTTTGAATATGACGAAAGAAATGTTTATTTGTACAAATGAAAATTTGGTCAATATTAACTGAAAATTGAAATTTCATAAAACTATGTTTATTTCATTCAACCATTCTATTTTTCTCATTATATTATATTATACTGATCAGATAAATAATCTGAAGCAAAAAAATGATTCTTTTGCCATGTTGAAATGTATTTAATTGACTGAATATTTTCCTAGGTATTAAAATATCTATCGACAGACGTTTATTCGTAAATTTGATAACCCTACTATAATTTTTTTGGTATTTAATTTTATATAATATATTATAGAAAGTACATTCATATGTATGAGAACTGATGACGATTGGAAACATTGTCCTCAACCAATTGAATATTTATTATAATATAATTATAAAATAAAATAACTAATATAAAAAAATACGAACGTAGTGTACCTAGTGGTAGTGCGCTAGGTCTCTAATCGGGAGGTCCAGGTTTTAATTTCGAGACCGACTACCTTGGTAAAACTTTTATCAACTACTTCCGACAAATGTCGAGCTCGTTCTTAACTTGAAATCGGCCATTAGCGTATTTTTAAATTTTGCAATTTTTTACCCCCAAACACACCTAAGACTTCAGCAGTTAGCGAAATAAATATCGCTGGGTTTGAACGATGGCACAAAGTATCCATGCAGAGCAAGTAGTAGGTTCCGAAACAACTGCAATTCGATCAAAAAACTAGTAAAGATTGGGTGTGTTCACTATTCTTTTTGAAGATTTCCATCAAAATGATGGGAAGCGCACGCGCACAGTCGCATGCACAATCTAAAAATAGACTGTTTTTGTTACTGCGTTACTAGAAGTGACTTATTAATGAATTATTTCAAACTAGTGATGGAGTACAATAACAGTAAGTTATTTTGAACTGTTTCCTGAAAATAACTGTTACCAAAACTATTCTGTTCAGAAATAGCAGCTTCATTTGTTTACTGAGTTGTTTTACGTCTGTACTCTGTTCTTATTTCATGATTATATGACGATGACAAAAATATCTTTTTATGGGTCATCAAGTAGGACATTTCAGTAAAATTAGCACACTGTTACTTTAACTGTTTTTGGAAATCACCAACAGGGACTATTTTTAAGTTTAAGAATTCATAAAACAAGTACCTTAGTACCTGACAAGATTAATCTACCTGTGTTCGTCTGAGATAAATCTTTTAATACCGGTTTTCCACAAATATTCAGATTTGAAAATTGAAATAAGCCAGTACCGAAATTAGGTATGTGCAACAAAACAGACGTATAATGAAGAGATACGTTATCTATAACTATTTTTTAAATCAATATATTTTGCGGTTTTTAAGTTTTCTTGAATAAAAAATATTACATATATAGAACATATCAATTAATTTTTAGTTTATCCAAAGGTGCAATTATTATTTTTTAATATTAATTAGTGCTTAGATAAGTAGTTTACATTGTTAAGGTGTTGCAGTTTACCATGGCTTACTAATTACAAACCTCTATAGTCTATTCCATGAAAACTGCGTGATTAGCATGTCTGATTGATCTTTTGAAACTCAACACAGCAGAAGGCATGGGTAGGGTTGTACTAAAACATTTTCAATTTGAGTGCGCTTATTTGAGAAAGAAAATAAGTGTCGCAAAATATAATACAAAAGGAATATTAAGTAACAAGCGACTAGGTCCTGCAGTCAGGGTTCATTCTAATTGGTCAATTACCCCATTTTGATGTCGTTTGACACACACATATACACCTAAATGAATTTAGCAACTATAACTGGTGTATACTAATATGGATAGTTGACAGCAATTAAAAAATGAGATCTGTATGTGGACAATGTTCAAACACATATTCTTCAAGATAGGCATTAATGTTCACAAAATTAGAATGAAAACTTCAGACAAGGCTTGTAAGCAAATCCTTTCTATAAAAATGGATCAATTTTCTGACATTTCAAAGATTCCAATTGTATAAATTTTGAATATCCTAATATCTCAAATAATAATATTAAATTAGGTTTTATTTTGAAATGTCAAAAAATTGATTGACTTTTACAGAAAGAATAAGATTACAAGCCTTACCTGAAGTTTTCATTCTAATTTTATGAACATTATTGCCTGCCTTGAAGAATATGTATTTGAACATTGTCCACATACAAAACCCATTTTTTTATTGCTACCAACTATCCATATTACTATTGTAGAGTTCACTAGTTAGTTGTTACGCTCGTTTAGGTGTGTATGTGTGTGTCAAACGACATCAAAATGGGGTTTCGACCAATCAGAATGGACCCTGACTGCAGGGCATAGTCGCTTGTTATTAAGTATAGGGACAATTCAAAAAGCAACCAAAGTTAAAACAATATGACCTTAAAACTGAAATTATGATTGATTGATTTTCAAACAACTGCACGTAATAGAGCATGTGCTGTTCACATCATAACTATATATGTTGGTGGGAAAGACTATTATTTTCGTGTTCTTATCTGAGAACTGATAAAAGTATATCAATAGAATTTTCAGTTTTTTATGAAAAATATACTGTAAATATGCATTGGTACGAAAATTAGTGCGGTGGCTTAGTGAAATTACCGATACCTGGCGCATAAAAGCACCAAATTTGGTATGATGGTACCTTAAGGTATACTTATAAATGTTAGCCTAGGATCCAGGTGAGATTTCTAAAAAACAACTTTTGGCGGCCGAAAAACCACGAAATTTTACCACCTTTATTACTTTTTTCGAAATATTTCAGAAATGGTCGACTTAAGCAATTCTTCCACTATGTAATGTTTTAAAGAGGATTACATTTCCTACAAAGATATCGAAATGGGACAAAAAGCACGGTTAAGGGCGTTCCTTGCTTTATGAACATAGTTATTTTCAATTTAAAATTCAATGAATAACACAATAACTAAAGCTATTGAAAAGGACTTAACATTATAACAATTGGTTACCAAGGTTACGAAAAGTGCGTGATTTTCAAGAAGCTGTAGCGCGCTTACCATTAGTACCACTGAAAAGTTGTGGGAATGAAAATTGTAGGAAATGTAATCCTCTTTAAAACATTACATATTGGAAGAATTGCTTAAGTCGACCGTTTCTGAGATATTTCGAAAAAAGTAATAAAGGTGGTAAAATTTTGTGGTTTTTCGGCCGCCAAAAGTTGTCTTTTAGAAATTTCAGATGGCTCCTAGGCTAACATTTATTAGTATACCCTAAGGTACCATCATACCAAATTTGGTGCTTTTATCCGCCATGTATTGGTAATCTTGAAATACAGCTCTATAAGCTACCTCGAACTAAATGTAATTCTGACAATATATTGGATCTTGAAAATACGCCATTAGAAGTGCTCTTACTGAATTGGCTAATTTCGGTACTGTGGAAATATATTTCTGATTATTTTGTGAATACTAATTGCGATTAGGCCTAGGCCAGTGTTTTCCAGTTTTTTTCTGTCTGAGGAATACTAAATAAATAGTAATACCGCGAAACCCCCCCCCCTCTATCTTGGTACAATTTTCATTCAACATACATGTATTTGTGCATTTATGGCACCACAAACTACATAATAATTAAAGTACTGTAACTGCCTTGATTTCATTGTAATAATAAAACAAAATCATACATTTTTACTAATAATTATTCTAGTTTCCAGATAGAAGTTTGTACAATACAAAGTACCTATAGACATGTTTTATGATTTGTATGGAAAGAAATTTTGAAAATTATATAATATTATAAATTTTTAAAATGTCCACTTAGTTTATCTGCGAATCCTTTGAAACATCCCTTGGGATCCGCGGACAACATTTTGGAAAACACTGGCCTAGGGTGTTCAGTAATTGTTGGGCTTTCCTTGTTATTATACAGGGTATTTTATTTCAAATCGGATATTATATAACTTTACATATTATATTGTAATAAAATATAATATAGAAATGAAATACCTTATATATTTATTATAATTTGTAAGCATTAATCTGGAATTTTTCGGAATATTTTCTTATTAGGTTTTCCCGATTTTTAAAAAGGTCATATAATACCAGTAATCGAAACCCTACTGAAACGGAATATATTACCTATTGAAAATAAAACTATCTACTGTCTTAATTTTTGCAAAATTTTATGTCCTAAGCTGTATTTTTCATTGTGAGATCCAGTTTTGTCATAAAAATTATTAAACCACATTTCTATATCAGAAAATTATAATGAAATATATTTAACTAACAAAATTATAAATTCATATACTTAAACTATGTATTTTAAGTGGGTGTTAACTTAAAAAAGTTGTGCGCATGATCGTTACGTCATTATAGTTAAAAAAGTTGTGCGCATGATCGTTACGTCATTATAGAATTCACTCAGTTAAGATGGCTTTTTCCAATTTCATGTATTTAAAAATGATTTAAAAATGGATTTTTCTCATTAAATGCACACGTAATTTGAAAATTAAAAATGTAAATTTACCTACATTATCTTGCATTTATATATTATTCCCAATTGCAAAGTAATAATATTAAAATTTTGTACATAGTGACGTCAGAAGATTGCATTTATTTTTAAATTATTCGTTAAATAGCTTTTTTTCAAGTTTAGCGTTCACATTTTACTACCAGAGTAAATTTTTTATAAGAACACCACGTGTTACTACTAAATTTTTCTTTTTTTGATGAATTTTTCAAAAAAAAGTTAGGTACTATCGCCTTAAACACATTAAACTACTTAAATGTATTCTCCACGAATTATATTATTATGCATGTTGCACATTATTAAAATTGACAAATTATCTCTTAAAATTGTGGAATTTGATTCAAAATGAAACAATAAAAATTGCAATCAATAGTCACTATGTATGATCTTTTGTTAAATTGATTTGTAATTAACATTAACACAAATCTTACATTATCCGATAAATACTTGAGAACTTTACAGCTTAAGACACTAAACACTTTAGAATACGAATTATTTAGACGAAAGGTTGTAAAAATAAATAGTTTATCTTTAATCCGCCTTTACTGCCATAGAAAAAAAGACTATAATATAATTTTTGGGAATTGGGATCAATATGAAATCTCAATAATCTAGTAAATCCGACTTTAACAGTACAACCATAAATCATTTTCAGGCAGTTTATGAAGCGTAATCTAAAATAAATTCATATCTGAATTTTGATGGAATGGTATATTTTTTAAATCTACTTTGACAAACAAAGATGTGATCTGAAATGGACAGTAGGTACCCATAACTGTATAGTTAAAAAATATTTTATATTGAAAGACCCACTGAAATAAAATTATCATTTACCTACCTATTAAAAAAGATTTTAAACTACATGTATTGTGTACTTATTGTGTAGGTGTGTGAAAATTCTTGCATGCTGGGGTGATTATTATATTTTGAATGTAGCATTACAAAACGGGCATCGCGATTAAATTATTAATTAAAGAATTGTAATACTTCATCAAACATATCCTCAAAATATGATTTATGTATAGGTATTGATCATCATTGATCCATGTGCTTGTTATAAGTTTCCATTTTATTGTAAGTAGGTATAGGTAAATCAAGTGAAAAAAGCATATTTCACGGCAAAATAAACAAAAAAGAAATATAAATATCACAGTAAATATAATCTATTAAATAACAAATAGATCACATAACAGCATATCATTTATATATATTATGTATATATAAATTACTTAACAGTCGATTTAAAAAAATAACGAATTCGATGAACTTACATTTTAATAATTCCACAATGTTCAGTTGATCACGTAGCGAAACATTTTCAACAAAAATAATAATAATTATAATAATAAAAATAAAACTTTTGGAATATTAATTAATCAGACTGTGTATTTTTCACTTACTTCTTCGACTTGACTACTTAAATTTGATTTCTAATATTGTTTCCATCACTTCTATGCAACATTTACATACTTTTGTAGTTGTCAACAAAACTTTGAAAACTTTGCAAAGGAACTATATCAACGTGGCTTCCATGTGTTGTCTTGTTGTCCTCGATAGCCAAATATGCGATGATGAAGACATTTGAAAACATACTACTTCTTGACCTTGCGAGTCTTTTTCACACCTACATCAAAGATTTACGTATCGAATTTCCAGCAGCTTAATCCCAAAAGTCCCTTGATCATCTGACATGCCACAGTCCTAAATTGAGTGTACTCAATTGAGGCAGTTTCATAATGCTCTCCAACCCCGAAGTTGTGATCCTCGTACAACCGTATAAATCGATGCATTTTAAATGCGTGAGAGCTTCAGCGACTGCTGTTAATCCTTTATCAGTGATTCTGGAACATTGGCCAATATTTAGAATTTCCAATTCGTGTAAAGTTTTTGCAATTCTATCTAATCCTTCGTCGGATATTTGACAAGAACTTAAAGATAATGAACGTAAATTAAACAGTCCCTGTGAAATATGAACCAATGCTTGGTCACCTATTTTATCACAAAACGACACATCCAAATTTGATATCCTAGAACCGCCTTCTGCCAAATAAGCCATTCCTATATCCGAAATATTATCACATGATCGCAAGTCCAGTTCTCTCAACGATGGCATTTTGGCTAAATATTTTAATCCACTATCACTTATGCTAACACAAAAACTTAAATTTATCGACTTTAACTTAGTCAGACCGGTCGACACATGTCTTAATGCTTCATCACTAAGTCTTTGACAGTCCTGTAACACTAAATGCTCTAAGGACAGATTGCCAACAGTGTTTTCTCTACTTTGGCCTGCTAGCGCACTTATGCCCGAATCACTGATAAGCCAACAAGAACGCAAGTTTAAACGTTTTAATTTTTTCAAACCTAAAGCAATATAATACAAGCCATTATTTGTAACACAATGACAACCACCTAATTCTAACACTTCCAAGTTCTTCAGGTGATGCGCTATTCGTGTCAACGCACCATCATTCACTTGTTTGCAAAGTGACAAATTCAATACCGTCAAAGATGAGACGTCATGAGTCAAGGCAAGCATCAAACTGTTATCAGTCACATTGAAACAACCGCTCATATTCAAAGATTCTAGATTTGGTATGCCCGAAATTACATCTTTTAATGTCCTTCTCAACGACAACACTTGTACCTTTCTGATGCCGCGTTTCACAAGACTAGTGAAGAGCGACGGATTCGCTCGTCGCAAATGCAGTTTAGCTTCGACTCCTCTCCAAACACTTTTATGATAAGCCGCATCTCGCCAAGTCGTACAAACTTGTGCAGCTCTTCCTTTATCAACAACGTCCAGATATTCAAAGATAAGCGCCAGGATTTCCGGATACAGACTGGACACATGTGTTTGATTCGGCTGCGGACTCGGAGTCAGTTCGCGTTGTACTCTCTGATGCAGCTGTTGGTAAGGAGGCTGGTGTTGCGGTTGATGCGCCGGAGGCGGCAGCGATAAATGCGGCCGATGTAGATGATGATAAGAGCGCTGATAAGGATGGTGTCTTAATAATGTTGTTGCAACAATCGGCGTCGGAAGTTCCGTAAACAAAATTTGGCTCACTTCTTCCATGTTTAACATCATTACCTACGTTATATTACCACCCACAGTATTAATAAACTTTACACTTTCATGAAACATAACCAATGCACAGTTACGACTTTTATGGTACTTTTGTGTACAACGTGTCGCGTATCACAGACACTACTCACACCGATGTCTCGTTACAACTGAAGACTGGTTTATGCCGATGCACAGTTGAACGGTTCGACGGAGAACACTGTGACTGTTCTCCTACTATAATGAACAACGGTAGTTCTCTCTGTTTCCCTATTGGTCGCTTGACGCGTCACGTGGTCTCCAAGCCTCGTATCGATTCGAAAGCTTTGCGGCGGCATTTTTAACTTTCAATACTAGGCTTTCACAGTTGGGAGGCGGCGCTACGTTCGGCCCAGGGGCGGTATTTATGGATAGCATGTTCTATTCTACTCAGATATGTTGTCTATCTATTCTATTGATAGTGTATTGATTGTTGCAATTTTTCAGAATTTCAGATCACGCAATGGCTTTTTATAATAAATATTTAATTACATGATCGTTTGTAAATTTATTTCGTTTACGTCAGACCTTGAATGTATCCTTCAACGATGTTTATTTTTTATTAGCACAACTCCATATTATTGGACGATTAACACGCTTAGTAATTTCGCCGTTTTCCTGTATACCTCGTGTATAACATGTATCATAATATTGTAAAAGTTTTAAAAATGAACTAACAACAATACAAGTAAGTATTGGTAGAATTCTACAGAATAGACTCACGCTTTTTGGTGATTTTTAGACGAATCCTCGTGGGGCGCAAAGTTTCTCACAGGGGGGGGGGGGAGATTTCTCGCGGGGGTGTTGGTGCAATGGCGTTTTTTTGCGGAGTGAAAAAAGGGTGTTTCAGGGGAGGTGATCCTCAAAAAACGTTCACAGGGGGAGAGTAGAATATCCTGTATCTATCGTATAATATTTCGGTAGGTCCCAGGTATTAAACAAAAAAAATCAATTCTGTTACATTATAAAATAGTAACAGGGCGGTATAATGTCGTGCCGAAAATTGTTATTTTTCATTTTTGACCTTTCGTTCATTTTGTGAGTGGCCTTTCAAGACAAAGATGACCGATCCGTATTTTCCAATATGGAACCACACCCGAAAGTTAAATTTAGGTTTAAAAACAATTTATACCTGTCTTCCGTTTCAGTACAGTACAGTAAACTTTTCTTAAATCAGGACCTATGCGGGGCTGTTGGAGACAGTGGCGTAGATAGGTTTTTGCTCTGGGGGGGGGGTCCATTCATTTTGACAGTCAGTTCAATATAAGTACCTATACCTGTATTGAACTGGCTGACAAAAATTATTATAATATATGTAAAATAGACTAATAAAGGTTTAAATTGTTTTATTTCTAGTAATAAATAATACATTTCTCCCAAGGAAAAAATTAGGGGATCAACTTTTACGAAGTAAAAAATCATCAATTTGAGAAAAAAATCGTTTTTTTTTTTTTTAATACAACATTTTGACTGGATAAGCATCAGAATTTAGGCCCTAACATTCAAAGTCAAATTATTTTAACTTATTCCTACTTATTCTGTTTTTAGATGGTTTTTTAAAAGTAAACAAATACCGTATGACATTCTTATAAACCAAAACAGTCAATGTAAAAATGGACAAATGACTTGACATCATTAGATCAGTAATGTCATAATTTGTTTTTACAATTAAAATTGATACCTATAATAATTCCATTTGGAATATACCTAACACCAGAACTGTCAGTGTAAAAAATGGACCAATGACAGCCTTATTGATGTAATGTGGTCATGAAACTGCCAAAACCATTGGTTTGTTTTAATTTACATTCTGGGACAAGTATACCAAACAGGACAATTATTGTTATTGCTATTTAGTTTGATTGAATTCCAGGAAATATTTAAGTGGTTCTAATTCAGTGCCCGGGGTTGCTAAATCACTCCAGAGATGATAAACTGGTTTTTCATTTATCGGATAAATAAACGGTCGTTTTAAAACATTAATAAAAATAATTGTCGTTTGTGAAAGGAAAGTAAAAGTGATGCCTTTGATGAAATATGTGTACATTTGTGTGTATATTTACTTCATTATTTGCATATGCGTTCCACCTGTACATATATATACCTACACATACATGGGTAGAGGTACGTACGGGAAGCAAATTAAAAAAAAGAGTAAAAAACATTATACACTAACAGATTTTATATTTGTATATGTTCAGAATGTACATTGTACAGTTATTCCAATACGAAGTACATCAAGCTTTGTTAAAGTATAAAAGCTACTGAGAAAATCATAGTATCCTGCTGCCCATTACCCAAGTCTAGTCCTAACTCCTAAACATTATTAAATGCAGTTGCCAATTATCCGATTCTCTGTTATCGATACAGATTCAGCCAACGTGTCTGCTTGTAAAAATCGTGTCATCTAAACTTGAATCATGATTTTTTTTAAAGAAATGGTAGATGAAAAGCGACAAAATTGATTCTTTCAACTGAAACAAAAAGACTAGTCACTAGATAAAGGTGAGTCCATGTAAATAAGTCATATTTATAAGTACTGGGCTTCCATTCAATTTACGGCTCTTTCATGATTTTATCTCTGCCATTTCCGTATCATCTGACTTTTGAAATAAGAAAAACATGCTTGAGGAATCCCTTAAAAACCTTAAGATTAACATTTGGTTTCGACCCGTTCAAAGGTGTGTTAGCTAGGCATCTGTACTCTTGGACCAAATCAAACATTCAGATCCTTCCCGTACACGAGAAGAGCTACATCGATTCTAATTATCTCCTTTTAGGTTTTAGAGCATGAATAAACTTTTATCAAGAATATTTTTTTCTGACAAATTAATAGGTAATAATCAAAAGGTGAAAAATATGCATTTTTTGTAACCACGTTGTATAAAAATTATTTTCGTTATAACTAAGTGACCTATCATATATGTAGATAATTTAACAGTGATCACTTTTAATTTAATGCATTTTTACTCTAAAAATCAGGTGAGCAGGAAACTGCATATTTATGATTTTACATGTTAAATATAGGTACACCTGAGCAGTGAGCAGTTCACCAGTATGTGTGTGTGTGTGTCAGACTCTGTGTTTGTGAAATTTTTTCGTTTACAACTTCTACAAAAATAAATTATTATTCCACAGCCAACAGGATAGGTGATCTAGTGGCCAATCTTCTGGAGCTCATAACAAGATCCAGATTATTTGCTTACTAGATCCAGTAATAAAAATGGGAAGCATTAAGCACAAAAATCCTTAAAGATGTGGTGCATCTTTTTAGTCAATCTAGAACCACCCTTAATTGTTTTTTAATCTTTAGGAGTCTGGGACACCATCGATATAAGTTACGAAATTATATTTTTACTTACGTGGTGAATCGGTTTTTGAACAGATTCTTATTCCGATTGAAAAAAGTTTCTAATTAGATTTCAAAACGATTGCTCAAACTGCAGAAAGTGCATTAGCATAGTATAAAATGCAGTTTATTATCCGGATTAAAAACCGGATTTTTAACCTGAATTCAACGGTTTGTGGTTCGGATTTCCATTTGATTCAGCGTAGGTGCCTAAGTGACCCAGGGCCGCAGTAAGGGCAGGGTGGAGAGGGCGAAGGCCCCGGACGCATCAAGCGATGAGGCGCCGAAGACGCGCCAATATTTTATGATATGAAAAATCCTTTATTGCCAGGCTAATTACAATTTGACAATAATGCAATATACAATAAATAAAAATATTGCAAATACTTAAAAAATTAATAATATCACTTATTATTAATAATTTGTGTTTCACATCACGTGCCTATTTAATATTGCAGAAATAGCAAGCGCAAAGCAATAATTGTTTGAATCATTAAATGATAATGTTAATAAAATGCCACCTATGGAGACACTACAAACAATAAATTCAGGAATTCGGTTTAGTGGGAAGTTATCTAAACAAGGGGATATCATCGAGGATATCATATAGAATTTTTTTAACAATTCCCGTAACCTCTGATTCATGTGAGAGATAGTTTTTGGATATAGTTCAGTAAACTGAAACTTACAAAAAATTACGTTTATTTTGTTAAGTTATTAGTGAACATTTTTTGTTTTTTAGTTGTTTGTGTTGAAATATCTTATAAAAATCTTGTATCTTGCAATTTCTATTTTTTATGGGGAGGGTGTCAATTAAAATTTTTGCCCCAGGCGCAAGATTTATTTACTGCGGCACTAGGTGGAATAGTTGTCATATCTATGCTATCATTTGCATTGAATGACAACTTTACTGAATAAAAAAAACTTTTATAGTAATTGTAACTGTAGATACGTAATGAAAATGGCAAACAGTTTATTACGCAAACTCCGTTGATTACTTTCAAGTCAATTTTTTTCTGTCAAATGTCTTACTTTATTTATTATAGCTGTCATTTTTTTATATATTATACATTAAATTTCCTGAGTTATTTCATAATATATACTTTATACACATTTTTTTGCACATGTCCGTTTCAGTTACTGCAATTAATATGCTAAATTTATTGGATTGATAAACTGACTTAAAAAATGATAAATAATATTATAATAATTCTAAATGTTATGGTGCGGCGGCGCCATATAATAATTGCGTTATAAATGTTTTCTATTAAGTCCATTTTCTGCCTGGCTGTCTGTCTGTTCAATTTGGTTTTTACGGTCGTATAAAGCATTATCCTGGAAAATGGGATTGCTTTAATTTATTTATTGTAGATTATCATTATAGACGCGTCGACAACTTAGGTCATTAGCGTTTTTGGGATTGCTTTAAGCTATATATCAACGATAAATGGGGACACGGGCAACACCGGGCTTAACAGCTAGTTCACTTATAAATGCAAAAGATTTGCAACTCAGAAAAGCTTGATGTAATAATTAAGATTACCTACAGTTGATAATTTCTATTTAAAAAAATGCAGTTAGGATATTCACAACAATATTATAGTTCCATATTTAAATTCAAAATTTTCTTTATTCAAAATTCAGATAAAGCTATGATTTATGCTGAATTCTATAGAAATGCTTATTTTCGACAAAAATATTTGATCAATACCATTTTTTTTTTCGTTCATAGAGACTCTTATCGTATTGGTTAGACTGTAAATAACTGTTGTGTAGGTTAGCTGTTGCATTGTGGACTATCTCCTTGAATTTAAATCGGGATAGACTGGAACACGGGATAGTATATGTTCCTCTCTGTCTGTAACGTTTGAACGGGTTCATTTGTTTCAGTCTCTACCATGCTAGTCGTTTGTTTTGTTTAGTAAAAAAGTTTGTTTTTCCAAAATAAACGAAAAACAATAGTTTTGTTTTTTCTTTGTAAATATACATTGTACGCTGTATTTGTGAATGATTTGTAAAGAAAATAATGAAAATGAGGGGTTCGTTTTAGAATAATAATATATACTCGTATTAACCCATAAAAATTCACTATTTATTGTCGTTTGTAATTTAACATATATCGTACCTAGTGTCAAATAAAAAAAACAATAAAATTTTGTAAACAGAAACCTTTCAACGGGTACTAATTTCATGAATATTAAATACATTCTTTTTTAAAAAACTATATAGTCGTATTTTTATGACAGTACTGCAGCTATGACTTCAGTACCAATATACTTACAGGTTTTATAGGGCTTTATACTTTCGTATTTTCCTGCGTCCCTAATTATTTTAGGCAAAAAATCTTCAAATAAAAGTTTTAGGGCATAAATGTCTGCATCTAAGTCAATTAATTTTACATGCTTTGTAAGGGTAGTAATTAGATATGAAAATGTCTAAAATTACTTCAGTAGGTAGGTACTCTGCAGGTAAATAGCCAAAGCCATGGAACACTAACAAAGTGATGACGTTTTGTCCACTAGACAGGAGCCTAAAGTATGTATACATTATAGCAGTGGTCACCAAATGGCGGACCGCGGTCCGTATCCGGACCGCAGGCAAGTTTTGTACGGACAGTGATTCATTCTCAGAAAATAATAATAATCTGAATTTCAAGAAAGATTTACTGACTTTGAAAAAATTGAGAATGTTGTGCAGCTGATTAACAACAGTTTTTTACTTATGCCCAATGGTGCATGGACCAGTGAAACGGCAGATGTTTCCAAGAGCAACAAAGCTGCCCTATACAGTTGGAAATAATCGAGTTCCAAGAAGATGTTGTTTTAAAGGACATTTATGCTCAAGTTCCAAAAACTCTTGGGAGTGACCAATTTTGGATAAAAAATGTGTGTGAAAACATGGTGGAAGGGGGCGGTAGAAGGAGTTTGTGGGGGGAGGCTAAAGTTTTCTGGGCCGCGAAAGTTTGACAATGTTTTGAAACCGAGTTTGAAACGGACCTACAGGAAAAATAATTGGTGACCGCTGCATTATAGGCTATTGCTATCTATTTCTGAGGTTATTTTCGATATTTCTATATTCAATTTCTGCCATGCAAAGTTAATTTTGTTTATTCCCTTAGATCCGGAATTTAAAAATGTTTATTTGAAGGTTTTTTGCCTAAAATAATTAGGGAATCAGGAAAAAACGAAAGTATGATTTTACATGTAATTAGAGTCCTATGATCGACAGCCTCGGTCACCATCCTGTATATAAAATTGTAACCGCATCTCTATTAATAATTTTGTGTTGCCAGTTTTTTGGAATTTTAGAGTGGAGAACGCGTTTCCAGAAATGTTATCCAACTATATATTATTATATTTGAAAACAGCTGGATCGATTTTGATTAAATTTGGTACACTGTCAGTTGGCATCTTAACTTAAAGTATATTTTTTTCCGACTACGATCGAGTTAAAATCGGGTTTCCATCAAAACCGACATTAACGCGTAGGCGAATTTGCGGGCAAAACCACAGGCTACATAGATAGATATAGTAAATTATAGACGCTTGACATCAGAGGTCATTAGCGTCTTAAGATCCGTAGGTAAAAACTAGTGAAAGAATGAGATATTACGGTTTTGATTATTTTGTGTAATATAAAATGAAGTCGCTTTCCGCGTCTGTCTGTCTGTTTAACCGCTAACTCCTCCTAAACCACGCAACGGATTTTGATGCGGTTTTCACCATCAGTTAGATAATTTTTCACGGAAGGTTTATATATATATAGCGAACGAGCGAAGCACTGGGTTTTCTTAAGACCCGGGCGAAGCCGGACGGGGCCGCTAGTTTTGTATAATATATAAGGTACCAATAATATCTACAATTTATTGTCAGGAAATTTTCACTATACCGACTTTGCCGATTTTAAATTTTGATTTTAGATTAATTACTACAGCCAAATAAATCTGAAGACGCGTTTTTTTATTCCTTTTTTTGATGTTTACGTACAGAGCGTCTTTTTCGGCTAATCTCGAGTTAAGATAAAGCCAATAAATAAATCCAGTGGAGGCTTTCTGGTACAGTTCACAGAAATATTTCAAAATTTGGAAACTGTCCAATGTCCATCTCGTAGTTTTATCTCTGAGAATTTTCAGATAAGACGTAGAATGAAAAATCAGAATGATGAAAATGAGTTTAAATATAAATTTAGCAAACAGTAAGGTTTTCTTGTACCAAAAAACTAGAAAGTTATTCCATCTTCTAGTGAAGTAGAGGACTACGCGTGGGAATTCTGCTTTCATATGGAACGTGTTCTGTGATGTGTGGTTCGAAGCTATGCTTTGCTTTGTTGTGGCAGACACAACTAGAGTGTACTCTCTTCTTTATAATATGTATAGACACAATATTTTGACCCTTATCATGCCATGGTGAAATTATAATATCTACGGAATATATTTTACTTCTTTTTAATAATTATAACAGCTATTTTTTCTTTTCAAAATTGTTTTTCTATATCAACCGCTACAAGTTTTTTTTTAACAAAACAGGTTCTTCAGTACAGAAAAATATTAATATTAGGTACACCTAAAAAAATGTTATAAATCTAATAAAATATCTTTTTTCTGATTTGCTACTTCCATATAATTTTCTACAGAAAAATATTTGGTCTATAATCTATAATGTATAATAACAAGACGGATAAAATAAAAAATAAATATATTTGTCGCAAATAAACATTCATTTTGCCATATTTCAACAGATATTACTTATAACATTAAATCTTTTTAATCTATTTATTTACTTTTGGATTTGGTTTCTGTCTTTATTTATCGTTTGAATCTCTAATGCAATTTAATTATTTTTCAGCTCCACTGTTAGAAATACGAAAAATTAATAAGGTATCAAAATATTTATAATGATTAATTAAGAAAATTAAATAATGTAACGTCATCAATGATTTGAGAAAAAACCTTTTTGTTTTTAGTTGACAGATTGTTTCAAAATTATGGGTTTCTTTCTTCATTGATCGTTCGAGTTTCTTTTCTCGTGTGTGATTTATTTTTTTACACATTGATTTTTACAGTTTTGGACTTCGGTAAACAACCAGATTTTAAAATTTAAAACAATTAATTTCCTTATTTTTTGCGTAGCTAAGGAAACTGTAAAATCAAATTTAATGTTGTGAAAATCAATATTAATAATTATTTTTGACGCATCATAGTAAGTATGCATACGCATACGGCACACATAAATTTATTTATATTGAACATGGTGTAATAATATTAAGCCCTATAAGGCGTATAATTGGAACAGCGGCGCGGCGGGTCGAGAAATTATGTTTATCCCATATTAATTAGGAAGTTTCCATTGGACGAAAATATTAATAATGATATACACTGTCACATCATTATAATAAAGATAACTTTAAAAATTCTGAGAGAATTATTTTGATATCTTTAAATACAACGGAAATATTAAATTTCTTGTGCATGGGGCCGCAAACGAAAAATTACGTTACGCGGTACAAGTATGCTTTTTTAGGGTTCCGTACTGGAACCCTATTATTAAACCTACGCCGCGTCGTCTGTTCTGTCTGTCCTGCTTTTAAAAGGCTCTATCTTTTCATATTTGAACCGTAACAGGTAGCTGGTTGAAATTTTCACAGAATATGTGAATTATTATGGCGGATATCCTAACAAAAAGTAAAATTAAGGGGGGTCCCCACTCCCCATACAAAAAACAGAAAAAACTTTAAAAGGCTGTAACTTTCGAACCGTAACAGGTAGCCGGTTGAAATTTTCACAGAATAAGTACTTATGTGTTATTATTGTACGGTTAACCCTCGATGCACGAGTCCGACTCGCACTTGTCCAGTTTTTTAGCTTTATTAGTAGGCCTAATTAGAACCTAGTTATACCTACTTAGTAAATATTTTGCTGTAATAGAGACTTTTTCATTTAAAATAAATTAAAATCAACTGTCAAAAATTTAGATATTATGTCAATATTGCTCGTATAGAATTGTCAAATTCATACTTTGAAGTAGGTACCTAGCATAACTTTGTTGTTTTTAAAGATATTTAAAAAATTCTTTCGCCATTAATTTTTTAATTTAATGTAATTTATAAATGTAATTATAATATTCAAGCAAACGAGCGAAGCGAGTGAGTAGTGTATTGCACCCGGGCTTTCTTAGCACCCGGGCGAAGCCGGACGGGGCCGCTAGTTGTATAATAAGGTTAAAACACTACTCTTTACTTTTTGAGCCTTCAACTTGGATTTCGATTGTATGGTCTCTTGTGACGTAAGGCAAAGGCGCCGGGTTTCTGAAATGCCTATGGGGGCTGCAGTCGGCAGATTACTAAAGAAAACTTTTTTTGACGTATGCTACAGATATAAAAATGATCGCAGAGCAAACGCATTTCATCTTCGCCGTTCGAAAAATAAAAAAAACAAACTTGGGCGATCGAAAAATTTGGTTTCTACTCGATGCTCAGTGATTTAAATTTTTAAAACTATTTATTTGATTTTTTTATTTCTTTAATGCGAGCATCGCTCCCATTGAAAAATTTCAATGGGTGCCCGAGCTCCGGTGCCCCCACCTATCCGGAGCCAGTAGCGTATAGGTGGAGATCCATGGGAGTGACTCATATCATGATTTGAAAATTATGAAAAAATGTTTAAGAAAAATGCAATCAAATTGCCATACAAACAAAAACACAATCAGTTTAAATAAATGTCTACAACCTACTTCATTGCAGGGGTGACACATGAAAAATACAAATTTTCAAAGGGCTATACTTAACTCTGTAAAAAAGCGTTTTCAGACCCTCGTCCATAGGAACTTTTTTTCTTTAAATCAACTAAGGAACCACGATCTCTCGAAAATTGTCGGGGTCATTTTTAAACACTCTGTATGTATAGATTACAGAAAGTCTTTGAAACCTTTTCCATGAATAGGACGGGTTGTATTTAAACTGCGCTTTCGGTGTTTTATATTGGCTTTACTGTGAAAATACATGCGTTAAACCCATATTTGTTTAATAGTTAAAACACCTTTAAATATTAAACAAACGTTGAGCTGTAAAATTAATTGTGTAAACAAGACAGTTATCTGTCAAACAATTATAGAATCTACAATGTTTAACGAAAATAATTTTGTTCTTCAAATATTTTTCTTTCGACATTTTCAGATATTATATGTCGGCAGGAGATTGCGCCAAACAATGAAATAGGCTCGTACTTATATTTCTTCACAAAAAAAGAGTAATAGTAAAAATAAAATAGGTGGTAGTGACGCGGTACTCACAACAGTTGATGTGTAAAGATGTGAGCTCATATTATATTGGTTTCATTCGGAAAAATTATGGACGTGCATTGGTTTTAATGAAAATTTAATTTTTAGTGATACTTAAATTTCACCACAGTTGCAAATGAGTTTTCTTTATCTGGTAGGTATAGTTATGTGAGAAAATCGTTTCACTTAAAATGCATTAAACTACCCAGATAAACAAAACTCACATGACTTAACCCTTAGTAAGGCGCTGTTACATAAACAAGATATGATTGAATAATCTACTATGGTAACTAAGTCTGACGGTCGACTTCCCATTTAGCCCGTACGTATCGAACGTCGAATTTTTTGGGAGCATATTTTAAAAAAACAAGTTGAACATTTTACCAAAATAACAACTCCGGCCCTGTTATAAACGGCATTGTATAATAAGCTCATATAAAGACATTTTTGGATTTATTAATTATGCATTTTACGTTATAACGTGGGAATCGCCTTTGATGTATCTCTCAAATATTTTTTTGTTTTGATATTATTATTAACAAATATTTTATAAATTTTTTATTAAAAATAATTTCAATATAGATGAATTTATTTTCTTTCTTCAATATTTGCAATACGTGTTACCAAAACAAAATAGTAATTTTGTGTGGTATAAGAACATAAATTGTTAAATTGTGTTTTAAAGACCACCGACAGCTAAGGTTACTTGGGCCTTACACCAATTCATATTTTCAATTTATTATTTTTTTTTAATAATAAATTGACAAAAAAAAATAATAAATTGACAATCTAATTGACACTTTTACCAGCTCTCGGGCTAGAACCGGGGAACTGGGGATTTGTAATAGAGTATAAGAACAAGGTTTATTAAAATTTAATGTTAAAAATAAGGCGCTACCTACTCCATGAGTCATAGAAATATAATAAAAGAAAAGACGCACGACACGAGAACGGGTAGCGGTGGATTGCGCGGTGGCGGAGGTGTGGGGACAGATAGACATTACCATAATTTGTAGCCTTATTCTAAAAATATTTTTTTTAATTTCTTATATTTGTACGATTTGTTAATTATTTATTTGCGTAAGCGTTCGGGTTTCGCTTCGAAAAATTATGGCAGGCCTAATATTAACTATACTTAATATTTATTCGGAGGAATAAGGATCATATCTTCTGTGTTTACTTGCGACACATTTAAGCAGCGTTTCGTGGCATATTATTGCCACTTCTTCAGGCTCTGACATATATAAAATTTGGAGAAATGAGGATCAAATCTCATGTGTTTAGCAACATTTCATGACGAAACGTTGCTAATAATAAAACAAGATGTCACGAAACGTTGCTTAATAAAACAATGTGTCACGAAATGTTGCTTAATAAAATGTGTCGCAAATAAACACAGAAAATTTGATCCTTATTCCTCCGAATTTAACATGTCATATTAAGAAATGGTAGATTCCAAAATTTAAAATAATATTTACTTACTCGTATTCTATTTTTAAGAAGATATGTCCTGAAAGTTTGTAATATTATCATTGTCAAATTAATCCATCCTATATATCAATTTTTAAGGACTTTGTGGTGCATCCTGTGCAATAAATTTCTAATAAATAATATAGAATGTCCGTCTGTCGAGTTTGTACAAAGGGTTGATTTGTTAATAATGCCAAATATGAATGGACTCTACAAGGCACCCCGCTGTTCAATTCAACCATTTGTAAGTTATTCATCTAATATTAAATATACATATGTAGATATACATTATCACAGGTCACAAGACAAAAAGGCTTATGTAAAATATTTGATAAAAAAGTATTAATTACGATTCAACCCTTTTGTGGACGAATCCAGTTGCCCTTATTTTAATGGAGGTGGCACTATCAGTTATAAATTTTGAGGCACACATGTTTTTAGTGTTGTCGTCTAGACAAGACAAGACAAGACTTAAGTAAAGTCTTGTCTTGATATTTCAAGACAAGACAAGACTTTCAAAGTCTTGTCTTGTCTTGAAATATCAAGACTTTACTAAGTCTAAGTCTAGATTAAAAAACTCTTGTCTTGTCTTGAAAATTTCTAGACAAGACTTTTGCAAGTCTTGTCTTGAAAATCTAGACAAGGCAAGACAAGACAAGAGTCTTGAAAGTTTAGATCTAGACGGCAACATTATATAATCTAAATACATTGATATTGGTATAAAAAGAAAGGTTTTGTTGAAAAGATTACAAATAAGGTATATGTTGTCACGGAAAATTCAATATGGCGGACTCTAGACGCCATTTTCTCAGAATGCAAAAGTAATTTTCCTTCTAAATTAGTGTTGCCGTCTAGACAAGACAAGACTTTCAAAGTCTTGTCTTGAAATATTAAGACAAAACTTCACTAAAGTCTTGTCTTGAAATATCAAGACTTCACTAAAGTCTTGTCTTGAAATATCAAGACTTCACTAAAGTCTTGTCTTGAAATATCAAGACTTCACTAAGTCTAAGTCTAGATTAAAAAACTCTTGTCTTGTCAGTGTCTTGAAAATTTCTTTTGCAAGTCTTGTAAGAGTCTAGAAAGTCTAGATCTAGACGGCAACACGTCCTATACAAAGCTACCAAAAATTTTACGTAAGATATTTTACCTTGTTGTCGCAGATATGTTCTTCATCATGCAAATTACACTGTTCGCATATTACACATTACACGCGTGGCATTTTGTTGGAATAGACAAAAATGAAATAGGGAGCATTCGGGATACTTTCGTGCCCAATAGACATAGCTTGTACATATTCGTTAGACATTTTGTCTTTCTTAATTATGTGGACATTTAATTGTGTTTTCTTTTTCAATCGAGACGACTCTCGTCTACCGGCCTTTTTATATTATTGTAATTTTAGTTCAAATTTACAATTCGCTGTGTCTAAAACATAGGGTTAATACCCTATAAGCCCTAAGGTATATGGTTAATTTTAGCAATTTTTCCAGTTACCTTAATGTGTGACATCAAATAATAAGTTAACTAATGATGATTGATGATTTTATTTGACTCAATTAAGTATAATGACTTGATGACAGTTTATTTGAAGTGATTGATTAGTGATCGTTTGCTTATATGCATATATGCAATGTTTTTATTATTATAATATATGCAGCAGTCATTCTTATAAGTGAATAATATGACATTTGCAATAGATTTGAGAATGAATACCTACTCCAAACTGTTTGTATACAAACACTGTAGAAAGAACACTTTTCATTGGGAGTTTTTACTGACAATTAATTTACTGATAATAAAGTTTTTAAATGAAAACACAGTTTATTCACACAAAGAATTTTTTTAGTAGTAGGAACCTACTGCTGTTTAGTGTTAATTAGAAATATTCTAATTTTTGGCGATAGCTCAAAAATCGAACAAGTGATCGAAATTCTAAATTCGCTACTGAATTTGTCTAGAAAAGCATCCCGTAAAAATACATTTGGTATTCCACTTTCTGTTATAGTTATAGAGATACTCCATTATAGATACCAGGGCTGTCGTAAAATATTTGGCGCCCATGGGCTACTTAACAATAATGCGCCCCTCTTCATGAGAAAACACACGGGAGGGGAAGCAGTAGCGGTGTGAACGATGGAAGTTTTATAGCAGTTTCAGAATTAGAAAAGAATAATAAATATTTTGCACAATATAATACACTGTAAAAAATGGATGTAAAAATACTTTGAAAGTTAAGATTATAGAATTCGCTCGATTTTCTAAGTGATTTTACATTATTATTTATTTTTACACAGAAAACTCCATAAAAACTTGGACTTTTACTGTAAAGTTAAACAAATTTGTGATTTTTACAGAAAGTAAATTAAAATTACATAATTTGTGTAATATTCCAATAAAGTGTGTAAAAATTACAAAATAAAATGTAGGTATACTTACATATATAAAATGGATGAATACAAAACAAATTAATGTAAAATTAGTAACCACGCATGCGCAATGTGTTTTTATGGAATCTACGCGATGTGCAGGCGATACCTGTTTGCGACGCCATTGTCTCTTTGTGTGCCTATTACCAGATTAATCGCTGGCTACAAATGAACCATCGATAATCTATGTAATCGGCGTTCTCATTTCTTACAGTGTATATTAAATAATAAACAAAATTGCCAGCTCAAAGGGATGGCGCCCCAGGGTTATGGCCCTTTTGGCCCTGTAGTTAGGATGACACTCATATAGATGCTCTACAAAAATAAAATTAAGTCTGTCATTAGCTAACAAAGCATTTCTTAAAGTTTTCGGTTTTTTAGACTGCTATATTTAAGATGAGACTACCAAAAAGATTATAAGTATCTTCGTTGCTATCTCCTTTATTATGCGGCTATTACCTAAGTGCATCATCAAAGGACACCGGACAGTGCGTTACCTTTGTGTACGGGCGTTCTAAAAGTACCGCCGGCAGCTTATTAAATTTCCAACTGAACATCCCTTAACTATAAGTAATTGTTTCCGAATTATTACAAACAAAATGATAAAGGGCGGTTATCTCGTCTATTATAACGTGAACAACGAACATCAACGAAGAAAAGAACGACAGCGTAAATGAGAACGAACTTCAATAATTAATAATACTTATACAGGGTGTTTCATAATATATGCGCAGGACTTAAGGATGTGATAGCTCGTTCAAAAATATGAAAAAAAGTTTCTATTAACTTACCCTCTAAAATGCACCATTTTAGAGATACAGGGTGTTGAAATTGAAAAAAAAAATTCGTTTTTTGCGAATATCTCCGGAACCGTTTATGTGCGAAATGCGTTACCTTTACGGTTTGGGGAATTTTGAAAAGACAACTTTTGTATCATTTTTTCATTTTTTTTAATTTTGCAATTATGAAGTTAACGTTTGGTTTTGTTACTTGTTCTAACGTTTAAATAAATTTTGTTTAATTAGTAAGAAAAAAATTTTATTTAAAAAAATTGACCATGTTTTTCAACATAAAAGTTGATTTTTCTCGAAAACGATCGACTTTAGAGCATATGACCAAGAATACCTTTTTGTGTAGAAAATATTGGCTGCAATCATGTTGTTCCAAACTGCATAATTCGGCGGATGACACTTTCAGCATTTGCTAAAGAAAAGGTGGCAGTGAAAAAGAATGACGACAGCGATAATAACGAGAACCAAGACGGCATCTTAAACGAAGATAACTTTTAATGATCAACTTATTACATTTCGGAGACAATGAGAAAGTTCTTTGTGAAATATCTTTAAACTGTCGACGTAACTTTTGGGACACCCTATGTCAAAATGACCCTTATGACGCTCAGGCACATCCACCTAATAAGGATTTAGCCAGGTTCAACAAAAGTATCATCATAAGGGGTTTTGTGTATAGTTATATTGTCCAGTACAAGTTGTTTTTCGTCGCTATATTATAGCCGTCTCGTAACACTATAATGATAGTGGTTTTTTTTTTATAAATAATACAGGATGGGATTAAAAATTGTTTTTTTGAAGTGAAAACTTCCTTAGGCGCGTTAGACACTCTTTGCCTGGGTACTGAAAAAATGTGAAGCGTTTGCAACTACTTCCGTAAGAATTCGCAACATACTTATATCATAAAAACGACCGTCCACCCATAGCGCAGTTGGTTACGTCTTTGCGTTCTATGTATAGGAACCTGGGTTCGAGACCTGATGGCAGCGTTGTATTTTTGGCGTTTTTTTTCTAAATTCTACATGATATTTATTTATATATTTTTTTACTTTTTTGTTATATTTTTTCATTGACAATAATTATAATTTTTTTGAAACCAAGGTGGAATTAATTAAAAATACAATTTTAATAATTTAGTATTAAATTATTTTTAGTTCATAAATGCGCTTACTAGATGACACCAAAAATTAGAAAATCTGAAGTTTTCACTTCTGTCGTGTGGTCATAAGCACACACCCATTTTTTTTTTTTATTATTTTCACTTCTGAAATAGACGAACGGGTGAGTTAATTAGCTCTCAATGATGGCGTCAAGGTGTTATTTTGAATTTAGTAGGTAGGTACTTATAAAAATTTTAAACCTCAAAAAAATGTTTTAAATCTCTGGGAATATGTTCATTATTGAAAATATCCTTCACATGAAGCGTTATATAAGCCCATATGCCATTTGAAATGTTTGCAAAAATCTTCAAAAAAAATTTGACACACTGTCTTTTTTTTCAAAAAATAATATTTTAGTTCTTATAAAAATACCCCAAAGGTTGTTCTACATCGATTAAAAGATAGTAGAGGACGGAGATAGTGTATAAATTGTGGCATAACATTAGCAAGTAGATAGATATTGTAAATTATAGATAGAGCTGGACCCGTTTTATAGGCGAAGGAAAGGATTTGAGGTGAAGAGTGCAGGGGGTGACTTCCGCTGTTATAATATACTTTTAATAATTTTAACGGTTCTGGGAACTTCACGCAATCTAAAAACAGAATCTCAGTTATTCTCAAACCCACTCACAAATTGTTTTTGCCTCAAATTGGCTAAGACTAAACATTTATTATCAATTTAAATTGGGCAAAAACTTTAAAGACTCCTCCCAAGTGAGGGCTTGAGAATAGCCGAGAGTGTAGCGGCGCTGTTGTTTACATGGCGTTGCTATGGTTCCTCTATTACAAGTCCCCAGTTCTCGGGTTCTAGCCCGAGAGCTGGTAAAAGTGTCAATTGGATTTTCAATTTAATATTAAAAAAAAAAAAAAATAATGAATTGAAAATATGAATTGGTGCTAGGCCCAAATAACCTTAGCTGTTGGTGGTCTTTAAAACACACAATTCCTCCCAAGTGAATTGGCAGTAAGTCCGGATGCTGTCGCATGCAGTATACAGGTAACGCGAAGCAGCGGCAGTCGTCATCATAGTCAGGCGCCCAGGTGCGAGCACCCGCCGGGAGGTCTTTGACAACACTATGCCGACACAACCCTGGCGGTCGCTTTTGCATTGGGGCACACTAACTCTATGCAGTTACGGCACTATCCCCTATTTCTTGTATTCATCTCAATTTTTAACGTAATTCCAACTTTTGATTTCTTTAATTTCAAATCAATTTGAAGTTCTACTTAAATGTCAATTTATTCTCCGTTGCATAAATCTTAAGGGTGATTTAAAATTTAAATAAAATTGGTGTACGTGTAATTAGGCCTCTACGATTATGCTGAATAATTTCTTTTTTTATTGAATTTTTAGATTTATTATAGTTGTAAGATGAATAATCATATGAACTAAATCAAAGTCGAATTGACCATTATGTGTCCCCTATTCTGTTATTATCTATTGTTAATATTACATTTTTATGAATGACCAGTTTTGTTGCTTCTTTGTGTAAATGATGCAATGTCCAAGTAGGGTTGCCATAATAATACATATTTTCAAAACTTATAGCTCAAAACTCCCGGACATTTCGCTTACAGCCCTATGGACTATATCACCACTGAATGCATAATTACCCCGGACACATTCGTAAAATCTCCTCGGACGTTTTCGAACTCTCTAAAAAAAAGAGGACGATGGCCGCGGGAAAAGAGGACGGATAACAACCTTACGTCCGAGTTTCTTCTAGTTTTAATACTATTGTATAATATAATAATATAATAATATAAATAATATACTTAATATACTTAATAATATTTATCAGTTATTTCTTGATAACGAACGAAACCTTCATTTACTTTGACTGATAATTTTTGAGACCAAATTGTGATGTCTTCTTATTTACGGAATGCATTTTAATAGTTTTGCTGCCGCACTACTATTTTGAGACATATTAAAAATTAGATACTCCAAAATCTATTAAAAAAAAGTGTGTATGTACTTATGTACGCATGTCAGAAGTTATACTTCTTTGGCGTAACAAAACAAAAATAACTTCAAAAATTTTATCCCTATGCTAGTACTAAACGTTTGTAAAAAAGACGATAAAATAATAAAATAAAGATATTACATAAATTAATTTAATTTAATAAATTATTAATTTATTAAATATATTTATTAATTATATTTATATCTAATTATTTATCCGTTACACCACGCACATCTTACATAGCAGTGCTATATAATAGGGTATTATAATCATGAAAAATAATAATGTAAACAGTAGATACGGGTGTTGGAGTACGAACTCATATTTAACAAAAGCGGCATAAACGAGCGTTTGTATAGCAATAACTTTTATTAATGCTATTCAAAACTGAAAACGCTCTTGTCACATTGTGACTGGTGATATTATAATGGCGGTATTATAATCATGAGCTTCCGACTAACTTCATGGTGTTAAACGTAAAAATTCACTCTCATCATTTTTCTATAACGTGCCAAAAGAAGTATAACTTCAAAAATTAGAAAGTTTTTCATTTAATAAGTAGCGTATTTTTAACGGCAACAAATTAGAATATCACCGACTGACTGCCCAGCGTCAGATTAGCTAGCCTTTATTAATCCACTGTATGCAGACAGTGGAAGTTTAAACTGTCACGAAGGGCGACGTGCTTGCAGTGTTCAAAGTAATGGACAGGACAGTGATTTTAATTTTATAGCCATTAATAATTCAGACTGGTTACGTCATGGAAACCGAAAATTTATTGTCATACAATGAAAATTTAATTTTAAGAGTACTTACTACTTATATAGTTTTTCAAAACTGGAAGATAAAAGATAAGATAAAAATATTCTTTATTGTCATTAAAGTTTTGTACAGAACTTAAAAAAAATAATGGTTTTAAATAGCGTACCCGGTGATAATCACCAGAACCAACTGAGTTATTTTTATTTGTTACGAGAGGAAAAATTTTTTGTCTATTTTGTGATATTCCAGAAAAAAATGGCAAAAAAACTGGGTCATCAAAACTGGAAGAAACCAGAGTGTGGAATGTGGATTCGTCTGCAAAAGAAAGCAATAGCTAGAACGAGTAACCTTGAACCTATAAGCGATATTTGTAATCATTTTGCCACGAATTTTGTCAAATATCTCACAAACAAAACCAAATATCGAAAAGATATTAAAATAAAAATCAGGACGGGAAATTTAACCAGTGGCGTAATAGAAAAAATCGGGTGGATTTTAGGGTACACGATCTCCTAAAAAGTATCACGACCTTTGAGAGTTGTACAGACAGAGATTTTTAAAAACCATTTTTTTTTTGTTTCAGGGATTTGAAAACTTTTAAATTCATCAAAAACTCAAAATAGAAGTTTTTAGGTACAGCTATATCATAATAGACGCTACTTGCGCCATTACTATTTTCAATTAGCCATATTAGAGGTAGGCAGGCAATATTGTGACTTGTTATCGATTATAGTCAAAGATCCCCCAGGGGGGGCATTGAGATATAGTTGTTATCGCAATTGCATTCCAATGTTCTTTGGGAATTAGCGCTCCCAGGGACCCGAGCTCGTACCAGTCGGTTTGTGTATGCCGGCTGGCAGATTTTAATACACAAATATGTTATATTTTGTTGTGTTGAAGACGCTAATGACCTGAGTTGTCGACGCGTCTATAATCTACAATAAATAAAATAAATATAGCAGAACCGTTTTAATTAACCAGGAAAAAAGGCTATATGAATATTTATTATTTTTTTAAAAAATTGAACAAAGAGCCGACGTTTCGGACCACATCAGTCCTTAATCATGACCTACAAAAATGTTACATAGATATTAGAATACAATTTTATGAATAAAAACAATTGTTTTTATTCATAAAATTGTATTCTAATATCTATGTAACATTTTTGTAGGTCATGATTAAGGACTGATGTGGTCCGAAACGTCGGCTCTTTGTTCAATTTTTTAAAAAAATAATAAATATTCATATAGCCTTTTTTCCTGGTTAATTAAAACGGTTCTGCAAATTATTAATAAGGTGCTATTAAAGAAATCTTTCTGTAAAATAAATATAGTCAAAGAACAATCACCATATTTATCTGAAGTTATTAATGGTTTTCTCAGTTAGAATGTGTTGTTTTCAGCCCTCGATATCTAGTTTTAAAAAATAATCAAAGGTCAAGGAGCTTTTCGTCAAATAATATAAGGTCACAACACAAGATATTCTACGGTGAACAGTGAACTAATATTATGATTGGACTTCGAACAGTGGTGTTGTTTAACCCTTTATTTATGGTTAGTGCAAATATAAAGCAATCCTTTTGATATATAAACTGCGATTACAATAATTTTGATGTTCATAAGCCAACAGTTTATATTATGGTCTTTTTTAAGGCCACCAACAGTCAGGGTTATTTCGGCCTAGTACCAATTCATATTTTCAATTTATTATTTTTAGTGTTACGTATCAAAGATTGCTAAAATGGAATAATAAAAAGTAGGGGTTGCCATTAAAAAAAAATGTCGAAGATGTCAATGCGGGGGTAGAAAAAATGTACAACTATCAGAAAAGATGCGCCATCTAGAAATAAGGTTGATTTGAGGATCGTGGTCGCAGACAATTGGGAAAGTTTTTTTAGAGCGTTCCACAGCCAACGTTCGCACTGTATAGTTTAGTTATTATTATGTTGATTTAATTTCCATTTATGGAGGGGGCACATATTCTAAATCTAGCAAAGTTCAATATTACCTCAATTTTTCATTTCTAATATTCTATTTATTGAACTATAATAATAGCTATAGGTACTTATTGTTAATAATTAAGTATTTTACACATGTATTGTGTGATTTAATAAACAATTAAAAAATAGGTCAAAACACGACAATAGACTGTTAGTAATTATCATTAATAAAATTTGAAATTTAGGTTAATATTTGCCCATCATATTTTGTTTGTTTGTAGATTTTGTTATAAATTTACGCGCAAAATAATAATAATCTGTCGTGCGCAAAGTACATTGTACTTCAACTGAGGCATTTAAATTGTCAAAAGGATTTAAACACTAACATTTATTTACGACGTGACTAACAAAGGGTTAAATTACAACTGCAATAAGTCGCTTAATATATATTATAATAGTAGCGAAACATGGAATTGCAAGCCAACGTATTTCATATTATAATCATTGATTTTAGTTGCTTTGCAGATTCGACACTTAAATGGTTGATGTACAATCATAAAAACCCCATGGAATACACTCTTACTAATTTTACAGACGCAGCTTATAGCTGGGAGGCGGTCGATTTTAACTAGCTTTTTTAAGGTAAATTAGTGCCAAAGTGTCATTTTACACCATTCAGTCTAAGCACAGACATAATGAGACAAGATTAAAAAAATGCGAGCCGTCGTGGGACGCCTGGCAGATGTGAAGCAATTTCATAGCTTAAAATAATGGTTCGTTCTGTTACTACCGCGAGAAATTTATCAAAATAAAAAGAAAGAATTTTTAAAATCGGTTCAGTAGTTTCAGAGATAAAAATTTATGACTTATTACCCCCTCCGCGAGAAATTCTCCCCCTGCGAACGTAAATACACAGATATTCACGAGTATAATGCCGACACACTAACACACACGTAAAGTAACATAAATATTATCATTAATAATTAATTTTAATAAAAAAGAAACATTTCACAGAGCCAACTGGGTATAAATAAATATGAAAAAAAAACATATTTCACGAAAACAACTGGGTTCGATCTGAGAACCTTATGCATACAAAGCCGCCACGCTTGCCGCATGGTTATAGGAAGGTAAGTAATGACTCAGTGTTGTTATTATAATATAGTCAGTTGCCGCCTTTACACTGATATTCACTGGTATACTGCCGACACACTACCACACACGTAAAGTAGCGAATGTCTAATTTAGTAGAGTAGGAAGTGCGTCGGAAAGAGCCGATGAGACGCGTCTTGCCATCAAAACGTTTTCACTCCCATCCAAGCGTTCATTAGATGTTTCACTTTAAAAAAATGTCACTTTGACAAATAAGAAGCGCAGCTATCGTCGTAATAATAATGTCCATCTTGTAATCTCGACTGTCGGTTTTATTTCATTGATGGCAACTCGTCTTCGCCTTCGCTTTAATTCCTTTCCGAAAGCTTCGCAATACGTAGTTTGCACATTATAAACCAATTTCTTTCTTGATATTTGATTATTAAACTTTAAAAAAATTACTGAACCGATTTAAATAAAATTTATGTGAGACCACCCTGAGGGTATGCCCTATTAAATAAAACAAGAACCATCAAAATCAGTTCACAAATGCAGGATATATGAGGTAACATACATATAGGTAACATCATAAAATTATTTCTAAACTAAAAAAACTGAACCGGTTTAAATAAAAATAATATGGGACCAGTCCGTAAATATTTAGAACCCAACGGCCTCGAAATTATTCAAATCGGTTAACCTCTCGAGAAGTTATGACTGAACAAAAAAAATATGTGCATTTAAGTCGGTTAATAAAGAAATACTGTAAAGATACTAAGTTTTATATAAGCTGTTAGAACCCGACTTTGACTGCGATTTTTCCCTTGATCTCTGGGTTTAGAGTCTTGCAGAGGTGGAAGACCTAGTAGTAACATGTATTTTCAACTTTTCACTCGACCCAGTATGATAATACTCGTACTAATAGGAAGCTTTCTAGAAAAGTGTGCATTCAATAGTATCTAATGCTTGAGTCTTACAGCTGGGAATGTATGCATTTGCATATTATGTACGTATTACATACAGGTGTTTCATAATATTACCGAATCATTTGGAACGAAAAGAAATAAAGTTGTTTTAAATGATGCATCGATATTATCGGTAGGTACCCGTAATGTTTTATATATTTGTTTACGATACGTAAAGCTTCTATACAAAACACTTTAAAGTGTTCTTTTTTTAATTCAAGTTTTAATTAGTTCATACCTGATTGAGTAGCTAGTTCACGCTACTGAAGATTATCTAAAATCATTGAGTTATTAAGTATAGAGGTGAGTTGATATCATGCTCATGCATAATATCTGTACCATACAAATTATAAGGCCGCGTGGCACGTATCCAGTAAGGCCAGTGCCTGTTTTTAGTCAACTTTTCCCAAAAGTATTTTTATACCTCGTTATGTAGACCGCAGATCCTTATAAACTAGGAGATATAGAATTTAGAACTAAGAAATAGGTACATTCATTAATTTTCTATGAAAGTGTTGACTTTAAGAGTCCCCGTTAAACAATTATGTAAGTACATTTCATTCCAATGTGTAGTGTACATTTGTTGACAAAGTTTTGTTGACGAAGCTGTGCTTTTTATAAAAACAAATAACACAAAGCGTCCGGTAGCCTTATAATAAGCGTATTTCTGGAGAAGTTTTATATTTTGTAGTTTTAGATCACTTAAATAAAAACCTGCTTCTTGTGTTTTTTTTGTATGTGCATATTTTTCAATTTTTATATCTTGCCTTAATCTTAATCTTAGCCAAATAAAGCCAGTGAGCATGGCTTTTTTGTTTTTTAAATTTGTTGGAGTTAATTTAATTCAAAAGTCAAAATTGACATATAGGTACCCATATGTTTTTATAACTCACCAAGGTAAAAAAAATATGTTCGTGTTTGTCAAACAAAGTATTATAACATGAAATAGTAAATCCAATTTGAGCGAACTGTGTATGACTATGGTGTTTCGATAGTAATGTCATCTCCCCTATATCTAATAACTCAATGCGTGAGATCGATGTCTATCTAATCTAGATATAGTAGTGTATTTAATTAGTTTCGGATCAAAGTAATGTGTTTTTGCTGTCATACGTATGTCAGCCTAGGAAATATCAAGATATAGAATATTTGTTATTTATCTACTATGCATAAATTTCACGTTGATCAATAAAGATAATAAAATAATATACGTTTTAAGATAAATTATCGTTAGATTACACACAAACTGGATATGCAATGTCGGCACATTCAGAGCACAACGTACGGGGCACAGTTGAGATTGATTTAAAAATAATTCTATCCAATTAAATAAGGCATGTGTCGCGGCACACACGACCGAAGTGAAACTTCTTATGTATTGAATAATATAAAAATCAATTAGGGCTAAGAGCACTTGTCAACTGTGCGCCATACGAAGTCAGAAGTCGAATGACTTGCCACTGGCTGTTTCAGGGTTTATATGTACCGGTAGACGGAACACAGATTCCGCGAGAATAGACGGGCGTTCGAATGCATCTATACCATATCGATGGTGAAGAACAGCAAACTCCTAAGTCACCGTTTGCAGCAAAACAATAACCTTCTATGTCAATTTCTGCAGATTTGAAAATTATGAATTAAACGATTTACAAACTAGCCTTCTTTTTGCTGGCCAAATCTCCCATGTTAATGAAGAATAAATGCGGACTTATACAACAAAACTTCTATGTCAAGTAAAGAACGACAACCTCCTATGTCAGACATAGGAGTTTGTTACAACCTCCTGTCAGTGTATTAATTTAACATAATATGAAAGAAAATGGTTCAAAACATTGTTATCTTCTCCCTGAAAAGTGTCTGTTTTTGACATAGAAGCTTGCTGAATTTCTGCAAATCGTGAGTCGTGACATGGAAGGTTGCCATTCTTCACCATCGATATATAATAGTAATATGGTGTAATATTATATTATAACATTCTTTCCCGTCACCACATTTTTGTATAGACATTTTCGTTTCATCGAGCCAGTATTTTACCCTTCAAAAATAAGGTCTTTGCTAACAACAAAATCTACATATTATGTCCGGCAAACAATGATGCTAGTTAGTGATCTGGCGGCGGCCGAACTGTATGAACGCCGTCCGGCGAACAATGATATTATGTTGTTTACACTGCACATCACAGAAGTGAAAGCAAAATTTTCATCTAAATATTATAAATTGACATTTACAGAATATGATTTATTTTTCATTGTTAGCGTTAAATATTTAACGCGAACGTTAAACGGCCCGATCTAACATAAGTAGTTGCACTTCAAAAATTATCAAGAAATTATTGACGTTCGAAGCGGTTAAAATTTTTTCCCGTAACATCAAAAGTATTCGAATGGTTAGCAGATCTCGTATGAAGACATTTATTGGCATCCTGTCGTTTTTCCGTTTAATTTTTCTAAACATCCTGTACCGTATTATTCTAAACATTGTGCTATAGGTATATTCGTAGGATATATTATTATCTATATAGCTCTAGCTAGATGGCATTGAAGCACACAAATGCATTGGTGCATCAGTACCGCCAATTAGATACGCAAGAAGTTAAATCCAGGGGGTGAGACAGCCATCCGTTATGTCGCGTTGTTTCTGAGGGCACGAATTCAGTGTTGCCAACTCTAAAAAATAAAGTCGGCTGTCTTTATATTTAAAAAAAATTCGACTGATGACCAGTCCTATACTTCCCACCTAGTAAATATTTGCAAAAAATAAACACTCTTTTTTTATTCTTTGAAAGAAAGCATGGCCCTCATTTTTGTTTGGTAATCTATTGATGGCTAGTAATATAACAAAAATCATGGTTACCTTGATTTACGTACAACTTTCTTTTTTTAGTAAAATATTTTTTTTTTCGAAAACTATACATTTTAGAGAAAAAAATATTTACATTTTTTTCATATTATAACATCTAGAATTCATTTATATTTTTTTTACCTATGTTAATACGTGACATTGAGAACGTTTTTTTTAATATTTCAGGATCCACTGAACCGATTTGATTCAAAATCTAATCAGATCTAAGTTAAAGGCTGATAAACACAATAGAACAATCGGCATGGCCGTAATAATATGTTGTTCCGTTTTACGATATCGAAGGCGAAAAATTGACCACATACACACACACACACATACATACAGATATCAGTCAGAAAATGATCTTAAACGATTGCTAAGGTCTCAAAACGTGAAGATCTGTTAAAATCTCGAAATATTTTTTTCGGACTAAATCCATTACTTCCCTACCATAGTAGAGATGGGAAGTAAAAACTGCTCAGGTTCAGTTATTTTTTTACTACACTTCCTGTGAATGCGTGAACGTTTTTTCGACGAGAATGATTTTTCCATTATAGTGAAAACTAAACTAAAAAGAATCAGAATGTCTCTGAAAAGGAAAACAATGAATGAGTCTTGCAGTAGTCGCCAATGATGTGTAACATCTAACCTCGTATTTTAATAACAGAACGAATGGTTCACAGCTGTGTCTTCTTTCTCTTTCTGCCTTTCTCTTTCTTTCTCTTTTCCGCTATGAAAATGTGTGCGCTCGCTGACACACTGCAGCACAAGCGCCAACTGTAGGCCGCACCGCAGAACCATTTTATTTGAAATTGAATAGCGCGCGCTTCTCTCTACTTCCTGTTACACATTTCCGTCGCATTAACAAAATTAGTCCCACCAAATGCCGCATACCGAGAGGTAAGATGTTATACCTACATCAAAAATGTTTCCATTCATTTTAGGATCAAACTGTGTAAATAAACGACTATGACTAAAACAGAATAATTGAACGTAGGCAGGGAAGGTGATTGTAAAACGAATAGAAATATTATTTTAGAATTTTCAGTTCGATTTCTTTTTTTGGAAGTCGATTCAATTTTTAAAAATTATTTTTATATTTCACATTTTTTTAATGTTCTTAAGTTTTTAATTTTATTTCGAGTTTAGATAAAGTCAAATAATGCGACTAGTCTAAGGTCTAGACGAATCGGTCCAGTAGTTCTTGAGATCATCACGGTTAGGTATACATATAACATAAATACATAGATAACTTTCTTTTTTTGAAGACAGTTAAAAATTCATCTGGCAGATATTTTTTTAGAAATATAGACAGCCAAAAATTTTATCGATCTGAATTTATAATTATCTCCCTGGTTTACTTATAGTCTATTTTTCGCTCCATGGACAATGGAAAGAAATCGAGCTGCCGGCATTTAGATTATTCCATGACAAAACGACCAGCTGTTGTAAACTAGCCGTCTTTTTATTATGATTGAAACATTTGAAGCAAGCACTTGGTAATTCATAATTTACTGTAAATCTGATTGGAACTTAGTTATGGCGGTTTAGCTTGGGTATGTGAGTAGGTACTATACTTACAGGCAAGCTATAAGAAAAATGCATTTTCGTACCAACAGGACCGGATTAACCATTAGGCAGAGTAGGCAACTGCCTAGGGGCCCCGCATCGGCTAGGGGCCCCGCGCGCGCACAAAAGAAATTGAAATTGTTTCAGAGTGAAAATTTAATTGGAAAATTTGTATCCTCAATGACAATAGGTATTATTGCTTTTTTCGACGCATGCTGTCAGTTGATGAAATACTTCATACTTACAGAACAGAACCATCTAGTATCGAGTAGTAGAACTAATAATATGGATGCACTACGTAGCGTATTGTATGAATCATACAAATTAAATTCATTCACGATCGCAAAACTCACAAATCGCAATTACTGATCAAGTATTTCAACACTTTTGTTTATCATACTGTATTTCGACGCATGCTGTCAGTTGATAAATACTTCATACTTACAGAACAGAACCATCTAGTATCGAGCAGTAGAACTAATAATATGGATGCGCTACGTAGCGTATTGTATGATTCATACAATACGCTACGTAGCGCATCCATATTGTTAGTTCTACTACTCGATACTAGATGGTTCTGTTCTGTAAGTATGAAGTATTTCATCAACTGACAGCATGCGTCGAAATACAGTATGATAAACAAAAGTTTTGAAATGCTTAATCTGTAATTGCGATGTGTGAGTTTTGAAATGGGGCCCCCAGAATTGCATTGCCTAGGGGCCCCGACATGGTTAATCCGGCCCTGCGTACCAACTTTACAACCTGTAGAAGTTAGTCGTATGGAGTGTAATCACAATTTAATTTATAAATTACCTATGTAACCTTTAGTCATTACGATTTACGAATGAAATGTAAAGAATGTTATTTTATGTTAAACATTATTAATAAACCGAATGTCGTATAGTAAAGTACTATTTAATTCCAAGTTATCACACAACCTTTATTATGTTATTAGCGGCCCGGTCCGGCTTCGTCCGAGTGCTATGAATTTATGATTTATTAATACATTACTCACCCGCTTCGCTCGTTCGCTCCAGTTATTATAGCCTATGTCTTAAAGCAAAGTATCACCTATCCAACAGTACAAAAAATTTGAAATCGGTTCAGTAATTTCTGAGATCACCTCCGATTTTCACCTGAGCGAAGTCGGACTGGCCAGTTATTGTAGCCTATGTTTTAAAGCAAAGTATCACCTATTGAACAGTAAAAAAAAATGAAATCGGTTCAGTTATTTCTAAGATTACCTCCTATTTTCGCCCGAACGAAGCCGGGCCGACCAGTTTCAATTAATCTGTAATCTAATCGTGAAAACCGGCGGAACAAACTTCGTTCAGTAGTTACGGAGAAATCGGTCTTCTGAGGTTACCTCCAACTCGGGCGATGCCGGGCCGGCTAGTTATTCATTTCGGAAGCTACCCGTGTGCAAAATTTCACAGAGATTGAATGACTAGTTGAGACGTGAAAGCGAAACAAATTAACAAACTCATTTTCGCAACATTTTCTTGATATGATATTTTCCAAATATTTTCTTAGCGACGCTAGAAAATTAAAAATGTTATTGATATCAACATATCAAAAAGGATTCTTACAGTTGTATACTACAGCGATGGTCAACTTGATTGGGACTGAGATCTACTTTATAATTTCAAATTTCTTCATCTAAAATTTTTCATTTCCAGCCATATCTATGTCGTTATGATGCTTCTTGGGTAGAACCTGTGAAAATTATGCATGTTTTTGAGGTAAATAATATACTTATTTTGAATAATTTTATAAATTTTGGTTCCTTATAGCGATCAAAAATAATGTCGCAATCGATCGGTATATCGTGACCGACGTATTCGTCGTCCTTGGTGTTTAGGGCATAACGTCGTTACGATAAATGCATTCAAAATATTAGAAACTAGCAGCTCTGTCCGGCTTCGCACGGGTGCTAAGAAAGCCCGGGTGCAATACACTACTGAAGTCGGTCTTATGGAGGTATAGTCTAAACTTCAGTTAGTAGAACCTCTGCTATGAAGAGTGTTGTAAAATCAACCAGATGTTTATTTCAGTTGGTTAAATGTTTATGATTTTACGAGTAAATGGATTAATGATGTAGGTAACCGATTATGTAGAGATTAGAAAGGGTGAAGAGTAGAATAAGGCAAAATAATGAGCATATAGAGGTAATTAAATATTGCCTAGGGGATACAGAAGAATAAATTAAGACAGCCGCCTGTTAAGAACGAAAATCAATTAAATGCCGAAAACAAAAAAAAAATATAATTGGTATTCCTTTTTTATTCAGATACATAATTTATAATTTCGAATTCCAACAGGTATATATTAATAAACAACTAAAAAATTTGAAGTTATTGTGAACTAGTTTTTAATATGCGGAATTGTTAAATTAGCGAAACGCTGTGTGTCATTAAAGTTGTTGCAATGTTTTCATGAGTGAAAAACTCTTTTGATCTAAGATTGATTTATATAAGTCATTATTAAACACTGCACCACACACACTGCATTTTAACATTAAACTAAATGGTATCATATTTATATTATTAAGTATATTGTTCATTGTCACAGTGATTCTTTCTACACAAAAAATTAGGTTTAAAATTATTTAATAAAGTTATTATACACATAGCTATAGGTAACTAAACCATTGCTGCACATGCTACATTTTCCGCTATTTTCTTTTTAATACATCGACTAACAATGGAACTTAAATAAAATATATAGGTACCTACCTACATCGCTAACATATAATATTAATATACAAGCACTTGTATTTCCAAGTTGGATAGGATATTAATATTATTATTAATTCAGCTTTAAATAATAATTTTTTATCTGTGTTTGTTGCGTAAATTGTGTAGGAAATAATAAAAAATACAGAGAACGTACATAAAGATTCTATCATACAGTGGGGGTTTCAAGACTGAATTGAAATGCTTTAATTTATTTTCGGTTACCTACAAAAGGTATATCTACCATAAACCCCCTGTTCTCAGGCCTTAATTTGAAAACTGGCAAATTTGTCATTTAGCTAGGTTCAGTTCATTTTTTTTTAAATATTAATAAAATTATGCATTTTTTATCAGGTTCAAATAACGTAGACAATTGATGGTCTTAAAAAAAATTAAATACAGTAAAAAAATAACGAAATAATTGTATTCCGCAATAAAACTATCACTTAAGTTCATTTTAGAACTGAGGTGACGCATTAATTATAATATTTTTTGAGCAATACTTTTTCAAAACAAACATATCGCAGTGATCCGTTCGAAGAAAATGAAATAATTCAGGAAATGTTTCCTGAATTATTTCATTTTCTTCGAACGCTACATTCGGTAGTTTAAGATTGGACGTTAATTTTATTTATTTTTTATTTAAAACATTACACAAGTTGTGTGCCGCAGTTGGTCCGACTTGGTATTGCAAACTTGGTTAATTACTCGCAGCCATGGACGCTGCAAAATATTTTGGATTTTTAGAGGGAGACATATCGAAGGACACTGAGTAGTTTAGTATAGTATAGGACCTCCTTGACGCCGCTACTGGGTTCTTTTTTATCCATCATTCTGTTCGACTTATCTTGTAGATGGGTAATTATACAGGGTGCAGTTAACGCACTGTGCGTGCGACGAGCATTGGCGGTCTGCTTTAGTGGGGATAACATTAACATAACAAGTGAACGTGCGGCGATGTCGGGGATAGAGTTGATCCTGCCAGGCTGCCAGCTGCCAACAACAAATGGTGGACGATGAGCATCAAACCGACTGCCGACAGTCGACCGACGAATGGTAGACGAAGCGGTTACGGAAATTGCGTTTGTTACTTCAACAGTCTACAACCGCGATCTTACAGTTAAACGCGCGCAAATTCGTTGCAACTATAAATATCGACAGTGTCAAAAATAAAGTGTTTAAGTTAAAGTGAATGTGAGATCTTTTAATTTACTTATATCAAAAAGAATTTAAATGTAAATTATCCAATAAATTGGTGTTTTAGAAAAGTTTTGATTCTTCATAAATTTAGATTGTGATAACTAATTTTTAAAAAGTTTGTTACTGTTTTGATTGTTTCATGATAACTTTACGCATTTTGAAAGAATTAATTAATTTTAGATTGTTGATTTAAATCAGTTATTTGAAATTTTTAAAATTTTATGTTTTGATTTATAGATTGGACTTTTGAAAAGGTTGGTTTAGTTTTGACTTTTGCGCAGTAGTATAGATACCTATATAATAAATGGTTTGTCTAGTATTTTAAAATTGAAATATCATGATATAACTCAAATTTATGAAAATAACCTTGTGAAGTATTTAGCTTATGTAATTAATAAAGAATTAGTAACATTGATTTATTAATTTCAATATCAGTACAAATTATTGTCTAGCGTAAAACTGTTTGTTTTTACATTTATAATTTTTATAATTTTGATTGTTTTTTTTCAAAATTGCTTATTAAACATTCTTTTAATTTACTGTTAAAATCACTGAGAAACTTTTAAAATGAATATCGAATTTGCAAAGATTGTTTCAGTTAATATTAAGTTTAAAAATTTGACAACTAAAATAATTGACTAACCTGCATTTTAAAAGTGAAGTTGTGCTGTGCTTTTAGAAGATAGAAACTGCAGTGGCTTCAAGAAAATATTGATCAAATTTTGAGTGACTTTGCATATACCTATAATATAAAATGGCATTGTTTAAAGAAATATGTGGGACAATGAAAGTTGAAACTTGAAGAACAGAAAAACTTTAATAAACATCAATATTTTGACAGGTACAAAAACTTAGTTTATACAGATTACAGGGTCTTCCAATAAAATTGAACGATTTACCGATACTACGTCAAAAAAATTAGCTTGAGACAAATTGCTGTTTTAATAATATATTTAGTTCATATTAGTTGAAATACCTGTTTTTTCGCGCGAGGTGGATCCCACCCATGCTGAAAATTATTCTAAAATGTCATATAATCTATTATATTATGTTCTAAGTCAGCGGTTCATAACGTGGAGTCCTCAGGGGTGTGTGATGCGAACGCAAGAAATTCGCCACTGCTTCATAATATCTGATTTTTTGTGCACACCTACGAAAACTGAAATTTGAAATCCAGTTTTGAGATTTAGAAATGGCTGGGAGTCCGATACTTCCTTATAGTGTAATTTAATAGGGATCTGAGATAGACTTAAGACTATAAACGTTGAGAACCGCAATCCGGTCCAGAAAATGTCCAAATGAATAGTTTTAATTGTATTATGTTAATAATTTTTTATTGATATCTGAAATGTTACCTACATACTTAGATTTTCCATAAATGTCAAAGCAGATTTGGTTAAAAGTTATTTGTGAAGTACATAAGGCTCTGTAGTAACATCCGTATCAGTTCTATTCTTCTATTCACTTCTCTTATTAGTGAAATAGCCATAATCTTCTCTCGGGGCAGGGGGGCTCATCCCTCGCATTTTGTCTGGCGGCGGCCATCTCAAGGCTAAAAAGCTTGCCACGTTATATAATGAGTGATGATTGACTGAGTGCACTTGAACTCCTCATTTACCCCCATTCAGACTACGTCTATTTTTTGAAGAAATGTTAACTAACGAAAATATAGATTGTGTGGACTCAATGTAATGACTTTGTTAGAATATTTCTGCAAATATATCATTAGTCCATCTAAAATGTTGAATTCAGTGAGAAATGATTTTCAAAAAGCCTATACTTTCCGGAACGATTAAATCTGCAGGAGATCTTGATTCTGGAAGATCACGTACTACCTCAAAACGTTTTCACGTTTACATAACAGAGTGTTTGAATATAGCTTTCTACTGTAAGAAGGCGTTAATTAAACTAATAATTATACATCGCGCACAAAAGTGCAAATGGAACCAATTATTATCTGACAATGTGAAAACACATCAATTTGTTTTTTGCTGCGGGTAGTCTATCAAAAATCGTTCAATTCTGTTGCATATCTTTATCTATAAATAATAAGCTAAGAAGATTAAAGACATTTTATTATAGCGGAGTTCAATCGAAACTGAATTTTGTATATTATACTATAATAACTATTATGTTAAATTAGTTTCAGGAGTGTACAGCAACGTTTATATATACAGCATTTCTTGGAATGTACTTTGATTTATTGCAAAACTATAATCGATTAATATCGTTGTATTTACGCCTTCAGAAAAATCTCTAGTCGGTTCCATTGAAGCTTTTGAAGTAGCTTATTTTTGGATTATTTCATTTTATTATTAGTAGTCTAAGAGGTCGTTTTGTAAAAGATGTAAAAGTGTTAAATTATTGAATAATTTAACACTACTAGCTTTTACAAAACACTAGTTTTTTTACATTTTTTAAAGCGACCCGACGTCATGTGTTCCGACTGTTGACTTTCTGACTGACACTTATAAGTAGTATGTATTTTATTTACACCCTAAATACTAGCTAATTTCAAAATATTATAGTCTTTGGAAAATTCTTATAATTTTTGGTCGCGACCTCTTGAACTATAAGTAGGGTGTCTGTAATGCTTTAATGCTTTAATTAAATTAGAAAAAAATGCCGATTACAATTATTGTCAGAGCATATCAGCTAGAGATAGTTGTCAGTTGATTTTTCAAAATTTAAAACTTCTACCGGAAATTGGCGTCGAGTATTTTTATTTTTAACTTTCCATTGGAAGTTATTGTAATGGGTCCGAAAATCTAAATCAAAATGTATAACAAATTTTTATGTTTCAAGGTCACTACACTATTTTTACACTATTTTTAGAAAGATGTCTGTGTGTGTGTGTGTACGTACGTTAAGTACGTACGTACTTACGTATGTGTTCATTTCTTTCTAAGACGAAATCTCGAGAATAAAAAATGATATCGACTATGTTAGGGTGCCAATCGACGCATATTAACGTAAATATGATCTGAAAGAAATTTTTTCAAAATCGGTTCAGCCGTTCTTTTTTCCTAACCAAATAGACTTCAAAAAAGTAGATTTTACACAATATCTTGCGAATAAAAAATTATATCGACTTCGTAAGGGTGTTAATCGAGACGTGTTAACGCCATTTTGATCCGACATAAATTTTATAAAAATCGGTTCAGCCGTTTTTTTTTTTAATTATTGTTAAAAATAAATAATAATTATGTTTTAATGATTACTTTTCTGTGTAATATCTAATTTAATTATTGTTATCAAATATTTATCAAACTGGGAAGTTCGTCGTGTGGACCTCAAGGGTCGCACTTTAGTCCTAATAAACGACCCGCCTCACGGTTGTTTATTATGCAATGTGTGTAAAATTGATTGTTCATAAATAATGACATCAATGGTACCTACGTTTTATCATTAAGTTGACATGCCATAGATGACTAATTTCACACATAAACTTTCTTAATAATATAGTATCAAATGAAGTTATTTATGACTAAAAATTTTTTATGAAGGAAGTCTTTTACAATAATAATTATAATAAACAATTTTTAATGTTTTGTCCTATTTTCAGTTGAACACAAATTGACACAACAACAAGCCGTGAGGTGGGTCGTTTATTAGGACTAAAGTGCGACCCTTGAGGTCCACACGACGAACTTCCCAGTTTGATAAATATTTAATAATAATAATTAAATTAGATATTACACAGAAAAGTAATCATTTTAATCATTAAAACATCAATAATTAAAAAAAAAAAAAAAAACTGCTGAACCGATTTTTATAAAATTTATGTCGGATCAAAATGACGTTAACACGCCTCGATTGACACCCTTACGAAGTCGATATAATTTTTTATTCGCGAGATATTGTGTAAAATCTACTTTTTTGGAGGTTATTTGGTTAAGAAAAAAGAACGGCTGAACCGATTTTGAAAAAATTTCTTTCAGATCATATTTACGTTAATACGCGTCGATTGGCACCCTAACGTAGTCGATATCATTTTTCGTTCTCGAGATTTCGTCTTTGAAAGAAATGTACACATACGTACGTACGTACGTACGTACACACACACACACACACACACACACACACACAGACATCTTTCTAAAAGTAGTGTAAAAATAGTGTAGTGACCTTGAAACATTAAAATTTTTTTTCCTTTTTGATTTCGATTTTCGGACCCATTATAATAACTTCCAGTGGGAAGTTAATAAACAATTTTTAATGTTTTGTCCTATTTTCAGTTGAACACAAATTGACACAACAAAAATTATAAATAAATTATCTTATGAAAAAATATGTCGACCAGTCCAAATGTATTCCGATCATATTATGTCGTGCTTAATAGTACATAATATAGGTACACCTCTAGCTCTAAACAACCTTCTACTGTCCGTGCCCATTTTTTTAGCTACGGGATAATGTATAAATGGTTACTCCCCAAATTCCCGCCGTCCACGACTAATTTCATGAATGTTCAGTATTCTACGTGTGCGTACCCTGAAGTCTTCGTTTTAGAGCTCGCGTTAGAAGCAAATTAACTCGTAAAGTCAGAAACTTTCTGTAATGCGTTCGGTGACAATGTTTAAAAATAACACTTTTTTATTTTTTTATTATTACTAAAAATGACTCGCACATATCGGAAATACGCTTTAATTAATGAATGCATTCGAAATTTAAAAAATGAAACAAAAATATTTTAACACTAATTAGTTACATTACAACTTGAAAAATGAAGTGATAAAAAACGTCTGTGAGAAAAAAAATGAAATGGAAGTGTTAAATAGAGCGTTTTGCCTTGCTTAATTCTTTTGTGTTTTAATAATTAATCTTTGATTAAAAGACTGGTTGTATTTTTTCTCTCTAATAAAGTTATAAAATTTCTCCGATTTCCGATGCTCACTGCTCTTAATTGATATTCGTATGCTACTTGCATTAATTACATTGTTCTAAATGCACATTGTTATGTGTATTTCAATTAATGAAGAGGAAATATCCGTTTTAACAGTTCATGAACACATATCTAGATTATGATTATGTTTACAATGTTATTGGAGTGTTCAAACTGTAGCTTTATTGCGACCTGCAAACAGCGGCAATTTTGTAGCATTGTATCGGCTCTGTAATAAAATAAGTTATCCAAACCTGTAAATGAGACAATGAAGAAGAGATTTTTTCTTCTTCTTCTTGTTTTGCTTTTGTTGTAAACATTAGCCAGTAATGTACAAATGTTCCGTTACTATTGTATTGTTCTTAATTAAGCACTTTGCAAATTAAATTAATTTAATATTATTATTAAACGACCGAAATTAACCCACATTTTATTCTGATAGTTTGATGATACCTACATTTTTTTAATTAATAGATTTAATTGATTTTATTGGCCTTTGTTCTGTGGAACAGTTAACTACGTCAACATTTATTTATTATTTATCCATTCATTTGTTTATTTATTTATTTTTGTATAAATCACTTCTTTAATTTTATTGGCACATCTTCCTGTCTTATCGATCGTTGATATCATAATTATTTGACGGTTGCTTCTACACTTTCGCAGTTCTTCAAATTTTTTTCAGAGCTGTAAATTTAGGTATGATCATATTACACATTGACATATAAGTTTATACTCTTATCTTCCTTCTTTACACGTACACCGTTTGAATTATTATATGTCGATATTTGTGCGTTAATACCGATATTTTTTCATAAGTATTATTTTAGTGTTTAATATATTATAATATGCTTTTATTTACTATTAAGTATTAACTATTGGCAAGTATTATAAAGTGCCGGTCTTCACTAGTTCCCAAACTTCCTATGTTTCAGGTGCCCTAAATTTTAATTGAACCGAAATATTTTCATTAAATTTTACAATTTTCCATTGAAAATTTATTTGTAACTACATATTATATAGCCTATGTTCATCTCCATTGCGCAAGCTACCTATGTGCAAAATTTCACAGAAATTGGTTGAGTAGTTGAGGCGTTAAAGCGGAACAAACAAACTCACTTTCGCATTTATTATTAGTTACGATTATCTTTCTTTCCTTCATGAATCATGAATCCTATTCAACTTTGACCTCAAAGTAACCTTAGATCTTCGGATCGGTTAATGCGATCCTAGGCTCTGATACTTTTTTGGTTACTATACAGGGTGTTGAAAAAAGAGGGTAAAATATTTTAAGGACATATAGTATGACCCAAAATAAGGTCCGCAAACGAACCGTTAGTGAAATATTTCCACTTATGTGTGTAATAACTTATTATTATTATTATACTTGAAGAAGTGCCATTGAACGTGAGACGTGAGTTTTGGTTCATGCAGGATGGTGCTCCTCCCCATTTTGCATTGGCTGTTCGGGAATACTTAAACGCAAATTACGAAGGAAGATGAATAGGACGTCACGGACCGGTTCCATGGCCTCCTAGATCACCAGATCTAAACATGCTGGGTTTATTTCTTTGGGTATATTTAAAAATTCTGGTGTATGCAGAACCAGTTAATAATTTAGAACAATTACAGCAGCGCATAGAACAAGCGTGCCATACAATTAGAGCACAATTTAAAGCATGTTTTTTTTGTTAAATGAACGATAAGTAACTTACGCTATTGCATATACATATAAGTGGAAATATTTCACTAACGGTTCGTTTGCGGACCTATGTTTATTAAAATTTTTCGACTTATTTTGGGTCATACTATATGCCCCTAAAATATTTTACCCTCTTTTTTCAACACCCTGTATTGGTAACTGATTTCCTAGCCTTACTGCCCGTTGATCCTTCAGATTTGATAACGTATAAACAGCTAAACAGTTTATTGTTATGCGATCACTGGGCCATTGTTGTTCGTTCTGCACGTGACTTATATAGCTCAATTGTTGTATTTGTGAAATGTAGATCGCGAATGGATAGCGGAGATCATTCATTAATATACATTAAATTGTTATATCTACATTCTGATTGAACAAACTAGTTTTGTATAAGTCATTAATTATGTAGAAATCAACAGTTATCATGTCATAGATGTCGATTGTAGTTCTTAGAAATAGGGTAAAGTTTTTTGCACATGTTTCGTTTCATTTGCTTTTTTTAACCGACTTCAAAAAAGGAAGTGGTTCTCAATTCGGTTGTATTTTTTTTATGTTTGTTACCTCAGAACTCCGTCATTTATAAACCGATTTGGAATTTTTTTTTTTTATCTCGAAGTTGGTTCCATATAAATTTTACTTAAATCGGTTCAGTAGTTCGGCTGATTTTTAATAAAAGTGAGGAACGGCGTGTAATTCCTTAAGGTAAATGTCACTTTTTGACACAACACACAGCATAAGATGATAACAGATAAGAAAGTCGGTTTAATAAAAGTTAGTAACGGCGTGTGATTCCTTTAAGGTAAATGTCACTTTTTGACACATCACACAGCGAAAGAAGTCAGTTAAGTAAGTGAATCTACTGCTAAATAAAAAACTTTTTAACAAAAAAAAACCTCCTTCAAAAAGCCACCAAAAAGAGGAAAATAATGAAATTTTGAGGTCTGTGCCAATTTAATAAAATATGAAGCTAGTTTAAAAGTGTATAGATTAATATCGTTCTTTTTAACCGACTTCATATTTTTTTAAATTGGCACAGACCTCAAAATTTCATTATTTTCCTCTTTTTAGTGGTTTTCAGTAGGCCTCACCTTTATACTTTATATTCGAGTCCCCTTGAAAATTCTCGTAGATATAAATAAAGATCTTGCGGGAAAAATACTAGGTGCGTATTAAAATTACAAAAAATTTTGAAATACAAACAATTATAAAACATAAATTAGCGTCGAGCGATAAATAAAGTAATTTCACAACAAATAAAACAAACATTAAACAGCATGTAATCTGAATAATTTTTAATGAAAGGATGCTTAAATCGATGAATAAGTTTCATTTAAAAATATGCCCGTACAATGTAAGGCGACCAGAGCTAAGGAAGAATTTGTTTGCGATGATCGAGTTCTGATAAATAAATGTTTCCTCACCTCTCATGTCTGGCTTGCGCTTGATGCAGTTGTCTTCGACCATACACTTATGCTGAGATTCTGAAAAACTTTCAACTTTAAATCTAGATTTAAGAATGGCATTTTTTTCAACTACTTATATAATATTAATATACAGACATCAATTTAGTTGAAAACAAATGATATTCTTATATCTAGATTTTAAGCTAAAAATTGTATTAGAAACCAAGCAATGGGGTGATAAAATTTGCCTAATCTGGACAGTGGACACCATTATCCCGAAAAAGTAATTAATATATTATGTTTCATAGAAATAAATATTGCGCTAAAAATATTAATAATTTTTATGATCAAAGCTTTCATTTATCGATACTAATAAACATGTGTGGTAATTAATTTTATTTATTTATTGTAAATTATAGACGCGTCGACAACTTAGGTCATTAGCGTCTTGATTTATATACATTAAATACCAATTAAATTAAAACTAAATGCCATCACAAAACATCAATGAGCGGAGGTGGGATTTGAACCCACGACAGTCTGATCCAGAGGCTGCGACGCTAACCACTGGATCACACTGTCCTCACTGGTGATTCATGTATTATACATGATACAAATTCTAGAAATTACTTTTACAACCTTCTCATTGGCTCACTCATCAAAACCTATAGTATCGAAAGTAAGCAAAAGTGGCGCCATCCTAAACTATATGTTAAATTGTTATTCGCGATTAAATTCAAAGTGGCTTACCTCTGTAGTCGGTAACTGAAATTAACCCTAAGGTGATTGTCACCTCGAAACAAATATAGCCGCTGCTGAATGTCAGAGCCTTATAGACCATAGAATATATAGAAATGGACGCTAGAATCAATTACGCTACCATCTTCTTCAATACACCTCCCTCGACGTTTTTCATGCACGTGACTTTCACTTAGTTCAATGTATTTCCTTACGGCATACATCGATGTATTAACGCATAATCTGTCATGTTTTATTGATTCTGTCAAAACACGGATCCAAAGTGAAGCTATAGCGATGCTAATCCATAGTTGTATCGTTAAAGGTCAGAGCAGGATCGAAACTCCAATTGACGTGTTAACATTACAAGGTCATCCCGCAGCGGCGGCGCTAGGATTTTTTTGTTAAGGTATGGTGTTCTGAAGGTGGGCCAATAACATTTGTTCCCAAAATTTCAGTACTCATGAAAATATTAACCCAGATTAGGTACTTGCTATAGAATTTACAAGAAAAATTGATGAAATTTCGAGGTTTAAAAGGTTAAAAGATAAACTAGAGATTGGGGATTATTCCAGGGTGGGCTAAGACAGTTTAAGGTGGGCAATGGCTGTAACAGTTCAGACAAACACCCCCACCACAAGGACAGAGTGTTCTTGTGGAAAAGTCGGTTTGAGATGGGTAGTGTATGCGTGACGCCGGTTGCGACCGCCACGCATATGGAAACTTTAAAAGAAAAGTGGTAATAACCAAGAAAATAGTAATTATTTCATGTATAAACAAATTATTATTGAAATAAGAATATAGATTATTAATTTGAACCTTTTTGTAAAGAAATTGAAGGGAATTAAAATACTAGTTTATAATAAATTAGTAAGAAAAAGTCTCGTGTTATTATTATTAATTAAAAAACATTTGTAACGAAACCTGAGACGTTACATGGCCCACCCTCTAACGCCACCAATGTCATCCCGTTTAGAACATTACCCATGCTGCAACCTATAGTTCGGTGTAATTGCGAATAACATAAGCGATTTTTCCTTTTGGCTACAGATATATTGATGAAATATTTTTTTTTTGCTAGCTCTATAACGGTTTGATATACGGATTACAATAATATATGTGTGATTGGGTTCGGTTTTGTTACAGATTGCAATCCATCATGATGACGACTGGACATCAACTGCTGTACAGACTGTTGTGGCTAGTTCTGATCGCTCTGTCGGCAGTACACGGGGCATCCGTAGTCTACAACGGAACTTGGATGTGAGTCAAATTACTTTTTTATTCTGTTTATATTAATGATTGGTATATGTCGTGTATTTAAATACCGCGGATTATTTTTGAATATAATTAAGGTACAAGGATTTGCATTTTACAAATTTGTATCGAAACATTATTTACAGTTAACTCTCGAAGAAGTTCAGGGTTTGAGACAAAACGAAGAAACTTTGTTACAGAAAGGTCTTTATCTGTAAATTGGACAGTTTCGGATTGCATTGATCGATCTGAGCGTAAAAACGACCCTAAGTATGGTTGACAAGTGACAGATATTTTAATGAATTTCCAATTATTTATATTAAAATATCTTCAGAACTGCACGTCACAAAGTATCTTTTTGTAATTTTTACATAATTTATAAATAGCTGATTAATACAAATAACAGTTTTTGTATTTTTATCTATATCAGTTGCAGTTATATCATATATAATAAAATATTAGTAAATCACTATGATAGTTTATTAGTCGCAACCCCCGCTTTTATAATAATTTTATTATGAACCAAAATTATTAAATATTATTTTTTCCTTTTTAGTAAATTTCAATAAAAGCTTGTCTCTAAAAGGTTTTTTTTACCAATATTTTATTTTGTTCATTTTAGTCTTTCAAAATTGTACCCCCCTTTGACACCCGAATCTAGGAAAAAATTCCCCTGGAAAAAATTCCCCGGAAAAAAGACCCCCGAAAAAAAAACCCCAGGAAAAAAAACCCCCAGGAAAATATTCCCCGGGAAAAAAAAACCCCCAAAAAAAAAACCCCGGAAAAAATTCCCTCCTAAACATTATTTATTATCGAAAATTGTTAGTACCTACTCGCAATTATTAATATATACAAATAAATACAAAGTTTGCATTCGTGTTTAAACCACCCATAATGACGTAACAATATAATGCGACAATGGAAAAATTCATTTTTCAAACCTATGTCACCGTCGGGACTCTAACCCGAAACTTCCACTTTCGCGGTGGCTGAGTTGACAATTACTCTACCGTGACACGTTTTTAAACAATCAATTATTTCCTAATGAAGCAATTTGTCACTGAAATATCACTACCTGCGAGAGCTAATTTTAAGCTAGGTACTACTGTAGGTTGTACCACTTCACACGCGGGAGCTAATTATTATTAAAAATGGATATTTCATCTTAGATTCACCCGTGATATTAGCTCCCGCATGTGAGGTGGTACAACCTACAGTAGTAATAATAATAGTCTGACATTTCGTGTCCAATGGTAAATTTATATTTATTTTTCGTGGGCAGGTTGAACAAATTAAAATAAATTATTGATTATATGACGTTTCGTCCATTTATTTGGACTTTTTCAAATATTCTAAAAAAGAATATAATAATCTTTATTTTCATATATTCATTAAAAAATAATAATAAATTTTAGGAGGGAATTTTTTCCGGGGGTTTTTTTTCTTGGGGGTTTTTTTTCCGGGGGAATATTTTCCTGGGGGTTTTCTTTCCTGGGGTTTTTTTTCCGGGGGTCTTTTTTCCGGGGAATTTTTTCCAGGGGATTTTTTTCCTGTTACCTTGACACCCGTAGGGGTTGAATTTCGAGAAATCCTTTATTAGTAGATGCTTACGTCAGAAAAAGAACCAACTGTCCAAATTTCAAATTTCTAGCTTCAGCGATTTGGCCTGGGCGTTGAGTCAAAAAAACCCTACATCCCCGTTTGAATCCCATATAGGGGTTGAATTTATTTCTAAAAACAATTTATTCATGTTTGTCATCGGGAATACATATGTGTACAAAATTTCAAATCGATCGGATACGTGGAAGTCGTTCAAAATTGACTTGCAAGTTTTGACCTAAACAAACAAACACATAAACATTGCAAGTTAAATAAAGCTTGTAAAAACATTCTAGTGTGATACACAGTGTGATACACAGTATTGTCATTGAGTGTACTCTCAGGAAAACCGAGAAAACTTCACTTTTTCATCAACTTCAATATTACGTAGGGATGCGCGATACGGATTGATCTTTGGTGTATGGATACTTTAGCTTTAGATACTCGATATTTTGTATCAATTTTTTTAATGCGATGCATAATGAGTATCGATACATTTTGGTGCGTATCGACTAATCGATACATTGTCTAGTTTAGTTCTCAGAATGGTTTCGTTATTATGTTCTGGGATACTGGATCGATAATATATCGATATATTGAGTATCAATCTTTTATAATACGATTTTATACTGTATCGATACTTTATAATACGATCCAGCTCAATACCTAGTATCGATACTTTTTGGTGGTTTGGAACATCCTTAATATTACGACGCGGAGTATTTGGACAACCTCGAATACAACATGTTACTTTTGATAAAGACATTTTAGATAATTTTTGTATCAATTTAATAAAAAATATTATTGACATATTGTATGAACCATATGACTTCCATCACAAAGTTTGAGAATTTAGCCACTAGACGGCGTCATAATTTTCATGCGCTGTCCATATATTATACTCGTATCGTTCGCAACTACCGATTTGTGTATAGGTAGCCGCAACAGGTTGTTATAAAGTTAAGTTTATATCTTTCTGGATCTAAAACATTCAGTCTGCATTGAGCTGTCAACAATCAACACAATGACACCTGTATTATATTGGTTAAAACCGTCGAGTCGCGTCAATGACCATTTGGAATTAAATGTATTAAAACTGACTTGAAAGACGTTGAGAATTAGTTATAAGCCGTGACGACTTTTTAACAACCGTTTGTTCTGTATCAGTAATTGTGCTTACGTCCTAACAGTTTTGACATTATAATTATTGCCTTTCATATTATTATCTTGTCTCAGTCGAAAGTATATTAATATTACACATTATAAAATATTGTAGTTTTCATTCTCCAGTGAAGGATAGTTCACACTTCAGTGTTCTTTAATTCATTTGTGTCATGGAGGAACAAAGTAATGAGCAGTTAAGTTTGAATTACTTATAACTTTTTTTCATATCCACTTCTAAGTCCTATTCAAGCATTTTGTGGTGTTTTGAAAATGTGATTATTTATGTAATCCATGTTTACGTCCTTCGTAAGCACCGATGTAATTAAACAACTAGAATCACTTTTTAATTTCTTATAATGTCATAAAATAATTACGTACGGAGGACATTCAAATGCTTAAATGCGAGCGTTAATGAAGACATAATAGTATAAAAAACAGTATTTTTATTTTATTTGCTGTAGATTATAGATGCGTCGACAACTTAGGTCATTAGCGTCTTAAATACATTAAATAACAATTCTCTTAAAACTAAATGACATCACAAAACATCCATGAGCCGAGTTGGGATTCGAACCCACGAAAGTGTGATCCAAAGGCCGCTACGCTAACCGTTACACCACTCTGTCACGAACATCTATATTTTAAACTTCGAATAACTGCCATCAAAAGACGTTCAGAATAAAGAATACCTTTAATTAATGTAAGATGGAGTTTTGGATGATTATTGTTTGATGATGCCAACGTTGTTAGCGAATTCACCATCGGTTTAAGTCAAATACATTGATATTTGGAGTAAAATAGTATTTATTTTTGTGCATCGTGTTTTTGGTATATCAAACATTTCCGTATTAAAAATAATTATTTAAAAGTATTTGAAAATCAAAGAATAAAGTATCTATAATATTATTTAAATTTAGTTTAGCATAGTGTTTTTACCATCTTTACAACTTGTTTGTTGGATTATTGCCATAAAAGTGTTAAATGGATTTAAAGTCTCAAGATCGGTTTATCTTTAACATTACCTGCTCAACATGCCTTCGCTCCGATGGGGTTTAGAATGCCAATGTTTTACTCATTCTAAATAGTGATCATATTTCGAAAAAAAACATCTTTTTCCCGTTCACCTGTTCGGGTAGTTTTTTTCTATCAAAAAACTACTGAACACATATTTATTAATTTAAAAAAAGTATTTTTCTCGAGTTTCTGCACGTTTCTATCTTAAGCGGTTTAGAGATACGCATATCCTTCAAGAAAGTTTCCACCCCTGTTTATAGCTGTTAGGTCTCGAAAATCGAAAATTCGTTGAACATGTATTTCTTCGACATTGACGAAAACGCGTCAAATTTCGTGGTTCTAACTTACGCGTTTTTCTGAAAAAGCCTATTTTTTCAACCCATTTTTTCATCCTTTTGAAGGTTAAATTAATAAAGATCCGTTCTTGGTCGTTACAAGTAGAAAACACTCAACAAATTTCATGTTCCAAGGTTTAGCAGTTTCGGCTGTAGTAATACAAATTCATCTTCACAATTTTGAAAAAAGCTGTTATTTAATAGAGATTAATGCTGGGTTTATCGTACAATTTTATTTTTTAATCACCGATCAACAGTTTGCCAAAATGAAAACGCAGCAATCAAAATTTAACAGCGTGATTAAAAAAACAGCCTGTTAAAATTGTACGATAAATCCAGCATATGAAGTCTTTATAGTAGGTATAGTTGTTTAGATGAATTTTTTTTAACCTTCACCTATGGCTTCAGGGTTTACCTCATGTGCCAGCATCTTATTCCTATTACTATAACATATATAACTGGGACACAAAGATGGATGGATTAACAGGTTTTGGGATAAGAGACAAGGAAAGCAATAGACTCTTAAATGCAGGACCAACACTAACTAGAGAGTCTTTCGATTAAGGATTTGCTGGTTAAGGAACAACACATTAGGAAGAGATAAATAAAAAAAAAATTTAAGTAAAATAAACATTATTGTCTTATATCGAATTATTATGTTTGGCACAGAATTCATTTATAATGTCGTATGTTTTAGATGAATTAAATTCCCTATTTTTAGGGTAATACGAAAACGATTTTCTGAATATTTTTTCTATAGATATGAAAGCGGTAAACATAGCGGAATATATTTAGTGTGATTCAGCCTTCAATTAATGTTCATTCGATTTCTTTGATTATACTTTGGAGTATTGTAAACAATATAAACGGTGTATTGATATGCAGTCACTATTATAGTCATGCGGTAGTTTAGCGTATCATTCCCAAGCCTCGTTACCCACTGGACTGAATCGGATCAATTGAGTTACCGTTTCAATAAATGACTGTCGTTAAACGATACTCGATATCTACCCAGTCATTTAGTAATGCTACGTTGACAAACCTGGGTCCAATTGTATTATTATTTATTATTATAAGTACCTACTATGTATGCTTGAACGAAACTAGGCACAAAAGAAAGTGTTTTTTTACGATCTGATTCAAATGGAGTGACCTCCCAAGTTGACTTCACCATTGCGAATTTATCTTAAGATGAATTGCTTGACTCGTTTATGGCGTTTGAGTATTATTATTATTAGTGTATTTGCCATATGGCACATACACTATTGGCGTCGGTCGGATGGCGGGACCTAGGGGTCGGACCAAAATTTCTCGACGTTTCATAGCCTCCTGAACACTTTGGCACCATTTTTGGAAATGACTGTTTATATATATATATATATATATATATATATATATATATATATATATTTGGAGATAGATATATATATATATTTGGAGATATATATATATATATATGTGTGTGTGTGCAGGCTATAACTTTCGAAAGAGTTAATTGATTTTGACGAAATTTGGTAGGCACGTTGAAATCCATCACCGCATGAAGCCTATTTAAAATGGGCCTAATCGAACCATTTTAAGGGTGGTTTTTAGGGGTTGAAAAATGTTTTTGGGCCCAAAAATGCTGAAAAAATTCTCCGAATCGTTTCAAAATTGAAATTTAACCCTTTAGTAACGATTAAAATGTACTCCTAAAATTTTAATAAAATCGGCCCGACAGGACCGGACTTACAAATTTTATGAAAACACTAGTTTGCGGATAGTGCTTTACTTACTGAAGGGTGTATTTAATTTGGTACCGAGGTTGCATTGATAAAAATATTGAAATTAAGAAAAAAAATATTATTTTAAGGAATGTATTAAGGGGTTAAATTTTTTATTTTGTCCAAAAACAAACATAATAAAGCCACAATGCCAGTATTAGCAAATACACTATATTGTCGGCAGAGTTTTGGCACTGCGACCCGAGTTTTTTTATTAACTTCCCATTGGAAGTTATTATAATGGGTCCGAAAATCGAAATCAAAATGTATAACAAATTTTTTATGTTTCAAGGTTACCACACTATTTTTAGAAATATGTCTGTGTGTGTGTATGTGTGTGTGTGTGTACGTATATGTGTCCAATTCTTTCTAAGACGAAATCTCGAGAATGAAAAATGATATCGACTACGTTAGGGTGCCAATCGACGCGTATTAACGTACATATGATCTGAAAGAAATTTTTTCAAAATCGGTTCAGCCGTTCTTTTTTCTTAACCAAATAACCTCCAAAAAAGTAGATTTTACACAATATCTCGTGAATAAAAAATTATATCGACTTCGAGGCGTGTTAACGTCATTTTGATCCGACATAAATTTTATAAAAATCGGTTCAGCCGTTTTGTTTTTTTTTTAATCATTGTTAAAAATAAATAATAATTATGTTTTAATGATTAAAATGATTACTTTTCTGTGTAATATCTAATTTAATTATTATTATTAAATATTTATCAAACTGGGAAGTTCGTCGTGTGGACCTCAAGGGTCGCACTTTAGTCCTAATAAACGACCCACCTCACGGCTTGTTAATTCTGTTAAATCCGTAAGTTCGTGTCTTTAAATAGGTTCAACGCTAAAATTTGAAACATAAATTGATGTCAAAATATATTATGCCCATATATTTCCTTAATTTTTCGATTCGGTACGGACCTGTATTTACAGTAATGTCTGTACGTGCGTGACTAAAACACGATGAAAGGAGGTACACATGTATTTAATAATTTATAAATGCATCATCAGCCCAGTAATAGGCTGCAAAGAAAGAATGAAAGCAGGCTTGTTTTATTCTCGGACCAATATAGTGGTGAAAAATGTAGCAAGTATAATAATATAATGTTCAAAATGTTGTAATAATAAGTTATAATGTACGACGAGTGCATAACGCCTTGCACTCATAAAATGTAAGTTCTATTTACCTTAATGTAACCAGCAATTCAAAGAGATACCGCCTCTTTCAAACCGAGGACGGCATTCAGATGTTTTTAATTAAGGAGCGATTCACACTGCAATGCTCTGATTGGTTTTAAAAAACGCATATGTAATCAGTTTTACAACTTACTCTTTGTTCTACAAATTCATTGTATTTTGGTGCATTATACAGACTGTCCCAAAGGTCCATACGTGTTTTTGTGAACTAAACCGAATTAACCCTAGAGCGGGCGCGTCTTGTAATTTTTCAAGAGCGGGCGCGTGGTGCAAATATGCTACCAAATTGTAAAAGTACTCTTTTGACGCAGCCTTATCACTTTAATCACTCTTTACGGCTTTAGTAACTAGAATAATAAAATTCTTGATAGTACTTTTTATAGTTTTTTGCATATATTTATTGATATTTCATTTTACATAGATACTAATAATTAAAAACTAAACATCTTCTTGTTAAGAACTTTTTGCATAATTATTAATGAAAAGTAAAACCCGCTCCTTTAGAACTAGGAAATGGTTTGATAATATTCTTTGATTTATACTTGGAAGTTATATTATGGCACCAAATCAGTTTTTCGCCATTTGGTTTTTCTGTCTTTGCCGGTATAAAAGTTATCATTGTCTTCCTCGAGCGAAACATCAGAAGAATCATCATCTTTTTGTTCCAATTCCATCTGTGGATTTGAATTACGGGCGTCCTAATTTAAAAATTCTTGATCATCTTCATTTTGTTCCCACTCCAGCTCGGAATCAGAGTTAGGGTCTTTTTGCATAATAACATCGTCTTCACTCCATTTCCCTTTCATTTCACTCCATTTCCCAGCATGCGGAAATACTAGTTGCCGAATCTGTTCTTCAGAAAGACCTTTCGGCCTGCAATGAAATATAATAAAGTACGATCATGGAATACCATTATATAGAACGTTTCCTAGTTGATAATAACAAAAATACTGTTTGATAATACCATAAATAAATAAAAATATTACTTACATGACTGGGCGCGTGGTATCAAATATGATACCAAAAAAACTTGAGTCGCCGCCGATCGCAGACCTTTATCAATTTTGACAAAATAATAAGCACTATTAACACTCATTCAGCAATAGTTGATAAGATACTGAAACGTATGGCGCTGGCAAATAAGTCTGTCATACCCCACCACCTCTCGATTTAATATTGGTAGCATATTTGCACCGGCGCGCCCGCTCGAGGGTTAAAAAAAAACATCTCAATGCCATGATTAGCTATCACATTATAAGTATTAAATTTTAAATATTTTTTCCACATAATATGCACTAACCGTGTCTCAGCAAATCGCTTAACCCATTACAGAACAAAGCAAGTATATCAGGGGTAAAGCAACTGCCTTCGTAACGCGATTTTCTCTTATTTTTAGACAGCAGGTCACGTGGAACGCTTTTTTTAAATTTAAATGTTGTCTTTTTATGTACAAAATTGTATTTTTAACACGCGTATATTAGTTCCACCTGTATGTATGTAAGTAACGGATTCTTTGAACGCGATTTTCACCCACTTCAAAACTTCAGATTGAACTGAAACTTTGCACACTTAGCATGGACTGATGACAATAGAATAATTCAATAAGTTTGTCCCATTATTCTGACCAGGATCTCCAGGATTAAAAAAAAAGCAAAAAACTTCAGATTGAACTGAAACTTTGCACAATTATCAAGGACCGGTGACAATACAATAATTCAATAAGTTTGTCCCATTATCCTGACCAGGATCTCCAGGACTAAAAAAATAAAAATAAGTTATAATTTAAAAAAACTAAAAAACACACTTTAATGAACTAAAAAGTAAAAAATAATTAATTTTATTGTAAAAAAGCGTGGGGTAGTATGAAAATATGGTACAAAGCACCCCACGATTTTTTACAATAAAATTAATTACTAGACAGCAGGCCACGTGGAACGCTTTTTTTAAATTTAAATGTTGTCTTTTTATGTACAAAATTGTATTTTTAGTTAATAAAATTTTATCTTATCTATCGAAGATGGTAAATCTTGAATGTTTCTACGGCCTACGCTACACCTATGATTTTATTAAACCCCAAGGCCCAGGCAAAAATGTATTGACGTTAAATCTGGAGAACGGTGCGCCTAATGTCCAGATACATTTCATTAAATGTCCATTGATTCAGAAAACGATTATTACGAATTACGATATTCTAGAATAATTTAGGTATAATGGCATATGGTGCTCCTTCCAAAATATATAATAGTAGATTGTATGTCTACTTACTTATTTATTGTAGATTATAGACGCGTCGACATCTCAGGTCATTAGCGTTCATTGTATGTCTAGATACGTAATGGGGCATATTATGGCGAGTGATGACAATATGTAAAAAAAACGAGCGATAGCAAGTTTTTACATTCACACGAACCATATAATATCATTAGGTACGAGACATATATGGTATTTTTTGCCATACCTACTACAAAATACCTACTTTTCACGTCATTTTTAAAAAATCCTGACAGTTCATTTGCGTCGCCATCTTTCCTTCTGCAGTGTGCCGCGAAGTTCGTGCAAGTAAGTAATGACAGGCGCACGCATTTGAAATATTTCTGTTGGTGGGCTTGGAAACACATTTTTCTAGACAAGCCGTTCTTATTTAGTAATTATACAGTCGTTATACAAATTTTTATGCGCCCCATGTTTTTATTACTTTTTCCGCTGACGCAGCGACACAAAGTGCCCCTTGGTTTGTGTCCTAATTATTTTCTAGTTTTTGGTACAGCTGATGATTTAGAATAAAACCGTTTAACTTAAAAGTTTTTTTACGTATTTTTTTTCAATTTAATTTAGATAATATGAAGTTATTTAACTTTTCATTTCTTATTTACTGAAACTTATGTCTTACCATTCAGCGGCTCTTTTAGATGGAGTTGCCGGGTGTCGCAATCCGGCTCTATGTACAGTCAAAGCTGTGAGTTTAGTTACTTTAGCTTACACAAAGTGACCTTTTGATCTATTCACGGCCGCACAACATTTGACTTGTGGGTGTATTTTTGCACCAATGCTTTATGCATATACCATAATTAAGTACGTTATAGTCTCGAAACTTCAATGGAGCAGAAGTTGATGATTCTGCTATTTTATGAAATCACGGTGCAAGTGAAACTTTATTCCCATAACCCTAAATGATTTTAATCCGAAATCGCCGAAAGTATTTTACGTGGTTTTGGTAATCTAATTTGAACCCTGATCAATATATAGAGACGACCGTAATAATCCAGATTCTATCGCTGGTGTTTGATTTGGTGCTCGACCTAGATGTACAATATAAAAGCAACACCACTATGTGCACTATACACTGACAAACTAAAAGATAGATTAAAGAAATAATTTTTTATTCAGTATCTCCATTGGGTCAATACAGTAAATACATGAAATACCCCGTCCAATAGTAGTCACAAATCTCTTTGATGTATCGCTCTCAGAGCGAAAGCAAATTACGCATGTATGCGCTGAATGGTACTGCGTGGAAGCACGTCCACATTAATTGTGTTTTTCGTGTATGCAATGTATTTGCGTTTGTCGTATGGTCATGCGTGCATTCTATGTGTCGGCGACTAAGAAAAGTATGTGGGTTTATGATGTTTAAAATTACGAAAAATTCGAAGGGTAGAAGATAATTTGAAGTCAGTCAAATTTTTAGCAACGTAAATTCACCCAGTAGTAAAAACGTTTTTTTTTATTTACATAGTTTAGTGTAAAGGAAATATCCAGAACTTCATGTTGCTTTTTCATTTTGATATTCCTTATAAATAATTACTAAGCATTAAAGAGGCACAAAACAATACCGTATTGTAAGCTGTAGAAGGGTTGATATTATGTCATTTCGGTAAGTGCGTACCAGCGTACCTACAATAGTACCTTAAAACCTGCATATTTGCTGTAAAACAGGTCCGTGTGTGCTATTCTCATTTCTTGCTAAACAGCATGAGTTTTGGGGAGAGTGTTGAACCTTGGAACGATTTTCGGTTTTTATTTTTTTTACAAAAAGCTTTTGCATATTTTGACATGACTTTTTCTTTTTTGTTTACGCTTAACTTTTTGGGAATTCCTTACAGATTAAGTAAAAAAAAAATTAAACTCGAATTTAATGTTTTTATTAAGTAAAGTTGACACCAACTCAAAATGTTCTAAGGTACACAACGTTCGTGTACCTTAGAACTATATATCAGGTATCTTTGAACACAGCATAACATAAATTAAATAAACAATCAAAAATAAATTTAAAATAATTTTAAAAGTCTGTTCAGCTGCGGAACTTCATAAAAACCTCATCATCAGAAGGTCCTCTAAGTGACAGACATTCAACCTCGTAAGCATCGCTTTATTAGATAGATAGATAGAGATAGAGTTTCATTGGTTTTAAGTTATACATATATAGATATGTTAAAAAACAAGTCAAAAAAGAAAATATAAACAAACAACAATTTCTATGGCACATTTTTTGCATCTAAAAATTCTTTGCATCTAAAAATTCTCCTTAAGTAAGTACTTATAAATAATTTTTTTAAAAAATTCTAGTTTCTTGTTCCTTGGGGGGCGTCCATAAATTACGTGAGGTGTTCAAGGGGGGGAGGGGGTCATACTAAATCTTTCCAAATCTCACTTGGGGGGAAGGGGGGGTTTTAGCAAATATTACGTAATTTTTTTCTTGTAAAAAACGGTGTGAAATTGCGTGAAAATAAAGTTAAATCAAATTAAAAAATTTTCAAATACGGCAATACTCTCAAATCTCAAATACTAGTCTTACCTAGTCTTAAATAAAAGTAATAAAACAAATTAATTTTTTGTATTTTTTTTATAATCCAACGCGTTTACATCCAAAACACAAATTTTAAAAAATCTCACGTGATATTAAGGGAGGGGGGGAGGGAGTTAAGAAAAATCTTACGAAATCTCACCAGGGGGGGCGGGGGGGTCAAAAAATTCTCAAAAATGCCTCACGTAATTTATGGACGCCCCCTTGTTTCCATGGATATTTTATTAAACAATTGAATGCCTAAGTAATTAAGGCCATATGTGGTATTTTTATTCATCGATAAAAGATGAACAATGAAAATAGTTCACCTCATTATCTCATCTAACATTAACTTTGAGTAATAAAATATATTATTTCAAAAATTTAATTAATGCCTTGCACCTTGGGCCACTTTCGGAAGCGTACCAAGGTACACGAACTGTAATGTTCCAAAGTACAAATAGCCTACGCCATGGGAAAAAAGCGCGAAAACTATATTTCTACGTAATAATTAGTTAGAATGAATATCAGTATTACAAAAAACTTTTTAACAAAAAAAAAAAACCTCCTTCAAAAAACCACTAAAAAGAGGAAAATAATGAAATTTTGAGGTCTGTGCCAATTTAATAAAATATGAAGTCGGTTAAAAAGTATAGTATAGTGATTAATATCTTCTTTTTAACCAACTTCATATTTTATTAAATTGGCACAGACCTCAAAATTTCATTATTTTCCTCTTTTTAGTGGTTTTTTGAAGGAGGTTTTTTTTTTTGTTAAAAAGTTTTTTATTTTTTACTGTTAAGTGTCAAAAAGTGACATTTACCTTAAAAGAATCACACGCCGCTACTCACTTTTATTAAAATCAGCCGAACTACTGAACCGATTTTGATGAAATTTCTATGGGATCAATCTGAAAGTATATCCTTTCAAACAAAAAAAAATTCAAAATCGGTTTATAAATGACTGAGTTATAAGGTAACAAACATAAAAAAAAAAGTACAACCGAATTGAGAACCACCTCCTTTTTTTGAAGTCGGTTAAAAAGTTAATAGTTATAGCACATTAATTTATTGTAAATTATAGACGCGTCGACAACTTAGGTCATTAGCGTCATATAGCACATTAAATCGCCCAGTAGAGTAGCACTATCCTATTTCTAGCTAATGTTATAAACTTGGAATTAAAATGACTATAAAATACTTCTTGGAATCGAAAACACATTTACTGACATAACACTTGTTCCCTTATTAAGGTTGGGATGAATGGACATATACAACGGGCGCGGTAAACAGAAACTTTTAATTTTTTTAGTTGTTTATTTTGTATTGAATGTCAGTATTTTAAATTCAGGATCTGACGTTGAAATATATTAATAACCAATGACCTATAAATTTAGAAAATTAAAATTTTCCGTCGACGCTTCTTCGATGTATAATTTTGTAATTTGTAGGGGGGATAGTTTGGTGTATCTATTGGTTAGCGTGCTGTCCTTTGAATCAGCCCGTCGTGAGTTCGAATCCCATCTCAGCTCATGGATGTTTTGTGTCGTTGTTTTAATTTAGCTTAGTTGTCAAGCGTTTATAATCTACAATAAAAATTAATTTGTAGACCTATTAATAATAATTGAGGTATGTCGCGAAAGAAACTATAAACGACTTGTGATATGAAGAATCTTTTAAATTTATCAATTTAAAAAACTTAAAATAATAAGACACTAGTGTACTCGTGCAAAACTTTTTTGCGACGACTTAACACTGTCTTCAAAGAACAATGGTTTAGTAAAGGCTATCGCCAAAAAAAAATGTTTGCCAACACAAACCTTTTTTTATATGTAATATGAATCACTTTATTAAGAAAACAATAAGAAATATATATTTCAAGCTTTCTCAATATCATTGTGTATACGAACGCGTGAGTAAAACACATAACCTAGCTTTTAACGATATGTTTTTAATATAATTTTTGATAAATATTTTTGATTCAAACATAACTTTAAAGTGTACCTACGTAAAATAGTAGTTTTTTAGAAGCTATAGAACGTATCTATCAGTGTAATACTTACGTACGAATGATCTTCAGAAAAAAATCGATGAGTTTGTCGGTATTTGAGAAACATCGGTTTTTCTTCCAAGTTGCCAATCACTTTCTTCGTATTTCAGCTTATATTATAAGGCACGAATATGAATACCTTTTTTCAGGTGTAGTTATAGAAGTATTGCAACACTGAGGTAACCTCCCTACTATTAATAATGTGTCTAAACTAAGTACTATATTTAAAAGAGAAAAAAAATTTGCACGTACATATACCTACATCTTTATTGTTTAATTTTAAATACTTTTGGAAATTTTGTCAATATAACCCTATTAAAATCTGGGCTCTAAAAATTAAAATGTACAACTGTCAAGTTGTTTCATTGTTTATTGTTTGCATAGCCTATCCACGACATGCGTACATATTTGCATTTCTCTGACACTCATGTATCGTGAACGCCGATGGATTTTCTCTGTTTACGTTTCTCTTCACCCCACTGCCCCCTCGTCATTTTTACTATTATCGCTTGAAATCACCCCTTGTAAAGAAATTTCACCAAAAAAAAAAAAAATAGCGATAACATATCTGTGGACTAAAGGCCTCAGTTTAAAAAAAAATATGTCAATCGGTTGAGCAGGGGTTGCTGGCGGATTGTCTAGAGAAATAGGGCTTGTGTTTTAAATATATAGATTGGCATTGTTAGGTGAACATTAGAGGCCAGACTTTAAAGAATTCAACTCTATAATGATCTCAGTTGTCAAGGTCTAATAATATCTTACAATCTTTAAAGAATCCATGTATATTTACAATTTGTTTTATGAAATTTTTTAATCGAAAGTCTGCGATGCTCAATAGGAATAGCTCACTGAGGTCAAAGATATAGGTAATATAGAGGAGACATACCGTATTACAACTGCTTATGTAAAATTGAAGCCAGCTTGGACGTCACAAGCCCGAGTAAACATGGCGGCAAAACACGGGATGAATTTTTGGGATAGATTGAGAATATTATTTTCTTCTTCTTGTTCTTCTCACATATAAAATGAGGGCCGAGTTACAATTTTTATTTATTTATTGTAAATTATAGACGCGTCGACAACTTAGGTCATTAGCCGAGTTACAATGGCGACTATATCTTTTACCTCAGTAGAATAACTTTAATTTTATCGAGAGTGTTTTCGTGAAATAAAATTATTTTATGCTCCTCTCATGACTAATTTTCAACAAAAATATGTTCCCTTAATAAATCTGGCGCCGCCGCTGTCAAAAATTGAACTTAAAATTTTGATCTTCTCCAATCAGGTTAAGTCTGTATTGTTAAAATGGGACATTCGCATGAGATAATGATATGATATTTTGTCTCTCATTACAGTGCTAAAAGCAGGTAGTTTAGCACCTTTTTGTGTAGGTAAAGTTTGCCGACTGTTATGAAAAATTGTGCGAAAAAACTTCACAGTGACGTACTACGGTTTTTTTTTTTAATTATAATTTTTTTGGCCTTTACTTTTGTGTATTTAGCCACTACCTAGAGTTAAAACCATATCTTGTTCGTGGATTATTGGTAACCAAAAAAAGGCATTTTAAATGTTTTTCCCCGTGTGTACTCCTTTCGATTTAATGCCTTCAAAATTCAAAATTAGCACGCATTCAGATGGAAAAATTTAAAATTATGATTATGATTATTGCCAAATATGATTATTGCCCATGCATCCAAATACTTGACGAAAATATTAAATATATCTGGAATTGGGTTTTTAAATGAATTTTTTTTTTTACTTAAATGGAAGGACCACATACAAGTTTTATAGCAAAACTGTTTTTTTTAATTTTTTTGCTTACTAATTAAAAAGTTATATTTAAATAAAAATTAATTTTTAAACTCAGTTCCGATAACGCGCCGAAAGAATCCGAACGCGTGTGACGTCATTATGTTATCTATGGTCTTTGTATCCATGGTTACCAAGTTAAAAATTTATTATTTTTGATAGTATGTGTAATACATATACACAAATACCAACAAATGCAGACACATTTTAACATAACGACGTCACAAACATTCCTGGCGCGTTTTGAAGTCACGTGATATTTTTTAAATTTTTATACATTTTAATTAATTTTTAGTAATTTATCTATAGCTTTAAAAAAAATTTTCTTTTCGATTTTCAATATTATTTATGTTAAATTATTATAAAAAATTAAAAAATTAATAATTTTTTTTAAACTTAAATACCTAATTGATGTGAATTCTACAATTTTATAATGTGAAATGGAATTTCAAGAACGGAATATCATTTTATTATAATGTGCCTTTGAAAAAAAAGGGCCCGCCTTATGACGCTTGTCGGTCAATACCAATTTAGCAGTTGGGGCGGCGTTCTACTATATATTTTTTTTGAGTTTTTTGCATTTACACACTATCAGCATTTTTAGGAATGAAAAAGGTCCTTTAGAGTTTAGATGAGCATTGACTTCTATGATTTGCGTTTAGTATGAACGCCTGAGGCGGACTGCGGCAATATTTTAAATAATATATTCAAACATAAATTGTCATCACTACACCCCTGTAACTTGATATTCTTCAGGTATTAAAACTACTGCATAGAATGCACAGGTGAGTTATTGCATCTTCTTGTTTTTGCATTACTTCAAGTAAACTCACACAGAATGTCTACTCGTTTTCAGAAGTGAATGTAACATTAAAAAAAAATAAAAAACTTTAACAAAAAAAAACCTCCTTCAAAAAGCCACTGAAAAGAGGAAAATAATAAAATTTTAAGGTCTGCTATCCCTTACGTAAGGGGTTTTAGCTATACCACTCGCGCTCTTTACGCAAGCAGGTTAATATACTACTTGTTATGCCATAAAATCATATTTGATAATCCAGCTGCTAACGTGTGTGCTTCGTACGCAGAAAATCACTGGTTTGATTCCGCTCGGCACCATTAATGTTTTTTGTTGTTTACAACTATTCCATATTTTAATTGATCTTTTATTCGTATATTTTTCCATTTTTTGTTATGTCTATTTATTTTTTATCGCATATACAATGACTTTTTAGACAAACCCTCGCGGGGGGGGGGGGGGCTTGATGCGATGTCGTCTTTTGCGAGCTGAAAAAAGGGGGACCAGTAGTCACGCGCAAACGCCGTCGCCATGGTTATGATCGCGCCTTTCAAAAGTTTCGTACGCTTTTCGTACTCTTTTTGACGCAATGACCGTTTTTCAATGTTAATTTAGTTGAAAATGTTACTGACGGTGCTAAGTTAGTGCACAAAACAGTGGAAGAACATACTTGTGCTAAATTGGGACGGTGGTTGAAGTGCCACGGCCGGAAAACTGGTGGAAGTAAACGAAAATTGGTTGAAAGGTTAGAATCCTAATAAATTGTTTATCGTAAAAAGTTTATCTTTAAAATTACTCAAATATTTTTATAGTGTTGTATCACTTCTTTATAAATAATATATCTTATTTAATTACTATTTATTTTTTTCAAAATCAATCACTTGCCATCTGTCTATATATGACAAGTCTTAAAAAACATGGCGGAATTGGGCACATGTGCAGAAAAAAATGTTCGTCGATGAAAAGGTCTATTGAGGCTCGCAGTTACAGCGTAAAAAGTCTGAAATGTCTGCTTTTTATTCTGTGTTGAAAGCTTTGCAAGTGACGAGCAACGGTAGGCATTGTTTAGTGTCTTTTTTATTTCTTTTATGGTTACATGTAGTACAAACGGAAAGATGCGGCGCGGAACAAACAAAACACGATGAGAGAGAATGGGATTGGATGCATCGGGGTCAGTGAAGGCGCTGCTGAATATTATACAATGGGGTCATTCTACTCTAGAGAATTTGAATTATTTGATACTAAATGCTGTCTTATATCTAAATATTGATATTAAAAATTACGAAACATCTCGAATGTCCTAAGTTTCACTTCCTGTATTTAGTAAACCAATAAACATTATGTTTGTCAAAGAATGAACCCAATGAACTCTAAATTTAATTCTTTTTAATTTTAATGTATTGACAATTATTGGTATACCGTATGACACAACAATCGTCCAGTCTACTTTGCAGTAGGACGGTTGTTTATGCCATTTTTGTTATCTTGAACCCAAAGGCCACGCTCAGATTCAGCTGTGATAGCTCTAAATGAGGAATTGTGTACTATTCCCATTTTTTGAAGTTCTACTTCTTTTGGCGCGTTATGGAAAAATGATGAGAGTAAATTTTTACGATGCGCGCGCATCGCGTCACGCCACGCCACGAAAATTTATCACCATGAAGTTAGTCGTTAGTAATAACTAGACGTTACACCAGTCTTAATGTGACAAGAGTGTTTTCGGTTTTGAATAACATTAATAAAAGCTTTTGCCATACAATTGCTCGTGTGTGCTGCTTTCATTAAATATGAGTTCGTGCTCCAAACCGCCGTACTGATGTCACAGTATTATTTTTCTTGATTATAATATCCTATTATATATATAGCACTGCTATAAGACGTCTCTGTGGTGTAACGGTAACGTCGTGGCTTCATACGCAATAGGTCTCGGATTCAAATCTCAACACAAACATGCATTTTCTTTATAAATAATTAGGTATAAATATAATAAATAAATATATTTAATAAATTAATAATTTATTAAATTAAATTAATTTATTTAATATCTTTATTTTATTATTTTATCGTATTTTTTACAAACGGTTAGTACTGGCGCGCGGGATAAAATTTTTGGAGTTATTTTTGTTTTGTTACGTAAAAGTAGTTTAACTTCTGACGTGCGTACACAGTACACACACACCCTTTTTTTATTTGATCGGGAAAAACGTATATTATTAGCAGTAGAAATTCATTATTAAAAGTGACTGGGACGTGGCTTCGTTTGTACAAAAAAATAATAATTAACTTATTCAAATAACATACATTAACAGAATTGGAATAGGTCCTGTAAATACCGTAAAATCGACATTGGTGAAATTCAGGAGATACCTGCTCATTATAAAAACTATTGTCTTTTTGTGTAGATGAAGCAGCGCCGTCATTTTTTTTAAATTTTATACCACTATAAAACGCAAAATTACAATGCCTTTTTATGAGTGAAAATTATTAAACTTTCAGCTGCTTTCGACGGTCCCTAATTTGCAGACAGTACTGATTTAACAAATGTATTTAACAAGTTATTCTCATTGATTAAGAATTAAGATAATGATTTGTCAATTATAACCATGACACAACGTGGCAGTGTTACATTCTTCCTCCGCCGCTGGTATAATCCAGCGGTTTGATCGTATAAACACCGAAATTCAAGAAAAATGACACACCAGTTTTTTACACTTATATAATTGGACATTATTGTGTAACTGCCGAAACATCGTAATGGTAAGTTTGAAAGAATTTTTTGAAGAAATTTAACAATGCTATAGTCGGTTGGTTACAACGGATATCTGTTATTAAGGCTAATTATTAGTTTTTATAGAAGACTTTTCAAAAATGCAAGCAAAAAACCCGTCTTTCAATGAATAAAAATAGTTCTGGAGAGACTGGAGAAATAGTTTCCAAAGAATATTAGAATTACGAAATCGGTAGAAAATGTGCTAACGTCAAGATTTGAGAACATCAAAGTAAACACTGTCTTATTTTAATTTTTACAACTACCTATTAAAAAACCTTTCATTTTAATTAAAATTTGTTTTAGTTACCAGAATTTAAAAAAACTACTTCTACTTAACCGATTCTTATGAAACTTTGTACACACATTGAGTTCCCGTGACAATACAATATTATGATAATTTCAACTTGGTAACGAGGGTCTGATGATGGAATCAGGAGTTGAACAGTTGAAAGGATGAAGAGTTTGCATAATGATACGGGTCAGAAATAAAACTAAAAACTAGAAAATAAAAATAGGTAAAAAAACTTTTGAGTTAAACGGTTTTATTTTAAATCATCAGCTGTACCAAAAACTAGAAAATAATTAGGACACAAACCAAGGGGCACTTTGTGTCGCTGCGTCAGTGGAATAAGTAATAAAAACGTGGGGCGCATAAAAATCTATATAACGACTGTATGATTATTAAATAAGAACGGCTTGTCTAGAAAAATTTATTTCCAAGCCCACCAACAGAAATATTTCAAATGCGCCCCACGTTTTTATTACTTATTCCGCTGACGCAGCGACACAAGTGCCCCTTGGTTTGTGTTCTAATTATTTTCTAGTTTTTGGTACAACTGATGATTTAACCGTAATAGCTGAAAGCACGTATACAAATTTCCATTTACAAACATTATTCAGAAACGTCCGTATCTTTAAATAGGCGATAATTAATACATTGTTGTGTAATTACCATAGGTATTATGGTATAGTTAATTATTACAGTCAACAATCAACGTCAACGTCCACCATGACACCGCTTTAAGTGCGATCACGTGACGTCGCAATCTTTCAAATTCAGCTCGGCTCGAAGCGACGACGGCATTGGTGGTCCATTCTGTTGGTCCCGTTAATTAACTTCCTTTTTATTAGAATATTTAATATCCGTTCTTTTGATGAAAAGTATTTTATAATATCTGTGCTATAATTATCTATATAGCTTGAAATTAATCATTTAATGCTGTGAATTATTATTTTATAGCGTTACAATGCATATGCTGAACGGTAAATAATGATAGATTATTAAACCAGATTGTATATTTGAAGCGTAGATTTTTAAACTGAATAAATCTGCATTATTTAAATGTCTAATTTGTATTATTACTGGTGGATAATATAATCAACCATTAGAGAATTTTTTCTTAAGGCCTGAGCATATTAGCGTGGTAGCGGTGGCGACAGCGGTGGCGTTTTTGAAGTTATACTTCTTTTGGCGAGTTATGAAAAAAATGAGAGTGAATTTTTAGGATGCGCGCGCATCGCGACACGAAAATGTCACGAAAATTTATCACCATGAAGTTAGTCGTTAGTAATAACTAGTCGTTACACCAGTCTTAATGTGACAAGAGCGTTTTCGGTTTTGAATAACATTAATAAAAGCTTTTGCCGAACAATTGCTCGTGTGTGCTGCATTCATTAAATATGAGTTCGTACTCCAAACCGTACTGATTTCACAGTATTATTTTTCTTGATTATAATATCCTATTATATAGCACTGCTATAAAACGTCTCTGTGGTGTAACGGTAACGTCGTGGCTTCATACGCAATAGGCCTCGGATTCAAATCTCAACACCGAGCTCAACACAAACATGCATTTTTTTAATAAATAATTAGATATAAATATAATAAATAAATATATTTAATAAATTAATAATTTATTAAATTAAATTAATTAATTTAATATCTTTATTTTATTATTTTATCGTCTTTTTTACAAACGTTTAGTACTGACGCGCGGGATAAAACTTTTGGAGTTATTTTTGTTTTGTTACGTAAAAGAAGTATAACTTCTGACGTGCGTACATAGTACATACACACTCTTTTTTTGAATAGACCACACTGTTGCGGTGGTGTTTGCGGTGACTTTCAATTAGTTTTTCGGTAAAATTGTCTTCGTCATTCGCCATCTCAACAATACAATAACGTTTACTATACGTCGGTACACGCGGTCAGCGGTCAAACTCAACAAGTTGTGTCTGACCGCCACCGCGCCATAGAACGCTGACAAGCAGCGACATATTATATGCGCGTGTCAATTTGTTTATTAGTGTTGCGTTCAAACGCCACCGCAACCGCGCTAATGTGCTCAGGCCTTTATGGTTTTATAATTTTTTGACGTGGATAACGTCTAATTAATGTCTCACGGATGTGGCATTTTAGAAATATTACATGTAACGGAAATAGTCGGAAGTGGTTGACATGTAAAACAAAACTCAGCATGTATAACTATGTTAAGGTCTCAGACACATTAAGCCAGGTGACCGTGTGGTAAAGTCCAGGTTGGAATCCCGAAGGCATAAAATAATTTTTATTTTATTATGAAAATATGTATTGGATAACTATTTAAAATATAAAAAACTAAAATTGCAATTATTTTTTGATTTATTATATTTAACGAACATTTTAAGGTAAATAAAAGTGGATGTATTTCTTTCCATTACAACGAATACAAATTATTATTTGTGTTTAACGATATTCACGTCATTAACTGTCTGTACCCGCGATACAGTCATATACTACCCATTTTTTTATTAGAGTGGATAAAAAGTATAAAATAAGGAATACTAAGAGCACTATGGTTTGAAAATTTAGTCACTTTTAAATTACAACAATTTTATTAATGAATGTACATTTTGAGCGCAACGCTCTCATCATTAATTACTTATTAATTAACAAGTGTTTTTGTAAGTTTATCTTTTTGTAAAATGTTATCACTTATCATTAAAAAATACTAATCCTTTGTCACATTTTCAATTTTGATCAACAATTTTGACATAAATAAAACGATAAGACTTCAGAAAAGGTGTTAGATATTAGAATAAATTGGCAATTAAAAAAACAAAACAAAATGGCATCAATAAGCAGCATTCCACTGTTTCTGGCACTCTTCGTGTGCGCCGTGACGGCTCAAAGTCATCACTGGGAACAAGGTCAACTCACTGTTGGCGATAGATTACTGTATCGGGAAATTGTGAAAAAATCGGCATCAATACTCCAGATCGTCACCAAGGACGTAACCTACCCGGAGCAAGGCGTCATTAAAAACGAGTATATCAATTACATCAAGGTCACTGATCAATACACAAATGGCAATGGTGGATATGTTTCACTCTATGATGGTGGAATCGGCACAAAAAACGTAACCCTACATTTCAAATCGCAGCGCGGACATGGTTTTAACTTCATTTTGGAAATTTACGGACACTGATGTAATAAATTTAAAAGTATGTTATCAGATTGTATTTTATTATTATAGTACTCTTAAAAATAATAAAATAATATTTTGTTCTTATTTTAAATTATTTTTTATATAAACAAATTTAGTAATATGGATTGAATCTCGACTGTGATAATGGTTGATAAAATGATTTTTTCCTAATAGTGCGGAGTCCATTATGTAATATGGCTGAATCACCAATATAAAATTCTACTTATGGATTATAATGTTTTTTAAATTCGTTATTAAGTTAGAATTATTGAACTGCGTAAAAAAATGATATTAAAATACAGGTATATCTACCATATATTTAAATGAAAAAAATTGATAGACCGTGAATAGATACAGACGAATTTTGTGATTTTTGAGCCAAACTACAGTTTTAGATTTTTTAATAGAGCACTATCATTCTTTTATGATATTGGGAACTGCAAATGTCACATATTTATATAAATTATTATTTTACTCTATCCGATGAACCGATATAGCAATAAATCTGCGTCTGATTGGTTGCTTGATACTCAACACAGCAGAACAATCAATCAGATACTTTGTGCATCGTAGCCAAGCATGTTCATGTGATAACTATTTTTGTTGGTGAGAAAGACTTTTGTCTGCAGCAACCTGTTAACTCACAGTTGATTTTTTATTTTAAACGTTTTTCAGGAAGTATTTTAAGCTAAGAAAAAACCCACAACCTGATTTTAAGGTAAGCATATAATATAATACATAAAGCTATTCATAATAGTATAGGCTTAAATACAGGGTCCGGCAACAGGATTGAACGGTTTTCAATAGGCCACTGTTAAGAAACAAAGAATATATTTGGACTTATTATTATTACAACTAAAAACACAATTCTAAAAATTTCTTATAACAATTTTAGTTTGCAAAGATCACATCCCTGAAATGACCACCGTCTTCCTCTATACATTGCTGTAATCTGTTTCTGAAATTGACCATAACGCGTCTGAGTAAACCTTCGTTTATCGAATTTATCTCTTCACGAATCCTTTCTTTGAGTTCCAGAAGTGTTTGGGGACGGGTAGAATACACTTTGAATTTTAAGAATCCCCACAGAAAAAAATCCGGGGGACCGTCAGGTCCGGTGATCTTGCGGGCCATAAGTCGCCAAACCTTGAAATTAGGCGATCCGGGGAACATACGCTGTAAAACAGCAAAGGACCGTCTAGCTGTATGCGCTGTGGCACCATCCTGTCGGAAGAAAACGGCCACACCGTTACAGTCAATTCAATTCGGTACATTGAGATGTTGGAAAGAAGTTGTGGCTGTGGAACTTTAAAGAATGGACCAAGATGAAGTATGGCTCCAACAGGACGGTGCCACAGCGCATACAGAAAGGATTCGTGAAGAGATAAATTCGATAAACGAAGATTTACTTAGACGCGTTATGGACAATTTCAGAAACAGATTACAGCAATGTATAGAAGAAGACGGTGGTCATCTTAGGGATGTGATCTTTGCAAATTAAAATTGTTATAAGAAATTTCCAGAATTGTGTTTTAGTTGTAATAATAATAAGTCCAAATATATTCTTTGTTTCTTAACAGTGGCCTATTGAAAACCGTTCAATCCTGTTGCCGGACCCTGTACTATAGGAAAAATTAATACATGTAAATATACAATCTGAATTGTTTCTAAAACAGTTTAATTTATTTTTCTCCTACCTAGGCCGAAAGTTCGTACTTTCGTCCCTGTCAAGCGGGAACAAAGTCGCTCTATATTCCCGTGGTACGGACAAGTGCGCGTGCGCAATAGTACTTATACCGGCTCTCACGCACCCACTTCTGTTTCCTACACATTAAAATTATTTTTTAATAATTTTAATAATAAAATAAAATAAAAATAATAATTTTAATTATTTTTTTTCTTTCAATTTTGCGAACTTTTGGCCTGGCAGAAGAAAAAATAGTATGCGGAACACGGGAGGAAATTACCACATCTCCTCCCGCGTATTTGCCACCCTCGCCTTCGGCTCGGGTGGCAATTTTATACTCGGGAGAAAATGTAGCACTTTCCTCCCTTGTGGCACAATGTACTATTTCCTAATTTATTTAAAACCTCTGGCCTTTGATTTATCCGGTTGTTGCGGAACACCTTCCATATTTGAATTAATCTTAATTTAAACGGTCTTGTTTCTAATTAAACTGATAAAAACATCCTAATTAACTAATAATTGGAAATGTAAGCCGAAATATAATATTTTTAACTGCTAATTAATGTTATCATTTACTTAATTTGAAAGATATTAGTAGGTAATTAAGCATTTAACGTTTTTACTTGTCACTATAAAATGGTTGTAAATATATTTTAAGTTATTATTAAATTGTCTGCTGTATAACGTGCAGTATTTAAAATGGGTGTGAAATACGGTGTTTTGTTTTTAATTGCTTTCGCTGTGTCAATTAATGGAGAGAGTCATCACTGGGAGCAAGGACAACTCGGAGTGAGTGACAGGTTACTACATCATGAAATTGTCCGCAAATCGTCATCCTTTTTGCAAATTGTCACTACGGATATAACGTACGAATCACGAAGCGAATTTATCAGATATATCAAATGCATTGATCAGTACACCAATGGAGATGGAGGATATGTGTCCCTCTACCAAGGTGGAGTCGGTTTCAGAAATGTTACACTACATTTTAAATCACAACGTGGACATGGATTCAATTTTATTTTGGAAATATATGGACATTAGTTGATTTCTTACATGGTGATTTTTCGTTTATTGTTGTAATGATTTTTTTCCCTTGCATTTAAAAAAAGTTTAAAACCATATAAATATAACAAAACTTATAACTGTTATATTATGATACATTTTTAGAGTATTGGGTCTCCAAGTCACTATATGAATATTGTGAAGTATTAGAAATACCTTGTATTATGTCCGTCTTGTGACAATACCAACATTCTTAATGACAAACTAATACTAAAATCGAACATAATATACGACACAATAATTAACAGCACACAAACACCCAATACTCAGTAATCGTCTACACACATACACACACACACACATTTCCATTTCATTTACCTACTATATAAATCATAAAATCTCGAAATTTAAAAATCACTACTTCACAAATCACGACATAATACACAGTGCTTAGCATCATAATATTATATAGTGTTACGAATACTCAATGTGTGTTTTTAAAAAAATAATTAACCACACCTGAAGATGGCAACTCGTTGCTGAAACGTGTTGTGTAAATTCATAAGAAGTCACAAGACGGAAATAATACAAGATATTTCTAATACTTCGTAATATATTAATATGTTATATTATGTTCTAGTTAGTAGTTTTGCAACTGTTTTATTATAGAATTGTAAGGAAAACACATTTAATTTTTAATATAGATATGTTTTCAAACTATTTTTGCAAGAAATCATAAATGCATTTAATAAAAATGCTATTTTGATTCACTGAAAAACAACAACATTTTTTATTTTTATCTATTGATAGTGAAAGTAATTTTTTAGTTTAATAAAAGAGTTTTTACACGTTTATACCTTGTAAATCGATTATTAAATTAATTAAAAATAGATTTTCTTTATGAGATTTATGTCTGTATTATGTCTTGAATGTGTAAATGTTTGCAAATTAAAAATAAATGCATTATAACTTCTATATATTACTTATCTGCCTTTTATTTTATTTCCCATCGATATCTCTACAGTGTGTCCACGAAAGTTCTTTACAAATGGAATTTTTTTTTATTAATTATTGGAGCAAAAATTTTTTTCTGTGGAAAAGTTCTGCTTCATCCAAAACCTCTTAAAACACCAAAGAAAATTTTGGAAGGAGAACTGTTCTTTGTATGGAGAGAGATAGAGGACATGTTGAATTCTGATTTATAATTCTGAATAAATAATTACTTAGAAGTTAGTTATGTTATAATTTTGAATTAAATTTGATTATGTAATTAATTTTGCGAAAATCTTGAATATCACAGATAATTTTTATTTTTAGTAAAATAAAACTTTTTGATTTCCCTCGTATAACTTTAGGCCGAAAAAAATTTTCTTTGGTGTTTTAGAGGTTTTGGACGAAGCAGAACTTTTCCACAGAAAAAAATTTTGGCTCCAATAATTAATAAAATACATACAGTATGTAAATAGGAATAAGGTTTATTAATTATACATAGAACATTAATTATCATTGGGAAAAAATGATTGGATCAGAATGAGACTGTAAGTAAAAAGTGTTTTTTTAACAACTGACAATATATTATAGTGATTTTCAAAGGGTTTTCGGTTCGCTAATTTAAAATCGGAGGTTCAAATTCAAAATGAGAGATACAACATGGCTGATCAAATTTTTGAAAAATGCTTAGATCGACAGAGAAATAATTTGTTTTGAATTTTGAAATGCATTTAATGTCGTTTTACATTTTCAAATTTCATAACCGTTTTCTTTCAAAATAATAAATAAAAAAACAATATAGGAAAGGCAGCACATTTATTTATACCTAGACGTCATGACTGATATTTGTCTTACATTCAGCATGCAAAAATTTTATTTCGTGAATATGTTTTTCTCACTCATTTTACGTGAAATATGTAAATACAAAAAAAATGTGGAGTGCTATTTCTCGAAAATTTTAAAATCTTAATGTTATAAGAATAGCTAAAAAAACACCTATGGTGATATTTAAGAAAAAAAGTTTAATGTTGCTTATGTGCGTTATGTAGAGGATGATCTTGTCGTATTACGAAAAGCATACATTTCAAATCAAAGCATGATGTTATGAATTTTTATTTATGTTTGTGTTCCATGTGAGAGAAACAGCATCAATTCTTCAGCTTATCGCTAATCGCTATTTCGTCGAGGTCCTTTAACATTTTTCTGTGATCCGGTTGCGGACCACAGTCCGCCAGTTAGTAACCCCTGCAATATATCATGAAATTAGATACATACCTTTAAACTTTAGATTGCGTTGCATTTTTTATCGTTGTCAATTGAATAGATTATTTTCTATAATCTCGCAATTTTAGTGTTTCTATTCTTCAATAGATAATGTAAATTATCAAAGATAAACATTTCTATATTGTTATAGATTAGTATAAATAATTGTAATTTAACGTTATAATTTGTCAGTATAAAATTGTTACATATATTTTGTAAATCGTTGTTACAATTTAATAACAACTTTGTAGTGGTCAAAATGACTGTGAAATACGGTGTTTTGTTTTTAATTGTGTTCGCTGTGTCAGTCAACGGTCAAAGTCATAATTGGGAACAGGGAAAACTCGGATTGGGTGATAAGCTGCTCTATCATGATATTGTTCGAAAATCATCGTCCACTTTACAAATCGTCACCAAGGATATATCATATCCTGAGAAAGGAGCAGTCAGAAGTGAATACATCAACTATATAAACGCCACTGACCAATACACTAATGGAGATGGAGGATATGTAACCCTATACGAAGGTGGAGTCGGTTCCAAAAATGTCGTACTGCATTTTAAATCACAACGTGGACATGGATTCAATTTTATTTTGGACATTTATGGACATTAGTTGACCTCTTAAATATTATTTTCTCGTTTGTTTTTGTAATGATTTTTGTGTTTGCTTGACGATAATGCGCTAAAAATTAATAGAAAATTGTTAACTGTAATATAGATATTTTATCACCGGTAAATCGTTTATGTAACAAACGGTGATAAAGTATGGATATTACAGTAAACAATTTTCCTTTAATTATCGTCAAGCAAAGTAATTATTTTCGCATCTGTTTCAATAATATTTTTATTTAAAAAAAGTTATGTTGTCAAAGTACGATTGGAAGAACACAGAGATCTTTTAATTGCAATGGTACTTTTCTTTTATTTTATGTAGTAGGTCTTTTTTTTTATTAATCTGCACTGGCATGTCGGTTGTAAAACTGTAAATAAATTTTCAATATACCAATAAAATTATGTAATTTTTGTTTGAGTATTCAATGGATTAAAAGGGCGTTAATTAAAAAATATAATTATTAATTATACAGGGTGTCCAAATTGACGTTGGCTAACATGGGTAACTTTGTTATTAGTGGAGATAGAAAGTCGGTTAAATGGGCAAAGTAGTGCAGAATTATGTGCTCATTAACGTCCCGTCGAAAAAACAATTGAATTTTGACACACTATGGATTTATTTAGAAAATAGTGAAAATTGCCCTTTTTGAAAACTGGCCATAACTTTTTTATTTATGAAGATATCTGGGACGTTAATGAGCACATAATTCTGCACTACTTTGCCCATTTAACCGACTTTCTATCTCCACTAATAACAAAGTTACCCATGTTAGCCAACGTCAACTTGGACACCCTGTATAGTACCTGTTATAATTATTATAACAAACTTTAAATATAATTACATTTATTTATTTTTGATAATAATACCTATATAATATGAAGAAAGGAAGAATAGGCCAGGACAATTTCCATTGTCCAGCTCTTGATTAAGGCGGATCAAAACCTACCTAATAACGAAGCACATTTTTGTTTTTCTTATTGCTATAATAAAAAAAAAACCTACCTCTCATTGTAAATTTATATTAGTCCGGGCGCTAAGCCACAAAATACTACAACCACCTTGCACTTGATGATGATGCCGTTTTGCACGAATGCTGTACACATTCATACCTTAGATTTAAGATGTGTTGCCAAGGTGGCACCCCCTGCAGGGGATATAATAATTTATAATAATTAAATAGGGGAAGAAAATTTGTATGGAAGTTCGTCGTTTTTTGAAGTTTGAAGCATGACATTTTGCACATGAGTTCCTTATATAACGCGCTACGAAAGGATTTTTGAAAATTCATCCCCTAAGGGGGTTAAATAGGAAATGAAAGTTTGTATAGAAGTTCGTCATTTTTGAATTTAAAAGCATGAAGCTTTGCACAGGAGTTCCTTATATAACGTAAGTGAGCACTAAGAAAGGATTTTTGAAAATTCATCCCCTAAGGGGGTTAAATAGGAAATTAAAGTTTGTATAGAAGTTCGTCATTTTTAAATTTAAAAGCATGAAATTTTGTACAGTAGTTCCTTATGTAACGTAGGTGAGCGCTAAGAAAGGATTTTTGAAAATTCATCCCCTAAGGGGGTTAAATAGGTATTGAAAGTTTGTATAGAAGTTGGTCATTTTTGAATTTAAAAGCATGAAACTGTGCACAGGAGTTCCTTATATAACGTAGGTGAGCGCTAAGAAAGTATTTTTGAAAATTCATCCCCTAAGGGGGTTAAAATGGGAAATGAAAGTTTGTATAGAAGTTCGTCATTTTTGAATTTAAAAGCATGAAATTTTGCACAGGAGTTCCTTATATAACGTAGGTGAGCACTAAAAAGGATTTTTGAAAATTCATCCCCTAAGGGGTTAAATAGGGGATGGAAATTTGTCGTTTTTGAAGGTAGAAGCATGAAATTTTGCACATGAGTTCCTTAAATAACGTAGGTGAGCACTAAGGATGGATTTTTGAAAATTCATCCCCTAAGGAGGTTAAATAGGGTAAAAAAGAGGGCATGGGCAGTGATTGGTAGGCAACCACCCGCTACACGCCCCTGCAAGGGGTGCCACCTTGGCAACACATCATAAATCGAAGATATGGGTGTGTACAACATGTGTTAATTTTTTTTTACTGATTTGCTTATTTATAAGAGTAATTTTTACTATACGTACAGCTCTTATCGTAATTTAAATTTTTGTAGTATTTTTTTAAAATTGTAAAAAGGTTGCAATACCTACAGTATTTTTATTTTATGGCGGATTATTTATTAATTATAATAAATTAATGTCAAAAAAAAATTTGTTGCATTTTTATAGGTATTGTTTTTTATTTATTTAGTTTCACATTGCATTTTAACTCTCTCTCTTTTTACGTTTCATCTTTTTTATTATATTTATAACAAAAGAAACTGCTTCGCAATTTCCATAATTATAGGTAGGTATTACAAATTTAGTTTTTTTCGAGGTTTTTTTTATAAAATTATTTCTTTGAAATTATCTTCAATTCTCTATTTAATTTTTCTATAAAGTAACATGGATATTTTTTTCATTTAAAAATAATCAAAATAACACTGTTTTTTTACACCTTCTTGGAAAAAATTTAAAATGAATTATAATGACAGATTGATAAAACCTCATATAATATTACCACAACAGCTACACTTTGTTCAACGAAGCAAGTTTTTGTTAAATCCTAAAAATATGTTGACTAGAATAATTTGGAAATGATATTTTTCATTGGGATAACTGTGCCCTGAAATAAAATCTCGAAAATAATTTTATGTAAATGAAATTAATTTTAAATTTCTAATTGTGATAACAGTCTGAAAGGCCAAAGCTCTTACTCTCTCTTAAAAAAAATAAAACAAAAAAATTTATATTTTTGCAATCAGCTGACCAAGGAGGTAGAATATATTATACGCTCTAGATAAGATACTAGCCTAGCGGGCAGTTTCAACAGTTCTACAGGTCGTACAAACTCTCCGCCACAAGCGTCACTGCCACGGCACACTTCCGTAATTTTTCTGTTGTCTCGCTATAGAAATAATGGGGGGTCAGTAATTTACGCATCAATAAAGTGTTTAATTTGTTTATAGTTCTAAAGAAATTAAGTGTGATAACTCATAAACTGTACTGAATTCGCTTTAAATTTGACTTGTTCTGGTGAGTAAACTATAGTAGATGCATGATTCACCTGGTAATTTACCTGTATGATACAAATTCATCATCATTATAAAATTGTTTATCATTGGGTTATAAAACAATCTTGTTTGTACAGCATTATTGTATTTATTCAAGACATAAAATACAGTACAATTCCGATATTTGAAACTAGGTGAACCAACCATAAAAATACAGATAAATAAAATACAAAGGTATTTGTTTTGCACGATTTGAAGACATATCGCCACTATATTAATATTACAAATGAATGCTTAAGTATGCATTAGTGTAAGAAACACCTATTGAAAATGACGTAACATAATGCAGCAACTCAGGAAAAATTCATTCTTCAAACCTATGTCACCGTAAGGACTCTAACCCTAAACTTTCCACTATCGCGGCGGACTGAGTTAACAATTACTCACACAGTGACACATTCTTCAATAATCAATTATTTCCTTATGAAGCATTCAGTCACTGAAATATCACTATATGCGAGAGTTGATTTTTAAATTGGGTACTATAGATATTAGATATGCAGTGAAATTGGATGCCCGACGAGAGGAGCCTCGTCGGGCATCCAATTTCATTGCATTTATTATAAGGAATCTCTTTGTTGTTAACCTGCATTTTTGATGACACGAATGTTTGCATAGATTTAGTTTACATATAAAACAAATATCCTTAACTGCTATCTCATTGATCACGTGGAAACGAATAACATGATTAAAAATAATTGCATTTTGACTCTTCTGTTACTTTATCATTATAAATATCTGAAGCTTCCGAATAGAATACAGTTGTTAGTGAACATTGTTGATCCAAATATTTTGAACTTAACTTCAAAATGTTTTTAAAACTGTTTTTGTTCGGGATATTGTTGTGTTCCATCTACGAATTGACAAAAACTCAAAATGTTGCTCCTGGACAAATGGTATATCTTCCAGTTTTGATTAACTCATCACATTTTTTTCCAAATCACGGTTATAACAGCTCCTCTTACAATCCCCATGCATTCAATAGATCACAATTTTATCCAAATCATGGCTATAATGGCTCCGCTTACAATCCCTCTTACAATCCTTATGCATTTAATAGATCACAGTATAATCCACATTACGGGAAAAATTGGACTCAATATAATGGAAGATATCCAAGGGTTTCTTATCCAAACATAACAGCACCAAATAAAAATAGTCATCATCTTATTGCTGGTAAGTATTTCTATTTATTTATTATTAATTTTTTGTTCACTTTGAAGTGTAAGATTAGTAATAGATCATTCGGAAATCCTGATCGGATCCTGATTCGGATTTCAAAATAATGGTTTTCCGATTGTTGTAACACGTCATATACCTACTTAGGAACAGCTATGTGTTTCGTTTTTAATGGTGTGGCTCTAGCTGTTATGAATTCTAATAAAAATCGGTTCAAGTACCAATTCCGTTTGTACACAGTGGATCCCGTACTTAGAGCTATTATATCAGTTTCTGTGGCGCTTATCTCAGAAACGAGTGCACCGATTTTTATGGAATTTATTTTTTATTAGTTGTATTAATTACATTTCATGGGTCTATTTCAAATTGTTTTTTAAATTCGAACTGAAGATTGGCCATTTTGCGGGGTCCCACCTCTCCATTTCGGATTAAAAAAGAAATAATTCTTTTCTATCTTAAAAAAATAAAATTTTACCCCTTTTCGATGTACTGGAGCTCCCTTAAAAATGCATTTATCTAGATAAAATAGTGAGAATAATAAGATTAATAAGTGAAGGAAGGTTTGGTTGAGGGTCAAAATAATGAAGCTTTACCAAAATATCGCTTGTGGCCAACGTTTCGAAATATTTAATTTCATCTTCAGAGCCTATGGACATGTGTATTTAAAATTAGAACAATTCAATCAATATGAAACTAGTTATAGATAGATACTGATAGGTAAATATTATTAACATTCATTGGGTCAACACTACTACATACTGACTAAAAAGATTACGCAATTAACTATAACGCATGCAAGACCATCCTTTGTCAAAAAGAGACATTGTTGCGTCTGATCATTAAACATTTTAAGTTTTTAAAATATTTTTAATTAAAACTTGTTTGTATACACAAATATATTTTTACAGACTTTAGCTTTTTATTAACTCGTTAATTTGTTGTATGTACTTAGATTTTGTAAAAAATGCGCAAATCGCAGCTATTAAATTAATATTAAATTGTAAAACTATACAAAAGTAAATTATATCTATAAATTTTGCAGGCACTTATAAGATAGTAAAAGCGTTTAATAAGATTTATTTTTAGAGTTCTTATTGATTAGATTATATAGCTGGTGTCATTTACCTATATACAGGATGTCACATCTTAAACAATGCAGTGAAATATCTCGTAAACGGTACAAACCATAAAAAAATGTTTTATACAAAAGTTATAGAGTGTCAAGGGGGACAGAAGACTGTGATATCAGATTTAACATAGGTGATGCTGTGAAGGTCAGGCGAAGGTCAGCTTCGATTTTTTAATTGCAACAGTGCATTTTTATTCCAGAATACGATACAGTATTTAATAGTGAACAGTAAATTATTAAGGTACATATCAGCTAAAATTAATAAATATTGAGATATTTAGAAATTAAATAACGACCAAAATGAACGAGAATTAGATAAATTATGGCATAGCAGATATAGCCATGAGTCATGATAATTTAGTACACACCGGCCTTCTTGGCGTGAATTCAATTCATAAAAGAACCGAATTGACAAATTAAATTTGCTATTTTATTTGTAGATATCTCAATATTTATTAACTTTAGCTCATATGTACCTTAATAATTTACTGTTCACTATTAAATACTGTATCGTATTCTGGAATAAAAATGCACTATTGCAATTAAAAAATCGAAGCTGACCTTCGCCTGACCGTCACAGCACCACCTATGTTAAATTTGATACCACAGTCTTCTGTCCCCCTTGACACTCTATAACTTTTGTATAAAACATTTTTTTATGGCTTGTACCGTTTACGAGATATTTCACTGCATTGTTTAAGATGTGCCACCCTGTAGATGAGTATGGGGTATTAATATAATTAATAGAGGTGTGCGCCTTTTTATACGTTATCTAAGCTACAAATTATTATCAGTCTCATTACTACGTGAGTTTTAACTTTAGAACTTACGAGAATTCTAAAATTACTTCAGTTATTTCCTATTTATTAACGTCACGTTAAAATCTTGTAATAAACATTTTGAAACAATCCGAAACTATCTATAGGCCCTCTTTAATTAATATTTTCAGTTTATTACTTTTTAAAATTGTGTTTTAAAGACCACCGACAGCTAAGGTTATTTGGGCCGAGCACCAATTCATATTTTCAATTTATTATTTTTTTTTAATAATAAATTGAAAATCCAATTGACACTTTTACCAACTCTTGGGCTAGAACCCGAGAACTGGGGACTTGTAATAGAGGAACCATAGCAACGCCATGTAAACGACAGCATTGCTACACACTCGGCCATTCTCAAGCCTTTTATTACTTTTTCAATAATAAACAGACAATCGAATTTATTTTCTGAAAACTGCTGATAGAAGAGCTACGAATACTAAGCTATGTAAACACCATAATTTTAACGTTCTTTGCCATTGTCAAGCCTTATTTTATTTCGAATCTCATTTCTTTGCACTAGCTTTGCTAAAATTATTATTAATACATAATTATAATTTTCCGTTTTTATAGGTAACACAACATACGGTGACCACTTAATATATCGTAGATATGTTATAAAGAAGTACAGCTGGTTTGGTACTGTATCGAAAGACATAAAGTACCCCAACAATAACGTAATCAAGAACGATACAATTACGGCTATACGGGCTTACGACTTGTACAAAAACGGAAACGGAGGATACGCTACCATTACGGAAGGTGGTGTTGGACATAAGACTGTGACTATACACCTTAGATCACAGAGTGGACATGGAATTAAGTTTTTGATTGAAATATTTGTACATTAAATAATTTAATTTCATTGGAAATTAAATAATAATGGTTTATCGAATTCTGAATTATCTAAATTAACTTTTGTTTTATAGAGTGTGCAGAAAAAAACACCTTACTAATATTTTTTGTATCTAGAATGAAACATTTGATTCAGAATGTTTTTTTTAGTTTTTAAATTATGAACATGTGGCGATTAAATATGACAATTCAATTTTTTACAATTTGCAAATGCCATGAATAAAATCAGAACATTTACTAACATACTAATTTATGAAATGTAATAGACTGTAATAAAGTCTTAAAAAATAATATGAACGCTTTTTTAATATTTTTAATATTTTTATTTAGGTACCTAATCAAAAATTTTCCCTTCTTGTAAATGACCTACAAAAAGATTCCCTATATCTTTTATCAAAATTTATCAAAAATTTTTACTTTTCACTTCATTTTCAAAAAATGTTGGCAGTTCATTTGCGTCGCCATTTTTACTTTTACAGTTTGCCGTGAAGGTCGTGAGGATAAAATCGCAGGCGGATGGAGCGAATAAACAGAAGTTGCTATGGTAACCGTTTACTTACCGCACTTGCTATGTAATGGAAACACTTTTTTTTTTATTTAGAAATAACGAAAAGAAAAACAACAAAACAACATAAAGACAATGTGCATCAACCGGAAACACTTTTGCACGCCTGCCTGTTAAATGACCCAATACAAGCCGATATACATGAATCGAAAGTAGCTATTTTGTAGTGGGTATGGCACAAAGATATTTAATCTGTAGCCATTAGTTTTTAAATAAATTTTTATTAAAATAAATTGTGTCACACTTTTTGCCGTGTAAAATATTAAATAATCTAATAAAAATCAATTTATCATACTTTGTATAATTATTGCAAACAAATTGCTGCTGGGCAGTTTTAGAGTTATTCATGCAAAAAGCAAAATGGTTAATTATGGTGTGCGTGATTTAGTGGCGGCATTTCTTTGTACTCTGGATTTTTAACTTTCCATTGGAAGTTATTGTAATGGGTCCGAAAATCGAAATCAAAAAGGAAAAAAATTTTTTATATTTCAAGGTCACTACACTATTTTTACACTACTTTTAGAAAGATGTCTGTGTGTGTGTATGTGTGTGTGTGTGTGTGTACGTACGTACGTACGTACGTATGTGTCCATTTCTTTCTAAGACGAAATCTCGAGAATGAAAAATGATATCGACTACGTTAAGGTGCCAATCAACGCGTATTAACGTAAATATGATCTGAAAGAAATTTTTTCAAAATCGGTTCAGCCGTTCTTTTTTCTTAACCAAAAAACCTCCAAAAAAGTAGATTTTACACAATATCTCGCGAATAAAAAATTATATCGACTTCGTAAGGGTGTCAATCGAGGCGTGTTAACGTCATTTTGATCCGACATAAATTTTATAAAAATCGGTTCAGCCGTTTTTTTTTTTTTTTTAATTGTTAAAAATAAATAATAATTATGTTTTAATGATTAAAATGATTACTTTTCTGTGTAATATCTAATTTAATTATTATTATTAAATATTTATCAAACTGGGAAGTTCGTCGTGTGGACCTCAAGGGTCGCACTTTAGGCCTAATAAACGACCCACCTCACGGCTTGTTATTTGCTTTTTTTTGTAACAAAAATGCTCCTGTTCAGTACAGTAAAAATGTTTTAAGTATTTTGCAGTTTCACTTTCAACGACTGAAAGGATCAACGCCACTAGTAACAAGTCGTGAGGCGAGTAGTTTATTAGTACTAAAGTGCGACTCTTGAGGTCCACACGACGAACTTCTCAGTTTGATAAATTACAATAACTTTCAATGGGAAGTTAAAAACATCTGCGTCAAAAAATCTAAGTTCGGAATTTTTGTAAGAGACATATTGTGCAGGCTTACTGGGCTATATTATACAAACATATGACTGTGTAAATATTAAAACTTACTTTGTGTTAAATGTGATTTGACAATGTGTAGACCTTAGATGTCGACGCGTCTATAATCTACAAGACAATGTGTAAACTTAAGGCTTTGATTGAATCACCGAGTAGACACGCCCTTTGCACTGTTAAACATTTGACCGAAAGCAACAGTGTAATTTGCTGGGTCAACAGACACAGAGATTTCTCTATTATAATTATTCTGTATGTCAAATGCGAATTTACATAATTACTTAATTAAACATTACCTGAAATATTAGCTCCAGACATTAAGTAGCAGTCTTCGAAGATAGCTACTTGCTTTATAATTATAATACTTTTATTACACGATAATTATACTTGTACGCAAATCACGAACATTGCAAATTAGTGGTTACGTTCTGTGGAAGCCTTGATTAGGGTTGGGCGCTTTTCCCGATATATTTTTAAAAAGATTGATAATTTGATACTTATATCAATACATCAATATTTCAGTTTAGTCGATAATTTCGAATATATCGATATATCGAGTTGTGAGCACGAATTTGTTTTATTTAAATTTTTTTCAGGTGTTAGTTTTTCTTTAACTTTTTAATTGATATGTTAGATAATATATTTTTTATCATATCCCCTATAAAATTATTGCTTTTCATGCATGTATACCGGTCGTAAAATGACCCATTTCAGGCCGGTGACGAAAGCGGGCGGTAAAGTAATTTTAACATAATGTCACAACTTCTCGAAAATAATATATCTTATTAGGCCCTAGATACACAATTCTATACTATTAATTTCTTTTAGTTTAATAAGACCTGAAAGAATATGTTTTTATATTGATATATTTTTGTTTTGTTGTTTGTTCTATACCAGTGGCGGCTCCTCTTTAAGTGCGTTCGTGCGCCGCACTGCCAGTTGAAATGCAGACGCAACGCAAAATTAAAAAAAATAAATTTATGAATGATTTACTTATGAAAAACGGTGACACAGTATACACCTACACAGAATCAAATATTATAATCGATTATTCATGCTTCGTGAGATCAATAATCAGTATTGAAATATTGAACAAAATATCTGCTGAGTGCGGGTCTGTTGTAGGTATTTGAAATTTCATCCCCACCCAAGACAGTGCACTTTTATAAGCGCACGAAATAAGTAGCATTGTTCAAATGTAAAATTAGACAAGGATAGTAAAACCGTGAGACAGATATATTTACGTACTTTGATATAAGGGCACGTAGCGCGCCGAGCGAAAATAGACGAAATACACCGAAACAGCTTCGTACGTACTACGTACAGTCTTTTATAATATCAAGTTAGTATAGTAATAACAATAATACAGAGTACATATTTCAGTTTTCAACGCAAATTCCCGGGATTTTTTTTAATTAATTCAGTAATTTTATTAAATTTTGTGATTTGTAAAAATTTTTTGTGATGAGTGGTGATAAATAGTTAATATAATCATTAATCAAGCTGTATTATAGATATCAATAAAATTGTGATTTGATTTTCTTCGACAATAAACTAACCTAAAAATTTTATAAAAATAATAATTACGTATATTTTCATAAACAAAAATGAGTAGCATTGGAAGTGTAGAATATATAAAAAATAATCGATCGACCTATGAAGACAAAATACGGTTAAAACAATTAGGCCCACCTCGATCAATTATGACAATTAAACAAACATGTAAATAAAAAAAAGGAATTTACGCGTTCATTTAAACAAGAATTGTATGATAAAGCATCGTGGTTCTGTGGATGTGATGAATTTAATGTTTTTTTGAGTTTTCCGTGCTTAATTTTTGACGGTAAAGCAACGTGGACTCAAAAAGGCGTTAACGATTTGATTCATTTATCCGAAAAAATAAAAAAGCACGGTTCTTCTCAAATTCATTTGCATATTGTTATGCAGTTAGTTTGTTGTCGGTTCTATTGATACAAGACAACAATAAGAATCTGACGATGTTCTAAAATAAAGCAACATTTACACAACCAGCTTTGTTGATAAAAATAGATATATTTTATCATTTGCGGAGTGTACAAAATGATTAAAAATTATTATCACAATTCCAATGACTTATGTAGAAAGTGAGAGGTGTTTTTCTACGCTGCAAAGAATTAAAACTTTTTTGAGAAATACTATCCATCAGGAAAGATTAAATGCGTTGTCAATGCTATCCATTGAAAAGTGTTTAATTCATTCAATGCCGGATTTTAATCACCAAGTGATAGAGGTTTTCTCTCATCAGAAGCAACGTAGAATAGATCTTCTTTATAAATAAGGTTTGTTTTTCTCTTAATTACATAATATATATAAGTATAATATGTAAAAATGTTATATTCAATACAATATTAGGTATTAGGCGCACTGCCACAATTATTGACCACCGGCCGCCACTGTTCTATACTTATCTTTAATTTGCGATAAATCATCAGAAGCTCGATGAGAAGTATACAAAAAAAGATTTTATTTTATTGTAGATTATAGACGCGTCGATAACTCAGGTCATGAGCGTCTTCAACACAACAAATAATCAATATGTGTATTAGAATCCGCCAGCCGGCATACACAAACCGACTGGTACGAGCTCGGGTCTCTGGGAGCGCTAATTCCCCCAAAAAATTGGAATGCAAACTACATTTCAATGTTTCCCCTGAGGGATACAAAAATCTTAATTATTTTAAATTGTCCCCTAATACCATATAGGTACTCGGTATAATAATAACAATTTATAACTCTATACACCGAATGTATCGATGTACAATAATATGTTTTGGTATTTTATTTAAATGTATCTGTTAATCTTATATATCGGTTTATCAATATATCATCGATATATTGACTTTATCAATTTTTGTAAATATGTAGATAATTTTTAATAATTTTCAAACATCACTCACCCCTAGTCTCGATATAATAAAATAGGTATGTTTGAATTAAAAATTTTGGAGCATACAAGTAATTCAAGAATTACAAGGCGCGATATTCGTGTAGGTACTGTGTGTAAACGGTTTTATCGAACATAGGGAAAATAACACTGAGAAGATTTATAATTTTGTAGTAGGCTATGAGCCATAAGACCTAATATAAATATGTAGGTATTGGATTACATAGAAAAAATAGTACAGTGATTTTTTAAACAATTTTCCATAGCAACGGTTGACTATTAAGCGTTCATCGGAACCGGCTAAATAAAAAAGTCATGATAAGTCGTAAGACACCCGACAGAAGCTATGCTTTTTACGCATTGTAATTAAAACCGAATTTATCAAAGATATAAATAATACAATTAAAAAGTTATTATTTGATCGCCATTTTGAAATCTGACGCCATTCTATTTTTTTGTGTCTTATTAAATTCTCAAATATCAATTTTCAAAAGAATCGGACAATTTTTACAAAGAAATATATACCTATGACCGCCATTTTGAAATATGACATCATTTTATTTTTTTGCATCCTATAAAACTCGCAAATATTAATTTTCAAAAAGATCGGATAATTTTTCAAAAAAGTGCATACGGGCGCCATTTTGAAAAAGTAATTTTATTTTTTTGTGTCCTGTAAAACTCTCAAATATCAATTTTCAAAAGGATCGGATAATTTTAGCAAAAAAGTACCTACATATGGCCGCCATTTTAAAATATGACGTCATTTTATTTTTTTTGTGTCCTATGAAACTCTCAAATACCGATTTTCAAAAAGATCGGATCATTTTTGCAAAAAAGTACATATGGCCACCATTTTGAAATCTGACGTAATTTTATTTTTTTTTGACCTATGAAACTCTCAAATATCAATTTTTAAAATGATCGGATAATTTTTACAAAAAAGTACATACGGCCGCCATTTTGAAATCTGACGTCATTTTATTTTTTTTTTGTCCCATGAAACTCTCAAATACCGATTTTCAAAAGAATCGGGTAATTTTTACAAAAAATACATTTGGCTGCCATTTTTAAATCTGACGTTATTTTATTTTTTTGTGTTCTATGAAACTCTAAAATATCAATTTTCAAAAGGATCGGATAATTTTTACAAAAAAGTACATACGGCCGCCATTTTGAAATCTGACGTCATTTTATTTTGTTGTGTCTTATGAAACTCTCAAATATCAATTTTCAAAAGGATCGTATAATTTTTAGGAAGGAGCTCTACATATTTCCGCCATTTTGAAATCTGACGTTATTTTATTTTTTTGTGTCCTATAAAACTCGCAAATATCAATTTTCAAAAGGATCGGATATTTTTTACAAAAAAGTATGAATAATGGCCGCCATTTTGAAATGTGACGTCATTTTATTTTTTTGTGTTCTATGAAACTCTCAAATATCAATTTTCAAAAGGATCTGATAATTCTTACAAAAAAGTACACATGGCCGCCATTTTGAAATCTGACACCATTTAATTTTTTTGTGTCCTATAAAACTCTCAAATATTAATTTTCAAAAGAATCGGATAATGTTTACAAAAAAGTACATATGGCCGCCATTTTGAAATCTGACGCCATTTTATTTTTTTGTGTCCTATAAAACTCTCAAATTATAATTTTCAAAAGGATCGGATAATTTTTACAAAAGTGACGTTACGCTACTTCGTGACGTGACTTTTCAATTGTTTAATGTGCTTTATTTCCTTAGTCTGATTTGATTACATTTATCCGAAACGTTACCGGAGAAAGACCTTTTGCCTGTGAAAATTCAAAAGTACGATTTGCACCCGGACGAAAGCCGGGCCGGTCAGCTAGTTGCCATAATATTGTATTGTTACCGGAGCTACACATGTGTGCAAAATTTCAACTCAATCAGATCACGAGAAGTGGGTGAAAATTCAAAAGTACGATTTACACCCGGACGAAAGCCGGGCCGGTCAGCTAGTTACCATAGTATTGTATTGTCACCGGAGCTACACATGTGTGCAAAATTTCAACTCAATCGGATCATAGGAAGTGGGTGAAAATTCAAAAGTACGATTTACACCCGGACGAAAGCCGGGGCGGTCAGGTAGTTACCATAATATTGTATTGTCACCGGAGCTACACATGTGTGCAAAATTTGAACTCAATCGATCGCAAGATTTGTAACAAATATACCTGATCAAGCTAAATAAAACCACCGTTTAAAAAACAAAGCATCTACTACCTACTTATTTTTGCGTGATGCCAGAACATACGTTTTTATTTGAGAATCAGTTCGGTTGCTTTTGCGTGATGCCAGAATATTTTAAAACTCGCAGTCGCATAAAAAGTTATTTACTTGAAAAAAATCATGTAAATCGGATCAGTGGTTCTCGAGTTATAAGCGTACAAAGGGGCATACAGGCAGAGAAAGTCAAATTGTTCGGGAAGGTATGAACGTCGAGAAAATTTGGTCCGATCCCTAAGTCTCGCCATCCGATTGACGTCAGTAATTAGTTACACGTCATTTTAACTCAGTAGGCCAGGGTTTTTAAACTTAAATTCAAACATCAGCAGTCAAAAAATTGAATAACTATATTAAAATAATGCAATATAAGACAGAGCATACGCTATCTTCCAATATCCATATCACACTGTGCAACAGACAAGGACAACCGAAACAAGTTCGCGATTTATTAAATAAAGTCGCATTTATTTAGTTTAATAATCATAAAGATCTGTATAAAAAAACTGTTTTGACACAATATTATACATGAAATCTATTTAAAATTTTCTGCTCTTTCGTTTAAGACAGGTTTCGAATCGATCTGACTTAAATTGAGCAAACTATAAGCAAAAAACACCGTTATTTCTAATTTGCTCCCCTCTGGGGCCAAAATTCAAAAATCGGGCGACGTTAGGATCAAATAGACCCCGAGAGGAATCGAACAAAAAAAAGTTTTTTAAAATCGGTTAACCCATTTGGGCTGTACGACTGATACAAAAAATCCGTTACAGATTGACAGATTCACAGATTGACAGATTCACAGACGTACAGACAAAGCGAGTGTATATAGGCGCTTCTAGCTTCGCTAAGATCGCGCCTAAAAATTAAATATTTTGAGTTGATATTCAGGTTTTGCCATTGGCAGATTTATTTATGGGCGCAGTGGGCGCACGCCTGAGACCCTGTAGCAAAGGAGACCCCGAAGGGATACCCAGGCCACTAATCAGTAATCGCACAATTCTCGCTGCAACAACAGTTACTTCGCAGTATTTTTTATCAATGTAACAGATTGTACTTGTGGTATTAGTGACGTCTTGGTTGAAAGGCCTTTTTATCTCTTAAAAAAATCATGTTTTGATTGTAAATCGGTAAATAAGGTGTATCACAGAATAAGTAAACTATTCTTTTATATAAGTCCATCGAATTTAAAGACAAAAATATGACGTATATATTTTTACAGCGTATTGTTCGGTTTCTGATCCGACTTTCAGCTTCAAATCTAGATTTAAGAATGTCATTTGTTTTCAACTAAATGGAGAATTTAAATTAAAAACAAACGGCATTATTAAATCTAGATTCAAAGCTGAAAGTCGTATTAGATTAACCGAACATAAGTATCTTTAATATTGCTGGTATCCATTTATCGCTTCACCATTCAAGTGCTTAACATTTTTTTAAAGTTCTAACACAGAAAATTAAGCTTCTAAATAGGGACCAAACGATACTAGCTTACTAATAATAAATAAATTTGATTTGTTGAGCCCATCGTAAAAATTGATACAAAACGTCAATATAAACAGAATTGTTTAAAAAATTATGAAATAATAAAATATAAATAATGTCCCCGATAACAAGTCTATTATAGCATATTATGACACTATATTAATTAGGTACCTAAGTATTGTTTTAGTTTTTTCTCGAAGCCGTTTGATTATCAGTGCAATGGCGTAACTACAAAAAAAAACTGGGCTCCAGATTGAACTAAAAGAAAAAATGACAATCGACCTAAATTTTTATCGACAATCTTCTCTAACCTAAAATTTTTTCATTCGCAAAAATTAAGGTCTTAAATATTGAAGTGTTTATATGTTCAAATGTCAGGATAAAAATCAATGGTTATTGAGATATCGATCAATGTTCATAATTATTCTAATTAATTCTGGAAAAAACAATAAAAATTACATATGGAAAGAATCGCAAGAAGTCGAACCCCTAACTTTGCGGGGCCGCAAGAATCGAGCATGTCCAGCCTATCAGTATTATGCCACTGCACTGTGTAACTGTAGTCTATTTCCATAATATGGTCACACTGTGAGTGACTGTCTCGCTGTATTGCTTACTGACTTTTTCTTCCACCAAAAACCGAGAACACAGAACAGTGAAATAGTCTTTGTTTTGTGGCTGAGTGGGAAAATTTGTTCGGACCTATCTGATCACTGTTTAAAAAAAAAGTCGAGTAGGACCAAGTACGACTCACAATCGCACGTGCAGGAGTAAAAATGTTAAGATTCTTAGTATTTTTCCTCTACACTCTCATATAAAGAGAATCGACTGTTATTACTACGTAATTAATTATTAATAAAAGTAATTGTTGTTATTAAATTTCAATAATATTTATTATCCCATTTGATTGTCTATAGTCTTTACAATGATTTACTGAGATAAAATGGGAAGAATAGGTTATCTTGTCTTATTTATAGGAAAATACTCATTGTCTTTGTCTAACCTACGGAAGAAATTACAGTGACATCTTGTATATATATGTATTCCTTAACAGAAAGTGGTAGCACTAAACTGGTTAAAGCTATTAAAGTAATTAATGCTATTTATTGTTTATGAGTGTAATAATTTCTTGTTGAAATCATAAAATTACATGTCAAACAAAATGGATAATTGGATATATGTATGTGGAAATGAAATGTAGTTTTGTTTTTCCCGGAATGTATAACATATTATAGAAAACGAAGTCACCGTCATAGTGGTTATTATAGGTGGTAATTGGAGAGCGAAACATTGGGTACAAATTTATATTAGAAATCGTGTCCATCGTGATTATAATAAAATTAAGCAAAATCGCAGGATAGTGGACATTGTTGTCATCTCATCATTTCGACACTGGGGATAAATTTCTTTTCAATGAAGTTCAAATATTAGATAAAGAGTCAAATTGGAAGAAACGTAATATCAGTGAAATGTGTTTTATTAGAAAAAACAATTCAATCAATTATAGAACAGACACTCAAAATTTAAGTAGTCAGTACAATTATGTTATGAAATTATGCTAACATTTGTATTATTATTATTGATTGTTAAAATTTATAGTCAACATAATTTGTTACCATGTTACCATGTTTTTGTTTTATGTACCCTATCTTATGTTCATTGCTATGGTTAGTAATTAATATTATTTTCATAAATATTGTTATTTTTATGTATGTACTTGAAAAAGTCTAAATCTATAGACGAAACGTCGTACATTTAATTTAATAAATCAAATTATTTTGTCCACTATCCTGCGATTTTGCTTAATTTTATTGGATACAAAATAGTCATATTTAATTTAGCATGAAATTGGTCGCCATAGCATAAACTCCAAACAGGAGTCAAACTAAAAAAATATTCTTATAGAACTCGTGGAATTTTACCGCTGTTTATTTATTTAACAATGGCAAACGTCTTTGTACTGATACTTTACTAAAAATCTATAATATCTAATGGCAATAGTGTTTGTCAAATTCGGGCTGATTAAAGTCGTTCTAGAATTTTGCCGCCCCTACAATTCTGCCGTCGTGGGCTATAGCTCCTACATAAATATACTCCTGAATATATGATAGTAAAAGAATGTTATTAGTTGATCTGCATATTATCCCTAATATAAAAATATATTTGGCAATAGAAACCAGTTTCGATAGAACATATAGGATCATCCATTGCTGACTCTATTTGGCGATAGACCTCTTTCTTTGCAGCTCCAAAGCTAGCAATATCGGAACAAATATTATAATTCACGAGAAAGAAATGTCTGCATTTTACTGTCGGATGTCACAAAAATGTATTCAATACAGGTATTTAAGACATCGATTAAATAATCTCCCTAAAAAAAGCTGACGCCATAAAGCCCTGAATCACGCAGTAATAGTTTTCTGTTCGCACAGAAAAACATACAAGTAGTCCACATATGTTAATAAAGGTGTGCGCTCTTTTGGCATAACACCATCGATGGAACAAGAATGTTCATTCCCATTAGTGAAGCTTTATGATTGCAAGCTAATTTTTTGTAACTAAACATTTTATAGGTTAGGTGTAGATACATAAAAACTGAAAAGAGCAGCATTGATGACTTTAACACTATATATAGTACACTTGTCATTAAAATTCTGTTATTGTTAATTACAGACGCTTGTTGTCTGTTATATGTTTATACAGACTAATGAGACAAGAGATGCACCTATATAAGGTTTACATTGAAATCTTTTCTGACCAGACGAAATAAGCAAACGCATGTTTCACATTTAATGTGGTTATATGTTGTGTCAGACTGGACCGTTTAAAACTTTAAAACACGTCTGTTCACAGTTAAGGAAGTATACAGGGTGTCAATTTTTACTTGAAACAAACTTGTGACTTGGCAGCAGGGCGCCGGAAGATCTGTTGTTTGTGCAGTTGAGAGCTCAACACGCGTGAAAATTCCCTGTGTGGAATTCAACACGGGGAATTTTGACTCTTTTTCGGGAATGACCGAAAAAGCGGGTATTGCTATTTACCATATGAGAGAAACCGTCCTCTTTCTTACTTGCATGCGCCAGACAAATCCATGGTATACAAGAGCCTTAATATACCAGAATTCACGCGTCTTCTTGTGCAAATGACAAACATTTTTCGACACTAAAAAGGTGTTCTACGATGGGCCAAAAACATATTGAATAATAAATAATAGTTTTATACGGCTGAAATGCAATTGAAAAATGTTTTTTTCGTTGGAGAGCAGCCAATTATATAATTGTTTCGAATCCTGACTGTGACCACTGGTTGGTAAAATGATTTTTTCCTATATGTTTCGAAACAATTATATAATTGGCTGCTCTCCAACGAAAAAAACATTTTTATATTGAATAATGTTGTGATTGCCTCCTCCCCCTCGTAAATCGTGGCTCGATCTACTCAACACCCGCTTCTGAAACATTTCGACGCCCCTGCTTGGCAGTCGAATTGAGTAGATTCGTTGTTGGAAACGCATTGTAACGACAACTGCTGATGGAGGTGCAAATGCCGCTAAAAGACTTTACAACAATGTTATTTTGAAATTTTGTGGTCTCATCGCTTCGTTGTGGTTGCCATTCTGCCACAGATCCAGTGGCGAGTATCGACGCCGTGTAGCGTTGTTAGGACTGTTAAGGTACGTGCAGTATGGAATTGGGATTCTAGATGGTAGCGTAGATCATAGCAGAGCTTGCTTAAATTAATGCATTGGTATATATGCGAGCGTACACAACGAAGCAGTGAGTGTAGCAGGTATAAGTGCTGTTACAAGAGCTGGTAGATTCAAGAATGTATCTCACCATTCTTTCAGCGCGCTGACTACTACAATCAACGTGTGACAACTGTCAAATGGCCCTTACAAGTTTCGCAATGGATGTAACTAGTTTAATAAGTGAAATTTTGCCAGTTTTATTTAATTTTTTTTGAGTTTTTTCTAAGACGTATTTAAAAGTGTTAGGTTCCATACGTAAATATTCAAAAAACCGGTTTGGGTAAAATTTTAATTCTTTGTATAAATGATGAAATTGATCGCTATCTGACATTTCAAACGCGATTTAAGCTTGTATCAAAGCTTCGTTGTGCAAACCTATAAGCGCTTATAATTTCAGCCACCATCTACCATACATGCTGTACCATCTAGAATCCCAGCTGCGTACTGCACGTACCTTTAGGAGGCATATCAAAATTCTTGCTTGACTACTATACTTAGTTAACATTTAAGTACCTACCTTGCTTATAAGGATTCCCAACTTGGCTGATACAAATTTTTATTTATTCGCTTTGTTTCAGAAATTTGGGAACGCAGTCATTGGCGAGTTTTTGGCGACCGGTGCGCGCTTCCACCGGCACCGTTATAACAGCTGGCGCGCCTTCTATCACGGCGTCCAGCAACGGTGACAGCAGCAGCACTGCGACACCGCCCCAGATCTTCCTGCTGCAAGGATCCACAGACGCTTCGTTATGCGACAAACTGACGGGACTTAGCGCAGGTCAAACTCGACTGTGTCACCTGTATCGAGATCACATGGCCGGCGTTGCAACGGGTGCCCGACAAGCCATACGCGAATGTCAGCACCAGTTCAAAGATAGACGGTGGAATTGTACCACTGTTGATGATCCTAGTGTATTTGGACCAGTCATGAGACTAGGTAAGTCTGTTACACAGTTAAAAATTTTATGTTAAATATAACATATTTTAGATGTCCTCAGCGATCCACTAATTTTTTTATGTTATTTTAACATAACACCTTTCTGTTAATCGTTTACATGCAAGTTCTGTTAAATATTTAACATTTACATGACATATTTTTGTGTTGTTTTAACTTCTTTTTTCTGTTAATTTAACTAAGTCTTCATGTCAATCTAATACAATTTTATGTTAAAATTGACATTTTTAATCAATACTTTATTAACTTAATTTAAATGTAAATTTTCATATTTTACATATGATTTATATGTCAAATATTACCTACATAAATAATTAGTTAATTGGAGGACTGCTCCATATCGCCACCCCAACAGAATAAAAGCGTAAAGTTCTTCACCGATTTTTTTTCACTTATAATGAATTAAAAAAAAATCGGTGAAGGACTTTACGCCTTTATTCTGTTGAGGTTTCGATATGGTGCCAAATAAAATATCTTGATGTAGGTATACATATAGGACATAGGTATATTATAATATTTTTATTGTAGTAATAGTACCTATGTATAATACATAGTAATAGTACATAATAAAAACAAAATTAAATACAAAATAAAAAGCACAAGTGGATAAGTCCAAGCTCTGGCTGATCACCTTATAGAAAAGCCTACCAGACAACACTACTAAAATTTTATTATTGAATACCTAAAAAACATCAAATCGGTGACAGACTATACCAATTTTTTTACATCATTTTTTATTGTCAATATCTCAAATATTGCTCAATAGTACTTGATGAAATTTATACAGATTATAGAGAAATACCTATATTATTAAGATTTACAATTATCACTGTCTGCCTTGCAAATTTACACGTCCAGATTAAACAAGAGTAAGTGGTAAATGCGGGATTCCAGTAGAGTACTAACATTTATTTTCATTTATTTTGATTTCTTACTTGAGTTGAATTTCTGTTAACATTACTTTCCTGTTAGAATTACTTATGACTAGATGTCATATGAACATATTTATTATTTCAATTATTTTTAACAAAAATAATCTATCAGAAAGACATATAGGTATTTTGTTTTAACGCAGGTGATCAACATGAAAATAAGTTTTTTATGTGTTAATATAAAATAACATTTATAAAACGTAAAATCTCGCACCAAATATGTTATATTTATTATTTAACATATAAGAGGACCTTGACATATCTATGAAATGTTATTTTAACTGAAAAAAACAGTAAAGTTTAACATAAAAAAATTGACAGAGGATTTTTTTAACATATACAGACTCGATTTTTAACTGTGTATGACTTATGATTAAAGAGTAGTGACTGGCACAGTTTTTTGAAGTGTGCTTCCCGAAAGCTGGTAAAAGTGTTATTTATATTTTTAATTTTTTAACAAAAATAATAAATTAAAAATATAGTAACAAAACTGTTTTCTTACGTGGGTGGAATAAATTATTTATTTACAATAATTAAAAATGTAAACAACAATATACAATAATTCGTAACAATGAAAAGTCAATTTCAACAGTCAACACCGTTTATATAATAATAACACGAACAGTAATTCTCAAACAAAGTGAGAACACTTCAATAGCACTGTATTTATTTATTTCCGTTGTTTATAACACGACACTAATTCATGACTCTCGTTGTTCTTCTCCGGTGACTGCCCTACTTATATAGAGCTAGCAGCTTGACCCCCCCACGCTCGCGCGCTTTCTAGAACATTCTTGTGTCTTCTATATCAAGCCACGCCTCACCATTGTTACTTGTTCTAGATGCTTCGAAAAAAAGAAGTGTAACTTCTGATGCGAGTTCGGGTCTTTTAACATCAACGCTAACGCTGTAAACATAACGAAAAAATTATTTAAAAAAAACCCGACTGCGTAAAAATCGAACTTAAAAGATGGCAACAAGATCAAATGATAACATGCAGTGGAAGGCATCAGATATTTTTGTTCAATTTTTTACTACTATATTATCATTTGATCTTGTTTCCATCTTTTAAGTTCGATTTTTACGCAGTCGGGTTTTTTAAATAATTTTTATTGACTACTTTTTAGTTAGTTTTGTTTTATCAAATTTGATTTTGAAAGACCTATTCAGTGATATGCCACTCAATATGGTCCGGAATTCTTTTTCGTCTCTACCGCCATTTTGTATTTTACGGCCGCCATTTTGGTTTTATAAAAACATAACCATCGCACGTTTTAGATGAATCGAATGACACCTCATTTATTAAAATCTATCCAGCCGTTTGGATGCTACGAGGAAATAAAGAATACCACATACATACAAACATACATACATACTCAGATACGCGTGAAAAATAATCCCTGTTTTTGATATTGAGCAGACGGGTAAAAACAAATCATAGTATATTAACATAATATATGTATTATAATACATATTATATTGTAACAAAACTGTTTTCTTCGTGGGCGCGGAATAAATATTTATTTAATATAATTAACAATTCAATAACAATAAACGCAACAACTATATGTCAATTCTAACAATCAACACAATAATAATAACGAAACAGTAATTCTTAAACAAAGTGAAACACTTAAATAACACTGAACAAATAACTATATTTATATACCAGTACTATATTTATATTCGCAGTTCAACACGACACTGACTCACGACTGACTGCCTACTGACTCACTCGTACTTCGCTTATATAGGTCGAGCAGCTTGGCTCAGCACGCTCTCGCGCTCTCCAGAATATTCCGGCCGGTAGTCGTATCTTCGATACCATTCCACGCCTCACCACTGTGACCTTTCCTTCTCGACGCTTCTATTGCAGGCAGTGGCGTAACATCTTGGGGTGTGCTACAATATTTTAATTCTTCTGTAAATGTCAATTTATTACATTTAGATGTAGATTTTACGTAAGCAAGTTTCACTTCTGTAGTGTGTAATGTAAACAACATATAACTGTTTCCCGGACGGCGTTAGTTATTGCCCACTTACAAACTTACGTTCCAGATCGCTGACTAGAATTTTTGTTTGCCGGTTGACTTCTTAAATGGGGCCCTTAATATTACTTCCCTATCTTCCCCTAAAACAACTATAATTAATAAGTCTGCTTGATACACTGTTCCTAGAAAGATGTGCAATTTTTTCACATGTGATTGATTGATTGTTACGTTTCTTAGAACTGTCATTGTAAAAACGGAGTAAATTTGGCATCTCTTATAACATCATGACATAATACTAAGCTATTTTTTACACTGACAACCCTAGGCGTACCTAGAATTATTTTCTAGGGAGGCCTGGACTCTATCTAATTAAGTGTAGGTTGATATAAGTATTAATACATATATGCAAATGTAATAATAAATGTAAAATATTCAGTATAACAAGGTCATTTGCCACCTAAGGATAAAAAATTCTAAGTTTCTATATAAGCTACTATTCCTAGGGTGGGCCTCCACTATCTTAAAAGGGGCCGTGCCCACCCGTGCTCCTCGTAGTTACGTCAATATTGACAGCTCTGGAATAGGCCAAATGAACCTATTAATAAAACATAAAAAGTAAAAAGGAATTTAATATTATGTTTTACGCCAGGAAATGTGCTAAGTAGGCAGGAATAAATATTAGGTCTAATACGACCTATGGATAAATGTGTATAAAGACTTAGAAAACAACTTATTTAGTGCGAAAATACAACAAACAACTTATTTCATTGAAATGTTACACTAGATTTGCAAATGGAAAGAAAAAAATTATATTTTTTTTCTTTCAATTTTATCAGAAAAACAAAATATGTTCTGTCTTCTGTAAGGCATATCTTTTTAATTATTCAATTTACGACAAAAAGTATCTTTACTAAAGTTGTATATAATTCAATTCTAAACAAAAAACCTCTACCGTTACGGAGTTATAGTTAGCACACCTTTTTCAAGATGGCGGCCAAATGGGGTGGCCGTCGACCCCGAAACTCAATTTTAAAATTACACCCCCCCCCTACGCAACGGAAATAAACCTTGTCCTACCCAAAATGCAAACAGCCTAAAAAAATGTAACATTTCAATGGACTAACTACAAACTGTCAATAACTTTATAGAATGTAAAAAATACGATCGAAAGTTATGTGTCAATAAGTTACACAGTTTAACAAACTTAAACTTCGGTTTTTGTTAAGAATTTATGGTACATTGAATCTACGTGTTAATAGTTTTCACAGTTGTGGAGATTAAATTTGTAAGTAATAAACTGGTCTTTAAAGACCACATCATATTTTTTTTATTCTAGTGGGTATCTAGATTATAAATTGTTCCAAATGTAATATGTAAATTTTTTAAATGTTTCTACTTTGGTCATTGGACGTGAATAGCTATCTTAATAATTCTTAGAGGACGTTGTACTAAAATTAAAATTATTACACCTTTTATAGATGACAAAACTACAAAGTGTGAATAACACTAAATTCACACCATTTGCATATTTTTTTATGTACAGTCGCGGTCAAAATTGAATTATTGTTTTAAAAAAACTCGTTGGCTTCTGGGGTTTATCTGGGGCTGTAGCTAGGGGAGACATAGATGGGAAAAAAGTCAAAGCCCTGATTCCTTAAAAATACAAAACAAAATTTGATTTTAGCTATAGATCTGGCTTGATCTCTTAGCTCCCTTTACAATTTTCAAAAAATGTGTTATTTTTTTTTATAAAGTGAAACGTCTTACACGGCACTGCCTCGACGATTAAAGGCACTTTAAAAAGAATTTTAAAAAAACGGAAGTATGAGTTATGAAAAATTGTTAACATCCAATATCATAATTAAGTAAGTAATATAAAAATTGCACAAAATTGTCACCGTTAAGACTCGAACTCAAAATTCAGAGCGATACTAGAGGTTTCGGGTTCGACTGTGAATTTTAACTTTGTCCTTTATGCCTTTGTAAAGTAAATGCAAGTTCATAATAAAAACAAGCCATGAGGTGGGTCGTTTATTAGGACTAAAGTGCGACCCTTGAGGTCCACCCGACGAACTTCCCAGTTTGATAAATATTTAATAATAATAATTAAATTAGATATTACACAGAAAAGTAATCATTTTAATCATTAAAACATAATTATTATTTATTTTTAACAATTATTAAAAAAAAAACGGCTGAACCGATTTTTATAAAATTTATGTCGGATCAAAATGACGTTAACACGCCTCGATTGACACCCTCACGAAGTCGATATCATTTTTCATTGTCGAGATTTCGTCTTAGAAAGAAATGGACACATACGTACACACACACACACACGCACATACAGACATCTTTCTAAAAATAGTGTAATGACCTTGAAACATAAAAATTTGTTATACATTTTGATTTCGATTTTCGGACCCATTACAATAACTTCCAATGGGAAGTTAAAAACAATTTAGCTGAAAATAACAGATACGGAAATTCAAGAAACTGTATAAATTTAACTCAAAAGAGGAGAATGTTAATTAAACACGCATTGTTTATTCAGTGCAACAATAAAAATATTGGTATAGTAATTATTTTCACAATTTCACCGCTGTCCACAATCAATATATAATCGTCTTACAACCGCCGGCATAGTTTGCTCGCTTCTGTGATATGCCGCGTGATAAAGGAGTTATTGTGTGTACATTGTTCACAAACATTACACATATCCGTGCCGGAAATATCTGTACACACTAGGTTTGCGCAAATTAACAGTTCTGAAGATGAAACGGACACTTTCCCTTTATTGAGCGGACATGGTTTCGTGAAACATGTCCGCGGACATGTTTACGTGACACATGTGACATGTCCACACAATGATCTCGTTTCATTGACACTTTTGCGTTGACGGAAAGAAATGATAATATTATAAGTGTCTGTCAGCCTGTCCGGGGAGCGTCTCGTTCCACTGTTTGACATTGAATACTCCGCAGTCTCGCCGAGTATATACCAGAAATGTACCCGATATAATATAGAGGTCTGTTGAGTGAGTGATTAAATTAATAGATTATAGATTTTCAAACAAAAAAAATTTAATTTGTGCACAAAACTGATAACATTTTATTCTGTTTGTTTGATATACACGGACACGGCGTCCCAACGAAAAATTGTACCCCCGTGAAACTCGGCAAAATGAACGTTTTAACAAATATCCAAAAACACGTCGATTTGTATATCAAAGGGGACCAATTTTTATGCAAAAATCATTCTTGCAACTCTAGCCCTGTGCGGGGGGTAGCGACTCCCCCCAAATTTTTAAATGGAATGGGGAGTCAAATAATCCCTTATTTGGACGAGTTTTTCATTACTTACACAACCGTATTTGTTTTTTTCAATTCGATCGATTTATTACCGAGAAAGTTTCCAAGTCAAAAAACTAATAAAAGCACAAAAAGGTTTAAACTATCGAATGTATTGCTCGAAATGACCTCCATCAATTGCCATACAATTATAACTTGGAAACTTCAAGAAGCAATTTCTCGGTAACAAATCGATCGAATTGAAAAAAAAAACAAATCGGTTGTGTAAGTAATGAAAAACTCTTCCAAATTAGGGATTATTTGACCTCCATTCTATTTAAAAATTTGGGGGGAGTCGCTACCCACCGCACAGGGCCAGAGTTGCAAGAATGATTTTTGCATAAAGATTGGTCCCCTTTGATATACAAATCGACGTATTTTTGGATTTTTGTCAAAACGTTCATTTTGTCGAGTTTTACGGGGGGGCAAGTTTTCGTTGGGACACCGTGTATTTATAGTACATACTTATAAATTCCTTAATGTTATAATGTTAAAACGACATTGTATTACTGAATATACCAAATAACTAAAAAATAGAAAAACATAAAAAATACCATGGTCCATGTTTATGAAAATTTTATTTAATATAACATGAATAGTCACCGTTAATTTTGGGGAAACTGCTATTTATACAGTTCCTCCTCTCAATTTTCCTTGAATTTTCTGGCTTCGCATGTTGTTTCTTGACTCATTTAATGGAGGCGTTGTGCATCATTATGTTTTATAGTTCAACGATTATCTATACTACAAATTGAGCTAGACGTACCGCCTGATTTCTTAGAACAGTCAGTGTAGAAATTGAGTATAACATGGAATTTTAATAGAATCATTAAATCAATTGTGCCAAGCCTTACGTTCATTTTCACACCGACACTTCTGGGTCCTGCAGGGTCCAGGTCCAATTTGCCAAATTTCGGGACAGAAGGCTAAAAAAATCGGGATTTTGGTTCTGAAATCGGGACAACTAAAAAAAACAAGGCGTTTATAAATAAACGTTAATTTTTGTTATTAAGTGGTAAAAATAATGTCTTTATAATATCATCCAAATAATGTCATCATAATCTTTGGATCGTACGCAGCGGCAGAAAAGAACGGGAGAGCGCGATACGTCTATCGCGCTATTCGCAGTCACAAAACAATATGTGTGAAGTTTGAACCTTTTATAATTACCGATTGACCCTAAATCGGGACATTCAGCGTCCCGATCAAGGGTGAATCGGGACGTGCCCACATACCCCTGAAAATCGGGACGTCCCGCGCAAATCGGGACACCTGGCAACACTAGTCCTGGGAGAGTGCACTGGAATATCAATCTATAGCACTGAATTAAGAGGTTATAGAGACGCTACAATCATTTAAAAGTGAAGCCAGTCGCAATATTTATTGAGAATTGTTCATTTTATATGTAAGAAGACGAGAATAATATTCATATCCATCCCCTGTGTGGCCGCCATGTTTGTTGTGACTTGTGACGTCAGACGTGGTTTCTTATTTATTTATTGTAGATTATAGACGCGTCGACAACTTAGATCATTAGCGTCTTAATTACATTAAATAACAAATCACTTAAAACTAAATAACATCACAAAACACCCATGAGCGCAGGTGGGATTCGAACCCACGACAGTCTAGTCTAGAGGCTGCGGAACCAAATACGCTATCCACTAGGCTACACTGCCCTCAGACGTGGTTTCAAGTTTGTATAAGCAATTGTATACGGTATCGGGTATAGCGCCTCTATTACCTTTTAACTCAGTGATCTCTAGAATATTTAAGTGTCCAGCATTTTTCGGTAGGGAATTGCACCAAATATCGGCAACACAAACACATACATAGGTACCGACCAGTCAGTCGACTTACTGTGTACTAAATAACGACATATAAATTTGCATAATGATGTGTGACTAATTCTTAGGGGCACGGCATGAGTTCTAGTCATATTATATACGTGTGTCGGTATATACGGCAAAGCGTAGTTTATAGTCTAAATGGGATGCGTTCAGAAATGATAAAAGCTCGATGTTTCCTGTTTATTAGTAGTGGGGGTAACCGAATGCCGGACGTTCTTCGTGCAACTACAACGTGGATGGTCAGGGTGCAATTGGTATTAACGAATTTTTAATTTCAATTTTTAATTTTAATTCTTTACCTGATATGTTACGAATGTGTTAATATATCGGAATCGGAGTTTTTTTAATGGACTATATCGGATTCGGAATCGGATTTAAAATGTCATATACAGGGTGGTACATCTTTAACAATGCAGTGAAATATCTCGTAAACGGTACGAACCTTAAAAAAATGTTTTATATAAAAGTTACAGAGTGTCAAGGGGGACAGAAGACTGTGATATCAGGTTTAACATCGGTGGTGCTGTGAAGGTCAGGCAAAGGTCAGCTTCAACTTTTTAATTGTAACAGTGCATTTTTATTCCAGAATACGATACAGTATTTAATAGTGAACAGTAAATTATTAAGGTACATATCAGCCTAAAGTTAATAAATATTGAGATATCTAGAAATTAATTAACGGGCAAAATGAACGACAGTTAGATAAATTATGGCATAGCAGATAGCCAAGATATTACGCACCGGCCTTCCTGGCTGGAATTCAATTCATAAAAGAACCGAATTGACAAATTAAATTTGCTATTTTATTTGTAAATATCTCAATATTTATTAACTTTAGCTCATATGTACCTTAATAATTTAACGATATCGACGTTTAACATCCGTTTTGATACCAGTTATAATTATTTCCGATACCGGAATACGGATAAGGAATCGAATGTAAAAAAAAGGTGGTGTGTCTCGGGACCCCCTTCAGATGTGAAACATTAAAGAAAACGTTATTGAACTCGGTGGTATTCTCTATGTAGTAGTATATATTTTTTCAAAAGCAGCAACCAACTGTTATGCTGACGTAATCCTATATACTGCACTGTAACACACGCGGTTGTCTTCCCGTGCCCGAGCGCGCGGAAGCCGAGAGAGAGAGAGAGAGTGCCGCAGTGGTGGGGAGAACAGCAGCGAAGGAGCGGACCATAAATTTTGTTGCATATTTCCCCTCACGCGGCTGTCCACAGCCCGACATAAGATGTTTCACATCAAAAAGTATCGAATTATCCGTAGTTTGACAAATTTCGAACAGCTTTCTATTCATTCTGGAATCTGTTGTTGCTGTTATCGTGCGCCGGAGAGAATATGCTCTTCAAAAGATGAGTCCAGGCGTCCATTTTGAACGTAGTCCTGTATGTAACACGAAGGGGGTATGCACTGTGTACAGAGTGGTATGGTCGAGAAGAGAGGCAGAGCCTTTGATTTATATACCAAATGATCAGATTATCCGCTCGGCTGGTATTGTGTATCTGTATATGTCTGTATATGCATATCTCGGCGAGTGTTTATTGACCGGTCATGCGTGAATATTATTATGTATTTTCTGTGCGAACTGAGAGTCTCGAATGTACCTACCGACTGTTCGTCTTAAGATGACGCAAATATAATATTAAAATTATATCTTTTTTGCGAACTGCTTTTTAAGCCAGTGTTGCCAGTCCTTGTGACTTGTCAGTAGTATTATGGTATTAGTGTCAAGAGTAAGAAATTACAGTATTTTCGTAGAAAATATGGTATTTACTATAAATTAATAAGATTTATACGGCTGAATTGCAATTGAAAATTTTTCGTTGGAAAGCAGCCAATTATATAATTGATTCGAAACATATTGGAAAAAATCATTTTACCAACCATAATCACAGTCAGGATTCTAACCTGAACCTTTCCACTTTCGCGGTGGAATGAGCTTACAGTACTCAACCGTGACATGATTACCAAACTAATATTTTCCTTATATGCTTCGGAATCAATAGATTTTCACTACATGCGAGTGTTAATTCATTATAGCTAGGTTGTAGAAGTGAATCTTCGTACTAGCGAGAGCTCATCATGAATGTGAAAATTATTTCAAATAGCCTTAATAGGGGATACACTAATAGTACCTAGATATATCAATGTTATAGATAAGCAATGATTGGTATTACTACATAATATTCTAGAAATATTTATTATATCTTACAGTAGACATCGTAAGATAATCTACATGTTAGATACATACATAAAACACAGTATAGATAGTATTGATTCCGAAGCATATAAGGAAAATATTAGTTTGGAAATCATGTCACGGTTGAGTAATGTAAGCTCATTCCGCCGCGAAAGTGGAAAGGTTCAGGTTAGAATCATGACTGTGACTATGGTTGGTAAAATGATTTTTTTCAATATGTTTCCAATCAATAATATAATTGGCTGCTTTCCAACGAAAATTTATTTACTAGTGTAGTGACGAATTTACTAATTATATAACGATTTTGAATGCGAAAGAAGAGACTCACATTGCGAACGCGAATAATTAATTTTTCAATTGATAATTATGTTAATAAAATTACAAAAAGCTCAATCTACTATTATTTATTGAAAAATACTTATAAGATATTGCCGTTACTTCATGAAGAAACTCACTATTTCAGTCAAAATATAGCGAAAAAATCATGAAAACTTCTAAACCCACCTTAACAGCTCCCATTTTGATGATTTTTTTTAAATGGATGTTACATGACGTTATTTGAAATAAGAAACATTCCAGTCCGCACACTCAAAATTTTGATTTTACAATTACAAATTTTCCTTCGAATTTTGTTACATGCTTATAAGATAATAAACGTTTGCCGTTTTTCAAATAATTATTCAATCCTTACTAATATTATAAATGTGAAAGTAACTCTCTGTATGTCTGTCTGTCTGTTACCTTTTCACGCCTAAACCGCTGAACAGATTTCGATAAAATTTGGTAAGGAAATAGATTACATCCTGAGGAAGGACATAGGCTACCTTTTGTCTCGAAAAAAAAAACCGGCTTCGCCCGACTGAAAAAAATAGTCTTAGTGAACCGATTTCCAAATTTTTTTCACTGGCCGATAGGTGATTCTTTGCTTTAAGACATTTGCTTTAAGACATTGAAAGTTTCGGCCCTTTAAGTTCATTATTTTCATTTCTAGAGCAGTTTTTTCTATTCCAGTCAATGAAGCGGAAAAATCATTAAAACTTCTAAACCCACCAAAAGAGATCCGATTTTGATGAATTTTTTTTGTTTGTTATATCCACTTCTTTTTTTGAATAATTGAATATAACAAACATTTAAAAAAATCATCAAAATCGGATCTGTTTTGATGGGTTTAGAATGCTTCTTTGACTGGATTAGGAAAGCTGCTCTAGAAATGAAACTAATGAACTTAAAGGGCTGAAACTTTCAAAATTGTTATGTCAATACGTCTTAAATAAGAACACAAAATTTAGTCAGTATTGAATAATTATTTGTAAAGCGGCAAACGTTTATCTTTTACGCGACGCGAGCGTATAAGAAAATTCAAAGAAAAACTTGGTGGAAAATAAAAAATAATGGAAATAACGCTCTCAAAGTTCTTTTACTGTTAAATACATGCATTTCGAACAATTATGCAAAATTTCATCAATATATTCAATAAATATTTTCAACACAGCAAACGATCTTTGCGACGACCGTGCCGTTAACACGTGGAAAATCCTGGGGAAAACTGCTCTAGAATTGAAAATATTGAACTTGGAAGGCTAAAAATTTCAGAATCGTTAGGTCAATACGTCTTAAATAATGTCGAGATTGAATAATTATAAGCGTACTATAAGAAATTTCGAAGGAAAATTGTAGAATAAAAATTTTGAGTCCACGGGCTGGAATGTATTTGATTTCAAATAATGTCATGTAACAAACATTTAAAAAAATTTCATCAAAATCGGAGCTGTTATGGTGGGTTTAGAAGTAATTTGACTGGACTATACAACCTATAAATTATTACATAGGTATATGTATGTAATTTTACAAAAAAATACAGTGTTCCATATAAAAAATGTTCTAGAAATGGCGGCTCTTTTGATTTTAAAGTGACATCGTTCGCTTGTAAAAAGCTAGTTTTTAACTTCCCATTGGAAATTATTGTAATGAGTCCGAAAACCGAAATCAAAATGTATAACAAATTTTTATGTTTCAAGGTCACTACACTATTTTGACACTATTTTTAGAAAGATGTCTGTGTGTGTGTGTACGTATGTACGTATGTACGGACGTACGTATGTGTCCATTTCTTTCTAAGACGAAATCTCGAGAATGAAAAATGATATCGACTACGTTAGGGTGCCAATCGACGCGTATTAACGTAAATATGATCTGAAAGAAATTTTTTCAAAATCGGTTCAGCCGTTCTTTTTTCTTAACCAAATAGACTCCAAAAAAGTAGATTTTACACAATATCTCGCGAATAAAAAATTATATCGATTTCGTAAGGGTGTCAATCGAGGCGTGTTAACGTCATTTTGATCCGACATAAATTTTATAAAAATCGGTTCAGCCATTTTTTTTTAATTATTGTTAAAAATAAATAATAATAATAATTCTCTGTTTTTTACGTCCATCACTTATTATATTAATTTAATAAATTATTGGGTAATAAGGACCAGTTAAATGTATAAATTATTTATTCTTTGCCAACGTTTCGTTGCGAATTTGCAACTTCTTCAGGGCTCTACAACAGTGAAGTACATACATCATTAATCTTTGAATTATAAAAGAAAACATTTTTTTAACCTTTAAAAATTTCTTACCAAATGGTCAATATTATACATTAATTGTCAAAATTTCTTGTTACTTATACTTGATGGTGAAAAATACATAATATATAATTGCCACATAATTCGATTATATTTCTTGTTACTTATTTTAAAACGGTATTGATTATTATACTGATATTGTGAAATCCGCGATCAAAATGACATTTCTATTTGTGAAAGAACTTATTTAAGTTGATGTAAAAGGTAAAACGCATCTAAGCCTTGTCTATGATATACATTACATTTTTAATTTATCCTGCCATCTATCATCAAAAGTTCAAAAGGTTGTTAAAAGTATATTTATTTTATGTAGTTCTCTTTATATTTATGTAATAAAAAATTATATACCGCACTGAGTTTCTGTGTATCTGTTCTAAAGTTCACTGTATTTTTTAACGAAATATGCACCATTTCACTAATAATTCTTTTTAAATACACTGATTCAAAATCCACTATTCGCGTATTTTCAAACTCAAATTGATGTTCCAAGTCGAAATGATGACAAGCTAAAGCTGTCTTTTCTTTTTTCAAAAAATTTGATATTTTGCAGTCTGAAATATGTTGTGTTAATCTTTTTTTTAAATATTGCGATGTTTGGCCAATATATGATTGTCCACAAGAACATGGTATCTCGTATACTACACATGATTTATTAATATTTTCTACCTTGTCTTTTAGTTTGGTGTATATTGAGCCGACTGTTAAGATATTATAGAAAGCTAGTTTAGAGTTTGTATCTCTTAGACATCTGTCAATTTTATATGATATGTCTTCAATGAAAGGAAATTTAAAGAATTTCCTCTCTTTTTTATCTATATTAGTATTATTATCTCCATTTGCCGAATTCGTTTTTGTATTATTTATTTTGTTTTTCTCAAAGAATAATTTAAATGTCTTATTGATGAAAAATTCAGGATAATTGTTGTTTTTTAGTTTTCGCCTAATTTTTTCCATATTAGCTTCATGAAATGTAGTATCACTTAAATTTATAGCCCGATGTAATAGTCCATGTATCATTCCTATTTTGTGTACCGTAGGGTGGTTCGATCTAAAATTTAGTACTCTTCCAGCACTTGTTGGTTTTTCATACCAGTCTGTTTTTAGTTTATTTGCTGTTCTTATAATTTTCATATCTAAAAATGGCAAGGTATTTTCTTTTTCACACTCCATAGTAAATTGAATTCGAACATTGATGCTATTAAATCCATCCATGAATTTTTCTTCCATGTTTTTAGGTACCAGGAATAGCAAATCGTCTACGTATAGACTAATTAGAGGTATATCAAAATTAAACAAACCTATGGCTTTTTTAATGACATAATTCATTACCATATTTGCTATTGTCGGGCTTGCGGGATTGCCCATACTTGTGCCGTCTAATTGAATGTAAACTTTATTTTGAAAAGTGAAGTAACTCGATTCAAAAACATATAGTGTTATTTTTATAAGTATTTGTTTAGGTATCTTTACTAACTGTGATATTTGATTCCATTCTTCATTTATAATATTAATTACTAAATCTTTGGGGATGTTTGTAAATAACGATACTACGTCTAGTGATATTAGTACGTAGTTTTTTGGAACAACTATTTTATTTAAAATGTTTTTAAGTTCAAAAGAGTTTTTTACATTCCATTTGTATGTTTTTGTAACTGGATATAGCAATTGATGTAAAAAACCTGCTATTCTATAACTCGGTGAACCTAAACAACTTACAACCGGTCTTAATGAGCAACTTTGTTTGTGTACTTTCCGTAAGCCATAGATTTTAGGGATGATTGCATTATGTGTTTTCATATATTTACTATCTTCTTTATTGATAATTTCAGATTGTAATAACTCATCTATGATCTTATTTGCTTGTGTTTGGAGTTTTTGTGTGGGGTCCTTCATCGATTGTTTATATGTTGTTACGTCTTTTAATAGTTCATTCATTTTTGTATTATATTCTTCTCTATACATTACAACTGTACCTCCACCTTTATCCGCTCTTGCTACAATTATATCTTCATTCTCTTTCAAATATCTACGTGTTATATTTAGATTTTTTCTTGTTTCATTGTATGTTGTTTTATCATTTTTACTATAGTAATTTGTGATTATCTGAACTATTTTGGATCTTAATTTATTTTTATTTTCTTCGCACATTTTTGTGTTTTCACCTTCTACTTTAGTGTTGGAAATGCAGAATTCAATATCTTTAATAATTTTAGGTATTGGTGTTTCACTAGGTTTAAGAGGCCCAAAATTTGGTATACCTCTTAAACCTAGTGAAACACCAATACCTAAAATTATTAAAGATATTGAATTCTGCATTTCCAACACTAAAGTAGAAGGTGAAAACACAAAAATGTGCGAAGAAAATAAAAATAAATTAAGATCCAAAATAGTTCAGATAATCACAAATTACTATAGTAAAAATGATAAAACAACAATAATGGAAAATGGAAACCCATCCATACTGTACTATATCACAGACAATATTAATATGAAGTCGTTTATACTTCAGTGAATTTCTCATGAAATCCTCGTTTATGTTCGCTTAATATTTTGTAGTAAAATGTTCATATTTTAGTGACCTTCTCATAAACATCATTTATGATCACTATTTTGCGTCACACGTTTTACATACACCTTTTCATGAATTCATAATTTATGATCACTTCGGATTTTAATGAACGTTAATCATATTTGATGCTTATATTTGCAATTCATTTCCTTAGCAGGAATTATTCTGTGATTTCTTGTTTTGTTTCAAGTTGTATTCAGTATATTTTCTTTTTGTAGTTCAATTTATAAAGGTCACATTGTATTTTTCACACAAATCTTCTCATCTCACGTAGCATTAAAGTTGCCAATATATCATGTACTGAGTACACAAATTCGTTGGATTTATTGACTTTTGTTTTCGATGAGAAAATAATATCAGTAACCTCAATCGGTATTCGATAGGAACTTGATCGATTCATCATTGTGTTATTTATATTTTTTCTGGGCATGGAACAATTGCATTGCCATTTAATTTATCAATTCATCAGTTGCATTTGCTTTGTCATTGCAATATTTTGTGACTCGGTTTTTTTCTTCAAATAATATATTTTATACAGGAGGTATTATCTTAAATTTCTGTTAATAACTGTTTTGTTTTTTACTGCTGAAATTGGGTTATATAGGAGGTTTGATCCTGCTTCGCTCGTTCGCTAGAATATTATAAATACACTACTGACTCGCTTCGCTCGTTCGCTTGAATATTATAGTTACGAACAAATTTGATTACCATAAAAAAAGTTATAGTGAGTCAACCTTAAAAGATAGACATATGCTGTCGGGGACTTTTTTTTAGAACTTTTAAAGGGGAACAATTTCGTCATATATGATTTTTGCGTAACTTTAACCGTTTACGCAGCGGAAGCTCTCAAAAGGAATATCTTTTCCCGTTTTTGCAACATTTTTCATTGATGCTCCGCTCCTATTGGTCGTAGCGTGATATTATATAGCCTATAGCCTTCCTCAATAAATGGGCTATCTAACAAAAAAAAATTTCAAATCGGACTGGTAGTTTCTGAGATTAGCGCGTTCAACCAACCAAACAAACAAACAAACTCTTCAGCTTTATAATATTAGTATAGATGTGGCTCTCGACAGTGTACGACTCAGTACTATGCGACTCGGTCTCGGTGAGCTATGAAACAACAACAATCGAGTCCAAGTGACAACCATCGAGAGTCATCGAGATGTTTGAACAATCGAGACAATCGACTGAAACATCTCGTATCGCACATCACTAGGTTTATTAATTTCTATAATTCAGTACTTTAAGGATTTTAAGAGATTGGAATACATAATATAACTAATTGAAAAAAAGCATAATTTAAAAAAACTAAAAAACACGCTTTAATGAACTAAAAAGTAAAAAATAATTAATTTTATTGTAAAAAAGCGTGGGGTGCTTTGTATCATATTTTCATACTACCCCACGCTTTTTTACAATAAAATTAATTATTTTTTACTTTTTAGTTCATTAAAGCGTGTTTTTTAGTTTTTTTAAATTATAATTTATTTTTGCTTTTTAGTCCTGGAGGTCCTGGTCAGGATAATGGGACAAACTTATGGAATTATTGTATTGTAATCGGTCCTTGATAAGTGTGCAAAGTTTAAACTAAATCTGACCGTTCAAAGTTGGTCAAAATCAAGTTCAAAGAAGTCGGTTACAAACTGACAAACAAGCAAGCAAGCAAGCACACAAGCAAGCAAGCCCGCAAGCAAGCATACAGGTGAAGCTAATATAAGCGTGTTAATTAAAAAGGAAAACTCATAAGACAGTGAGCGCAGAGGCGATAAGTTGTTATCTACAATGGCTCACAATCTCATACCTATCTTGCTGTTTTTACAACGTTGATGAAGTTTTGGTCACTTTCAGAAAAAAAATTATGTATTAAGATATCTTGTTATAGGTACACAATGCAATGTCATTTTGTCATTGTAAATTGTTGGCAATCTTTGGACACGTGTAAAATTTTTGTGTCATGTTCTGTATTTTATTATATCGGCGAAATGTTATTTATTAGCGTTGCTTGCATCACTGATTTATCGATTATATCTCTGATCACAACGCAGTGTGGCTGATGTCTGATTTTTTATAAGATAATATTAACTAGTGGACTCTCTACCAGAATGATTTTGCAATAGCTATATACCTAAACTAGCGGCCCGGTCCGGCTTTGCTCGGGTGCTATGAATTTATGATTTATAGCGGACCCGGGTGGTATGAAATTTTGATTTAATAGCGGTCACCCATTGCTCCGCTCACGTATACCTATTTAGTATATTGTTAATTTTTTATCCCCCCGCGAGAATTATCCCCCCCCCCTGCGTAGCTTTCTATTAGTGAAAAATTTTTTAGAATTGGTTTAGTTCCAGAGATAAGAATTTATTATTTATTACCCCTCTCCCCGCGAGTACCCCCTCGCGAGAATCTCCCCCCTGCGTAGCTTTCTATTAATGAAAGAATTTTTAGAATCGCTTTAGTAGTTCCAGAGATAAGAATTTATGATTTATTACCCCCCCCCCCCTCCGCGAGAATCAAAATAACATATATTGCGTATATCACTCAGGGATACTGTAGCTTTCTATAAGTGAAAGAATTTTTAGAATCGGTTCAGTAGCTTCTGAGATTACTTATTTCACTCGAGCGAAGCCGGACCGATCAATTATTATTATAGCCAATGTCTTAAAGCAAAGAATCACCTATCGGTCAGGGAAAAAAATTTGGAAATCGGTTCACTGAGACCATTTTTCTCACTCGGGCGAAGCCGGTTTTTTTTTCGAGACAAAAGGTAGCCTATTTCCTTCCTCAGGATGTAATCTATCTCCATACCAAATTTTATCGAAATCTGTTCAGCGGTTTAGGCGTGAAAAGGTAACAGACACACAGACAGACAGACAGAGTTACTTTCACATTTATAATATTAGTAAGGATAAGGATATAGGAAAAAATTCATGGATAGTCAATTTTATTGAATTTTAAGCAAATCTACAGCTCGGGATAATTTATATTAGGGTCCAAATATCAAAAACGTAAGTAAATTTTATTTTTATGTCTTTATGTTTTTTAGGGTTTCGTACCTTCTAACGGAACCCTGCTACTGAACCTACGATGTCTGCCCATCCGTCACAAGGCTCTATCTCACAAACGGTTAGAGGTAGCTAGTTGAAATTTTCACATATTGTGTGTTGTTGTTGTGCATGAATCCTGTAAAATAATAATTAGAATTAAATAATCAATTAATTTTCATAAATAAATGTTTTTATTTTACTGCAACACTGATTCTAGCCGTACTGCTATACTGTGCAATGAACGTGTACAAACACATAAACAAACAAACTCTTCAACTTTATTATATTAGCATAGATTTAAAGGTAAATAGTTTTTCTCAAAATAGAGCTTAAATATACAAGGTGGAAAGTTGGCGATCGTGATGAAGTTTGCCACCCGAACGAAGCGAGAGTGGCGATCATACGAGTCGCTTTCGCTAATTTCGCCCGAGTTACATACATAAGTAAAAGCACCATAAATGATAAACTACAATAGACTACAGAAGTAGGCGGTCCTAATTTTTAGCGCGAAATTTAAAGTGGAGTCGATTGGCGTTCAAAAATGTATGGGTTTAACGGAATATTCATTACTATTCTCTTAAAACACATTTCTTACCAAAACAATGGCCGTTTCATAAAAATAATTAATAAATCTCGCGTAATTATTGGCGACAAAACTTTATTATTTCGTGTGAAATAATTTTTTATTTGAAATTAAAAATTAAAAATGAATGGCTTAACGTGACCAGTGACGTTTATTCTAACCTAACTTAACCTAGTTGACGTTTGTCGAGGTATAATTTAAGTAATTATAATTAGATATTGAGTTTGTTTTTTCCATTTGGAGTTGAAAAAGTGTTCTGAAGTTGCCTGAGCTATGCTAGATCAAGGAAGGGCAAGCTAAAAGGATAAAAAAAATGTTCTTATCAATTGGGTATTGGCTATCTAGGTATTATTTTAGCTTTTTCCTCAGTCGGAAATTTAAACTTTTTGCAGTCATAATTTTCATTATAACTGCACTAAAATACAAAACGCCACCCTATAACAAATTGCTTTAATTATTAACGACGACGTGTTTAAAAAAACGAGGTTATGTCAGTAAAATGAATGAAGTTTGACAATTGTGTCGTCAATCATCAATGGGTGAACGTACGTTTAACGCAGATTCTAGTTAGAAGGAGACAGTTGCGACTCCGCCACGCCTTCCTTTCCTAATCTATTTGAATCAATTTCTTACGAAATTAACCTAGGTAACTAATTTGTATGAGCGAAACTCAGCTCTGGCGCGCACTGATGGTGGTTGAATTGAATTGAATTGTAGATTATAGACGCTCGACAACAGAGGTCATTAGCGTCTCACTGATGGTGGTCATGTGTGCAATAACATGACAGAAAGTTTTCATGTCACTTTGCCTTGTGGGCACAGCTCTGTGTGAAATGTTATCAAACGATTTTCACACTTATTTGTTATAAAAGTCGTTGAACAGAGAACACTTTGATCGCGCGGCAATCAAACAGCACGCATACTTTTATAAATATAATAATTTTATAAATATTAAATGTTGAAACGTGCTCGCACATAAAATAATAGCATCGAGAGTTCTATTATAAAATTACAATGGGCTGTGTCGAATCGGCTAATGCAAGGACCTCAGGCGCTCGAAAGACTCGCCACTGGGGCTGACTCCTGGACTGACTGATGCACTTGTGTCGATGTCGTAGATCTTCTCTCCTTTGTATCGCCGCATTGATTCCGTTAAATCATTAATATACAGACTGGGGCAAAGTTTATTGACCATATACGTCGCACGTTCACTATAACAATGCGTTTAATGACCATACCTAGACTTAGTCACTGTCTTTATGCTGCAAGTAGGGTTGCTAAACGTACTATTGTTACAAAACTGTTTACTGAGTTGGCGGAATAAATATTTATTTACAATAATTAAAAATACAAACACTTGCTATATACAATGACTATTTATTTCCAAGTATATGCGTCTATTTATATTTCACAAAATACTGTTTATTTATTTCTATATTTATGTCAACTTATTTAAAGCAGATTTATTTATTTTTGCACTATTATTATCGCCCGTACTTGTAAACGCCCAGTACTTCACTGACTCACTGATCTCCGGTGACTGATTCCCGTTGACTGCCCCCGCGACTCACTGTTCACTGATTTATATAGGCTGCGTGGACTGGAGCCCAGTGTTTCTCGCGTTCTCTAGAACCTTCGCGCGGTTACTAGTTGTTAGGTAAGCAGACCCCCGTTTCTCAGAATTCTTGCCTGCCGCTTATATACAGTGATCCGTAACATTATTATTTATAGTATTTTACTGCGGCAGTGTACTATACAGGGTGTTAATTAAGTATGAGCACAAACTTTAAGGAATTAATCTATGATTGGTTTTAAGACAAAACCTTCATATAAGTATGGGTCCGCAACGGCTCTGTTTTCCAGATAGGTACAGGGTGTTAAAATTTGAAAAGAATTTAAGATTTTGTAATTGATTTTTTTGAATAGTGCTAGCTTAATAAAAACTTCGCACACACTAATAGATATTCAGAGGGTACATTTTGAAAGTACATATTAAATTATTTTTAATTCAACCATGCGGCAGTAGATGTGGGTGGTCTTCTTAGAATTTTCAATAAAAAATGTCACGCCAGTGACTTCTTTAAAATTTGAAAGATTTGTCGGTTGAGGCAGGTAAAATACACAAAAAGTGTCTCGTGGTAATTTTTGATAGGATGAACCGTTTTCGAGAAAATTTCCTGATTTTTAAACTTTTCTGGAAAATTATGCATTCAGAGACTACTAAAAACTTAAATCTCTTGTTAGAGAAGTGTGAAAAATATACTAAGCCCATGGTTCACTTAACAATTTAGTACTTGCAAAATGTACTCTCTGACTATCTCTTAGTGAGTGTAAAGTTTTAATTAAGTAGCTGACACTATTCAAAAAATAAATAAAAAAATCTTAATTTTTTCAAATTTTAACACCCTGTATCTTGAAAACAGAGCCGTTGCGAACTCATACTTATATGAAGAAGATTAATTCTTTAAAGTTTGTGCACATATAGAATAGAATAGGATAGAATAGAATAGAATAGAATAAACATTACTTAATTAACAGCCTGTATATAAAAATATATAGTACGCAAAGCTAATATATCTCAGACGTGCAATTAAAAAATGTACTATTTTTTTATTCTGGCAGCACAAAAACTTTAGTTGAGTTCAAATCGCTATACCGCTGTAGTAGCTAATTTCCTGCCACATTGGCTTTTAAAGAGAATTTTCTCTGTAATGAACCATGGGTAGGGCGGGAAGAGAAAAAACAGAGCGTGGGAATCGATTATCAATTATTTAGATCGTCATGATAATAATAATAATATAATAATAAAGAAATTTATTTCGATTTATACACTAATACATAATAATATACAAGAAATTGTAATAATTTGCGAAATTAATCCACCCAACTTGGCAAGCCAGTGCCTAGGGTGAATTTCTTATACTCATACAATATAATTTTCTTGCGTGTGTGCATACGTGTTGTGTATGTGTAAGATGTATGTGAAGTTTTCTTAAATACAAAAATTAATAAGTACCTACCTAATGTCTGAAACACTAAAATACATTCTATTATACATTTAAAAAATAAATTAATATTACCTACTGTAATGTACCTACTAATTTTTAGTGTATTTGCCATATGGCACATATACTATTGGCGTCGGTCGGATGGCGGGACCTAGGGGTCGGATCAAAATTTCTCGACGTATCATAGCTTCCTGAACAATTTGGCACCATTTTTGGAAATGTCTATTAATATATGTGTATGTGTGTGTGTGTGTGTGTGTGTGCGTGTGTGCGTGTGTGTGTGCGTGTGTGTGTGTGTGTGTGTGTGTGTGTGTGCGGGCAATAACTTTCGAAAGAGTTAATTGATTTTGACGAAATTTGGTAGGCACTTTGCAATTTGTCACCGCACGAAGCCTATTTAAAATGGACCCGATCGGACTATTTTAAGGGTGATTTTTAGGGGTTTAAAAATGTTTTTGGGCCCAAAAATAGCGAAAAAATTCTCAGAATTGTTTCAAAATTGAAATTTAACTTTTTAGTAAAAATCAAAATGTGCTGCTAAAATTTTTATAAAATCGGCCTGACAGGACCGGACTTATAAATTTTATGAAAACACTGGTTAGCGAATAGTTATTTACTTACTGAAGGGTGCATTTAATTTGGTACAGAGGTGCATTGATATTAATATTGAAATTAAGAAAAAAAATATTATTTTAAGGGATGTATTAAGGGGTTAAGTTTTTTATTTTGTCCAAAAACGAACTAAGTTTACGTATTAAAGCCACAAACCTGTATTAGCAAATACACTATATTGTCGGCAGGGTTTGGCACTGCGACCCGAGTTTTTATTATTTATCGTGGTTCAAAAACGGAGATAGATATTGTGACCGCCATAGATATTTTGTATTTTTTTGATTTTCAATATTATTTAAAATGAATTAAAAAAATCAAAGAGTGGTTTGCCGCCCGGGGCAGGTGAACCCGCACGCTGCCCCGTAGATTATTTGTCAATATGCTGATGATACTACTTTCATGCAAGTGAGTACTGATTTCCAGGATTTACAGTTGAAGGTGGCCGATAATGTACAGAGTGCCGACAGTTGGTTTCAGAACAATAAGCTAAAACTGAATAATGATAAAACTCAAAACATATTATTTTCGTTAAAAACTAACGTACCTACCGTTAATAATCTAAGTAATACAGTTCAGTTTCTAGGTATTACATTGTTGTGTCATTTTGAGTCAACATAATACTCTACATTGTCGACACAACATTGTTTTGTTTTGGCAGTTTCTATTAGCTACGCTTTTGAAACAAACAAGTAATTCAAAATTATAATTTCGTTGTGATCAGACCTATTTTAGACTCGTCTTGATTAAATCAAATTTTATTGTGTTTTATTTATTTATTTATAATTTTATATAAAGATCTAAGATATTATTAAATCAAGTCAAAAAGATCTTTATAACATTATAGACTTGGAAACAACATATACATGGCGTTAGTGGTAAAGTGGCCAAAGCTATATACTCTTTATGGAAGCTTAAAAAACTAGTGTCTTCAGATACTTACACTTAGATTCGTCTACTTTGCTTATTTTCATTCTAACATCTCCTATGGAATAATGCTTTGGGGCTGTGCTTCAGATGTTTATAAAATTCTTCTGCTTCAAAAAAAGGCTGTAAGGTGCGTATTGCTGGGGCTACTTACGATGCTCACTGCAAACCACTATTCATTGCATTAGGTATAATGACTGTCTTTGGTGCTGATTACCATGGTTATGATACAGAAATGAAACAGTTGTTTTATATTATAGAATCAAAATATGTCAACATAGTCCGGACTTTATGGGTCAAAAATGTTATAGTACGGGAGGCAGCGTTGTAAATGAGTAAATTATTTCATACCGGCTGATAATTATACCAATGTTAGTTCTCATCTCCATGATGAGATATCCGACCGTCAGCTGCGCCAGTAGCGGTGGGGGTGGTAGCTAGAGGGTGTCAAAGTCGCTAAAAAAATGGATTTTAAAATTATTTCATACCGCACCAAATTTGGTATGGTGATTCTTTATATAATAAACAATAAGAAAATAACCGTCAGCTGCGTAGATAGTGGGGGAAAGGACGTCAGTTTCGCCCTAGAACATACCGTGTCGGTAGATAATTTGGACGCCATTATAGATAGACGTCACGATGTGTTCATTTTGAAACATAGATGTCGCTCATTATAAGAATTTGTTCTCCAAAGAAACAAACCCCTCTGGAACAGTAATCATATTATAGTGAATAATATCCACAAACAGGAGTATAGCCATATTTTGATTTTAAATGATCACTGACTGTCATTTGACTTTGAGAGAGGCAAATATTGCCTTACATGGCCAAAAATTAAAGTTCCTGTCATATTATGACTCTTAACCTAAAAATAAAGCATTTTGTTGTAACAACTAATTACTGTAAGTCAATGCAGATGTCTAAATGTCATCTTTATTTTAAATGTTACTCTGTATATATAAAAGAAATCATAAATTTATCGAATTAAAAGCGCAAAACATTATTATTTTTACAATAAACAATTTACCTTTTCAATGACAAATGCAAATAATGCGATAACTGTTCCAGAGGGGTTTGTTTCTTTGGAGAACAAATTCTTATAATGAGCGACATCTATGTTTCAAAATGAACACATCGTGACGTCTATCTATAATGGCGTCCAAATTATCTACCGACACGGTATGTTCTAGGGCGAAACTGACGTCCTTTCCCCCACTATCTACGCAGCTGACGGTTATTTTCTTATTGTTTATTATATAAAGAATCACCATACCAAATTTGGTGCGGTATGAAATAATTTTAAAATCCAATTTTTTAGCGACTTCGATACCCTCTAGCTACTACACCCACCACGGGTGCGACGACTGACGCTCACTTTGGTTGCTGTTGATACCTAAGCAATTACTAGAAATATGAATTGGTCGGTATGAAATCACTACCTAAAATGCAACGCTGCCTCCCGTACTATTATAACCTGCTACCTGACAAAATCAAAGGACTCTCATATAAGTATTTTATAAAAATTATTAAACATTTTTAATATTAGAACCTTTTTATTGTTTTGAAGAGTACGACAAATGTAATATGGTTACAAGCTTTAATTAAAAAAGTAAACTCCAACCTATTGTAATTGATCTTATATAATATTTCTTGTATCTTGACAATGTCTATACAATTTTTATTATGTTTTGACTAATAAATATAGTTATAGTAATAGTAATAATAGTAATAGTAATCCTGGCCCGTACGTATCATTATCATTACTAACAGGCTCTAGGATCATTAGGCTTTCTGGCTGAAAAGCCCTACTTGAACTGAGAGAAATCTCTCGATTTTCTCCATCGTAGTTTGTATCGGAAACGTAAATGACATCACGACTTGTTGCCTCCCGTATCATGCAATAGTCACTAGCCGGTTCCAAAAAGAAGTGTTGGCTATACGTACATTCATTATTGTAATATACTCGGTCTTGGTCGATGTAGTAAGGTGACGTTCCTAAACGTTTAGAGTTGTTATCGTTGTCATCGATGTCATCGTTGGGACAATCCGAGTGTGTTACATATTCGTCGTATTTTTTATTGACCAATGTTATACAGGGTGAGTTCGACCACCCGTATCAGTCGTTTTTTTCGAAAACGGTTAGTCGTAGAGAGTTGTGTCAAAAATTTGTATTATAAAAGCCCTAATAAAGAATTGAATGGTGATAATTTTTTTTTCCGGGAAGGTCGGCTTCCCTATTAGTTTGCTCCAGAATGTCCAGAACTCTGGAATTATAAATGTAACGATAGGTCGAAAGTGGTATTGTTGAAAAGATCTTTAAAAAATAAGCAAGTTTTGTAGGAAAAGTTTTTTTATTACTGCCACCCCTGTTAAGTAATATTTGTTTGAAATTACTAAATTAAAATGTCATAATAACAAACTTTTTAAAAGTTCGCATTTAAAATCTAGTTACCTATCGATCATTAAACACTGAAGAAGTACACTCACAGTATAACCAGAAGAGCTCAGTAGTATGTATTAAAGAGTAAATGGAAGACAGTTTGAACATTTGTGACAATGTCTAAGGTTGCTAGATTTTTAATGCCGACTTCGATCGTTATTATGAAAATTTGATTTAATAATTTCAAACGATTGTTACTTAACAGGGGTGGCAGTAATTAAATAATTTTTCCTACAAAACTTGCCTATTTTTTAAAGAGCTTTTCAACAGCACCACTTTCAACCTATCGTGCTTTCTAAAATTCCGGAGTTTTGAACATATAATAATTTATATTTATACTTATAGAAATTTACAGGGGTGGCAGTAATAAAAAAAATGTCCCTACAAAACTTGCTTATTTTTTAAAGATCTTTTCAACAATACCACTTTCGACCTATCGTTACATTTATAATTCCGGAGTTCTGGACATTCTGGAGCAAACTAATAGGGAAGCCGACCTTCCCAGAAAAAAAATTATCACCATTCGATTCTTTATTAGGGCTTTTATAATACAAATTTTTGATACAACTCTCTACGACTAACCGTTTTCGAAAAAAACGAGTGATACGGGTGGTCGAACTCACCCTGTATATTGTTTATCTTCATCGTACTTAATTATCCATATTTTGTTAAAAGTATGATATCCATTATATTCAGGAATCCAACTGAATATATAACGAAGATTTTGGTTAAATATTTCAGTTGAAGTATAAAGGAATTCATAATTTTTTGCAGTTTTTATGTACACCTCACCTGAAGAAAAAAGAGAATTTTTGATACAAATTGGTAAACTTTCTTTTAATTTTTCAGCTTCGAGTTGATATTTTGTATTCATGTCTGAATATTTATTGGTGTGCATTGTTTTATTTAAATTATAAGCTATTTGAGTCAAAGAAAATGATGAAGTCGTATTATTTTTTATTTCGTAAATCAATGTTTTATAAATTAATATTTTCATGTATTCGTGATCGTAAGAATTTATTTTTTCGATTGCATCTTTTGGCGATAGATTGAGTAAATTAATAATATTTTGTTTATTTGTTTTAGTAAAAAAAGCGATTGCCCTTTCATCGAATTGAGAATCATTTGCGTAGGTTTTAATTTTGTCGTTAATAATTTTCGTATTTTCAATAGATAAATGATTATTGTTATCCATTTCGTAGTACAGAGCATCTATTGCAAGTAAAGCTTTTTCAGTATTGTTTATATTCATACAAAATTTAAATACTTTATCAAAATTTACAAAATTATTTTCGTAAACACGATTTATTATTAAATTAATTTTCTTATTATTTTTTATTAACTGTAGAATTTTATTTGCTTCTTCAGTATCTCGGCTTCGAATTGCTTGGATGCACTTATCAGGTAAATTTTTTTCAAGTTCTTCATTTTTGAATTTGTTAAAAGCTTCGGTTAAATCATTTATCAATAGGTAATTGTAAACGTTAAATTGTGAATTTTTAGAAAGACGTTCTGACAGTTCTTCGTCTTTTGTAGAATTTAGAATCGATGTTAAATCTAATCCAAAGGTGTTATTTTCTTGATTATAAATTCCCAGATAGTTTTGCATATATCCAGACAAATCACTTTCGTTATATTTTTGGATAACATCACCAGAACTTGTAGTTATTAAATATAAAACCATAACCGTAAAAATTACTTGCGAATATTTCGACATTGCGAATTTATTGTATAACAATTTTAAAAGTTCATCCTATTTTACACAGAAGTTGTAGCACTATTTAAGCGGAATTATATAAATTTGTCTTTATATATTATGATACAAAACACCACTCTATAGATAAGAAACTCTCGGTTACTATTTGTCTATTAATAAAATTACTTGGAACAATCGTTGGCAGTTTAGTTAGGGATGTGTAAATGTATTCAATTGGAATTCTGAATAGATAGCAAACTATGCTAGCAACGCAGGATAATACTCTTCTGGGCTAGTAGCATTATAGACCGAAAGCTATAGTGACCATTTTTTGGTGTTATTTATTTAAGCCCTTATTTTTGTGAAGATATTGAGGGAGGCATATTAAAATGCCCTGTGTAAGGGATTTTGTTAGATAGCGGTATGGGAGGGGTGCAGACCGCCCCCAACATGTAACAAAAAAAATGGTCACAATTATTATTACTTCAAGGCTGAAATTGTTTGTATAGCTTGTCGGAGATCAAATAATACCATTATAATATTTGCAGATCGATTGGTCAGTATTAAAGAGGTGGCAGATCACCCTAAACTTGTCATGTACCCGACGAAATTTATATTAGGTTATTAGTTCAAGGTTCAATTTTTAATATGTTGTTACGGCGACTGTTTTAAGCATATATTTCAATTTGCAGAACAAAATGTCGGTATTAACCCCCTTGCAGAACGATATAAATACCTACGCGAGCAAGTGTCTCTCTAAGAGAGGGGGTTAATAGCGACATTTTGTTCTGCAAATTGAAATATATGCATTATAAATATATGCATATTAAAATCTGAACCTTGAACTAATAATATAAATTTCGTCGGGTAAATGACACGCCTTTAATACTTTAATACTGACCAATCGACCAATCGATCTGCAAATTTTATAATGGCATTATTGAGTCACCAACAAACTATACAAACAATTTCAGCCTTGAAGCAATAATAATTGTGACCATTTTTTTTAGTTACATGTTGGGGCGGTCTGTATCCCTCCCATACCGCTATCTAGCAAAATCTCTTACTCAGGGCACTTTAATATGCCTCCCTCAACATCTTCACAAAAAAAAAGGCCTTGAATAAATAACACCAAAAAACTGCCACCAGCTCGCGGTCTATTAGCCATTACCAGCTTATCTCGTTTTCATATAGGCTTTGAAGTTTGAAGTTTGACAAAACGTTTTCTTATTGGGTTAGGACGGCAGCATAAAATTTCAACGCTCCGGTTCATTTGAAGTTAGTTTTCTTTTCCGGACAAACATAGGTACATAAATTTTATAGTGTTGAGAAATTCTCGAGAATGTTTCTGCCGATGACAAGAATATTCTCGAAAAATTTTCAGCTATTTTGGTTGGAAAATTCTCGAGAATGTTCTCATTGGCAGAAACATTCTCGAGAATTTCCCAACACTACATAATACTTATACTTACTTTCGGTTTTACATTATAAATATAGATTGCCAGCTGCCCGGTCTAAATTCTCCCGGGTGAAAATCTCTATTTCAGTAAATATAAAGCTATATTTTATTTTGACAAATTTCTCGCGGGGACTGGGGAGGGAGGATAATTTCCTGAACTCTGAAATTCTTTTGCATTTATACGTATTGGCGGAATCCTACTAATATTACAAACACCACCAGATCGACGTCGCTTTGCAGGGGGGGATAATAAATCATAAATTCTTAGCACCCGGGCGAAGCCGGACGGGACCGCTAGTATTAGTATAGATTGAATAGTAATCTGTTTGTCTCCAAAGGTGAAAGCCAAAAGATTATTTTATTTGATGAATATGCACAAATTGATTGTGGGTCACTTAAGATTCAGATAACAAAAGCTGGATAAAAATTAGTAAGACGCTAATGATCTAAGTTGTCGACCCGTGTATAATCTACAATAAATAAATAAAAGATAAAAATGAGAAACAACGTAAGGAAAATCAAAACTTACAAATAAAATCGAAACTTTGTCTGAAATATTAAGGTTCATACGAAATTTCGACTTAGATATGTACAGTTTACAAGATACGTATACAGTGTGTCCCCGGATTGAGTTCACAATAGGTGAGATTGACCAAACATTTTCGAATTGGAATTTCATATTTTGGGATTCAGCCCTGCTTGGTCTGAAACTTATTTTTAGTTTACTTTCGATTTTTTTTAAATCAAGTAGGCCTTTACAGTTGAGCAAAACTTCTTTTCGTTTCAGGTAAAGTACCTTTTCCGTTCATAGTACGCAATAGTGTCACTAAGAAAAGTTGTTCACAATGAAAAGTTATGGCGTTATCACACTGTATACTTAGATCGAATTTACAATTCTCAGAATTTTTGTCTGTTTATTTGTTCTGAGTTAACTCAAAAATGACAAGGTGCAGAGTAATTACGATTGTGCCGTAACCGAATACGTAAAACTACTGCTATAGTTTTATAATGACGTCACATCTGTGAAAAAATATTAACATATGACATAATATTATAATAGATACAAAATAGCGTAACTATGGTAATTCGCGTCACAAATTTTTTGTCACACATTTTCTGTAACGCATAATTTTACCCCCTATATACCTAGCGCCGGTCCAAGCAAACTTGGCGCCCTAGGCGAAAGATTTTGATGGCGCCCCTTTAAATCAAAATTTTCGCAACAAAATAAAATAAAGCGCCCCGATCATAGACAGAACGAGCCGCGTCACATATACCATAAGGAATGCTTGCTTTACACATATTCGGGCCGGCACAGTTCGACCAGATTCGGCGTGAATACACATATTTGGGTGGGCTTGTTTTTAGGTCGCATCGCACTTGACTCGCCGCAACCGTGGGCTCGACGCCCCTTAAATTTGAGCATCCTAGGCCGTCGCCTTAGTCGCCTATATGGACGGGCCGGCCCTGTATATACCGCCCGGAAAGACGTAGTTCTACATCAAAACTACTGAACCGATTTTCATCGGACATTCACTATGTTTGAAATTATAGGTACAGTCGCGGACTTAAAAAAGTTTACATACCTGTATCATCTAGTTACCGGTTTTTTTTTAATTTTTGCATATTGTAATTTGGTTTTGATAGTAATGTATCAATTATTAATGGTTACATCTTAAAAATTCAATAAAAAATTATTTTCAAAACACCTCATTTGTTTATTATACAATCCAAATTACTCAATATCATTCAATTAAAACATAAAAAGATTTGATAATATTTGATACTAGCAAATTCCTTCCACCAATCTTGCAATAATTCGAAAAACTCAAGTGTAAACTTTATTAAGTCCGCGATTGTACATCAGGGAATAGGGCAGGCTTATCATCGCGGTTCTATTAAAGGGGACTGAGTGGTAACCGAAGAATTCGACTAAATTTCTTATGGACTTTGTAGTATTAAAGGTTTTCGAAGATGAGAAATTTTTTAACGTTGTTTGATTTTCGTAATAGGCTTAGTTAACGTGTTTTGAGGAAAATCAAAACATGTTCGTATATGGTTTTAGCGGTTTTCAGAAAAATCGTATTAAGAAATTATTGGAGACAAAATGTATTGATTTTTAAATTTCTAATTACCACTTGTGCTCAATTTTGGAATTTAGCGAATGATAAAAAAAATGTTGCACTGTAACAGGCACGGGGAGTCATGTCTGAGACAGCCTGTTTATCCAGTGTACTAAAAGTCTATGTCCTCTTTGAATGGAATCAAATAATTATAAAATTTTTTTGTAAATTTTTGTAATTTTTGTAAATATATATATATATATATATATGGGTGTGTGTGTGTGTGTGTGTGTGTGTGTGTGTGTGTGTGTGTGCGTGCGGGCAATAACTTTCGAAAGAGTTAATTGATTTTGACGAAATTTGGTAGGCACGTCGCAATCCATCACCGCACGAAGCCTATTTAAAATGGGCCCGATCGGACTATTTTAAGGGTGGTTTTTAGGGGTTGAAACATGTTTTTGGGCCCAAAAATACCGAAAAAATTGTCCGAATCATTTCAAAATTGAAATTTAACCTTATAGTAAAGATTAAAACGTGGTGCTAAAATTTAAATAAAATCGGCCGGATAGTACCGGACTTACTATTTTTATAAAAACATTAGTGTGTGGATACGGATTTCCTTACCGAAGGGTGTATTTAATTTGGTGCAGATCCTGTAATGGTAACAATATTGCAATTAAGAAAAAATTATTATTGTAAGGAATGTATTAAGGGGTTAAATTTTTTATTTTACACAAAAACAAACAGTTCACATAATAAAGTCACAATGCCTGTATTAGCAAATACACTATATTGTCGGCAGGGTTTTGGCACTGCGACCCGAGTTTTTTTTCCACCTTCACCTAAAAATACTATATTTTCCTGAAAAAAAGTTTGCAACCCTAATTGCAAGGTGCATAAAAGATTGTTTGTTAATTTTGTGCTTTTCTGCTTTCTGGAATTGTAGGATAATAATAATAATAATTTATTGACCAAAAAAAAACAAGATCAAAAGGGGTAAACGAGTTCAGCATAAAATGCTGGTTTTCAACTCACCCTCACACAAAAACAAATCTACAACCATTTGTGAACAGAATACAATAACATACAAAGATACACAAGAATAGAAATAAAAATATTAGTAACAGATATTAGTAGCAGATATTCTCATTAGATTAGGATTCATGCGATTAGCAGCTACCTTGCCAGTTAGTGCAAAGTAAACGCGGCAATGACGCCGACCAGTAAGTAGTAACCAGTAGTAATTCTTTAACCGTTTGACAAGTGTATACGCAAGTACAGTTTTATTATCCTTTTTGTAGGTAATAAATGTTTTGAACAGCTAAAAACAAAACATATTCTCATAATATAGTTAATGTTTGCACTATAGTGCTAACAACTTTTATAAGTTGATGGAATTACTTGTTTTTATATGAATGAAAAAATCTAGTCATCGTGCTTGTAAGTTGAAACATTAAATTATAGTATGGATGAATATTTTGACTTCCTGTTAATCGTTAATGGATCGGCTTATTGCCGCTCCCATTCAGCATCCTTTATCAGAGTTCAAACCACCACAATAATGTACATATTTGGATTTAAGAGTATCCATGACGTATAGGGACAGCGTTTACATGGCTGATCTATAAAACCTATAGTGTGGAAGTATCAATATTGTAGTAGACGTTGAGACGAATAAGTTATATTATGAAGTATTAGAAATACCTTGTATTATGTCCGTCTTGTGACTTCTTGTGAATTTACACTACGCGTTTCAGCAACGAGTTGCCATCTTCAGGTGTGGCTAATTATTTTTTAAAAAACACACACTGAGTATTCGTAACAGTATTTTTTGAAAAACATCTACTATAAAATTTTTTGCAATAATATATGCGTATTAATTATTGAAGCTGTCTTGATCAAAAACAGGAAAAAATATGTTATAATACTAGAAATGAAGACCTGTCAATAAAACACAAGACCACATTTTTTAAAAAAGCCCAGTTTACCTACACAGGATTCAAAATACATAAAAAATTACCGGGCTACTTAAAAAGTATAAAAAACGAATTTAAGTTTAGAATTGATGTAAAAAATATTTGTTGCATATTGTCCTCTATAGTTTTTCTGATTTAATCTGATCTCCTTTGACCTTTTTATATAGGTACCTTTGTATGGTCAACACAAATAAAAATTATTATTATATAGCACAGGAATACCTTAGGTAGCGCTGTATTGTTTCATATTATCAAGTATATATGTTTTATCATATTGTATCTTGTAAGAAACAAATATATTATTTCTATTTCTATTTTGATTAAACATAGCCTATATGTTCAAACTAATGAAACTTCGTATCTTTTAGTGAGAGTCTCATCGAAATCGGTCCCCCTTTTCTTGAGTTTATCGTTTACATACATACCCTAGAACTACGCTACAAATTATTTTATTGAAGTCAGTGTAGCCTAGTGGATAGCGTACTTGGTACCAGCCTCTAGACTAGACTGCGCTCATGGATGTTTTGTGATGTTATTTAGTTTTAAGTTAGCTGTTATTTAATGTAATTTAAGACGCTAATGACCTAAGTTGTCGACGCGTCTATAATCTACAATAAAATAAATTAAATAAACTATTTTATTAATGGTACCTATATCTAAATATAAATGTTTTTTGAAAAGTTCTGTTATTTTTTATGGCTCTATTTTATCTCCTTTGTAAACGTTTTTTTTATTAATTTCTATTAATTCTTCATTATAACAACAAAAAAACGTAGATAATAATGTGAAATTGGTTAAATTAACAAACGCGTACCTCGTATTACACACCCAAAATACATGTTATGTAGGTATTCTTAATTTAATAGAATGATAAAATGATTTATAGACTTAGATTTATTATGGTATTAGTTAAATTGGACAGTTGGTTACCTCCTACATCAGCAAACGTGAAATGATAGAGTTTATTTTTTAATGTTTATATTAATTTTTTTGTACAACGTAGTTTGCTTGTTGTGATTACAAAATTGAAATTTAAATTATTATTCAAATTCGGTCGATATCCGAAACTGAATGAGCAAAACAACTTCTTTAATACTTACCTATATTTAGATTTGTTAATTTAATTGTGAAATTTGATTGAAAAAAGTTTAATACCGTATTTTTACATCACTACTTAGCACCCAAACCGATGTCACGATCTATACTGCAGGGTGTATTTTTTCACCATCGTAATCTACGTAAAAATACTACAAATATGCCCATTTAACCGAAGTCGTAGCTACAATATTAATAAAGTTAGCAATGATGCAGACTTAACTTTGGACACCTGTATATTGTGTTGGCGTAACACCTGAATGGAATAGTTTGCCCGAGTTCTGTCGGACCGTTTATTTAAAATGTATATACAATTAAAATTTTAAACTGTTTTTCATAATTTTTTGTAATTAATTTAAATATAATTTATCTATTAATTATTCGATGTTATATACGACGGATTTCTATCGCGATCTTCAGTCTGTACTGCTCATGGCGTCGGCTACTCCCTCACGCCGTGAGCACCTTGGTCTTCAAGTTCAATCCTTGCTCCTTCTTTCCGAAGTAATGATCGGCGAATGCGAGATGTTTTTACAATCGAAACAATTGCAATCGTTCATAATAACGATCGAGTCTACAATCGACTCGGAGTTTGATTTTACAATCGGAATGTTCGATTGTTCAAGTCGATTATTTGCCACATAGGTTATAGCAATAGCAACGAATGAGAATATATATAATCGCGATTCAAGGTTATATGCTAGTCGACTGACGTTCACGCGACTCGTTGATTGTACACTGTTCACACTGTTCAGTCGGTACTCACTACTCTGTGATCTCATCACTATTGAGTTTATATTACGCGATTACTGCATAATCGACCATCGACTCGACCAGTTGTTGAGTGATGAACGATTGTATATTATGTGGCTCTCGACAGTGTACGATTCAGTACTATGCGACTCGGTCTCGGTGAACTATGAAGCAACAACAATCGAGTCCAAGTGACAACCATCGAGAGTCATCGAGATGTTTGAACAATCGAGGCAATCGACTGAACATCTCGTAATCGCGCATCACTATTCTGAAGTCAATTTAATCATTCTAGAAGCCTATCTATTGTCTCTTGTCCTCATAATGTGACAATGCCATCACAGACTTATTTTTTCTACTCGCTCAACCACCAGCGAGTTGGAAAAGTAAGTCTGTGATGGCATTGTCACATTATTGCAGTTTTATATCTTCGTGCCATTTTAATTTTTAATTTATATAAAATGTGTTGTTAATAACATTAAGTCATTTTATTGCAGCAACTCGTGAAACAGCCTTCGCTCATGCGATCTCGGCTGCGGGCGTAGCGCATGCGGTGTCGAGGGCATGTCGAGACGGCCAGCTGTCTTCCTGCGGGTGTTCTAGAGCATCGAGACCCAAAGATCTTCACCGCGATTGGGTCTGGGGCGGATGCGGCGACAACCTTGAATATGGTTACAAGTAAGAATTTTTATTTGTTTTTAGACTTAGAGGTTATAGTATTAAAGAGAGTGATTTTAGATTATAGACGCTCGATAACTGGATTATATTTGGATGGAAGAAGTTAGGAATCAGGAACAATTTGGCTGCACTTATACGCATTCAAAGGATACTTTTATTAAGTTGAAACTGCCCATTTCAAGATATCCCAACTTTGTATTCATGCAGCGACATTTTAAGAAAATAAATTTGGGTACTATAGTATTACATAATATGAATCGGAATGTTTTCCTTTGGGTCGGAATAAATTAGGTACAGTTTTTGAGAGACTATAGTGAATTTACTCGAAACATTTTGCATCTATTATTTTGGACTATTTGTGTAAATTGCATTTTTGAAATCTATACTAAATACAGTTGAATCAGCAAATTTAACAATTAATGGTGTTTAAATGGTAGTTGACAATAATTAATTATATAGGTACATTCAAATTATTTTTACAATTTGGAGCCTTAATTACATTTCATATGTAATAAGTTGATATAACAGCGTATACAAAAAAATTGCGATTTACAAAGAACATCTAGTGAGTAGTGAGGAGCTTAATTTCAAAAACAATGGTCAGTGTGAACTAGAATTAAATTAGGTATCTATGCACAAAAACAAATCAGGAAAGAAATTTCAGAACAAGAATGACTGGAAGTTTCCAAAATTTCATTAACAATCGCTTGTCCAGTTTTTTGCAGATTAAATCAACTTTAATTAACATGGACGAAACATTTTTTGAAATTGGTCTCCTCATTTTTAATTACTACGAACAAAATAGTGTTATTGCGTTAACCCAAATGGTGCAGTATGATTGATGAATTGTTATTTTTATACTATCTTCGTTTGCTATTGTCTATCTATTATTATGTTTCCAATTACATAATGACCTCAACAAACTCTGTGAATGAGTGTGCAATGGTTGCTTGTATTTGTTCACAAACGGTTACAACTAACAGTCAAGTGTTTGAACATACGTATTTAAGGAGGAAGCATTTGTTGCAAAAATCTAATAATACAGATATTTAATGTTGCCGTCTAGATCTAGAGTTTCTAGATTCTTGTCTTGTCTTGTCTTGTCTAGATTTTCAAGACAAGACTTGCAAAAGTCTTGTCTAGAAATTTGCAAAACAAGACAAGAGTTTTTTAATCTAGACTTAGTGAAGTCTTGATATTTCAAGACAAGACAAGACTTTGAAAGTCTTGTCTTGTCTAGACGGCAACACTAATTTAGAAGGAAAATTACTTTTGCATTCTGAGAAAATGGCGTCTAGAGTCCACCACATTGCATTTTCCGTGACGTCATATACCTTATTTGTAATCTTCTCAACAAAACCTTTCTTTTTATACCAATATCAATGTATTTAGATTATAGTGCTGCCGTCTAGGTCTAGAGCTAGACTTTCTAGACTCTTGTCTTGTCTTGTCTTGTGTTGTCTAGATTTTCAAGACAAGACTTGCATAATCTAGACTTAGACTTAGTGAAGTCGTGTCTAGACGGCAACACTACAGATATTTATTGAAGTCAAATTTCTTTAGCGAGGGTAGTGAATTGGAATATGATCTCGAGTCAAAAAATACCGACTCAAAAATTAATGAAAGGCTGACAGGGATAAAACGGCTCTAATGATTTGGATGAAAGTTACTGAAAAGGGGATTTTGGGGGGGGGGAGCAAAAAATCAATCTGGCTAGGTCTCATCCCAGGAAAAATTCGTTTTCTAGTAGATTTTATAATTTTGAAAATCATTTTTTTGACGTTTCAAAATAGTGTATTATTGTAAGCAGGCTTAGGATACTTATCTTTCCATGGCGTAAGGGAATTTTGATAAATTTTCATGATATGTCAAAAATAAAAATAAGTACTTAGTAAATAGTTAAAATTAGAAATATCAAAAACTTCAACGGAACTTATTCTAATGAAAAATGTTATGAAGTATAACTTCGACCGTGTCGCTTATGTGGGTGAGGCACACAGCCCATTTTTTTGTCACAGCGACTGTTAATTATGTGACAAGTCATAGACATCAATGGCAGTCGTTCTCAATTGGTTTTACTGACCAAAAATGATTAATTCTACTGTACCTACTAATTAAACAAGTTCCAAACATTTTTGATGCGTAAACATCTTTACAGCCCTCTCCTAAAATGTCTGCTCTAATGACTCGATGAATTGTTACGGAAGTCTGTCGCAGAAGTGATGCTTGCGGCAGGCAGTTCGAATAGTCTACAGGTTCAATCGTATCTAGAGTGTATGCTGTGATATCCTATCCTGGTCATCTGTCAACACTTTTTGAGGTTACTTATATATATATAAGTAACCTCAAAAAGTGTTGACAGTTTACCAAGAAGGATAATATCATATAGCATCTAGATACGATTGAACCTGTAGACTATTCGAACTGCCTGCTACAAGCATCATTTCTACGACAGACTTCCGTACCAATTCATCGCGTCACTAGAGCAGAAATTTTAGGAGATACGCATGGTCCAAAGTAGCTATGTAGCTGCTTTGGACCATGGTATTCGAATCTGAATGTTTACACATCTCTTGAGAGTACTAAGGACTTTTTTTTTGGCGCGTTCCCTGCTATATAATAAAACAAAAGCGTCCATGATCTCGAGCTACTAAATGTTCCTTCCTTAAACTCTTTATTTGAACTGAGCTTTCACCATAAACAGCCACAAGCCCTCGAATTCAAATAAAACGCACCGTTGACTTTATACTGTATATGACAGGCCATCCGTCATTCTAAGACCTGGAACAAATCGCATCTCCAACCCATATCAGTATGTTATTGTATTTAATGTACATTTTGTGTACCGAGTGTATTGAAAAATAATCCACAAAATTCTAATCATCAGCAGCACGGCTCGCTCCTCTGATAAACTGGCAACCTGGTCCGGTTCGCCTAGGTGCCAATCTCGATTTTCGATCACTGCTCATCCCTCTTTTGTCATAGCGTAATAATGTTACGTTATACTCTTTGTCGCAGCGGAATTATGCATAGCCTATGTTACCCATCAAGAAGTTGGCGTTTAAACAGTGAAAGAAATTTACAAATCGCTTCAGTGGTTTTAGAGTTTTGAGTTATAGATACAAACTTGTTGTTTTATATATTATTAGTAGGTGGTTATTTGTTTATTTGTTGTAAATTGGTCGGTTCAGGTAAAAGTTCATGGAAACACTACAAGCATTTAAAAGTGAAACCAGTCGCCATTTTAACTCGACCCTCATTTTATATGTGAGAAGAAGAAGAAGAGAATAATATTCCCAAGCCAATCCGTGTTTGGCCGCCATGTATACGGTATGCATGTAAATAACTGACGTGTTAGTCCAACTCGTCTGCTATTTACGAAACAACTTCGAGCATCTAACGCGTCGGGTATTTACGAATGTGCATGATACGGTATAGCTCCTCTATTAACTTTTGCCTCAGTGGTTCAGAGTACAAACGACTAGACCCTGCAGTCAGGGTCCATTCTGATTGGTTGAATACCCCATCTTGATGTCGTTTGACACACACACACACACACACCCCACTTAAACGAACGTAACAACTAACTAGTGAGCTCTGTATAATAATATGGATAGTTGATAGCGATTAAAAAATGGGTTTTGTATGTGGGCAATGTTCAAATACATATTCTTCAAAACAGGCATTAATGTTCATACAATTAGAACGAAAACTTCAGGTAAGGCTTGTAATCTATTTCTTTCTATAAAAGTCGATCAATTTTCTGACATTTCAAAATAAAACTTAATTAAAATTTATTTTTCCTTTCCAATTATTTCTCAAAAACACTGTTACTGTATACATTTTGGACATACTAATATCTCAAATAATAATATTAAATTAGGTTTTATTTTGAAATGTCAAAAAATTGATTGACTTTTATAGAAAGAATTAGATTACAGGCCTTATTTGAAGTTTTCATTCTAATTTTGTGAACATTAATGCCTGTCTTGAAGAATATGAAATTGAACATTGTCCAAATACAAAACCCATTTTTAATCGCTATCAACAATCCATATTAGTACACAGAGTTCACTAGTTAGTTGTTACTACGTTCGTTTAGGTGTGTGTGTGTGTGAGAGTCAAACGACATCTAGATGGGGTATTCAACCAATCAGAATGGACCCTGACTGCAGGGCCTAGTCGCTTGTGTTCAGAGTTCTCTCTCTCTCTGTACTTGATTCTCTAGGCGACAGTGAGGGATGCAATATACAGTACAGTCTTGTGATAATTGCTGCTTTTGAACACACGTACATTTTTTGAAGCAGCATTTGGTCACGCCATAGGGTACGTGCAAAGAAAAATTTGGTCTAGGCGTAAAATGAATTAACCAAACTCATATGATTCTTAAATTACATCTTGTATATTATTATAACTGGCTTAGGTACTCATGTCAAAAACGATGGTTCATAAATATCCATTGCTTTTATATGTGGGTTTCTCTGTCCCTTTTTATTTATTTGTATTTTTTTGCTTATAGTGAAGGGCTGATCAGAATTTTTGTTGAGTAATGTTTTTATGATAAAACATTAACTTAAGGTTTGTTAGATTATTGTTTAGTAGCTGAAATACTCATTTCTACGTAGTTGTTTCAAAATAACAGCTAGCAAGTATACCTTTAGTTTTCCTCTATCTATATAATAGTACGGGAGCCAGTGATGATTTTCATACGTCATAGTGCTGATGCACCGGTTGGGGGGAACAGATAGAGGATACCGAGCACAAAATGTAACTCTGGTCAGTTGGCTCTAAGTGGTTGCGTTCCGTCCCTATCGATGTTTGAAAGTGATCGAATTATAGGATCATTTACCTCGTATTGGTGATAAAAAATTTAAATTGCATATGGAAGCTTAACCAAAGCAGATTACAAAAATAATCGTCTGCTTTGTCAAATCTGTTGCTATCGCCGTCTGCCAGGGTGTAAAAGTTGTGGATTTCAAAATGCATTCTTTTTATATTGGGAGAATCATTTGGATATACAACCTTCAAATCTGGAGTTCGTTTGTTACTAATGAAAAGCTATAATCCTACGAAATTTGGAGAAAAACGGCTCACTGGAAATATACTCGTCACGACACTCTTGATACTAAAAGCACAATATTTTTTTATCGTTCACTAAATTCTAAAATTGAGCACACAAATAATAGGAAATTTAAAAATCAATGGAGTTTGTCTCTTATAATTTTTTAGCATGGCTTAAGATTTTCCCGAAAATCAAAAAAAACCAAACGAGTTCAAAAATTGAAGATCATATCTAAAACGGTTCTCCCAATATAAAAATAATATATATTGAACCCCCAATTTTGACACCTTGACAGACGACGATAGCAACCGCTTTGACATGACAGACGGTTGTTTTTGTAATCTGCAGAGATTAAACTTTCATATGCAATTTAAATTTTTATCAGCAATATGACGTAAATGATATTGTAATTCGGTCACTTTCAAACTAACCAGAGTTACATTATGTGTTCGGTATCCTCTATCTGTTCGTTCGCAAACGGTGAATCAGCACTATGACGTATGAAAATTACTGGGCCCCGTACTATTTTAGTCAGCGAGTTACGAGATACCCTTGAAATGATCCACTGTGTACCATGTAGCGCCGAAACGGTGTGTTGGTGAATGATGCGTGAAAGCTACTCATCTCGGTACCCAGAGGCGGATTCAGAAAAATATTTCGGGGGGGGGTCAAAATATTTATGTATAAGTACATTTTATTGATAGTTACCTCACCAATTCAGTTTTTTACACGCGAAAATATAAAAAAAAATATCGAAAATATATAACGCCCAACGCCGCTAAGATATGAATCGGATGTTCTTTTCTATGCGTTCTATGCGTTGCCAAAAATTTCGGGGGGGGAGTAAACCCCCTAACCCCCCCTGAATCCGTTACTGTGACGGTACCCACCATTTCACCACAAAGTTTGACTGTTTTTTTAAACGTCCGTACTCCGTATATAATAATATGTACATTTTTTTTGTAAACTGACTTAACAATAATATGTTTTATTGTTTTTAGGTTTACTCAGGGTTTTGTCGACGTTCGAGAAAGAGAAAGAAAATTCAAACGAGGTTCGAAAGAAAACGGAAGATCACTTATGAATTTGCATAACAATGAAGCCGGACGAAGGGTGAGTGCATAACACAGTTTCAATATACAGAGTGTGCCATAATAAAATGTTTAAAGGTTATACAAGTCTGAAATAGTTGTTCGATATCATTATATTCGAATAATAATAAATTTCTCAACATTACCATTAATTGAAATTAGGAGAGGAAATCTCAGTGGCAAAAGGATCAAATAAATTACAATACTGATGAATTAAAATTGCATTGTTAGCTAATGTTTTGGTGCTCTTTACACCATCTTCAGAGCATCTAAAAATTTAGTTTGAAGTAATTATAATTTGTTTAAAATTGTATGAATTTAACAGTAAAATACAAAGCAAGCGAAAAACTTAGCTATGCTGTCGAAAATTCAGTATATTGTACACTGTATAATATATAATGAAACACCATGAAATTTTGTGATTTTTATTTTTATTAGAATTACCATTAATACCACAGAAAAGTTGTGGGAATGAAAATTGTAGGAAATGTAACCCTCTTTAAAACATTACATAATGAAAGAATTGCTTAAGTCGATCGTTTCTGGGATATTTCGAAAAAAGCAAAAAAGGTGGTAAAATTTCGTGGTTTTTCGGCCGCCAAAAGTTGTTTTTCAGAAATCCCAGAGGGCTCCTAGGCTAACATTAATTAGTATACCCTAAGGTACCATCATACCAAATTTAGTGCTTTTATCCGTCAGGTATCGGTAATCTTGAAATACAGTTCTAAGCACCTCACTATATTACGAAGTCAAAAATCATCAATTTTGCGGAAAAAAATCGTAAACATTTTTCGAATAATTTATTTTGACAGGAAAGCCTCAGCTTTCAGTGTTTGACACTCAGTTTCCCTGATGACATTTATGTGCGTCGCTGCACCACTTCCAAGTGGACCTGGAAAAACTGCAAAAAATTGTCAAATTTGAATGCACCCACGAGCGTTCAAATTTTTTTCACAACTTTCATTCTAGTGAAAGATGAACGAGTGTCAGTTTTTTTATCCAGCTACGATTTTTTTACTCGAAGAATACCATAAGTTTTCGACTTCCTTATAGTGCTTAGTAAAATGACGTCAGACAGTTTTTTGGTCATATGTCCATTTCAATACATCCTTAATTGTTCTGGTATTTTTGACGCAATGTTACCAAAATTCAGAATAAATAGTTTATATATCTAAATCAGTGGATTTTATGCAGTATAGGGAACAAAAAATCCACTGCCTGAGAGGACCCACCATTGTGCATCTTTTACGCCGTCATCGACGGGTAGGCACCGATAGTTTTGATTAAAAAAAAATATTAGTAAAAAAACTTTTTAGAGACAAGCTTTTATTTAAATGCACTAAAAAGGAAAAAATAATTTTTAATAATTTAGGTTCATAATTATAAAAGCGTGGGTTGTGAACTCTATGATAGTTTATTTGTCACGACCCACGCTTTTATAATTATGAACCTAAATTATTAAAAATTATTTTTTCCTTTTTAGTGCATTTAAATAAAAGCTTGTCTCTAAAAAGTTTTTTTACTAATATTTATTTTGTTCATTTTAGTTTTACAAAATTTTACCCCCCCCCCCCTTTGACACCCGTAGGGGTTGAATTTCGAGAAATCCTTTCTTATTGGATGCTTACGTTAGAAAAGGAACCAACTGTCCAAATTTCAAGTTTCTAGCTTCAGCGATTTGGCCTGGACGTTGATTCGTGAAAAAAAACCCTACATCCCCGTTTGAACCCCTTAGGGATTGAATTTATTTATTCATGTATTGTCGTCGGGAATACATATGTGTGCAAAATTTCAAATCGATCGGATACGTGGAAGTCGTTCAAAATTGACTTGCAAGTTTAGACCGAAACAAACACACAAACTAACTAACTAATATATACATTGCAAGTTAAATAAAAGCTTGTAAATATGTGGCATTTTCATAGTAACTTTTTAGAAATTAGTAACTCGCCTAGCGATTTGGTACACGCTGTATAAGCGTATGCCTTGCGTAAATGCAACGAAGTGAATGAATAAACTTTTTTTTATAAAATAATAAACCAGATTTTATCACAGTGCTCTAATAATAATATATCCTGCCTATAAATTATCGTTATAATATGATTTTAGCAGAATAATCAACAAGATGGAAGAAGCTGTAAAATCACAAGTTCACAAGTACAGTACCTGAGATAAAAGTTAACGAGGTTTAATAACAATTTTGGTTTTGGGCTCAGCACTTTGATGTTTGTCAGCGAATTTCTAAGACCTTGAACACTTATTAGGCTGTGCTTTGAGCAGACCAAACCCTTACGACTTCTGTTGTTGAGCGTCTATAATCTACAATATCTATCTCTTTGCTGTGGATTACTATTGATTTGACAGTTGTTCTTAAAGAACAAAACTAAATTCGCTTGAATGTCCTACATTTTTAGCGGCGACTGTACATGCCCAATGCTCACTGTCAGTTATGCCAAAAGGTGATTTTTAATGCGCTCTTTAAAAAGATTTGTGCTTTCATTATATTTATATGTTTTTCAATTTGCAGTTAAAATAATTTATTGTTAGCACTGCAATAAGTGCCTACGCAGCCTACTGATACTGGACGAAAAATGTGGATTGTGGAATAAAATCAAAATATTCTTGTGTTCAATTAACATTTATGAAAATAAATTGTATATTAAAATTAAAGATTGCCGGGTTAGTTACATCAATAGTTTTGTAATTTTGAAAATTGTTTTAAGTGTATTTTCGTACAAAATTGATATATTTTGATTTTTGGAACTTTTATTACTATTGTTCCGTACATCATTTCAAAAGAAAAGTTGACAAATTAAAAAAAAATTATCCGCGAGAAATGCATTTTAAAATTAAAGGACTTTTTCATTCAAGGAACGCTAGAAGGAATAGTTTATGTTGAACGAATAATTCATGAATGACACATTTTGATGTAATCTTTACCAGTTTCCTTATATGCCTAATTTTATTTCAAAAGTTTAGACCTAATACTTTTTGGTACATTTTCATAAAATAACCTATAAATAAATTCATAAAAATATTTTCAGTCACTTTAAAATGAGCCTTTTCCAACGACATGCCGCATGCTAAATATTTTTTTTATTATTATCATGAAATAATTTTCACTTTCATGATGAGCTCTCGCTACAACATAGCTATTTTGAATTAACACTCGCATGTGGTGAAAATCTATTGATTCCGAAGCATATAAGGAGAATATTAGATTAGTAATAATGTCACGGTTGAGTAAATGTAAGCTCATTCCACTGCGAAACTGGAAAGGTTCAGGTTAGAATCCTGATTGTGACTATGGTTGGTAAAATGATTTTTTCCAATATGTTTGGAATCAATTATATAATTGGCTGCTTTCCAACGGAAATTTTCAACCTTTTTCTTCTTTCTCTTTTTGAACGCAGTTATTCAATAGAAAGAGATGTGTCTAATAAGCAGTTATTGGTTCTTTTTAATGATATCCAATGAAATATAAAACCGTTTCTAAGCTCGTACCTCCTTGTTATGGCATCTTTTGTTATACAAAAACTCGTGTGCAATGTGAATTGATCGTTATGTTGGCAATGGTACAGCAAGATTTCGTCTGTTGTGATGTTGGTACCTTTGCGTGGCGCAGGTGCGCGTTGCTTCTATGCAGACAATTAACAGGATGCATTAATTTCACCCGAGTGTATCGTGGATTCTTTTCAAAAACAAGTTTGTGATAATTTAATTGAAATAAATCGTCAGAATAATAAAGATACGTGAGTCGTTACATTTGCGGTACGAAGATAAGACGGTTAAAAGAAAATTTATTTTATATTTATCTTTTGAACGTATTTTAATTTCTCGTAACTAAATTAAGAGCGTAAAGCGTTTGTCGTAAAATTCATTGTTTGTTGGTAAAACTGGTTATTATTAGTATTTTTTTTTTGTTAATAATAGCTAATTACCGCCAAGTAAAGCCATTACGACTATAAACGAATTATTAGCAACTTGTTATTGTTATATACAGGGTGTCCCAAAATTGCTGGGTCACAGAGCTACCACGTGTAGTAGAGGTCAAAATAAGTCGGTTCGACCCAATTTATTTATATACCAAAATGTACTGTTTACCCATGAGAAGAGTTCAAAGTTTACATAAAATTTTGTATATAAAATTTTGTATTACAATTTTATTAAACTTGTACTAGGAGTATCTGTTAGCATTATTTAAGAAAACATTTTTTTCCTTCGGAACTATGCGAATATGAAATTTTTACAAGAGTAACAAAATGAAGATAATTAATCAGTCTTCTCGCTAGAAAAATTTGAGAAAGAAAGTTCTGAAAAAAATGTCAGGGGGTGAGGGTGGTTTTAACCCTTCTACAATTTCTTTTGGGTTTCTTTGATTACCGAAAGGAGAGTAATCCTCTAAAATGCACTTTTGTCAAATTTCATTCAATTTGTTTCACTCATTTCTGAACAGCGTACAAAAATGTGTTTTTTTATGTATACTTTGAACTCTTCTCACGGGCAAACGGTACATTTTGGTATATAAATAAATTGGGTTCAATCGACTTATTTTGACCTCTACTACACGTGGTAGCTCTGTGTCCCAGCAATTTTGGGACACCCTGTACTTGGATTCAATAATTTGTTGTACAACTTTTCGACGATTCAACTATAGTTACTAGAAACTGGCCGATTTTATAAGATATTTTTGATTCGAAAAGCTTTTAGTTTTGCTGTAAAAATAAGTAAAAACGTTTTTTGTGAATTGAAAGCCTTTATACAGACGTCAAAAATGGTTCGATTCTCCTTTCGGTATCTACTTTTTATTGGTATAGTTTTTGCAAATTATTTAGTAAAGAAAATGTCTTATTCAACAAAATGATGTCACATGCAGCCAAAATATCTACCTACGTCTTTTTCATAAAATTGATTATAAGAGGCTACACCTTTGGGCTTACAGTTATTGAGCCCTCTAATTTGTTCGGATCACTCAAAGTAAATTTTGGGACCAAGTATGATGCCCAAAGTACGCACTTATGTGGTTTGTGAAGGAAAGATGAAAGGTTCTCATTTTTTGCAATTCAAACTCTTCAATAATTGTGTAGATTACGGGAAATTACGAGAAAAAAGGTATTTTCTTAAAACAATAAATTCCTGTTTTAGCACGGAAAGGTGTGCACTTATGCAGTGTGCACTATGCAGTGTGCATGCAGGAAAAATAAAATCTAAAACAAAGATTTCGCGACATTTTATATTTTTGTGTTTTGAATGAAATATAAGTAGATTACGTGTTGAACCAGGTTTCTACTGATTGCGATTGAAATTTTACAATAAATGGTATAATAAATGCTCAAAACTCGGACTAATTTTTCGCTAATGACCTCTGTTGTCGAGCGTCTATAATCTACAATTCGGACTAATTTTTCATATTCAGGTTAGAGTCCTGACTGTGACTATGGTTGTCAAAATGATATTTTCCGATATTTGCAGGAATCAAATATGTAATTGCCTTCTCTTCCAATAAAAATTTTCAATAGTAAATAATATATCATCATCCCCACAACATCCCCCTGCATTTTCTAGGAGGAATTAGTCATGTCATATGATGGTACTAAGGTCGTATTCATGCGTAGAAAATCAAATCATTAGAGATGAGTTTGAGAAAAAAATTCTTTCCCAATTTTTTAACGTATTTTTACCGATTTTTAGAGAGCAGTTTCTCCCATATTTAAGCTAGGACTGATTTTGCGATTTCGCCTTGAGGTGTGATCGTCCAGCGTCCTGAACACGCATGCAAACGTAGTTTGGGCTCCAGATGCGACTACAGACAGACGACAGACATTTTTTAAAATCATACTTTTTTGAATTCAGGACTCAGGTGACTTGAAATCCTGTAAAGTCATCAAAAACTCAAAATAAAATTTTTGTACGCTCACACTATTTCTTTTCGTAAAAGGGAAAGTAAATATGGTTATGTTTGGTTTTCGGTCTAATCGTTATACCTTTTCTGCGTAGAATTATCTTTATATTTTTGTGGAATAAAGTTTGAGAGTTACTTGAATGAGACATTTTATTCTCATTAGACTTCCATAATATAAATTTATTCGTTGCAGGTACCTCTAGTTCAATATAAAGCGTACTAATAGCGTTTATGCAAATATAAACAGTTAATTGAATAATCCATCATTAATTGAGATATATTAGTTTGTTGTTACGAGTTACTACCTATATGCGTGGCATACCTTGATTAGCATTTTAATTGCTTGTTAATTAGGAAGTTTCCATTGGACGAAAATACTAATTATGATACTGTCACATCATTATAATAAGGATAACTTTAAAAATTCTGAAAGAATTATTTTGATATCTTGAATTTCAACGGAGATATTCAATTTCTTGTACGTGGGGTCGCAAACGAAACTGATTTTTGAATATGACGTCACGCGGTACGAGTTTGCTGTTTTTTAGCTTTGTGAGTAATTAGAACCTAAGTTACTTAGTAACTATTTTGTTGTAATACAGACTTTTCTATTTATATTAAATTAAAATTAACTGTCAAAAATTTAAATATGTCAATATTTTCCGTCATCAACTGGTTTGTTTTTAGTGTTTCCATAACAATTTACGAGTTTAAAGAAAGAGATTTATCGGAAGTTACCATGTTAAATTACCACATATACAAACTGAAAATAACTTTTAAAAATATCGTGCCGCGTGACGTCACCTGGACTGAAAACGGAATTTCTTGGAGAACTGTCAATTCAAACTTTGAGGTAGCATAACTTTGTTGTTTTTAAAGATATTTCAAAAATTCTTCCGCCATTAATTTTATAATTTTTAGAACTATGATTAGGACTAAAAAAATAAAAAACGGAAACTTCCTAATTGTCCCAGTCTGCATCCACATTACAATATACAGGGTGCTCATTTTAGCATGTAAACCATGTAGTGGAAAATAGGTCAATTTTAAGATAGTAATACAGGGGAGACAAGGACACGTTAAAATTAAAGTTGTATGAGATCATTAGTGTAGTCGCCAGATATTCTATTTAAAAAATAAATGTTGAACTATATTTTGTTTTACCAAAGTTGTAACTTGCTCAAGAAATACGACCGTAACTCTCTCCTTCCCTCTCTCTCTCTCTCTCTTTTTCTCCCTCTCTTTGTTGTAGCCATTTTTAATATTCATTCACATATAATTATAAGAAATTCTAAGGGTTCAAATGTACTATAGTAAATAAATAACTAATATCAATATAATTTGTTTTTTAACCTACTTCAAAAAAAGGAGGTTTCTAAATTCGACCGTATATATTTTTTATGTTTTATGTGTGTTCGTGGATAAGTTCGTCGTTTATGAACCGATTTTGAAAATTTTTTTTATTTGATTGGTCCCATAGAAATTTCATCAAAATCGGTTCAGTAGTTCAGCTGATTTTAATAAAAGTAAGTAACGGCGTGTGATTCTTTAAGGTAAATGTTACTTTTTGACACTAAAAAGTAAAAAATAAAAAACTTTTTAACAAAAAAAAACCTCCTTCAAAAAGGCACTAAAAAGAGGAAAATAATGAAATTTTGAGGTCTGTGCCAATTAAAATATGAAGTCGATTAAAAAGTATAGTATAGTGATTAATATCTTCTTTTTAACCAACTTCATATTTTAATTGGCACAGACCTCAAAATTTCATTATTTTCCTCTTTTTGAAGGAGGTTTTTTTTTTTTTTTGTTAAAAAGTTTTTTCTTATTTAAAGATTGATTTCTATTTTAATAATATTAAAATTGAAATCAATTTTTAAATAAGAAAAACAAATTATATTGATATTAGTTATTTATTTACTATAGTATAGACTTTTCGACAATATATTATGTCGAAAAGACATCATACGACTACATTTGTTACAAAAGGGTGCACGAATACGACTACTCCAAGGCTAAGTACTATCCCCTCCCCCATGCGTATGTAGAAGTTTGTTACTATTTTGTACGGTTGTTAGTTAGTATACCAGTATTACTATTTGATCTGGTTAGTGACTATCTGACGACATTGTTATTAACATGCATAGCCAATGTTAATAATTAAATTTATAATTGAAAATTCTAATTCGATACGCAAAATAAATAATGTGATAGAAAATTTTAATGAAAAGAATATAACTATTTACTATGTATTGGATTTACTTGCACTATGCAAACGCGTTCAAGTTCGTTAGAAAGCAATATCTTTTAATTGTTTAAAAAAACGACAGTACCTTATATATTTCATTAATTAAATGGCTTAAACTTTCCGCGTGATTCACAAAACTGCAGAAGTGCATTTTGGCTATTCAAATTGGGCAATTCAGTTTAAGGTTTCAACTTTTACGATCAGTATTTTTATTTCCTTTTTTATGATGTGTTGACGTTTTTATACGGGAGCCGCCTTCATGCACTGAAATCTCTACTTTAAAGGCCGGTACACATACCGTGTGTAAATTAAAAAAATTCTGTGGTCGTTCAGCTTCACAATTTTATGTCTTTTTAAAGTTCCGTCCTATTGCGCTCATCTAATCTGTCTTGTCTGTCCGTGCGTCACAACTCACAGCCTTTTTATAGTTCCTAAACTATAAGTTCCACAGTTCTGACCGGAAGTTATTCGCTGCACTCTTCATCTCAAATCCTTTCCTCTCACCTTAAAACAGTTACAGCTCTCCCGACGCTGTTTTTAACACGCTTATATTATTAGCTTCACCTGTATATTTGCGTGCTTGCGTGCTTGCTTGTTTGTCAGTTTGTAACCGACTTCTTTGAACTTGATTTTGAACGGTCAGATTTAGTTTAAACTTTGTCGACTTATCAAGGACCGACGACAATACAATAATTCAATAAGTTTGTCCCATTATCCTGACCAGGATCTCCAGGACTAAAAAAGAAGCAAAAAACTTCAGATTGAACTGAAACTTTGCACACTTATCAAGGACCGATTACAATACAATAATTCCATAAGTTTGTCTCATTATCCTGACCAGGATCTCTAGGACTAAAAAGCAAAAATAAATTATAATTTAAAAAAACTAAAAAACACGCTTTAATGAACTAAAAAGTAAAAAATAATTAATTTTATTGTAAAAAAGCGTGGGGTGCTTTGTATCATATTTTCATACTACCCCACGCTTTTTTACAATAAAATTAATTATTTTTTACTTTTTAGTTCATTAATTTAAGTTAAAGAGTTCGGGTAGATGCCAAATGAAGGCTCAAGAATCACACTACAGATTCCTCAGGCAAATTTTTTGAAAAAAAAGTTTTGGCTACGTGTGAAAGATTACGTAATTTTTAAAAAGTTGCAAGTTTTTCCAGGAAAAAGTTTTTCAATTTTTCGTCCGAAGGATCTGTAAAGTGATTCTTGGTCTTTATGTGAACCCTTTAGGTTTAAAAATAGCGTCGGGAGAGCTGTAATCGTTTTTAGACGAGGGGAAAGAACGTGGGATGAAAAGTGCAGGTAGTAACTAGTAAGTTGGTGGCCCAAACTTAGACGAATGCTAATTGTTTATTGGCCTTATATTTAACAGGGCTCTCGTACATCGAAAAGGGATTCCTCTGAATAGTCTTCGTCGTGTGTAGTAAGAAATCTTTTTATTTAGTCCAAAATGGCGACGTAAAGGTTTCAAAAAGTGGTTATGTGTCTCCCGTGTCGCATTTGGAAACTATGTCTTGATTTTCTGAACATTCCTTTTAATTTGTTACAAAACAAATTCACAAGCATTCCATTTCTGATAATTGTTTGTAAATCAGACTGAATTGCTTCTTTATGTGTACACAGTGTACCTACCTCCCAAGTTATGTAGCTGCTACATTATAATTTTTCTTTTAATGAACTCCACGAAGAATAGTAATGAACTTAAAGGTTTGCACAGAAGTCGATGTTGACTTAAAAACTGATTGTATTGTTACAGAAAGGATTTAGACCAATGGCGTATCAATACATATTGTAAAAATTAAAATTGTGTTTAAAGACCACCAACAGATTTAGGCCTAGCACCAATTCATATTTTTAATTAATTATTTTTTTTTTAATAATAAATTGAAAATCTAATTGACACTTTTACCAGCCCTCGGACTAGAACCCGGGAACTGGGGACTTGTAATAGAGGAACCATAGCAACGCCATGTAAACAACAGCATGTAGCAATGCTGTTGTTTACATTGTGTTGCTAGGCTATTCTCAAGCCCAATACATATTGTATATAGATGACTAAATTGATTATACATAAAAAATGTCTATATGCGAATAATAAATTAAGGGCGCACAAATTTCTTTGATATAGAAAAAATGTAAATTTGTTGTAGTTTAAACGATTAGTGACCAAACGATGAAACTGTCTGACCAATCGATGACCTATCGATTGCACTATTTTTTTTTAATTCCTTCGAAAGGGTGCTACCTTGACAGACGTCAAATTAAACCTTTCATTTCCTTTCGTCTCGGGCCGAATATTATAAATACACTAATCACTCGCTTCGCTCGTTCGCTATATATATAACTTCCGTGAAAAATTATCTAACTGATGGTGAAAACCGCATCAAAGTCCGTTACGTGGTTTAGGAATTACATTACTCACTCGCTTCGCTCGTTCGCTATATATATAAACCTTCCGGGAACAATTCCGTCATACATGATTTTTGCGTAACTTTAACCGTTTACGCAGTGCACGCAACGGAAGATCTCAAAAGGAATAATTTTTCCCGTTTTCGCAACATTTTTCATTAATGCTCCGCTCCTATTGGTCGTAGCGTGATATTATATAGCCTATAGCCTTTCTCGATAAATTGACTATCCAACACAAAAATAATTTTTCAATTCGAACCAGTAGTTCCTGACATTAGCGCGTTCAACTAAACAAGCAAACAAACTCTTCAGCTTTATAATATTAAGTATAGATTACTGATTCTCATTTCACTGAGTACTTTCTTGTCGTCCGCGGACGGTTTTGGATTTCTGTAGAACAAACATTACTTGAAAGTTTGGATGAGATCGCAAATCGAAGTTTTACCTTTCATGGATTAAAGATTTAATCTTAGAGACAACGTGAGCAGAATTTACACGGCACGGCGATGGCGGAGATTGTTTGAAAAAAAAATATAAACATATAACGCGGTGAATAACGTAGCTTATAATACAAGTGCGTATTGCACGATTGTGGGGTCATGTTGCATTACGTATTTTGTTGTTTGAATTTAAATTTCGTAAGTACATTTGGCCAGCTATTAAAATTATTAAATAATTATGTTGCAGTTAAACGGTGAAAGACCTTAATTTATTGTGGCACGAAAAGATGTAGGGTTCGTATTCCGAATGAGCCATTTTCCTGAGAGTAGTTCCTTCAATTATCCACGAAAGGCGGCACTTGTGGTAGGTATACAAACATACTATTTATTCCCCATTAGTGTCGTGTCATTTTAGTGGTATAACTTAATTATTTAATTATTTTAATAATTTAGTTATACCACTAAAATGACACGATACTAATTGTGAATAAATAATGTTTGTACCTACCACAAGTGCTGCCTCTAGTGGATAATTGAAAGAACTACTCTCAGGAAAATGGCTTATTACATCGCAATTCACATGTAATTGTAGAATTTAACAAAAGAAGATTTTATGAAGTATTAGAAATACCTTGTATTATGTCCGTCTTGTGATTTCTTGTGAATTTACACTACGCGTTTCAGCAACGAGTTGCCATCTTCAGGTGTGGTTAATTATTTTTTAATAAACACACATTGAGTATTCGTAACACTATATAATATTATGATGCTAAGAACTGTGTATTATGTCGTGGTTTGTGAAGTACTGATTTAAATTTCGAGATTTTATGATTTATATAGTAAGTAAATGAAATGGAAATGTGAGTGTGTGTGTAGACGATTACTGAGTATTGGGTGTTTGTGTGCTGTTAATTATTGTATCGTATATTATGTTCGAACATAATATACGACACAATAATTAACAGCACACAAACACCCAATACTCAGTAATCGTCTACACACATTATTATTATTATTATTAACCGAATTTAAAAGAAGATAATTTTGTTTACCTGATGGTAATTATGGAAAACATTAATTCATTAGAGAAAATCGTTTCACTTAAAATGCAACAAAAACATACATCAATAACAAAAATCACTAGATCTGGCTACTTTGGTTACTGTTTTGTTGTAATTGTTACAGCAAAACAGTTAACAAAGTAACCAGATTTCAAATATATTTGGTTTTTAGTATACCTTATACTCATTATTGTAAGGGATGTATGTTTTTGTAAATTTGATGTTGCATTTTATAAGTGAAACGATTTTCTCTAATGCATTAATGTTTTCGCCTATGTTGCGTTTTAAGTAAAATTCATTGTATATAGATACTAATTATGTACGTGAAAGTAAATATACAAGAAAATGTCATATGCACTCGAAAAATATAAGCAAAAGTATTCAAATAATATAGGTTCAGCGTTCTCTCAATCGCATTTTTTAACTTTCGAAAAAAATGGCATTAATTGAACGACATATCCAGAAAAGAGTTTTGAAAAAAAAATTAGTGAATTATTGTACAGGTACCTACGTGAGATGTAAGATTATCGAGATTTTTTTTCCTGAGTAAAAAAAAGTACAGTAGACTCATTAATACGGCACATATATATTATCAGACCATCAGGGTGTGTCGGATTACTGAAAGGTTACAGCATAAACTTGTGTATATTGTACTGTTTTTATTACAAAATAACATATAAAGTAAGAGAATGCGCTCGCAAGAAGCTGCCCGCAGTTTCGGATTACTGGGTGGGCCGGATTAGCGTACGGACAGGTTATAATGAGTCTATACGTTAGTTTGTTAAAGAAACTATATTGGAGACATATAGACTATAGAGTCTATAGAAATAATGTAGTAAGATGCAGTTATATAGCAAATGGAACCGATAGAAATGATTTGAACAAAGATATTGGTTACAAACAAATTATTTCGAATCCGTGTCTTTGGTTGAGGTCGGTTGAGGTATAATATGTGTTAAGATGGCATTAAAATCTTGCCCACAAAGTAAAGTGGCTTATGTTGGACTTGAAATTTACCGACATATTTTGAAATAAATTCGTAAAAACGGCGCAGAGTTTGTTTCAATTTAAAATGTTAGTTCATGGTGAGTGAAACTTATTCGATTCGTTATAAAGGGTCCGCCAGTAAAACCTGGCGGTTTTGTAAATGGGATAATAAATGAGTTTTTGAAATTTTTTCATAATTTTTTTTATTGTAAAGAGGATGAGTGGAAATTTACATTCAGTATCAAAAAAGTAGAAAAAAACATCATGAAGCAAAAATTATGTCGCTCAAATGTTGACCACCAATTTCTCTCTACAGTGCAGTGTACCAGTCTCTAGGAAAAGTTCGTCATGACTTTCTCCAATGTTTGACATGGGATCACATGAATTTTTCGGCCGAATTTTCTCCTTCAGTTGATCCAAATTTCTTGGTTTGTCGAGATAAACTCTTCCCTTGAGATAACCCCACAGATAAAAATCACAAGGGTGAACGTGCCGGCCATTCGATACCACGTCGGAACGAGATCAGCTTATACCGGGGAAAAATCTTCTGAGTTGGGCCATGGTGATCAACATTTGAGCGACATAATTTTTGCTTCATGGTATTTTTTTCTACTTTTGTGATACTGAATGTAAATTTTCACTTTTCCTTTTTACAATAAAAAAAATTATGAAAAAATTTCAAAAACTCATTTATTTATCCCATTCACAAAACCGTTAGGTTTCACTGGCAGACCCCGTATATAGGACACTCGTGTAGTAGGAAGATGTGTCAACTCTCAAGACAAACTGACAGTGTAGTTTATTATAGTTAAAAATAAATGACTTCGATCATTATTATAATCCATGCGCCCACTTGAGGATTAAATCTTTATTAATCTTACTTTACCAAAAATGTGACATAATCTTATTCGCCTTGTGATTATAGAAATATGCGTTGTAAAAGAAAATGTTCTTGTGTATTTTATTTGAATGACAGTCCCACGAACTGTCAACGTTCGTAATGCAGCCGCGGAATCCAGCAAATGGATTCTCAACAACAGGGCGGGCGGGTTTATTCGTAGTCTCGCGGTTCACTCTGAAGTCTGAACTGAACTGAAAGGCGCGGTTTACACTTCAAAACTAGTAAACAAGCGAACAAACGAGTGTCGTGTGCTATAGGGTTTCGCATGAAACCGAGAGGATACACGTCTAATAATATTGAGACGATATCGAGACTACACCGTAAGAAATGAGAAAGCCGATTACATAGATTATCGATGGTCCATTTGTAGCCAGCGATTAATCTGGTAATAGGCACACAAAGAGACAATGACGTCGCAAACAGGTACCATCTGCACATCGCGTAGATTCCATAAAAACACATTGCTCATGCGTGGCTACTAATTTTACATTAATTTGTTTTGTATTCATCCATTTTATATATGTAACTATACATTTTATTTTGTAATTTTTACACATTTTATTGGAATATTACAAAAATTATGTAATTTTAATTTATTTTATGTAAAAATTAGAAATTTGTTTAACTTTACAGTAAAAGTCCAAGTTTTTATGAACTTTTCTGTGTAAAAATAAATAATAATGTAAAATCACTTAGAAAATCGAGCGAATTCTACATTAACTTTCAAAGTATTTTTACATCCATTTTTTACAGTGTACGCCTTTTTCGTTACGAGAGTCTCGTCGATACTTTTGGAAAATTATAAGTACAATAAAAAATTGTATTACAAAAATTCTGGCTACAAAAATAACTGAATATAATCATCACCACATATGAAACGGTTACTCAAATTAGCAGTTAAGTAAAAAAATGTCGTTATATTAGGATCTATGAAATGGGAGTGGCTAAAAAAACATGGCGGATTTAAGGGAAAAATTTCGGTAATTGCTATGGTTTTATAGTTTTAAAAATATAATAAGTACCTAGTCTACCTACTTACAAAATTTTTAATTCATAAAGTTTCTCCACATTTAAATACAAAATAATTTGCAGTAAAGTAAGTTTTACAGGACAATAACTGATAGTTTAATAGGCCATATTATGGTGTTAGAAAACGTCGCGGATTCCATTTTCAATAAATTTTTTGTTTACCAATCTTACTTTTTATTTTTGTAAATGTTTCCCTTATTCCAGTAAAATTTTCTATCACTAGATGTCATATACCCATTTGCCAGATTCCAATTGGTTACGTAAATGATAAACCTTCATTAACCAATAATTAAAGACAATTTTGTTATGTTCTCTGGTGTAAAATTACTTATCCTAAACCCTATAAAATAGCTACTTTTCATAAATTAATAGATTTATACGACTGAATTGCAATTGAAAATTTTTCGTTGGAAAGGAGCCAATTATATACATAATTGATTCGAAACATATTAGAAAAAATCATTTCACCAACCATAGTCACAGTCAGGACTCTAACCTGAACCTTTCCACTTTCGCGGCGGAATGAGCTTACATTTACTCAACCGTGACAAGGTTACTAATCTAACATCCCCTTATATGCTTCGTAATCAATTGATTTTCACTACATGCGAGAGTTAATTTATTATAGCTAGGCAGTAGGTGTGAATCTTCGTTTTAGTGTTCTAGAACATTAGATTGTACTCTCACAAAAACAAATGAATGATCTACATAGAAAAACATCGATTTTCAAGCTAAATTTTGAACAAAATGCGTAGAAAAATGTTGTTTTGAAGTGGAAATTGTTCAAAAAATTATATTAAAGACTTATATACACAGTTTAAAAAAAATATCGTTTCAATCGATCAATAATTTTTCGATCAGGATCGATTTAAAATTCTACAATGCTTTTCTTATGGAGAAATATGTGTGGTCACAATCTAAGGTCATTGTCAAATCTAATTTTTTGACAACGCTTTTGTGCAATCGAGCATATGTCTATGCAATGCCTACTGGCTTTGGCCTACCTAACCTACTATTAGAAATTAAGTTTGCTATACACAATAATTTAAATGTCAAAAATTTTGAAAAACGAAATGAAGACAAAAGCAGCTATTTTATTGTATGTAGGACAAAAAATACAGTATATATCTAGGACGCAATAATATTTTGACTAGTGTGACTGTTTAAACTTGCTCGTTTAAAAACAAAAATAAAGATAGTTACTTCTTACCACAATAGTTTTATTGATGGATGTACATTTCGAAAACTATGCTTTTATCTTCAGCAAACACTTACATGATTGTTTAAACATCGTTTAAACATGCACTACTCGTCAATAATATACTTAATTACGCCCTAGATTAGCAATCTACTATTATGATCCTATAAACATTTTCTCATCTGTTTTACAAGCAACAAACGCTTTCCTAATTTACTTGCTGTCGCTTTGATACAAATTGATCTTGTAAATCACTCTGTTAATAACATTTATTGTTGCTTGTTTGCGCGCACACAGCTTTTTACAACGCAATGCTCACACTCAGTACGGAGAGTTCAATAAGCGATGAAGCGACGAACCTTATGAAAGCGCAATTTCTGAATATGTTAACATGTTTTTTTTTCAATATAAATTTTTTTAATTACCTACGAATTTTATTTGAGCATTTCAACGTTGTTGTTAACGTTTTATTTGCTTATAATAATTAAAATGTTTTTTTTACTTTTTGGATATTTAAAACATTTGGTTTAAAAAAAACCCGACCCAAAAAACTAATTATACAATCTCCGACTTGTTTCGCCCAAAAAGGAACATCATCTGGTAATATTAAGAATGAAAAATTTCAAAAATCAAATATCACAGAATAAATCTCATTTGGATAGTAGGTAACTGAAAAATATGTATTTAATATTTTCTTGTTGGATTTTCTCTATTTTTTAGTTAACAAATTTTGTTTTCATATTTGAATAGGTCAATGCAGAAAGTAAATATGTCCACGAGTGATAGTTTTGAGTAAATCACAAAAAACTGTTTGTATGTCCGGGACATATTTAATTTCTGTACTACATGCTATCACGGTATGATTTAGTGATGGGCGATTACGAGATATTTTAGTCGATTGTCTCGATTGTTCAAACATCTCGATGACTCTCGATGGTTTTCACTTGGACTCGATTGTTGTTGTTTCATATTTCACCGAGACCAAGTTGCATAGTACTGAATCGTACAGACGACGTACACTGTCGAGAGCCACATAATATATAATCGTTCATCACTCAACAACTGTGGTCGAGTCAATGGATGGTCGATTGTGCAGTAATCGAATGCTCTGAGACCGACTGAACAGTGTGAACAGTGAATCAACGATGAACGAGTAGCGTAAACGTCAGACTTCATTCGACCAGCATATAACCTTGAATCGCGATTATATGTATTCTCATTCGCTGGCAAATAATCGACTTGAGCAATCGAACATTTCGATTGTAAAATCAAACTTCGAGTCGATTGTGGACTCGATTGTTATTATGAACGATTGCGATTGTTTCGATTGTAAAAACATCTCGTATTCGCCCAACGCTAGTATGATTTTAAACACAGGGAATGCAGGGACATGTTTCATTTCTGCACCAATCGATAGAGCGACCTCGAATTAGTGCATCCACATGTATAACTCAAAATCGGTAAAAAGTGGACATGTTCACTTTCTGTATTGACCGATTCATTTATTCTAAAGCTTAATGTATCAATTCAAATTGCAATAACTATATAGGAGGTACGAGTAGTAGAGTAACTGCAGTTTAAAACAAAACAAAGAAAGGTAACACCGAGGGTAAAACACTTTGATAAATACTTTATTTTGTAAAATCCACTTCCACGTGCCCTTCATATAGTGGTGTTGTCAGATCAGTTAACAAAAAACGTTCGTAAGAATTATTATTACATGTAAACCAACATTTATACAAAGACAGTGCGAGAGAGATAGCCAGTCTGGTTGACCCATAGCTGGTGGTGAGCGCGGGTCAGTCTGGACAAACGACGGATTTGACAGCACGTAATGTAATGTCATTATTACAGCCGGTGATTTACCATGTTTCTTATCCATGTACTTTGTTCCGTCTATTAACTTTTTTTCCTTATTTAAATACACTTTTTTTGTCTTTGTGTCAGTATATAAAATTGCGATGTGTAAAATTTTGCGTATTTATAAATATTTGGAATATTTGCAATATCGTCTAAAACAAACATAATTATTTGTTTGTATATTTTTAGGGTTCCGTACCTCCATAATATGGAACCCTATTACCCTGCCTACGATGTTTGTTCGTCTATATGTCCGTTCGTCTGTTACAGGGCTCTATCTCACAAACGGTAAGAGGTAGCTATAGTTGAAATTTTCACAGATTGTGTGAATTGTTGTGGCATGAATCCTGGCAAATAATAATTATAATTAAATAATCAATTAATTTTAATAAATTAATGTTTTTATTTTACTGTATTTCCTGTACCGTATACCTACTTATATACAGTACTATTATTATGGGTATCGAGCTGTACCAAGTAAGTCGATTGAACGACGGTCTTAAACATCTTTCGATTAGCTAAGTGGTTAGAGTTTTAGACTGAAAATCTAAAGGCACTTGGTTCGATTTCGGGTTTAGGATAGCAATATTTTTGTTTTTATTTATTAAATATATTATATTTCGATAATACCTATATCTTTACCTACGTGCTTAAAAATAATTTAATAAAATGAGGTACGGAAAAATTTTGAAAAACTAAAAAGAACAAAATAAAATAAAAGTAAAAAAACTTTTTAAAAACAAGCTTAAATTATTATACAGGTTGGTGACCGTGACTGCTGCACATAGGGATTTAACCCTTAAAATCAAACTTTCACGATTTCCTGCTTCCCTAATTATTTTAGGAAGAATATCTTCAAATAATAGTTTTGGAACATTAAATTCTGCATCTAAATCATTAAACAAAATTAATTTTTTTTTTCAATTATTTGCGAGAAAATTACTTACAGTATCTTATTTAGTTAACAATTAGATTAACAATCGAATTTGTACAGTATAGGAAGTAATAACAATAAATACAAATTTAACACGTAAGCCGTGACCAAATACATAATTAGATGAATGCATATACTGTTTGCAGTCATTATGCATTCATCTAATTAGTAATAACAATATTGATTGTTAATCTAATTGTTAACTAAATAAGATACTGTAAGTAATTTTCTCGCAAATAATTGAAATTATTACTAGGCATATCCGGCCTATTTTGAGAAAAGCAACATTCATTGTAGTGTTGTTATAAAAATAAAAATAATATTAGCTCTCGCAGTTTGTGGACTTGCGGTGTATTTGTGCTATATATAAGAAAAGATTAAGTGTACGCCATGGGCACCGTGGAGTAACTGGAAAACTTGCCCGACGCGATATTGGGTGTTCCGGGTTCGATTCCCGGCGGTGCATTTAAATTTTTCTTATGTAGCCTTTCTACAATAATTAATAAGGGCATGTTATGACGATTAATATCGTCTGATGTCCTTATGTTAATTTCACTAAAATAGTGAATTTGTACAGTATAGGAAGTAATAACAATATTGATTGTTAATCTAATTGTTAACTAAAATTAATTTTGCATGCTTTGTAACGGCAGAAATTTGATATGAAAATGTCAAAATTACCTCAAAAACAGATAGCGATAGCCATGGAACTTGAAAAAAATGATTTGAAATTATTCTGACAGCTAAAACGTCATCATTTTGTTCAAGTTCCATGGCTATCACTATCTGTTTTTGAGGTAATTTTGACATTTTTATATCAAATTTCTGCCGTGACAAAGCATGCAAAATTAATTTTGTTTAATGATTTAGATGCAGAATTTTATGTTTTAAAACTATTATTTGAAGATATTCTTCCTAAAATAATTAGGGAAGCAGGAAATCGTGAAAGTTTGATTTTACGGGTTAAATCCCTATGTGCAGCAGTTACGGTCACCACCCTGTATATCTTTTAATTTTTTACCCCTACCTAACTCCTTATGTTTATTATTGTACGGAACCCTCGATGCGTGAGTCTGGCCTGTTATTTTATTTTCATTGTAAACGAAAACTTTTAGAAATTAGAGGGTTGTTTTAAACATATTTTTTCTTAAAAACTCACAGTTTTAAATATAATCTAAATGATTAAACTTGAATACAACGCTGAAAAATCGTGTTTATAATTAAATTACAAGATGATACGATTTGTATAGGTAAAGTGACGAAACGTCATACTTAATGTGAAGATCTATGATCATTTATTTATGTCCCTACAAATCATGTCATCTTGAATAAAACATTAAAAAATTGTAGCAAGTGATGTAATAAAACTCGAGACCAGGGTTGGATTTCGTACTATGACTATAGTATTTATACTATAATTTCACGGTCTTGTACTACTATCCGAATCAAAGATAGTAGGTACGTTAAAATACTATAATTGACAATCTTCGTTATAACAAACTTCTGAGAATAAATTACACGAAAACACTTTTCTTAGAGATTTGGTCAGATTTGAATATCTTTAGAAAACAGTGATATCTAACAGTTGTCAAAATTTCAGAGTGATTGCATATGTGCCTATAATTTGAGTTAATTTACACTTTTTAAACACAATTGAAAACTGTTCTTAAGATTTTTTTTAAAAACGACTCAGACATAAAAATCAAAACAAACACAATAAAGCTGGTGGAAATTGTGTGCATTTTACACCAACTGAGGGGTATTCTACAACGAATGAAAAACAAAGTTAAGAAATTAATGTAAGAGATATAACTGAGATAGAAATTAATTCTCTTAATATTGTTTTTTTTTACCTGATTTTTTGAAATGTTCTATAATTTTTGACAAAATACTATCGTCTTTTTCTCCATATAATCTATCTTTTCTTTTATATATGTATAACACAGTTCCGTTACTCATTCATTCATTTACTGACAGACAACGCCAGGTCAAACCGCTAAATATATAAACTTGAAATTTAGACAGTAGGGTCCTTTTGTGATGTAGGCACCCATTAAGAAAGGATTTTTCGAAATTCAACCCCAAAGGGGGTTAAATAGGGGATGAAAATTTGTGTGGAAATTCGTCATTTCTGAAGTTACAAGCATGAAATTTTGCACAGGAGTTCCTTATATAACGTAGGTGAGCAATAATGTATTAATAAAATTCGAGCGAACGAGCGAAGCGAGTGAGTAATGTATTATTAATATTCGAGCGAACGAGCGAAGCGAGTGAGTAATGTATTAATAAAATTCTAGCGAATGAGCGAAGCGAGTGAGTAATATATCGTATATAGAGTATAGACCTATGTAAACTATGAAAACGTTTTTTTCATTTTTCTCGAATCTATTTAAAATGGATAAAGGTACGTGCAGTATGGAGCTGGGATTCTAGATGGTAGCGTAGATCATAGCAGGGCTTGCTTAAATTAATGCATTGTTATATATGCGAGCGTACACAACGAAGCAGTGAGTGTAGCAGATATAAGCGATGTTACAAGAGCTGGTAGATTCAAGAATGTATCTCACCATTCTTTCAGCGCGCTGACTACTACAATCAACGTGTGACAACTGTCAAATGGCCGTTACAAGTTTCGCAATGGATGTGACTAGTTTAATAAGTGAAATTTTGCCAGTTTTTATTTAATTTGTTTTGAGTTTTTTCTAAGACGTATTTAAAAGTGTTAGGTTCCATAAGTAAATATTCAAAGAAACGGTTTGGGTAAAATTTTAATTCTTGGTATAAATGATGAAATTCGCCATGTTTAGATCGTTTTCTATTAATAGGGTGGACATGATAGCTCCTACCCAAATTTATATTTAAAATATACCACTTTGTAGCAGAAGAACACAAATATTTGTCTTCGCTATCTGACATTTCAAACGCGATTTAAACTTGTATCAATGCTAGTATCAAAGCTTCGTTGTGCAAACCTATAAGCGCTTATAATTTCAGCCACCATCTAGAATCCTAGCTGTGTACTGCATGTACCTTAAGGCGAGTTTTGCTTCTACACGCGGTTCGTAAAGAGTCTGTCCGTGGATTGTGGAGCTTGGACAAGTTTATAAAGTGAGTTTTTTTTTGTTTTGTTTCAGGCTGTGATAAAGAAGTCACGTGTAACGTGCAAATGCCACGGTGTGTCTGGATCCTGTTCTCTAATAACATGCTGGCAGCAGCTCCCTTCATTTAGGGAAGTCGGTAAGTAACAATATTATTATACTAGTCAACATGCAATGTCAATCTTAAGCGATGTAGAGACCTGTAAACAGGGGGGAATTTGAAGTTCTGCCTCCTCGAGGCTCTAACTCTGATGCCTCGTTTTTACTTCCCACCTCTACTATGGTAGGGAAGTAATGGATTTAGTCCGAAAAAAATATTTCGAGATTTTAACAGATTTTCACGTTTTGAGACCCTAGCAATCGTTTAAGATCATTTTCTGTCTGATGTCTGTATGTGTGTGTGTGTGTGTGTGTGTGTGTGTGTGTGTGTGTGTGTGTGTGTGTGTGTGTATATGTGTGTATGTGGTCAATTTTTCTCCTTCGATATCTTAAGAACGGAACAACATACGGGCATGCCGATTGTTCTATTGTGTTTATCAGCCTTTAACTTAGATCTGATTAGATTTTGAGTCAAATCGGTTCAGTGGATCCTGAGATATTCAAAAAAACGTCCTCAATGTCACGTATTAACATAGGTAAAAAAATATATAAATGAATTCTAGATGTTATAATATGAAAAAAATGTAAATATTTTTTTTCTCTAAAATGTATAGTTTTCGAGAAAAAAAATATTTTACAAAAAAAAAATAAAAATTGTACGTAAATCAACGTAACCATGATTTTTGCTATATTAGGTTAGCCATCAGTAGATCACCAAACAAAAAAGAGGGCCGTGCTTTTTTCAAAGAATAAAAATTAAATTGTGTTGTAAAGACCACCAACAGCTAAGGTTATTTAGGCCTAGTCAAAGAATAAAAAAAAAAGTGTTTATTTTTTGCAAATATTTACTAGGTGGAAAGTATAGGACTGGTCATCAGTCGAATTTTTTGAGGTATGTTTGCCTACCTATAAACTATATTTTTGAGTGAATATGAAAACCATGAATTCCAAAAAATGTATATGCCCTTTACCTTTTAGTTTTTATCTTAACATTTTCCGCCTCTTGAAAAGTGCCACCATGAACTTACTTAGCCTATTGGTAAATTCATCCTTGCCTTGATTTAGTAAGTTTCACTTCTGCATTGTGTAGTGTAAACTACACGATCTTATAAATAAACTAATTTTTACTGTGTAGTCTTCAAAGTATGTATTAGGCACATAAGAAGTTACACTTAGTTTTTTTGTATTTGTACTAATTCAGTGAATGAAAACGTTTTTTTTCGCAAATAAATATTTATAGAGATTTCGGTTTCGGCACATTAAACGGGTGCATTTAAATCAAAATCGATGATTCTATTTCTCAGTCCTAAGCACACACCCACTTTTTTTTGTTATACTTTGAGAAAATAAATAAATACTAGATTCACTAGAGGGAAAATTGCGCCCGGGGCATAGCATTAATTTGACATCTCTCATCCTTCGTAATCAATAATAATTAATCAAACAATTTTTTTATTGTTTTCTGGCGCCACCTCTTCAGTCGACGCCCGGGGCGCCCCTTTCGCATGGTTTCAACTGTCATTTAGAGGAAAATATACTCAAATAACAGAAAAAATCTGACAGGTCTTTGTATTTCGACATTTCCTTTTCTTCAGTTAAACGGGTATCGCTGTAAATACGTTCATGTAAGTTTTAACAGTGCATCATAATTATATATCAGCACTGTTGTAATTACATTCATGTACGTGTAATATTACACATACACTAATTATTGTAATTTCATACCTGTTATCTTTACACCTGGATTTTATAAAAGACGCTAATTATGGCGATTTAATGATTGCCTCACTCATTAATTTGTTTTATTTGAATATACATATTGTATAAATACATTACGATTGTTTGAACCGTTTGGTAATGAAAAACACCATATTGTTAAATTGTGAATATAAAAAATAATTCCATTAACGTCCGTTTTTTAATATTTTTAACCATAATTTTAGATATAGGTAAAGTAACTATGTCAACAGCCACGCGCTTTGTAAAAACGAATTGAAGGAATATTATATGACTAGCGACCCGTCCCGGCTTCGTCCGGGTGGTATAAAATTATGATTTAATACCGGTCACCCATTGCTCCGCTCACGTATATTTAGTATATTGTTAATTTGTTATCCCCTTGCGAGAATCCCCCCCTAATTTGTTATCCCCCCGCGAGAATTTCCTCCCCTGCGTAGCTTTGTATTAGTGAAAGAATTTTTAGAATCGGTTTAATAGTTCCAGAGATAAGAATTTATGATTAAATCCTAGGAAATTACTTTTGTAAGTATATTTTTATATATACAGTGCGCACTACGCATCTAAAGTGTTCCCCCCTTAACTTTTGAACCAGTTAAAATGTTCAGAAAATCAAGGTAAAATCTTATCACATAATTATTTTAAGATAAATTGGGTTTTAGAAATTCAAAGATGACGTAATGAGTGGAGGTATTTAATACGTGAACTGTAAATATTATGATACAACCATTTTTTAGAATTTTAGATTTTTTACATGATAAAGAAACTTGTTTATTTTAAATAATTATTACGTGGCAAAAAAGTCAGAAAACAACTAACTAGTTTTGCAATATTATAGGGTTGTTTTGGCAGATCTTTACACCTTATGTAATCAGTTATATTTCGTAAAATTGTGTCCTTAGGAAATTTTCAAAAGTCGGCGCTCATGCTTATAGATTACAAGTAGTCGGAATTACGCAGTAGCAAAAACAAAGACATTTTACTTCTTCTTCTTCTTCGTTACCGCTCACCAGAGAGGCACTAATTCCCAATGACTGATCACAGTAATTAATTATATTTTTAACACCTATGTTCTGTGAAATTACATGTTTTATAAGTAATGACATTCTTCGATGTTCTATAAAACATTTCTTAGTAGCTATTGACTAGTCAATAGAGTTTATAACAGGACCGGGTTCAAAACGGGCATTGCAAATACGTCAACGCTGTGTTAACTTTATTCATGAAAAGCTTATGTCCTTACATATTGTACGCGCGTCCTCCGCAATATTAATTATTATTTTTGTAACTAATGTATGAAATTTACAACATATCGTGTGTCCAGTCGGCTACGTAAAATAATATATATCGCACGGCTGTAATATATTTGAACTAGCACGAAAAATATTTTATTCCATACGACTTTAGATAGGAGGCGTGTAAAAATATTTTATACACGGCTTCAAATATTTTATGCACGTATTATATGCGTGCGCATGGGAACATTTAAGTATTGGTTGCTATGGCAACGAAGTAAATATTCTCATGCATCTGTCAGTGAGATTTCGATGTTCGAAATTGATTAAATAAAGTCCTAGAGTTAAAATTGTTGGACATTTCATACATGTGGTACAAAAAATAATGTATACAACAAATACATTTATTATGTATATGACGCGAGGGGTGATATTGGTACGCAAACCGTGGGCGAGCGTACCAAGATCATCCCTCGCGTCATATACATAATTGTTGGACATTTCATACATGTGTTACAAAAAATAATGTATACAACAAATACAATTATGTATATGACGCGAGGGGTGATATTGGTACGCAAGCCGTAGGCGAGCGTACCAAGACCACGAGCGTCATATACATAATTGTACTTGTATAAACTACTATATAATCGAATTGGAATTCGTGGTTTAGATTGAACATTAGATGATAGGTATTATAAAAATAAAATAATTGTAGACCAAATCCAAAATAAAATTTTTTTACAGACGATCGTTTTAGTTCACATGTGAACCGCATCTTCTTTTCAGTCACTTATCGAACAGCATCAAGTCAATTATAACTGCTGAACAAAAGATGGTTCATGGTACATGTGTTGAACCGAAACGATCGTCTGTAATAAATTTTAATTTTGGATTTGGTCTACAGACTATTTCAATTAGTAGGAGAATTTCTTCATTGCACAAGATCCTATTCCTGTGCTATGAAGAAATTTTCCTATTAATTGAAATATAGTCAAGGATCACAAATCTCTTCTCTCTGGGAAATAAAAAACTACAAATTATTATTTTCTTTATATGTACTACATATTTATTACTTATTTAAAATGTCAAAAGAGCTGTATATTATACTGCAAACTCTATTTAGTCGTGAGTTAAGCTTATGCAAAAATGAAAAATGCCTGTAAATTCAGTGCAAACCAATTGTTTTTTTGTAATATTTTAGCCCAGTCAACGAAGCAAAAACAAATGCAATAAATCGTGTAGTCTGGGTTATTATTTTAAGTGGTAGGGGTGACCCCCAGGTATAACATACTAAAAGTCCCTAGCCGGGGGATGCGAACTTTGGGCGGGAGGGGGGTGAAAAGGTCCAATCTTTTGGTTTTTCGTAAATATCTCGAAAACTAAGCGCCCTAGAGAAAAAACTTTTTATAAATAATGAAGCTGATTAAATTTCCTACAAAATGGTATATTAATTTTTTTTAGGAGCAATACAAATACCTCTCACCTTAACGAGACGTGAGATATGAACATTTTGCCAAATAACTCTATGCTCCCATTTGACCCCCTCAGAAGTTGAATTTCGAAAAATCCTTTCTTTCTGGCTATTTTTGTCACAAAAGAAACCTCTTGTCCAAATTTCACGTTTCTATCTTCAGTAGTTTTTTCTCTCAATATATCGGCCTACGGACGGAAGGATGGAGATAGAAAAAAAATCTGGTCCAAAAAGGTTTCCCTATGTCTGCCGAGTTCAACGGTATCCTCATTATTGTTCTTGGATGATTTCTTCCAGAGATACAGACTGTTGCAATAATTTGCCCCTGAACAGTAGGCAACCGGCTCCTGCACGTCCGGCCGGGAGGCACCACTTCTTAAATGTTACCTATAGGTATGTACTTGAATCGTGCCAAGTTTCATCCCAGCGGGAAAAAGTGCAAGGTTGGACCCCTTAAGTTCCCTACTATAGGTAAAATGGACAATAAACATTAATTTTTGACTTTTCCACACCCCGCCTCTCCCTTTGTATTGCTCCTAAAAAAAATTAATATACCATTTTGTAGGAAATTTAATCAGCTTCATTATTTATGAAGAGTTTTTTTTCTAGGACGCTTAGTTTTCCAGATATTTACGAAAAACCAAAAAATGGGACCTTTTCACCCCCCTCCCGCTCAAAGCTCGCATCCCCCGGGTGGGGACTTTTAGTATGTTATATCTGGGGGTCACCCCTACCACTTAAAATAATAATCCAGACTACACGATTTATTGTATTTATTTGCCAATTTCGGATTTTCATTGACTGAACTATTTTGGACAGAAAATTTTACATAGTATAAAATAAAACTGTATGTACTTCCAGATTTAGTTTGTTTAGATCAAACTTACATTCTTAAAAAATACAATGCAAACACACATTTTTTTGAGAAACAATCTAAATATCCAAAATGGATTCTTCAAATAAGATTTTCAAAAAAGATTACGGTTTTTTTAATTAATTTCTAGGTTTCGAGTTTTTAAGCATGTTGATGCTATGCTCAGATATTTTGGCTTCTTTATTATTTCTTAAAAAACAACACAATTAAACGAAAATTATTTGAAATAAAAATGATAATTTTTGATGCATCAAAGATAAATAACAAAAGATATAGATCTGGAAAAGAAGAAATAGTCCACGCGCATACGCGTCGAATTTTTTGGATTAAAACACTTTTTTAGTGTATTTGCCATAATATGGCACATACACTATTGGCGTCGGTCGGATGGCGGGACCTAGGGGTCGGACCAAAATTTCTCGACGTTTCATAGCCTCCTGAACAATTTGGCACCATTTTTGGAAATGTTTATATATATATGTATGTATATATTTATATATATATATATATATATATATATTATATATTTATATATATATATATTTATATATATATGTGTGTACACGATAACTCTCGACAGACTTAATCGATTGAAACGAAATTTGGTACACACATTGGAACCCATCACCGCAAGAAGCCTATTTAAAATGGGCCCGATCGGACCATTTTCAGGGTTGTATTTAGGGGTTCCAAAAAGTTTTTGGGCCCAAAAATACCGAAAAATTTGTCAGAATCGTTTCAAAATTGAAATTTAACTCTTTAGTAAAGATTAAAACGTGCTGCTAAAATTTTAATAAAATCGGCCCGACAGGACCGGACTTTCAAATTTTATGAAAACACTGGTTTGTTGATACGGATTTACTTATGAAAGGGTGTATTTAATGTGGTACAGAGGTTGCATTGATAATAATATTGCAATTAAGAAAAAAATATTATTTTAAGGGATGTATTAAGGGGTTAAATTTTTTATTTTGTCCAAAAACAAACTTAAGTTCACGTATTAAAGCCACAAGGCCTGTATTTGCAAATACACTATATTGTCGGCAGGGTTTGGCACTGCGACCCGAGTTTTTATTTTATTTTGGAATTTGTGCTTCTTATTGTATGTTAAATATATTCAATAACCATATTTAGAAAGACGTTTTCAGATATCATCTGCACAATTGCAACAAAATTTCATTTTAGTAATCAAATCACTCTTACCATATTAAGTAAGAACTTTTAGTTTTTGCGCAAATTCTTCCATAATGTTGACAGAGAAGAAGATAACTTGTTTAACGCATTGATATTCAATCAATGACCGTATTTGGTAGGTATATAAGAATTATAATATACTCTTTGACTGATGCACTATCAAACTTGGTTCCGAACACAAATAACATTAAATCAGTCGAAGTGTTCTATGCATTATTCATATAAAATAACTTTGATACATTAAGTCATAAAAAAATGTAAAAAAAGAAAACACTAATTTAAATATTTAATTACTTCAATAAAATTTGTCTCTTCGAGATGCTTATTTGTTTATACGAACAGTTATTTATTTTTTAAATCACAAATGTTTATGTTCCAAATGTCATTTCATTGTTAAAAACTTTTTATGTCATCGTCGACACATTTGAATTTATTATAAAAACTTTCTCTGTAGGTAAATGTATAATCACTGGAATCGTTTAAAAACATTTATTTTATATTGTGTACAAAGACGTGGAATTTTTATATACATATTTTTCAATGTCTAAAATTTGCTGTAAATATTATTAGAAAGTACCCACGCATGGTTATTTGAAAAAAAGGCAAGTTGAAATATTGTACATAGACAAGCAATGGTGAGAATAAGAACAGCGCCGATTTCGATATCTGACTAATGTTCATTTTATTAAAAAACCTCCTTCAAAAAAGCCACTAAAAAAATTTAATTACTAAAACTTTTTATATATTATCTACATCATGGGGTGGAAAATTCTGAAAAAATTTAAGGTAGTAGAACTTATAAAATACTTTCAACGAAAATTGGTTTGAATAAGATATGTTGTGTAGTTTTTGAGATATGGGATATTTTCGGCCGACTGCGGAACCCTTCACTGTGCGTAGTCCGACACGCACTTGACCGATTTCATTATTTTCATACGTCTTACTAGTTTTTCTGTACTTCGGTACTACTCTCCCCAAAATCTTAGCCCAGAACCGCGTATGAATCAAACTGCAGCAAAATGGAATATTGATGCGTAAACAACGAAGATTTTAGTGATATTTTATATTTAACTGCGTGTGTGGTATTATACCGCACAAATTAACGGGTTGCTTTGACATCAGATTGTGACATGACATTTGAAATTATCTCATCGAGTCAATCTCTATATTATGGCGGTATAAATAACATATTTATTGGCATATAAAACAATTTATTTTTGATCTGATCGCTTTGTTAGATATTTTTTGAGTAATAATTTCAAACACGTTTAACGATGTCAACACCCATTTATCTATTAAAAATTAAATAGATAGTTTATTTATTTATATCTTAAATCAAATAGAGCGGAAGACGGTTATAGGGCTGTATCTATTTATTTTGGTGATTTTTTTATTATATAGGATTTACCTACTACTTATACAGTTTAGTCAGTAAAACTAGTTAAATTAACATAATGCAATCGTAGTTTAAACTTCGACAAAGGCAGCTCTTCAAAACATTTAGTTGTTGTTTTATAAATTTCTATAAAACCATTGTGGCAATCTCTGGCAGCATGAGATTTGTTCGTAATAGAGTAGTAGATATTCACATACAAGATGTTGGTGTTGTCGAAGCGTCTATAATATACAATTTACAAGATGTTGGTAAATTTGTTAAACAATAAAAAGAGAAAAAAAAAACTCGGGTCGCAGTGCCAAAACCCTGCCGACAATATAGTGTATTTGCTAATACTGACATTGTGGCTTTATTATGTTTGTTTTTGGACAAAATAAAAAATTTAACCCCTTAACACATCCCTTAAAACAATATTTTTTTCTTAATTTCAATATTTTTATCAATGCAACCTCGGTACCAAATTAAATACACCCTTCAGTAAGTAAAGCACTATCCGCAAACTAGTGTTTTCATAAAATTTGTAAGTCCGGTCCTGTCGGGCCGATTTAATTAAAATTTTAGCAGTACATTTTAATCGTTAGTAAAGGGTTAAATTTCAATTTTGAAACGATTCTGAGAATTTTTTCGGCATTTTTGGGCCCAAAAACATTTTTCAAACCCTAAAAACCACTCTTAAAATGGTCCGATTGGACCCATTTTAAATAGGCTTCGTGCGGTGATGGATTTCAACGTGCCTACCAAATTTCGTCAAAATCAATTAACTCTTTCGAAAGTTATAGCCCGCACACACACACACACATATATATATATATCCAAATATACAAATATATCTATATATATCTTATATATAAAATTCTCGTGTCGCGGTGTACGTTATTATACTCCTCCGAAACGGCTGGACCGATTTTGATGAAATTTTGTGTGCTTATCGGGTAGGGTGGAGAATCGGACAACATCTATTTTTCATCCCCCTAAATGTTAAGGGTGGTCCACCCCAAATTTTTTTTTTTTATTTTTTGGACAAAATTTTTTTTTTTAATTTTTTCATGATTCAGCATTGAAAAATACATACAACTCTAAATTTTCACTTTTATACGATCAACCCCTGATTTTTAATCGCGATTTTTATATTAAGCTTTAAAAATACATATATGGCGAACGAGCGAAACGAGTGAGTAGTGTATTTATAATATTCAAGCGAACGAGCGAAGCGAGTGAGTAGGCGAAAACATTCAAGCGAACGAGCGAAGCGAGTGAGTAGGCGAAAATATTCAAGCGAACGAGCGAAGCGAGTGAGTAGTGTATTTATAATATTCAAGCGAACGAGCGAAGCGAGTGAGTACTGTATTAATAAAATTCAAACGAACGAGCGAATCGAGTGAGTAATGTAATTATTCCTAGAAATTATTAACAACGTTTGCCGGATCAGCTATACTAAATATACGTGAGCGGAGTAATGGGTGACCGCTATTAAATCATAATTTCATACCACCCGAGCGAAGCCGGGACGGGTCCGCTAGTATACATATATAAACAGACATTTCCAAAAATGGTGCCAAAGTGTTCAGGAGGCTATGAAACGTCGAGAAATTTTGGTCCGACCCCTAGGTCCCACCATCCGACCGACGCCAATAGTATATGTGCCATATGGCAAATACACTAATAATAAAACTTTGAGGTCTGCGCCAATTTAATAAAATATGAAATGGGTTGAAAAGTGCCAATTTAATTAATATCTTCTTTTTAACCGACTTCATATTTTATTACATTGGCGCAGACCTCAAAGTTTTATTATTTTCCTCTTTTTAGTGGCTTTTTGAAGGAGGTTTTTTTTTTGTTAAAAAGTTTTTTATTTTTTACTTTTTAGTGGCTTTACAATAGGTACGTAATTTAGTCACTTCTACAAACGTTTTTTAACCGACTTCTTACGCTGTGTGATGTGTCAAAAAGTGACATTTACCTTAAAGGAATCATACGCTGCTACTCACTTTTATAAAAATCAGCCAAACTACTGAACCGATTTAAGTAAAATTTATATGGGACCAACTTCGAGGTATACCCTATCCAATTAAACAAGAATCATCAGAATCGGACAACCCTGTAAAAAGTTATGCGTGGTCACACATAAAAAAAGGAAAAAAATACACGCGTCGACTTGAGAACCTCCCTCCTTTTTTTGAAGTCGGTTAAAAATTAAGAAAGATATGTATATTTTTAAATAAATTCAGAGTCAGTATAAAATACTAACATGAAAAACAAAGAAAATGTTACGTGAATCGCTAGAGATAGGGCCAGTGCGTACATGCTACTTTTTGTATCGAAAACGCGCGATTGAGGATACTAAATCGCGATTTGATGTCGAAACTTCTCGTGATATACATCAGTTGTGAATTTCAGCGAAGCGTGTGCGACCTTACGCTATTAGCAGCCACATCTAGCAATCTTCAAGTGACTTAATCGCAAAATCGTGCGACAAAAAGTAGCACGTTGGTACTAAACTTTGCAGAACTGTTTAAAGTCAATACTCACTATACGTACCCTACCAATACAATAGAATTGGCAGGCAATTAGATATTTATTTGAACTACAGCATATAATATTATCTAGTTTTAGAAACATGCAAGGAATAAGTGCCCGAAAATTGATGAATTGTATAGGATTTCCGAAAGTCATATTATAAAATATTAAATTGGTCCACAAGACAAAACGACGTCGGTCGCGTCGGAAACAATTTAGTGTTGACTAGACTTACCTGTTCAAAATTAAGTTGTAATTTTTTTTTCAATGTATTTAAATTTTTTTGGAAACAAAAATAAATATACCTAACCGAATAATGTCAGCAACTTTAAATATATTTTCATTTAGAAGGTGGCATTTATAACACGTAGATAACAGCTAAATAACGTCTTTGTGAATAACAAAAAAAAACATAATTGATAGTTAAAAATTTTATGAGTTGAAAATTAAAATAAATCCCTGACCTACTGTACAGGCGATGATTATAATAGTCTATGAAAATGAGAAATCTTATCTTTTTATCACAACTAAAATAAATTTGTTAACTAATAATTATTAATTAATAATAGTAAAATTATTGTCTACAACGATATCACGGCTGTAAATATTAGACGTTGGAACTGGTCCGATACATTTTTATAGAACTAATTATTATTATTATTTTGTTTGGCAAGTTTTGAATTATACATCGATTTCAAAACAACTAATTTAGAAATTATTTATGATATAAACTTGTTTAACTAAATAAATGTTATCAATAGTCTTTTTTGCCAGAAAGTTATAAGTGTCTACCGAATATTTATTGTACCTACTTTTTTTGTAATTATTTTTAGATCTATTCATTATTGTAACTATACGATAAAAACAGTAATAATGTAACAAAACTGTTTTCTTACGTGGGTGGAATAAATTATTTATTTCAATAATTAAAAATGTAAACAACAATATACAATAATTCGTAACAATGAAAAGTCAATTTTAACAGTCAACCCTGTTTATAATAGTTATAAACACTTAACAAATACAATGATTATTTATTTTATATCAAGTATGTCCACGGAATACTGTCTGATCACGACGCTGATTGTAGACTGCTCTCCGATTGTCGATTTATCATCGTTTATAATATACCTGAAGCACAATGTTTCTCGATTTTTTTAGTATTGTCTATATTCTTCGCGCGGTTACCAACAACAAACACATTTCTCGGAATTCATTTGTGACCTGACTTTCTAGTGATTTCTGCTCAAGGCAGTGGCGTAAGATCTGGGTTTTTTTGCTACACATTGTTACTTGTTCTCGATCCTTCTATTGTCGCCAGTGGCGTATCATCTGGGGTTTTGCTACAATAATATACTTTTCACAGCCTTTCGTGACGGTGCTCGTCTTTCTGTCTGAGTGTATTTATAAATAGTGCCCCTAAACAAACGGGAAAAATCCTAATTCCGTAAATTTTTAACCTAGAGGGTGTTGAAGTAGGGGCTAAAAGACTTCATACGAATAATGAGTGTTTTGGTATTTCCTCCGAATCCATCTTAGTTAGAAAATTTCTAACTCATGTCAAATTTTATATTTAATATGAAATTTGACATAAGTAGGTAATGTTCTTTATTAAAATTCAAAAAGATAACCTCTTCGATATATGAGTTCTTTGAAATCGCGCTTGAGCTGGAAACTACTCTGGAAAGATATTCTTCTAAAATATTAAAGAAATACGTCATGTTCTATGGTTTTTCGAAAAAAATCTATCTGAACTGGTGACCGGCAAAGGAGTGGGTTTTTCGAGATATCACTATATTTAGAATGAATGAAACGCTGATTTTCTAAACTTCACTCGCGCCAGTGGCAGACTAAAGTGGGGGCGGATGGGGCGTCTCGCCCCGGGCCTCTGATCCTGGGGGGCCTCTAAATCTCGAGAAGTCCTACTTAATCAAATCCCAAACAAGGCTAAAATATGTTTAGTAAGTAAGAGGCAGTTTGGAGTTGGAGGCCCCGTATACAAAATATAAACGTAGGTAGGTTACTTACCTACCTACGTTTATTATAAATATTTTTTTTGTCAGCCATTACATCTATATTATTCATTTTTTACGAAATTTACACTACAAATACATCAATTTCTAAGCAGAACGTGGATCTCATTTAGTTCTGCCGCTCCGGGCCTCCGACGGACTTAGTCCGCCACTGACTCGGGCGAAGTCGGGTAGAGCAACACAAGCGACTAGACCCTGCAGTCAGGATCCATTCTGATTGGTCGAATACCCCATCTTAATGTCGTTTAACACACACAAACACACCTAAACGAACGTAAACAACTAACTAGTGAACTCTGTATACTAATATGGATAGGTTGATAGCGATTAAAAATGGGTTTTGTATGTGGAGAATGTTCAAACACATATTCTCCAAGGCAGGCATTAATGTTCACAAAATTAGAATGAAAACTTCAGGTAAGGCTTGTAATCTAATTCGTTCTATAAAAGTCGATCAATTTTCTGAAATTTCAAAATAAAACTTAATTAAAATTTATTTTTCTATTCCAATTTCTCAAGAACACTGTTATAGGTCGAGAGCTAGGCGTAAATTTATATAGCTCATTTGTGACAGGATGAAATTTTCAGGGAAGGTAGAATCTAGTATGACAAAGAATAAGTGCTAGGGTTGCCTCGTCAAATCCTGGTGCGAAGGCCGGGAGGAGCTCACTTCCGGTGCAAAATACACATATTTCATTAGCTCATAATTATCTTTCGTCATTATATGACAGCATACAATTGACGCCATATTGTAGATCTCGAAGAGCTGTATTGAAATACATAGGGTTGCCTAAGGAAATTTTGGGTAACACATTGAAAACTTATAAATTATATTTGTTTTTTTGACATTTTTAAAGCTGTCAAATAACATTATGTATATATGTATACTTATACATTGTAACCGTTCTGAAATGAGTTATCGGCCTTGTGTTTGGCAAACATTCATACGTATGTCTAGTTATTTATAACTTTATGTTTTCAACGTATTTGGTTTCTAACTCATATCCGTATAATTACGCAGGAATTGCCTGAATCTGGAATTGACAATTTTCCCAAGAATTTATGTATTTTAGGGTAGCAATTTCTTATTTTTATTTTTCAACGTAATTCAACGTGCACCTGTTATATAAATTAGTATAAATTACTTACTTGAAGGTCGTAGTAACCTGTAATAAAAGTTTTAAAAAAGGTGGTTTGAAGTTTGTTTCGAAAAGAGAAAAAAGGTTGATTTTTGTTTGTGATTTTAAATTTGGTTTGACACTAAAAACTAATTGAAGCATTTGACTTTACTGAACCTCGATTAATATTTTTTCTTGAAATTCAACTTAATCAGACGCAGGCGGCAGGTATAAAGTTAACTAAGCGAATATAAAACCAAAATAACTATAATGAAAAAATGGAAAATAATAATAATTTACTATAATAAAAGAAAAAACCGATTGATTTGTGAGTCAGAATTGTCAATCTTTATTATGGCAACTTTTCAGCAACTAAAATTACATTATTAGAATTATGTAATTTTAGGCCTGAAGAAGGCAAACATTGCCAATGATTGACAATTCTGATTCACAAATCAACCGGTTTTTTAATTTTATTATATTACATACGTGAGTGATCGACATGAGTTTCAATATAGTTTACTATACATTAAACTATTCAAAAATGTTCCGAACAAAGGCAATAACATTTTATGAATTATTATTAAATTATTTATTCTAAGCATACTTATATTAACGTGCTATTAAAATATTTATTTTTTTTTTACAATAATATGATGTAAACATTTTTAAACAAAACGTAGTTTAAGGTAGTTGCTTTGAAAAAAAGTCAAGAAAATCATGAAATAAAAATTATATATATTTTTTTTAATAAAGGTATCTCTTTATGCTAGTTAAATTAGAAAATAATGCGAGATATTTTTTGTTGAAAATTGATTTTTAACATTTTTAATATAGGTAAGGTGCTAAAAAATATCGCATTAATAATTTTTGAATAAGAAAAAAAACAATACATAATAATCTATCTGTTTTTTTAATAATAAAAAAAAAAAAACGATGCATGACACATTACCGCTGATAATGTTAGTAAAAAAACTATAATTATTGACTACGTAGTTTCAAAATGCAATAACAAATGACATTTGGCGACGTTCCATTTAAACGACTTTACACCCGTACCTAAAGATGTTTCACATCAAAAATTTAAATTTTTGCATATACTGATACTACTTTACAAAATGTATAACTTTTCTTTTCCGTGATACAGGATTTAACTATTATATTTTATCCAATTTTGAGCAGCTATTAACAATTTATAATTTTCGAAATGTCATTTTCTTAAAAACTATGGTTACCATGCTGGACAAAGGGCCACTTTGTAATTTTAAGCTGTTTGAATTTATACATATATACATATACATATAAAAATTGACATTTTGCACCGGAAGTGGCTTATCCCGGCCGTCGCACCAGGATTTGACTAGGCAACCCTAGCGCTTTTTCATTGTCATAATTAATACTACCTTCCCTGAAAATTTCATCCTGTCACAAATGAGCTTCATATATTAACGCCCGCCTCTTGGTCTATTAGTGTATAAATTTTGGACATCCAAATATCTCAAATAATAATATTAAATCAGGTTTTATTTTGAAATGTTAAAAAATTGATCGACTTGTATAGAAAGAATTAATTTACAAGCCTTACCTGAAGTTTTCATTCTAATTTTGTGAACATTAATGCCTGTCTTGCAGAATATGTATTTGAACATTGTCCACATACAAAACCCATTTTTTGGTCGCTATCAACTGTTCATATTAGTATACAGAGTTCACTAGTTAGTTGTTACGTTCGTTTAGGTGTGTTTGTGTGTGTCAAACGACATCAAGATGGGGTTATCGACCAATCAGAATGGATCCTGACTGCAGGGTCTAGTCGCTTGTTAGAGCAGCTAGTCTTTACAGATACTAAATCGGTTTTAATACTCTCTAAAACTTCAGTAGTAATTAGTATCATATTATATGTTAAAACTTTCTATTAGTTTGTTCGAATTTTGTGTGGGAAACTAAGAAGTTTTCTGTAAGTAATTTTTTGCTGTATGATATTTTCCGAATAACGGTTTAGAAGATAAATGAGGAAAACTCAAAACGGGTCCGCCCCAGGGCTAGTTTTTCGTCTAAAAGGAGATTGTCTATCCACGATATAGCTTTTTAGTTTCTTATTTATAACCTGTTTAAGAGTTCATTATCAAAAAAATCGAAAGTATATATAACTTTTTTCTCCTAAAAAGTGGAATTTGTCTGGACTCATATAGTATATTAAATAGCTAGTATTTATATGCATTTTTGCTAAAATTGTTGAAAAGAATGAAATGGAAAATTATAAAAAAACAACACATTTATAAAACGTAATAAAATAAATTTCAATAGATAATGAGCTTGAGAATAGCCGAAAAATCGTTTGGTAACCGTTGTTTGCATAGTTGGTATGGCTCGTCTATTACAAAATTTCAGGTTGCAGATTCTAATTGGAGAACTGGTGAAAGTTTTAATTGGATTTGTAATTTATCAATGAAAACATTAATACCTAAATTATAAATATGGATTAGTATTAGACTTTAATAACCCTGGCAAAGTAGGTGGTCTAAAGTTCTAAACAGAAAAGATTCAATTATTGTACCATTTTGAATTCGTTCATCCACAATGAACAAAACATAATTATTGTACCAAATTCGTCTCTATTGTGTTGTGTCTTGCTTTCAAAATTCAATGCCAAGGATTTTATATCTAAAATTGAAGGTGTGTATAAACAAAAATTACATTAAATTTTTTTAGGACAGTGCTGTATCTAATTTTATGAATAATTTATACAAATTGTTGCCGCCCCGAAATGTTGTACTAAACGACCGTCTAATCTGTCCAATACTGGTTGTGTACGATACCGACAATTCATTTTATTTATTACAATATAACACACGCTATTAAAGCGTGTAATTGTAGGTGATAATTTCATTTGGGTTCACTGTAGCACGGAACTGCCGTTTTTTGGTTCATAAGTGCTCCTAAAATATTTGGTTATAATATTACACAGGGTGTATCAGACCACCCGTACAGGCCTTTTTTCTCGAAAACTATTGATCGGAGTTTTTCCGGGAAAAAATTATCATTACTAAACCGCTAGTGAGGAATCGAATGGTGCCACTCCCAGTTCCCGGAAAAGTCGGGAAATCGGGAAAACTAAAACATTTGTAACTGATGTTTTACCACTAACAAAAATCAAAATTTTCATTTTCATTTCCGAAAACGAAATTCAACAAATATTAGGTACTTACTGCAGAATCGTCCCAGAGCCGACCATCGTATTTACCATGTATCGAATACACATGCAAATTTGTGTGCATGAGTTAGTGTTGGGGCAGACATATTATAGGGAGCCACAATTTATTTTTAAAAATTTAGAAACTAGATGCATATTTTCAGTTTTTATTGAAGTTATACTTCTTTTGGCGTGTTATGGAAAAATGATGAGAGTGAATTTTTACGATGCACGCGCATCGCATCACGAAAATTTAACACCATGAAGTTAGTCGGTAGTAACTACGTGAATTAGTGTGAAGTTCATGATTATAATACCTTGTTATATAGCACTGCTATGTAAGATGTACGTAGCGCGGATAACACCGCCGCGCGCCGCGTCATACGCAATAGGTCTCGGATTCGAATCTCAACACAAACATGCTTTTTTTTAAATAAATAATTAGATATCAATATAATAAATAAATATATTTAATAAATTGTTAATTTATTAAATTAAATTGATTAATTAAATCTTCATCAATTGTATTTAATATCTTTATTTTATTATTTTTCATGATTATAATATCCTATTATATAGCACTGCTACGTAAAATGTGCGTGGTGTAACGGATAGCACCGCCGCGTCATACGCAATAGGTCTCGAGTTCGAATCTCAACATAAACATGCTTTTTTTTTAATAAATAATTAGATATAGAGCAAGAGCCCGCGACAGCCAGACATTCGTCATTTTATAAAAGCTGAAAGTTTCTCTGCGCATGTACCCAACACAGGTAAGAACGATAATCGACTTAAGAAGTTTGGATGGTGGTTACTTTGGCAGGTAGAGGGTACCAAAGGTACGATAAGCCACTTCCGGTGCAAAATGTCAATTTTTATATGTATATGTATAAATGTATAAATTGAAACAGCTCAAAATTACTAAGTGGCCCTTAGTCCAACTTGGTAACCATAGTTTTTAAGAAAATGACATTTCGAAAAAATTATAAATTTTCAATAACTGCTCAAAATTGGATAAAATATAATAGTTAAATCCTGTATCATGAAAAATAAAAGTAATACATTTTGTAAAGTAGTATCAGTATATTCAAAAATTTAAATTAAACATCTTTAGGTACGGGTGTAAAATCATTTGAATGGAACTTCGCCAAATGTTATTTGTTATTGCATTTTGAAACTACGTGGTCAATAACATTATAGTTTTTTTTACTAACATTATCATCGCGTAATGTATCATGCCGTTTTTTTTTTTTTATTAAAAAAAAAACAGATGGATAATTATGTATTGTTTTTTTTCTTATTGAAAAATTATGAATGTGATATTTTTTAGAACCTTACCTATATTAAAAATGTTAAAAATTCAATTTCCAACAAAAAATATCTCGCATTCGGTGATGTAAATTATTTTCTAATTTAACTGGCATAAAGAGATATCTTTATTAAATATAATATATAGGTATATAATTTTTATTTCATGATTTTCTTGACTTTTTTTCAAAGCAACTACTTTAAGCTACCTTTTGTTTAAAAATGTTTACATATTATTGTAAAAAAAAATAAATATTTTAATAGCACGTTAATATAAGTATACTTAGAATAAGTAATTTAATAATAATGTTATTGCCTTTGTTCGGATACATTTTTGAATAGTTTTATGTACCTACAGTAAATTATATTGAAACTCATGTTGATCACTTACGTATGTAATATAATAAAATTAAAAAACCGGTTGATTTGTGAATCAGAATTGTCAATCTTTATTATGGCAATGTTTCAACAACCATTTTGTTGCCTTCTTCAGGCCTAAAATTACATAATTCTAATAAAGTAATTTTAGGCCTGAAGAAGGCAACAAAATAGTTGCTGAAAAGTTGCCATAGTAAAGATTGACAGTTCTGACTCACAAATCAACCGGTTTTTTCTTTTATTATAGTAAATTATTATTATTTTCCATTTATCATTATAGTTATTTTGGTTTTATATTCTCTTAGTTAGCTTTATAATAAATAACAATATTTTTGTATATACCTGCGTTTATTTAAAATTAATAAACTAATGTTCAATAGGTACATTGTTTTTCGTTAAAACTTCATACATAATGCTTGAGTGATCTGTCTATAAATTTCAAATGTAGGAAATCGATTCTCGGGGACTTTGTAATGCAGTGTATTTGTTTAATACATTTTATTTGCCAACGTTTCGACTTAAATCAAGTCTTTATCAAGGCTCTGTAACAATTAATAAATTTGTTTTTTAACCTAAAATAATCTAAAAATCATATAATTTTAGATTATTTTAGGTTAAAAAACAAATTTATTAATTGTTACAGAGCCTTGATAAAGACTTGATTTAAGTCAAAACTTTGGCAAATAAAATGTATTAAACAAATACACTGCATTACAAAGTCTATTGTTCCCGAGAATCGATTTCCTTCATACATAATATTTCTAATTCTAATAATTTTGATTAAATTGAATTTCAAGAAAAAATATTAATCGAGGTTCAGTAAAGTCAAATGCTTCAATTAATATTTAGCGTCAAACCAAATTTAAAATCACAAACAAAAATCAACCTTTTTTCTCTTTTCGGAACAATACCCCATATATAGTATACTTTTATTACAGGTTACTACGACCATCAAATAAGTATACTAATTTATATAAGAGTTGCACGTTGAATTACGTTAAAAAATAAAAATAAAAAATTGCTACACTAAAATATATAAATTCTTGGGAAAATTGTCAATACCAGATTCAGGCAATTCCTGCGTCATTCTACGGATATGAGTTAGAAACCAAATGCGTTGAAAACATAAAGTTAAACATAATTAGACATGCGTATGAACGTTTGCCAAACACAAGGCCGATAACTCATTTCAGAACGGTTACAATATATACATATACATATATATATATATAATTTTAATTGACAGCTTTAAAAATGTCAAAAAAACAAATATAATTTATAAGTTTTCAATGTGTTAATCAAAATTTCCTTAGGCAACCCTATGTATTTCAATACAGCTCTTCAAGATCTACAATATGACGTCAATTGTATGCTGTCATATAATGACGAAAGATAATTATGAGCTAATGAAATACGTGTATTTTGCACCGGAAGTGAGCTCCTCCCGGCCGTCGCACCAGGATTTGACGAGGCAACCCTAGCGCTTATTCTTTGTCATACTAAATACTACCTTCTCTGAAAATTTCATCCTGTCACAATCTATTTCAATCTATCATAATTTATTGAAGTTTAGGGGTGTCTGGCAGGGGGTTGAAACCGTACTAAGTGTCTGGCAATGGACGACGTGATTTCTAATATTATTCCGAATAAAATATAAAAAAAACTGAGCTTTATACTTTAACGAATTTGAGGTACTATTTTATGAACCTTTGCTACCCTCTACCTGCCAAAGTAACCACCATCCAAACCTCATAAGTCAATGATCGTTCTTACCTGTGTTGGGTACATGCGCAGAGAAACTTTCAGCTTTTATAAAATGACGAAGGTCTGGCTGTCGCGGGCTCTTGGGCTAATATAATAATAAATAAATATATTTAATAAATTAATAATTTATTAGATTAAGTTAATTTAATTAATATCTTTATTTTATTATTTTATCGTCTTTTTTACAAACGTTTAGTACTGGCACGGGGGATAAAATTTTTTGGAGTTATTTTTGTTTTGTTACGCCAAAGAAGTATAACTTCTGACGTGCGTACACAAGTACACACACTCTTTTTTTTCATAGTTAATGAGAATTAAAAAATCTGAATTTTTCTGCTTCCCCTTTGATTCTATTAATCCGCATTTATATCATATTTAAAATTAACTATTAATGTCATTAATTGTAAAACCAACAAACATAAGAAAATTTCTGTACATATTAGTTTTTTCGTAATGGGGACTGGGTATTCTCGATTTATTGATTTCCTTTTCAGATCAAGTTGAACTAAACTAAATTAAGCAATATAATAAATATGTAATATGTACTGATTACTGACCTATATATTTTTGCTACTATTTGATTTTTTAATCAATTAAGTTTGATTTTGCTGTTAATTTACATGGCTGGTTCAGCTTGGCCTCTGTGATATGGGCTATATTAGAGCTTATACGATGATATGGCTATTCTAAATCAAGGTTCAGCCTCTTTGTGTGTGCGTTTTGTTTATAATGTACCGCTGTCACGCCTTTATTCTCTTTGTGATTATACAAAGTGTTTCACAAAATATGGAATATTGGAACAAATGCATACGCAGTGTTGCCGATGTCCACGGTCTGGATTACCCAGAAACCTAACTGAAAATTCCCAATTTTGGGGAAAATAAAATCAATATTCCCCACATTTTCCCTACAAATTTTCATCAAAGAAATAAAAGTACTGTTCATATAAATCAAACATATTTATTACAAAAATCTTCAGTTAGATTACTAAATACTTAACAGACGTTATTTAATGATTGACTACTGAATAATGACAAAATAAAATATAGTTACTTCTTACCACAACAGTTTTATTGATGGATGTACATTTCGAAAGCTAAGCTTTCATCTTCAGCGAACACTACATATGAAGATGAAAGCTTAGCTTTCGAAATGTACATCCATCAATAAAACTGTTGTGGTAAGAAGTAACTATATTTTATTTTGTTTTTATTCCAACCACAGTGCTCATATATATTTTTACTGAATAATGATTGACTACTGAATATTGGTTTTATGAGTTATGACATACCTTGGAATTATCGTCGTCCTTATTATCTTTCTCCTTTTCTTTACATTTTATCAACCACTTGTAGGGACTAAAATCTCTGGAACTACTGAACCGATTCTGAAAATTCTTTCACTAATACAAAGCTCACCATCCCTGAGTTATATAGGCTATATTTTATTTTTCTCGCGGAGGAGGGATAATTCGTGTGGGATAGTAACAAAACGTAATTCTGCAATACTTTTACATTTTAGCGTATTGGCGGAATCCTATACTAATATTATATTATAAACAACACCAGCCCGGCTTCGCTTCGCAGAGGGAGAATTTCTCGCGCGGGGGGGGATAATAAATCACAAATTCTTAGCACCTGTGTAAAGACGGACGGGACCGCTAGATCGATGTAAAATTTGGTTAAATGATGAGTTATGTTTCATCGCTGCTGTGCTATATATAGATCACTGAACCAGGGTTGTGCTCAATAAAAAAATCTATAGGGGTGCGTTTTTTAGAGACACTATGTATGTGTATTTTATACCGTATCCATCTTTGTTTTCCTGTACGCTGTAATTTTGTATTGTTCCAGGCCCGGCTTTAACGAGAATAAATCACGTGATATATCTCTGAAAAAGAATATAATAAAATAACGTTCAATTAAAAATAATGTACCATAGATTAATCAATTTTCTTTTAATAATTAATTACAAGACACCCACAGCGTTTATGTAAGAGTACACTGTTAACTGAAAGGCTTGAAATTATGTGACTAAAAAAGTTTTAATTCTTTTAATTAACAGAATATTGACAACCGAAAACGTATCTGCTGTGTGTTAAACAGCATAAAATGCTGCATTTTTTAATTAGTTTGTTGTACATTGTATACCTATATGTTGAATATTTACAGCACCTATAGGGCTTGAGAATAGCCGAGAGTGTAGCGGCGCTGTTGTTTACATGGCGTTGCTATGGTTCCTCTATTACAAGTCCCCAGTTCCCGAGTTCTAGCCCGAGAGCTGGTAAAAGTGTCAATTGGATTTTCAATTTATTATTAAAAAAAAAATTATGAATTGAAAATATGAATTGGTGCTAGGCCCAAATAACCTTAGCTGTTGGTGGTCTTTAAAATACAATTACAATTACAGCACCTATAATTTGTTTCTGTCTTTTTGATTTTATTTTTGACACATCAGGCTGTTCAAAAATGGATGCTTTTTTAAATTCTAAAATATTTCCTACTTTTAAGCTGCTTTCCCATTACTTTGACGCTATGTCGACGGTATCCAAATATGAGCAATTTTTAGCAAACAGGCGACCACAAGTTTCGCGTCTCGGTAATTTTGATGGAAGAAAGCTCTATTTGAAACAATGTGTAGAGTAGAAGTATACAAACGTAGAGCGAGAAAACTCTCAGGGGGGACGCAAAACGATGGCAAGCTTATCTTTCTCAACAAGAATTAAATATTAACAACGGTTTAGTCACTTCTTACTACGATAATTTTATTTGATAATGTACGTTTCAAGAGCTAAGCTCTCATCTTCAGCACATACTAAACCAGTTTAGTATGTGCTGAAGATGAAGGATTAGCTCTTGAAATGTATATTCACAAATAAAGTTATTGTGACCGTTGTTTATATTTATTTTGTTTAAAAACCACAGTGCTCTTAATTATTTCTATCAATAAGAATTACTTATAAGATTTGCTTTTTTATAGCTTTATTGAGAGGTTGGGTAATCGATAGGACAGGGGACACATCCTGACATTGGTATTTTAAGTAGTAACATACATTTTTTGGGCGGGTTCAGAAGGAAGACTTTAATTTGAAGATTTTTCATGCCAGAAATTTTCAAGCTAAAGTCTGGTTTATGAAATATCTGAGATCAAAATTGGAGAAATTGAGAATTTCCATATTTAGAGATGGTGCAATTTTATAGAATTCTTCAATTATTTGCCGGTAAAACATTCGGATAAGATACTAAAAAGTTACTCACAACTGGTATAGAGGCTTCTAAAAGCATTGCCCCCAGAAGAGGGGACGGGTATTGACAGGTTTTAGCCCGGGGGCCCGGGATTATGGGAGAGGCCCCACTGTGGCGGATCGGCCAACTATATAAGGGATGAACAGAAGACAAAAATCGAAGCAGTAGGTAGGGGAACCCACCAAAAATCTTGCCGTAAAAGCCTGCTACAGAATGTGGGGTCATGTCGAAAAGATTTAAAGTCGTGGTGACGTTGCAGTCACGTGTTATAATAGGTAGATAGCGGCCTTATACAAACCACATTATTTTCCAAATTTTGAATATGAGGGAAATATTTATTTTTATTACACATGCGGGATAAGTACTATCTTGGCGCACGTTATTTTGGCCGGCAAATTATAGATCATTGTCCATTCTACTGTTTCCATGGCTTTAGCGTATTATTTGCGTGCGTAAATCACACTTGTCGCACGCTTTTAAATAAAACACATAAATCTATTCAAGGCCAATTTAATCAATAATTAAAAAAACTAAAAAAAGTGACATTCAATTAGTGACAGATAATAAATATTTCTTGAAATTTAAATGAAAAGTTTAAATAACGAGCGCCAAGATAGTACACTAGTAATAAAAAATAGTATCTGCAACTCGTGCGGTGTTGTCGATTGCCGCACTTGTTGCACAATATATTATTTAATTGCTCTTTTTATTAAAGGTGTCAAAATAAAATTTGCACCTATCTTCTTGCGCGGCTGTGCCCTTAAGCCGCGCCTTTTCAAAACAATGTCCGGAATAGACGGCGCGCGATATGATTTCACAGAATGACACCCATTCTAATAATTGTAAAGGCCCTATAATTACAATATTACAGTCACACATATAAAGACTGTTACATGCGAGGCGTCACAAATGTATTGTGTTAGGGTGGTCGGGCTAACTCGATTCTTCTCTAATATAGGGACCGCGTTCACGGTAAAACGCCGCTCCCCTATCTCACAAACAAACAAACATGGACACTATTGTATATATTTGTACACAGTATAATTTGTATTTACTATTTATGTGTAAGTACACGTACGTACAAATTATATTATTATGGTGTGAACATACAGGTCACTAAATGTAGTGGCCAAGATTATTGTTATTATTGTAAGAATACCAAGTATTAAGCATAGGGACGTTATAGTGATTCTTATTAATCGACTTCAAAAAAATTCGACTGATGACCAGTCCTATACTTCCCACCTAGTAAATATTTGCAAAAAGTAAATACTCTTTTTTTATTCTTTGAAAAAAAGCATGGCCCTCTTTTTTGTTTGGTGATCTACTGATGGCTAGTAATATAGCAAAAATCATGGCACCTTGATTTACGTGCAATTTTCTTTTTTTAGTAAAATATTTTTTTTCTCGAAAACTATACATTTTAGAGAAAAAAAATATTTACATTTTTTTCATGATATAACATCTAGAATTCATATATATTTTTTTACCTATGTTAATACGTGACATTGAGAACGTTTTTTTTTATATCTCAGGATCCACTGAACCGATTTGACTCAAAATCTAATCAGATCTAAGTTAAAGGCTGATAAACACAATAGAACAATCGGCATGGCCGTATGTTGTTTCGTTTTTACGATATCGAAGGCGAAAAATTGACCACACACACACACACATACAGCCATCAGTCAGAAAATGATCTTAAACGATTGCTAGGGTCTCAAAACGTGAAGATCTGTTAAAATCTCGAAATAGTTTTTTCGGACTAAATCAATTACTTCCCTACCATAGTAGAGGTGGGAAGTAAAAAGGAGGTGGTTCTCAATTCAGTTGTATTTTTTTTTGTTTGTTACCTCAGAACTCCATCATTTATAAACCGATTTGGAAAATTCTTTTTTTATTTGAAAGGCTATACTTTCAGATTGGTCCCATAGAAATATCATCAAAATCGGTTCAGCAGTTCGGCTGATTTTAATAAATGGAAATAACACGTCGTGTGATTCCTTAAGTTAAATGTCACTTTTTGACACATCAGACAGCGTAAGAAAGTCAGTATAAAAGTGAGTAACGGCATGTGATTCCTTTAAGGTAAATGTAACTTTTTGACACTAAAAAGTAAAAAATAAAAAACTTTTTAACAAAAAAAAACCTCCTTCAAAAAGCCACTAAAAAGAGGAAAATAATGAAATTTTGAGGTCTGCGCCAATTTAATAAAATATGAAATCGGTTAAAAAGTATAGTAGGTACCTATAGTGATTAATATCTTCTTTTTAACCGACTTCATATTTTATTAAATTGGCGCAGACCTCAAAATTTCATTATTTTCCTCTTTTTAGTGGCTTTTTGAAGAAGGTTTTTTTTTGTTAAAAAGTTTTTTTTTTCAATTTATTTTTTTAAGACTTCCACGTGCTAGGAAGGTCTACGTTTAGTGCCATTTCATATTTTCAATTTTTTAAATAATAAAATGAGGATTCATTTGATAATTTTACCAATTTTTAAATTGGAAACGAATACAATTATTTGTGTTTAACTCTATTCACGCATCTGTCTGTACCCGCGATACAGACATCCCAATTCTCATGTTTTGCATGTATAAATAATGAGCTTAATTTGATAACCTGTACATTTTATGTAGGCATCAGAATTCAGAGGTGAACAATAAGCAGCGATTATTTCTCTGTTCTTTTAAAAACTGTAATCATTACAGAAAGAAACCTTTGTTTTATTTAATGCTCTTCATTTGACTACGTTATTTGCAACAACTTTTTTTTACCGTAACTTAACCAGGATTGGTTCTGCATAATGAATGTCTTCAAACACTTTAAAAAACAAAATTATGTGAACATTTATATCATGATTTATATAGTCAAACATCAAATAATATTTGATTAACTCTCTACCTTTTTAAGGACTCCACAGCTTCTCAGTTCTCTTATGCTATTGTTACAAAACGTAACAAAACTGTTTTCTGAGTTGGCGAAATAAATATTTATTTACAATAATTAAAAAACACAATAATAATGAACGCAACAACGAAAAGTCAATTCTAACAATCAGCACAAGTAAACAATAACTAAACAGTAATTACAAAGCAAAACAACAACTATACACAATAATTCGTAATTATTACCACTACACTAGTATTTATTTTATCAATTTGGTTATTTATATCATGGCACTATTTATATTACTGATCCACCGTAGGCTTGAATGCGTAACTCACCGTTGACTGATTCCTTCACTCACTCGCACTGGATATTTTTTTATGCTACGTGGCATAAGCCTAGTGTGTTCAGTAAGCAGACCCCGTTTCTCAGAACTCTTGCCTGCCGGTTATATACAGGGTGATCCGTAACACTATTTTTCAATAGTTCGGCACTGTTGTGTAACTTTTCATTATAAATGCTTTTTTAGACGTCTCCATATATTCAATATTATTGTTAAATAAAGCTCTTTGACGGCCCGGACCATTTCCATCACCAAATTTTATGATTTTGTAGTTTAGTTATATAGAATCGTTTGTTTATTTTTTTGTAAAATGAAAAATAAAAGTTTTGCCCTTTGTAAACTCAGTACGGGAACTGGGACATAATATGTACTATATTTGTATTGTTTAATTCCTATTTTGAGTCAAATGGAAAAATAAGTTGATAAAAACGTCAAACGGTCAAAGTATGACACGCAACGCCGCGCCTTGAAGTATGTTATGTACACTACTTACTCATTGACTTGACCAAATTTCATTTATCAGTCTTTGTGATGAATAGGCAGAGGCGGACTAGCAGTCTTGGCCGCCCTAGGCTGTTCAGTACCCGCCGCCCCTTTCTGCGAAGTGCGAACTATAGTCAACTGACAACTGGTCACAACTATAGTTTGTTATAGGTCTCTAACAGGAACCATAAACGAATGTCTCTCAGAGCCATATCATCATATGAAATGACTATCATAGTTATATTTTTTGATTGTCAGAGACAAAGTAAGGCAGCCATATTCATACAGCCAGAGGAATTACAAATTCTGTCTCTGATAGTTATAAGACCATATAGAGTTTTCTCATTGCACGCCTTCGCGCCCTGCACGTGCTTGAGCTAGATAGCGGACCGGGCGCAGATTGACCGCCCGAGACCTGGGCCTAGTCGACCTTATGGAGGTCTACGAAATTTCATTTCTTAATATTAAATTTTTATTGTAAATTAAAGATGCAACAATTAATACATGTTTTTGTTCCAGGCGATCATTTGTTGGACAAATATGATGGTGCAACAGAAGTTCGCGTGAATCGTCGTGGTCGACTTCAGATTCGCGATCCTCGATTTACTATGCCCACGGCCGGCGATCTGGTTTATCTGGAGGAGTCCCCCAACTACTGTCTGCGCGATCCACGGGTCGGGTCGCTTGGCACTCAAGGACGCGTCTGTAATCGAACATCCCCGGCAATGGACGGCTGTAATTTGATGTGCTGCGGTCGTGGTTACAATACTAAGAAAGTTACGCTCAAAGAACGATGCGAATGCAAGTTTCATTGGTGTTGTCATGTGGAGTGTAAAACTTGTATTAGAAGTGTCGATGTACATACTTGCAAATAAATTAACTGATTTGAGGTTGGAATTCCGTTTGTCTGAACTCCCAGAGTTTTTAAGAGTGTAGGTATGTAGCAGACGTGAACATTGTGCTGCTCGATGGTGCGGCTCTTATGCCACAAAAAATGGAAACTGCCACAAGAAAAATGAACATTATGTTATATTGTCAGCTATCGCGCGTATTCACTGTGGATGACTCAATACTGTCTCCGATTTTGTGACTTTCAATAAGATTGTCTGCCACGCTTAAAATATTATTAATTTTCCAGTCGGTCACTGCAATGGAAAAAGACAAGATTACATCTCTTGAAAATTATTTTTCTTCATCCACTAGCCGAAAGTACGGCTTTCGTGCCGCATTTCACTCCGGGAACAGCAGCTTTTGTGGCCTGTTAAATGTGGCTTGTTGTCATAGTAACGTATATTACAATCACCCAAACGTTGCTGCAATTTCGGCTAGTGGATGAAGAAAAATAGTATACGACACATGGCCAGAAAGTTGGATGCCCTGGCGTATGTGATATAAAACCTCGGTTTCGCCTCGGCCTTTATATCACATACGCCACGAAATCCAACTTTCTGGCCTTGGGTTGTAATATACTATTTTTACCTTAGTTGCATGAATGATGTGTCATTTAAATTAAGTAATTAATAGTAGATTGTATATCAAGTGGCGTAAATTACTGACGAGTAGTGACAGTATGTTAAAACGAGAGATAGCGAGTTTTAACAGTCACACGAGTCAATATCATTATGCACGAGATATATTATGGTATTTTTTGCCATACTCACTATAAAATAGCTGCTTTTCACTTCATTTTCAGTATTTTCAAAACATTTTGACAGTTCATTTGTGTCGCCAATTTCACGTTTATAGTAGGCCAAGAGTAGCTATCAGTAGGTAATAGCGAACAGATCAGGGCGAATAATCATAAATAACTAAATTGGAAATGGTTTGCTTTCCCACACTAGTGTGGGAAGGAGACGTTCCCGCACACCGGCCTGTCAAAAGTCACTTTACATTCATACATACATGCATGTAAAGCAGCTATTTTATAGTGGATATGACAAAAAGTACATTTCAATCTAAATAATCTCAAAACCGATCGTTCCCGGGAAACCTCACCGTTTATAGAACTAATAATACCTGCAATATTTTTCCATTAAACGAAATAAACAATTTAATACTACAATTGTGATTTATATAACCACTAAAGAGGAGATTATTCTCAAAATAAATTTTTGAGGTAACGAAATTATTACCTTGACTAACATTAATTAACATTCAAATTGAATTTTCATTTTTTAGGCGCGATCTTAGCGAAGCTAGAAGCGCCTATATACACTCGCTTTGTCTGTACGTCTGTGAATCTGTAACGGATTTTTTGTATCAGTCGTACAGCCCAAACGGGTTAACCGATTTTAAAAAACTTTTTTTTGTTCGATTCCTCTCGGGGTCTATTTGATCCTAACGTCGCCCGATTTTTGAATTTTGGCCCCAGAGGGGAGCAAATTAGAAAAAACGGTGTTTTTTGCTTATAGTTTGCTCAATTTAAGTCAGATCGATTCGAAACCTGTCTTAAACGAAAGAGCAGAAAATTTTAGATAGATTTCATGTATAATATTGTGTCAAAACTGTTTTTTTATACAGATTTATATCCCTATATTATTAAACGAGTAAATCTTGTATATATGTTTCTATGTACCTATATAAATATTTTCTCGAAAACGGCTCTAACGATTTTGATCAAATTTACCGAAAAGGGGTTTCGGGGGGCAAAAAATCGATCTAGCTAGGTCTCATCTCTGGAAAAATTCGTTTTCTTATCGATTTTATCATTTTAAAAAACAGTTTTTTAACGTCATAAAACAGTGTCGTATTGTGAGTAGGCTTTGGAAAAACAAACTATTTTCATTATTTATGTCAAAATTACTCTGACAGTCAATCTTTAACTTATTAAAATAATCAGTAATTATTTGAAAAGTAAAAAAATAACAACAATAAAATCTAAACATAATTATGTAAGTAGTTGTAGCTAATATTTAAATAAATAGGTATGTTATTTTTATATTACTTATATAAAATATGTAGTATAGGTAAGTAGGTACGTTAAATGTAGTATGACGTATAATCTTCCCTAGACCTTTTTTTCTCAAAAACGACTAACGATTTTGATGAAATTTACAGAATGAGGATTTTTCGGGACGAGAAATTGATCTAGGTAGGAATTTTGGTTCCAGAGGGGAGCAATTAAAAAAAAGGTGTTTTTTTTATTTATTATAACTTGCTCAATTAAAGTCAGATTGATTCGAAGTCTATTTCTACATAGATTTTATATAATATATCACAAGTGTTAAAATTGTAAATGAACACTAATATAAGAAGTGTCTTGCACAATATGTAAATAATGACAAAACGGCGGGTCTGTGTAAAAACACATCGATTTTTAAAAGCTATTGTTAAGATACATACAAAAAAGTTTTGCGTATCTAAAAATTGGCACGGCGGCCCAAAGGGCCGCATTTATAGCGCCGCAGGCATGTGTATCAAAACACATCGATTTTTAAAAACTATGGTGAAGATACATGCAAAAAAAGTTTTTGTGAGTTTTTCAGTAGGTACCTATGCAAAAAAAAGTATTTGAAATTTACTGGAAGTTGTTAAGATGACATCACAGAGAAAAAGTACTTCGATAAAGTTGATATTTGGTATTAATGCTTAAAATTGGATTGTTAAAATGGTAACGGGCGAGCAAAATTTTATCTGATTCGAACATTTTTACAAGATATTCAATCTATGAAAATCGGTTTTTGCGAGTTCTTCAGTCAACAAAACAATAACGGCGGTAGATTTGAAAATGGCGACCTAAATAATATTTACAGGAAAAAATGCTTGATTCAAGTTGATACTTAGTTTTTACGCTTAAAAATACACATAGGTATTTAAAATATTTAACAGAAACAATTATTTTAAATTATGTTTCAGAAATAAATTCGTTTCGGAATAATATTCTGAGAAAATAATATCTCACAGCATACAAGTACTGTTTTTATTGAACTCATCCGAGCAAAGCTCGGCACCCAGATATTGATTATTAAACGAAATAAATGCGACTTTATCTAATAAATCGCGAACTTGTTTCGGTTGTCCTTGTCTGTTGCACAGTGTGATATGGATATTGGAAGATAACGTATGCTCTGTCTTATATTGCATTATTTTAATATAGTTATTCAATTTTTTGACTGCTGATGTTTGAATTTAAGTTTATAAAAACCCTGGCCTACTGAGTTAAAATGACGTGTAACTAATTATTGACGTCGATCGGATGGCGAGACCTAGGGATCGGACCAAAATTTCTCGACGTTCATACCCCGGCTTTCGTCCGGGTGTAAATCGTACTTTTGAATTTTCACCCACTTCCCGTGATCCGATTGAGTTGAAATTTTGCACACATGTGTAGCTCCGGTGACAATACAATATTATGGTAACTAGCTGACCGGCCCGGCTTTCGTCCGGGTGTAAATCGTACTTTTGAATTTTCACCCACTTCCCGTGATCCGATTGAGTTGAAATTTTGCACACATGTGTAGCTCCGGTGACAATACAATATTATGGTAACTAGCTGACCGGCCCGGCTTTCGTCCGGGTGTAAATCGTACTTTTGAATTTTCACCCACTTCCCGTGATCCGATTGAGTTGAAATTTTGCACACATGTGTAGCTCCCGTGACAATACAATATTATGGTAACTAGCTGACCGGCCCGCCTTTCGTCCGGGTGTAAATCGTACTTTTAAATTTTCACCCACTTCCCGTGATCCGATTGAGTTGAAATTTTGCACACATGTGTAGCTCCGGTGACAATACATTATTATGGTAACTAGCTGACCGGCCCGGATTTCATCCGGGTGCAAATCGTACTTTTGAATTTTCACAGGCAAAAGGTCTTTCTCCGGTGACGTTTCGGATAAATGTAATAAAATCAGACTAAGGAAATAAAGCACACTAAACAATTGAAAAGTCACGTCACGAAGTAGTGTAACGTCACTTTTGTAAAAATTATCCGATCCTTTTGAAAATTAATATTTGAGAGTTTTATAGGACACAAAAAAATAAAATGGCGTCAGATTTCAAAATGGCGTCCATATGTACTTTTTTGTAAACATTATCCGATTCTTTTGAAAATTAATATTTGAGAGTTTTATAGGACACAAAAAAATTAAATGGTGTCAGATTTCAAAATGGCGGCCATATGTACTTTTTTGTAAGAATTATCAGATCCTTTTGAAAATTGATATTTGAGAGTTTCATAGAACACAAAAAAATAAAATGACGTCAGATTTCAAAATGGCGGCCATTATATATACTTTTTTGTAAAAATTATCCGATCCTTTTGAAAATTCATATTTGCGAGTTTTATAGGACACAAAAAAATAAAATGACGTCAGATTTCAAAATGGCGGAAATATGTAGAACTCCTTTCTAAAAATTATACGATCCTTTTGAAAATTGATATTTGAGAGTTTCATAAGACACAAAAAAATAAAATGACGTCAGATTTCAAAATGGCGGCCGTATGTACATTTTTGTAAAAATTATCCGATTCTTTTGAAAATTGATATTTGAGAGTTTCATAGGTCACAAAAAAATAAAATGACGTCAGATTTCAATATGGCGGCCATATATACTTTTTTGTAAAAATTATCCGATCCTTTTGAAAATCGGTATTTGAAAGTTTCATAGGACACAAAAAAATAAAATGATGTCAGATTTCAAAATGGCGGCCGTATGTACTTTTTTGTAAAAATTATCCGTTCCTTTTGAAAATTGATATTTGAAAGTTTCATAGGAGACAAAAAAATAAAATGATGTAAGATTTAAAAATGGCGGCCGTATGCACTTTTCTGTAAAAATTATCCGATCCTTTTGAAAATTGATATTTGAGAATTTTATAGAACACAAAAAAATAAAATGACGTCAGATTTCAAAATGGCGGCCATATTTACTTTTTTGCAAAAATGATCCGATCTTTTTGAAAATCGGTATTTGGAGTTTCATAGGACACAAAAAAAATAAAATGACGTCATATTTTAAAATGGCGGCCATATGTAGGTACTTTTTTGCTAAAATTATTCGATCCTTTTGAAAATTGATATTTGAGAGTTTTACAGGACACAAAAAATTACTTCAGATTTCAAAGTGGCGCCCGTATGCACTTTTTTGAAAAATTATCCGATCTTTTTGAAAATTAATATTTGCGAGTTTTATAGGACGCAAAAAAATAAAATGATGTCATATTTAATAAAGGCGGTCATTATGTTGTGTCTTTTTGAGTCAACATAATACTCTACATTGTCGACACAATAGTGTTTTGTTTTGGCAGTTTCTATTAGCTACGCTTTTGAAACAAACAAGTAATTCAAAATTATAATTTCGTTGTGATCAGATCTATTTTAGACTTGTCTTGATTAAATCAAATTTTGTTGTGTTTTATTTATTTATTATTAATTTTATATAAGTATCTACGATAACATTAAATCAAGTCAAAAAGATCTTTATAATAGGTATATATTTCTTTGTAGAAATTATCCGATCCTTTTGAAAATTGATATTTGAGAATTTAATAAGACACAAAAAAATAAAATGGCGTCAGATTTCAAAATGGCGATCAAATAATAACTTTTTAATTGTATTATTTATATCTTTGATAAATTCGGTTTTATATACAATTCGTAAGAAGCATAGCTTCTGTCGGGTGTCTTACGACACATCATGACTTTTTTATTTAGCCGGTTACGAGTAACGCTTAATAGTCAACCGTTGCTATGGAAAATTGTTTAAAAAATTCACTGTACCTACTATTTTTTCTATGTAATCCAATACATATTTATATTAGGTCTTATGGCTCATAGCCTACTACAAAATTATAAATCTTCTCAGTGTTATTTTCCCTATGTTCGATAAAACCGTTTACACACAGTACCTACATGAATATCGCGCCTTGTAATTCTTGAATTACTTGTATCCTCCAAAATTTTTAAACATTTTTTTCCAAACGTGGCAATAGAAATTATATATTTAAACAATGTTAAAAAAGTTTAATGTTGTAAACAAATGTTTATAATATTATACAGTTATTATTGATTTATTAGATTCTGTAATTTTGTGCGTAAAATGCGTTATTTAAAGCATATGATTTTATCCTGATGGCACGGTGGGAAATATCACGTGGTCTTGATGTTCTTGGGTCCATAGTTAACCTCTATTTTTGTTTTTTTAAAAGCCGTTCCCAAATAAATGTTTTAACTGAAATAAAATGTAAAATCCATTAAGAAAATAAATTTCTTATTAATAATTCTAGTCTTCCAGCTTCCTCTAAAATAAGTAATATCAAAAATGGATCTAAATAACAGCAAAACTTTTCTTTCGAATTTAAAGAAAACTCTGGGCAGTTGAGTTTCAAAAAATTGCATTCCAATTGTTAACTAAAACCTGATGCCCCACGTCTGATTTATTATTTTTTTTGTAAAAGAAAGTCCATCCATTTTTAGTGTTTAAAATATGTAGTACGCACTATGCAATAATGCCATATCCAAATATGCAGAAGTCATAGTTCCGTCGCTTATTAATTATAGGGTTTGCAATTAAATTTTTTGTCAAGTTCATAAAAATATTTTACGATATACAAAAAAGAATAAGTCTGGTGATTTGTTGCGAATAAATCAATAACACCAAGGCAGTTAATATCTTATCAATTATTATCATAAACGTATAATATGTTTGTTTTCTCCGTTACTTCTTCTTTATCTTTTATTAATTTTGTTGGTAAGGGTACGATATATTATCAATGATAACATTTTTTGGCCCAGAACTATTAAAAGTAAAATATGTTATACAATAAAAATGGGTAAAATTTGCAACCTATACCTATATACCTATTATCCTCTTTTATGCCATATTGAAGTATTTTGGTTCATATAAATCTAGGTTATTAAAAACTCTTCACAAGGTTTCATCAGCTATTCACAGGCACACTGATTCACTCAACGACACTGTCTTACTTGTTAACATGTTTAACTGAAAAATTTAGCACCCATTTGTGTTAATTAACAAAATGTATCTGCTTATGAATATTTTTAAATAATTCTAAAAAAATTAGATGCTATTGTTTAAAAAAAGTAAAAACCGATTTCTTTCAAGAAAAGCATTTTTGCATTCTTAAATTGTATATAAATTAGTTATTATTATCTTATTTATTATTATTATTAACTAAGTTTTATTTTTAGTTTTGCAAGTTGAATGTATACTGTGTCCAATGAATCTATACTTATTACGGACTTCCAAGAAACGAATAATTCAGACCAATAAAATATGATTCCAAATTCATTTAAGAACCGTATAATCTCTCGCGTTAGCTGGGGTGTTCGGTACACTATCAAAGATATTTTATAAAAGATTTTTTAGAATATATTCCCGGCAATATTGTAGTATCTTTTATAAAAGTTAACCTTGTACTTCTACTTTTACAACAGATTTAACGATTTTGTAAAAGATTTTGATAGCGGCCTACGAATTTTTTACGATGCAAAGTGGACAAATTTAATGAAAAAAATAAATAAATTTACGAACACATTCCAAAATTATTATTATGTTCGTTAGTCACGAAACCCCCTCCCCACCCGTACGTATCGTGGAAACATATTGAAACGAAATAATTATTATAATAGTGTTAATAGGAATCTGCCTGGCACCAATTTCAAAAGATGGCGCTACCATATGTCATTTTTTCCAATTTTTTACTCAAAAAATCAGCTTTTATATAAACAATACAGTCAATTTGTGAGATCTGTAAGATTCTATAGATGATATTCTTTGTATTAAACATATTTGGGGTCATGTATTGAAATTAATAAAAGTAGAAATTCAGATTGAACTTGAAATATTTTTTTCAATGAAAAAGGATTTTAAGACATTTAAAACATACTTTGAAGGACAAAAAATTGATATGCTAAATTTCAATACGAAACTGTTAATAATAACAGCAAATTCTTTAGTAAAAAGTCACTAATGACAGATAATGCAACCGCGGTGTTATCAATAACTAAAAAAGTGTAGCTATTGTCTAAGAAATGACGCTACGTACGTTTTGTTTACATCTTGATTTATGGTATAAATGTCAGTTTTCGATTTCTTGTTCAGTTCGTGTTTTTCAAAGATTTTGTGATTGATTTTGTTTTCTAAATAGATTTTTTCTTCAAGGCAACGGGTTGCTATGAATATGAATAATCAATTTTCAATTAACATGAAAACATAAAAAGTATCGAATTCAAAGATGTTCTAAATATGACAACTTAAATTATCAAATTTTCCTCTTGAGAAATTTATTTGATTGTGTAAAGTTGGTACCACGTACACAATTTTCAAATTGAGATTAGATTTTTTATATTTTCCAGGTTTTTCTGAAAAAAAATAGTTCAGTAACCATGGAAATGGGAAGAAATAATCGAAATCCAAAACGACGCAAATTTTTAAAAATATTAGTATCATTTTATAGACTGTTATGCATGAATTTTCTTCGATTTGTTATTTATTTTATTCATTTTACAAGTAAGAATAGTGAAATGAACTAATTAACTAATGAAACTTTTCATATCGCTTATTACAAAAATGACACCACAGAAATTTTATGTAAAATAAAAAAGCACAAAGTAAATTTATATAGGTAATAAAAAGTGACATTACATTCACATTATTATAAAAAATTATAAATTCACTTGGCACTTTTAAATCTTTATTACACTTCAATTATTCTTCTTTTGGGCTTTTCAGACGTATTGCCTAATTCCAAGATCTGTCATAGAGTTATTTTTTTCTAATAGGAGAAATTTCATAAATGCTTTCTTCTTGACTCAGATTTTATTTCTTTTTGATTGATTCAAGCGTTTTAATAGATTTTATTTATACATTTTTTCGCACATGTTCTATAAGATTTCATAAATGTCCTTATTTATTAATTTTCTGCTCTGAAATTATAATTTTTCAACTTTCAACTCAACATTATTAACTATTTATGACACGACTTGTGTCCACTTGTGTCACCATTTCTCAAATATTTAAATTTTTTATTCACATTGTTTCCATGGCAATTTCAGAAATATTATATCATTACTAACTTTGCTGTCATCATAGATCAATTATAAAAATTATTGTTATATTAGTGTCCTCTATACGCTAGTAGACGAAATACAATATTTTGAAAAATATTACAATTACAGCGACGACAGCGCCTCTAACGGTTTATTATCGGCAACTTTTTGTGCAGTGCCCTTTTAATATCGGTGTCTATATGATATTTGAAAAGCAATATTAGATACTAAATTCAGATATTACCTATTTTACAGTGCGTATCTATAATTATTCAATAATTCGATCAAGAATTTTCATTTTTTCAGCGAAATAAATTATATACGTAGCCGATAGGTACTAGCATACAATAAAATATATTGCATTGTCTTTTTTTGTACGAATGTTGAGACAAATTTAGTAGGTATTACCTATTCATAAAACTTTATTTTCAAAATTAAACTATATGTATTTAAGTAGGCACTAGATTTCTTGAAATAAAAAAAAACTTATTAAATAAATTCTACCTTGAAATGACGCGATAAAAATATAAATAAAAGATAAAGTAGGTAGGGTTCTCTTAAAAAATTTCTTTTTTTTTACTTTGATTTTTTTATATTTATAGGACTTTTTGACCGAGAGAGACTGTTAGGAATTTGGTTCTGTTTGTTTATTTGTTTGTTTGTTTGCCTTTCCTGTTGTTCCGCGATTGTTCAGCCATATTTATAATTATATATAGACCAATTTTACCAAACGTTCTCGTATTTTTTTGACAGAACCGATAAGCGTGATATAACTCGTTCTCTCGCAAAATTATCAAAAGTATGTCAGGTTAGGATACTTTGGACTAAAATTACGGCGGCGGAACCTACCCAAATAGGGTGCGTTCCACTTGGCGATCGCAACGCCTACAACGACCAAACGTAATAAGCGCGGTCATAAGACGTGAGCGTAGTGGGCGCAATGGTCGCCAAGTGGAACGCACCTATAGTGTCCTCAAGTTGAAAAAATCATTAAAAATGTGTTTTTTCTCTAATCGGTGTGAGAACCATGCTATTTAGAACAAAATTGCATGCCAATAATAATTTTGTAGAGTATAAATTAATGTCTTATAGAGACATCCTCGACGGCATATGTCTAAAGTCAATAGTTGAGATATGCCGAGGCGTTTGAAGCCTGCATAAGTGATAATAAAAATCGAGTCATTTCAAGAAAATAATTTATTTAGACGGAACCATTAAACATTTTTTTGTAACACATACGTATATGAAATGTACATTTCGTCTCTCTAGTCGGCTAATTAAAATAATATATATATCGCACGGTGTACAATAATACATAATATGTCGTATCACATAAAATATATTTTGTGTGATACGACAATATAGGAAGCCGTACGTAAAACTGTGACATCAACTTGCGATTATACATAATATTTTATTCCATACGAGAATTAATATAGGAATATAGTTGCTATGGTAACGAAGTAGGTAAAATTTTTAGCTGTCAGTGAGATTTCGGTTGTTTCGGTGTTTGAAATTGATTCGATAAAGCTCTAAAGGTTGAAATTGTTGTACATTTCATATATTATGTGTTACGAGAAATAGTGTATGCAACCCGTGCAATTAAGTAGGTATAAGACGCTCGCGTACCAACTACACCCCTCGCGTCTTATACAAAATTGTACTGGTTGCATAATATTATAAAGTTCATATTATAATTTATAGATTATTCTCTTACAGTACAGCGGCATAATTGTTAACAAAATTTTGTTCTAAGTTTAAGGCTAGGCGCGTACTACGATTTTATGTCGCGCTATCAATTTGAAACTAGTGCGTTACAAAAGGATACAATATGGCCGCCGTGCCGCAAGCACTTTGTAACTTGTTACAATTTTTTGTCGTCGAGGCAATTTTGCCACAAGTGCACGTAATAGATACAACTTAAATTCATATTCCAAAATTGCGTTGCGGCATTTTGCCACAGCTGATTTTCGCCGCGCGACATAAAATCGTATTGCGCTCCTGACCTTAAGTCGATTATTTAACGTGATTATCAATATTATACCTTTGAAGTAATAAATTATAGAGATTATACAATTATAAATTATTATATTTATTATATCATAGTGGCGACATACAGTGTCATCTTTATAATTATTAAATATTAGAATTGGCATGAAAATTTATGATTATAGACAGTCTTTTTTCAACCTAATGAATTTATAGAGCTAAATGTGTACCCTGACGTTAAAAAAGACCTACCTATCGATTATTTTTTTAGTTCATGTTAATAAAAAGATCGGTTTAACTAATTTCATTATGCCCCTGTATTTATTAATCCTTGTGATCATTTTTTTTTCGAAAATGTTCATACAATTTTGACTGACTTTAGCGACTTAACTGTGACAATTTGTTTAATAAGGACTTTTTATAGACGTCCACATTTTGTCACATTGTAATCAGTATTTATAAAATATAATAATATGTAGATTGTAAATACTTTAAGTATTATATTTATATTATAATAGAGACTATTATGTGTTTTGTAATCTTTATATTTACAATATTTATTAAATATATGTGTGTATATGTATTTTTTATAAACTGTATATTTTATATTTAGTTTTTCCCAAATATTGCTAAATAAAAATTAAACTCCTGCTGTTTCCAGATTTCAGTATATAAATATTAGGTAGGTACCTAACTACCTACCTATACTTAATAGATATTATAGAGTTCACCATATTAACGGAAAAGAAAAAAATAGACTAGGTATCCATTTTAATCTGCGAATAAAATCCTTAGAAGTTTTTATTATAATTCTCTATCAACTTATCATTAATAATAGACTAGTACTTTTGCTTGGCTGCAGAAAGCATTGTCAAAAAATTCACAGATTTCGCAATCCTTGCAACCATCGAGGACATTGGAAATGATAACAGCATATATGAAACATAATTAACTGTTTATTATACACACAATATTTATCAATGCACTGTTTAGTTTTGTCAGGAATAACCCTATTATTCTTCTGTTATATACGCGTTCACTTTTGCTTGATTACTTAACTTTTAAATGGATTTTTCTACAGTATTTATTAACATTTGCTCAAAAATAACACCGCAGATCGTCGCAAATACCTCTCAATTAGCTAGACATGATATAAAACGCATTTCGAAAAAATTGCACTTGTTCAATTTTGCATGATTGCTCCTCACTTGATCGCGACACCGTTGTCTTTTGGCCTTGAACTAAAACTCGTAACTCTGCCCCCATATACGAACATAAACATTTCCAATGTTAAAATATGATTTGATTGTGATTTGTGATCCTATTAGTAGATTGTATGTCTAGATACGTAATGGGGCATATTGCGGCTTAAAACACGCAAATCGATTCTAATACCAATTTAATCAATAATTAAAAAAAGTAAAAAAAGTGACATTCAAGTGACAGATAATAAATATTTCTTGAAATTTAAAAACTACATTTAAATGAAAAGTTTAAATAACGAGCGCCAAGATAGTACTTATCCCGCACTAGTAATAAAAAATGGTATCTGCAACTCGTGCGGTGTTGTTGATTGCTCACTCGAGCCCACTTCGTTCGTGCGCTCAACTTCGCTCTTGCGGGCAATCGACAAGTTACCGTACTTGTTGCACAATATACTAGAGCCTCGTCCACATAAGCTCATGGGGGAAGTGAAAACTTCATTAGAATATTTTTAAAAAAAATTATAAATAAGGTGATACCAATCTCTCGGCATTTCCCCTATTATTATGATTTCAAATAGATACGTCGAATATGTAGGTTACCTAAATGATACCAAATACCCCTTTGTCGTTACAAATTATTTCCCCTTTATCGATACATAAGATTTTAAATAGATACGTCACTAAAGAAGTTTTTACTTCAAAAATAAGGTCTAAGCGACTGAGTAGGTACAGCTCTTTTTGTCCTCGACACTCGACACACTTGTAAGTAGCCATAGCCTAGCTGTCTGAGATATTTATTATTTTCACCTCTAATTGTTATGTGAATAATATGGTGTGGATATAAGTGGTTTTAAATCGATTGATTTTATCATATAGCAATTATATTTGTTTATGTTTACGTACAGTAGGTACATAACCTAATCATTAGAAAGTATTTTTGAAAATTATGATAACAAGACATGAAACTGCGTGCAAAACATTACTGTCGTCTATATTATTATTTTGATCCTCCATTATACTTTCCAACGAAAATCGAAAACTGCGATTTTCTCAAGAAAGTAAATGCGGTTGATCCGTATCATTAAAAATATTTTTGTAGGAGAGCTAACAATAATTGAATTAATAATTAAAAATAGAAATTACGGAAAAATACAGAATTGCAATTTTAAAAATACATATGAACGATATAAAATGTAAGTAAGTATGTACAAAATCTATAAATTGAATAAATAGGAAAAAATTAGGTCGCTGTGCGAAATTCTGTTAAAAGTTCCACTTCGTTGACGTTTGATTTCAAATGAACACCTTATGAACATTGAAACAGGCTTCAAACAGCTGATTTATAAAAGATTATTTGTATTTTGTGACATATTTGTGACCACTGTTTTAATATTGCAGAGTGGGAGATAATCTCAGGTGGAGTGGACGATCAGCTGAAAGCTGAGCCGCCTGAAGTTAAAGGCAAGTTCCCAATTTTCCGATTTTGTGTCAAATTTTTTCTGTCAAATCTTAAATAAAAGAAGCCGTTTTTGATCAAAAATCATTAAATGTTGTGATGACATCGTTTTCATACTTTCATTTTGTAAATACGTCGTACAATGATATAAATTATTACGCGTACGAGCTGTATGACTACATTTTACAAATATTGAACCTGTTTGTCTTTTGGAAAGAGTGCAGTACTGAACATTATTTATCGTTGTATCAGTCATTAATTGTATTTAATGAATTTCAGATTAATATCTTAAAATCTTTATTAATAGTTTTTTTGTGTATAAATCTCTTAATTTTTATTTATTGGAAAATTTACGGGCACCAAATTTGTGAAAGATTTATGAGACCAGGTATTTAAACATTCATGACCATTTTTTTAATACATCAAAATTATTTTATAGTAGGTATGTGATTATTGATAAAATAATTAGGTAATTGCACGGAGTATTTGACGTTTATGTGCATTATTTTTTTTTGTAAGTTTTTTTGTGCTCATAATAGTATTTTTGATCATAAAAGATAACTTTTTTGAATGGTATATTATGTGCAAAATAAGTTATCTGTTCGAAACTTAACCTTAACAACTTCTGATTGTAGCTACATCACGTGCAATTGAAGAGTTAAAAGCCAGTGTTGCTAAATTAAAACTCCCGAAAGTCCATTCACCCCGAATTTGAATACAATGGCGGACAAAATAAAAAAGTTCTTCCAAAAGAAAAAAGCTGACGCGAAGTTTAAGTTAGCTGGACCGGGTCATAAATTGAATCAGTCGTCAACATCTGTACAAGCTCCAAACCCTAAAAATGTTTACAAACCTATACCAAGATCAGATTTATCTGCAGAAGCTAAACAAGCTGCTGAAGCTGCTTTGGCAAGGATGAACACAAAAAAGAATGACACTGCTTTCAATACATCACTGGCGGCTATTCAAGCACAAGTAAAGCGCGAATTAGAAGCTGAAAAGAAGGCAAATGCCACTTCGACAAAATCAACTCCCCCATCTGAGAGAAAAAACCCCAAAACAGAATTTGAAGCGTCACCAATACTCGCAGTTAGTGGCGTTTACTTCCGTTGCCCCATAATCAGTAACGAAGTGCTGTCGAAAGATGATTGGAAGATTAAGATTCGAGAATTTTTATATGAACAGTTAGCAGAAGAAAGAGGACTAACGGCTTGCTTGATAATACAGTCATTAAATTACAATCGCGAAAAGGTAATTTTTTATCTATCTTTACATTGGAATATTTCATATATTTTAAAGCACAGTTTATTACCCTTTTACAGTAATTATTAATTAATTTCCAAATAGTTGAATTTTCTCTAATAATTTTTAATAGTTTTCATAGATATGCATTATAATAAAGTGTAGGAAAGAGTGAATTTTTAATCAAATGAGAGGTGGTGCTTATTAAAGCTTAATTTATTATTGTTTCATCTCCACCACAAACTGTTAAGAAATTTTGTGCTATAGCATAAAATCATTTAAAATGTACCTACAATATGTACGTATATTTTAATTATTTATTTCCTTGCTTATAACCATATAATAATGAAACATATAAATAATTAAATACTATTGATAATGGAACATTTGAGTACGTTTTACTTTTAATCATTACATGGGAAGTCAAGAAGATTATGTTATATACCTGAAAAATTAAAAACAATCAGCTTTTCAATGTTGCACGCAATGCACAGATAAATATATTTCCGAATTTAATGTTACAGTAAATTTAAATATAATAAGAACGTGACATTAGCAAGAATTTGTGTTATCACTTCCTACCGTAAAATTATTTTCAAGGTTGCGTTTTTATTTTTTATCTTTTTTTTTAAGCTGCTTATAATGATTTTTTTATGTATGTTTATTTTGTAAATATTTAATTACCTACTCCCTAAACAATTGCATATTGGTCGTTTATATTTTATCTGGTTATTGTTTTAATTTTTTGAAAGCAAACGGTAGATCCTTAGTTGATGCAACACAATTCAAACTCATTCCTCCTTTTTACTGTGTCATCCAAACACATGAAAGCGAAACATCGCAATGTGAGGCTCGCGGTTGAAGATACTCAACTGAAGTTGGTTAATTTGGTTCGGATGTGTATATTGTATAGGAATTGATTAGCATGCTAAGATCGAAGTTAGGCTTGAAATAGCTACTTTCTCCCGAGTCGAGCATGTTCGATTGTGTATGGCCTGCTTAAATGTTTTATTTACAGGATATTTTTTCACAAACTTCAAAAAAATTTTTTAGAGCATACCTATATTTTTATACTACAGTTTAAGCAATAATCGATCAAATAACATTATTGATGTATTTTTTTTTGTAGATTCAGGCGTGCATAGAAACCTTATGTAAATATCTTGAAAACATAATGGCAAATCCAACTGAAGAGAAATATCATCGGATAAGAATGACAAACCGTTTATTCTGTGAACGTGTACAGCCTATTGAAGGGTCATCAGAGTTTTTATTCGCGGCCGGTTTTCGGCAGGAAAAAATAAAAATTCAAGATGTCGAAGAAGATTTTTTGGTTTTCCATAGTGAAAATTTGGAAGGCGATGATCAGTTACCATTGTTGTGTGATGCATTGAGAAGTGCGGAACCTATTCCATTAGAACTTGATAGAAATTTGCAAGTTTTGTCGCCATCTCAGGCTGCAAAACGAGTTGAACTACCTCCAGTGTTTTATACCATCTCCCCTGAAGAACTGAAAAAAGAACAACAATTAAGGTAGGCTTTTAAAAGTTGCAACTGCGACAAGAGACAACGAAATAGTATCTCATGTCGCACTCGATACATGCAACAAGGTCACTCATCTTGAACTGATTCATATTCCATTCCATACTTTTGAGATCTATCACTGTCACGTGTCGTCAATTTCTAAATTTATTTCTCCAAAAACAAAAGCTTTTATAATCATTTTCACAAGATTTAAGTCAAGAGATGTAGATATTTTTAATTTTTGAGTTATTACTTTGCAATCAGCAGATATTGGGTTCGATTTCCAGTCAGGATATGTTGACATACATTTTTTTTTTTAGTTTCCGAATTCAGTAAAAGTTTATCTAATGAGATTCCAAGGTCTTGATTTTAGTCATCTCGTGCTGTATTACTATCTAAGATGATATTTCGGATACTTTAAATTACGATTGTCTTGTAAAGTGTAATAATTAATTGTGATAGCCATATAGTACTGTTGAAATAGATTCTTACGTTTATTTGGCAATTAATTAAACGAGATAACAGAACATTATACGTAGACGTTAATTACTGATGTCTAAGACGTTAATTACTGATGTATGGGGAGTTTTATTTTGCATATATAGTAATAATACATTATCATAAGCAAAATCATAATCCCGCCAATCCCACATAATGATTAATTTGATTGGGCTTTACAATGATACAATATTAGCTTTAATTAAGTTTTCTACTAAATTGTGATGGCTTTTTAAAGCAAACTCTGTTGTTATGGATTATAATGCCGAGAAGTGGATTTTATTATTGTTTTTCCATATATTTGTAGAACTGAAGCGATGGAGAAAACTATGCAGTTGAGAACTAAAGCTATGCGCGAAAAAGACGAGTTACGAGAGATGCGTAAATATAGATTTGCTTTATTACGCATTCGATTTCCAGATGGAATTTTTTTGCAGGTATATATAGTTGAAAAACTCATTTTTTAAATTTTAATTTATCATAACTATAAAGATACTGATGAATTTGAGTCTTCTAGAGTCTAGACCATTTGAGTAAAGTAGTAATTATACTCTACCATGATTCATCTGCTACAAATTTCCACCAAAAGAATTCAGTTGGTTCTTTTTATTTTTGAAAATAAACAAATTTTAATGCTACTATGATAAATTATATAATTTTTTTTTAATTACTAAGTGCTATGTCATTTCATTGTTTTAGGATATTGAACTAGGTATAGAAATTTGTAAAATTAATTTGAACATAAAATTAATTTTCTAATACGTTGTATTGCAGGGTACGTTTGGAGTATATGAAAAGTTTTCAGCTGTTTTAAATTTTATTCGTGACAATTTAGAATATGAAAACATGCCATTTATATTAACGAACGCAACTGGGCAACGGTTAACAGAAGATGAAGAGCTTGACAAGTCTCTCGTTGACTTGAGACTCGTGCCTGCTACAATTTTGACATTTGCATGGGATCCAGCTGTGAGCGAAGAACTTTCACTGCATGGTGTTAATACTTATTTAAAACCCGAACTTTTAATGCTTGTTCAGTCACTTTAATTACGTACCTTTTTTAACGTTTCTGTATAAATGGATATATATATATATATATATTAAAACATATTTTTGTTATCGGCAAGACACCCTAGACACAGATGTACACATTGTTTCCACAGTTTATTGTGGGTTTATTTGTTAGACAAAGCTTTATACAAGCATATTAAATAGTTTTTCCTCACGAAATGCTGTTTTTTTATTGAAGTGAAAACTTCTTTAGCGACGTATCTATTTGGGAAATTGGTATCACCTAGGTAACATACATATTTTGACATTTTAATTTATATAAAAATAAACAGCAACATTTTTTTATAATATTTCTAAAAAATATTCTAATGAAGTTTTCACTTCCCCTGTGAGCTTATTTATTGTATTTTGTATGTTCAGGAATAAATTTAGTTTTTTAAAAGTAACTGGATTGATTTAATAATGCCAAAAAGTTTGTAATTCACTGGTTTTCTGCATAATAGGAATACCCTAATGTAGGAATAAACTCGACGTGTGTTTATATCCTCCTTTTTATTGAAGTAACTTTTTTACGCTGTCAGGTGGCATTATCATTGTTCTGTATTTAATTTGGTCAATTGTAAATAACCCCAGATGACGATTCACGACCTTTCTTTTGGTCGTGAAACATAAGTTTTTTAATAAATTATTCATAAATAGTTGACTTTTGATATCACGTCGAGTATTGTAACTTGTTCATAAAGTTTAATACTGTAACAATTTTTGTTGTCGTTTTCGTTAACTGACAGGTAAGTCTTGTGACAGTTTGGTTATTTTTATTTTAAACATCAGCCGTCATTTTATTGTATAAACTTGTCAAAATTGCGAATAAAAAGTTAAAATCTGTAAAGCTTTGCCAATATAATACGTCAGATTGTGTTGAATGATAAATGATTTTTCGAATACATTTGATTCAAATTCCAAAATAACAAAAATTTACATTTTTTACGTAAGCAGTAATTATTTCACTTTTTGTTGTCCCAGTTAATTATCTAACGTCTTGAATAAATTTTATTACGTAAAAGTGACATTAATTTCCCGCCTGCAGCAATTGCGCAATTGCATTTATTATAAATAATATTTTTTTTAATTCTATTTGCAGAATGAACAAGACATTAAAAGTGTTATCAGTGGTTTATTTGTGATATAATTTTGACTGTAAACATAAAAATAAGAACATTATGTCTCAGGGTAACACAAACGGTGGGGGAGCAGTACCTGAGCCTGTGAACCCTGAAAATAATTATATTGCAGGAGCTCCGCTATTTAATACAAATCGTGCGCCAAGAAACAATAATAATCAAAATCCTCTATTTAATGTAAGAGATAGGTTATTTCACGCATTATTTTTTAAATTTGCGTTAGCATATGAACGGATGTTTCCTAAATACTTGAGAAGATTTTTTGAATTTGTTATTTTATTGAAAGCGCTGACAGCATTTTTTGTACTCGCTTATATCCACGTTGCATTCTCTAAAACGTCAATGACATGCTTAGAACATGTAAGAAATGATTGGCCGCGGGATGGGATCTTACGTGTCGAAATTTTGAGAAATGCTGGACAAGACTATAATATAGAACAATCGTACGCAAAAGAACAGAAGTTGAAGCAAGAAAAAGTCGAAGATATTACAAACTTATTAACGTTACTGACAAGAGATGGCTTTGTTAATATTGAACCTTCTGCTGTCGATGAACTTGAAGAGACAGCCGAACTGCCTGAAACGGTCGCAAACGTAACGGACGAGGCCATCGTCAGTACCGATGTAAACAATATTGAAAATCAACTGGGGACATCTAACAAATCTCAAGACGTACCGGTTAGTGTGACTGTTTGGGACGGTTTGAAGCCCATGCATGATTCAGATGAGAAACCAGAACAGGTGGCTAGTGAAACACAAACAGAAGAAGCATTCACAAATGAGACGCTTTCTAAGACAGCCGAAAATCCAAATTTAATCAATATTGAATTAAAAACTGATATTCCGCAGGTTGAAAAACTTGTCAGAGCTGGTAAGTGTTTTTTCGTTTTGTTCATAATAATATATAGTTTTAGAGTGCAGGCGGCATAAAATATTTGACATATTAGAAATATACAGAGAAATGACAAATTTATAGACTAGATTCCGTAAACAAAAATGTCGTGTCAATGTTATTTTCGAAATGTTTTTCACTTGCCCTTTGAAAAATTTAAATTGCGTATTTTAAATTAGGCTCCTATTTTGTACAAAAGTTATGTAACTTAGAGAATTTATTAAAAACATCACGTAATGTCCATTATTTGACATTTTAGTGAAGCTTAATAATATGATTTTTCTATTGTGTACTTAAATAGTACCTATTAAATGAGAATCGGCATTATTTGTTTGTTAAATAATAACTAGTGAATAATATATCCAAATCAAACAATTAATGTGTACACTTATACCGGGATAAACTCTGGAAAACTTGACTAAAATGTATAATGAATTTTTTATTTGCATATAAATTACAAACTCATAAAAATTCCGTAGGATCTTTTACAATTTAATAGAGAACATTTTTAATTCAGAAGTTTTAATTTGCTTTTTATTTCATTTAGCAGTAGCATTTTCAAGACGAAACAAAAATACATATAAAATAAAAGTACATAGATATGTAGGTACATAACATGTAACAGAAATTAACATGTTAAAAAAAAGGATTTTAAACAGTGTATGAAGAGGAAGGCGATGATGACAGGCATAGTGTCGTTCGATTAATGACGTTATGTCTGTCATCATCGTCTTCCGCTGTCGTGGAATGACCTAGTTTAAAAAAATGGTACAACGTTTGCTTTGTCTTTTTGAATAATTTTTCTTGGCTGTATCGGGCTGTAAATAAAAATTGAGCTATAAAACCAAAAGGCTATTGGAACGAAAAGTCATGTAAAGAGTAGCCGTATAGCGAGGTAATAATGGGCGTAGTTTTATTTCAGATACAGACACTAAGTCGGATGTGAAAAAGTATCGCATTGTCCGTAGTTTTGGAATCGGAATCTGAACTCCGTAACATTCCTGTTTATAACTGCGCTGTAGATTCGTCAGTTCAGATTTTTTTTTGTATATCACGTGTACATTTAATGCTCTCATAATTGAACTTTTATAGTCTGTGAGAAGCAATCAAATAAATAAATAAATAGGTCTAGGTATCTTATAAACTGTACAGCATACAGTGTCACAATTGCAGGAAGAGTTACGATTTTATTCATAATGTATTGATTAAAATTCAAATTCTATAGAATTATCGCTAGGCACTTGGTAGAACATGATTGAATAAAAATTAATAAACAAACACTTGAAAAATTCTACACATTTATTCATCTCAACGATCGTTTCGAGCTTCTAACCCATCATCAGGAGTTTACTTTAAAGTAAACTCCTGATGATTTTTTCACCAACGAATTTTAATCAAAATAAAAATTAATAAACAAACACTTGAAAAATTCTACACATATTTTATTCATCTCAACGATCGTTTCGAGCTTCTAACCCATGATCAAGAGTTTACTTTAAAGTAAACTCCTGATGATGGGTTAGAAGCCCGAAACGATCATTGAGATGAATAAATGTGTAGAATTTTTCAAGTGTTTGTTTATTAATTTTTATTTTGATTGAAATTCGTTGGTGAATAAATTTCTTTGTAAGTGATGGTCGGATAGTGGAAAGATACCTAAAAATATTCAGATCAGCAGACACCACTGTTGTTTTTTCCTGTGCGGCGAAAAATTAACTGCCGAGTGACCCCCTTTTGGGAAGTTCAATTTGAATATTTCTTGACGACAATAATATCGTTTTTTGTATAATTTTTGTGTTATGATGATACATATTTACTTCGGGACCAAAATTTGATCAAATTTTTCAACTTTTCATTCGTCAACTGATCGGCTATACTAGATTTGTGACTAAAGTACTATTGTTTTTTTTGTGAAGCTGAGGGCACAGTTTAATTTTCAGTTCCTATCAGGCTATTTACCAACTGGGAAAAGACGGACGTTTAGTACAACTGGGAATTGCGCACTTCGAGCGAGCCTCGCCGTTATTCATATAAGACCACGAGACGTCGCCCATCGGCTATACATAGTTTGGCCGTAGAGTTTGGGGCTTGAGTGTGTACCTGCCTCCCCCCGTTAACATGCTGTTTGTAAAACATGGCTCACGTCAAATTGCGTGTGCTATAGACGATATATTCTTTATACTTTTACATGAATATTAGCATAAACTCGTAATTTAGGCATACTGAAGTCTTGACAAAGAGTGGGAAAAAGCCAGGAATTTCAGCAGTGATTACCAAATTCGGCCGATGAAAATCCCGGCTTTTTCGCGCTATGTTTATTTTATAATGTATTGACATTAACAACTTGGATAGTTTTTCATTACCTTGTTCCAGTGTGGCCGGAAGATGAATACATTTTGGAATATTCATTGGAATATGGATTTCTTCGACTGTCTCCAGCCACCCGTCAACGTCTAGCAATACCAGTGAAAATTGTTACACTTGATCCACAAAAGGATCCGTGTTTCGGCGATGCATTTGGACGTTTTGTGCTTGATGAATTTCTTGGCTACGATGATCTACTTATGGCTAGTATCAAATCGTTAGCAGAACAAGAAGACAATAAAGGCTTTCTGAGGTGAAAATACATGATATTTTTTATAAATTCTATAGAATTATCGCTAGGCACTTGGTAGAACATGATTGAATAAAAATTAATAAACAAACACTTGAAAAATTCTACACATTTTTTTATCTCGACGATCGTTTTGGGTTCCTAACCCATTTTCAGGAGTTTAAACTAAAAGTTTTGGGCGAAACGTACGGAGTAAAATCCATTTGACCACGGCTACTTAGCCCGGAAACATTTGCTACCAAGATGTCTACCGGCCGTGAAAGCAGAAAACTCCAATTTAAAAGTTTTAGTTTAAACTCCTGAAGATGGGTTAGGAACCTGAAACGATCGTCGAGATAAATAAATGTGTAGAATTTTTCAAGTGTTTGTTTATAAATTTTTATGATTTTTTTTCTTTTTAGTTGTTATATTGTTATTTAATTTGTAATTAGCAATATCACTTCAACAAACATGCTATTTTTTTTGGAGTTTACTCCTTAAGAATCGATTTTCATATAAGGCCCCCGGTATGGAAATTTTATGAGGAGTAAAATTTATGCAAGCGTTAACTAAAAAGCGTTACGTTTTTCTGCGCAATGTACCTTACGCACCTTTCAATGTATGTGTATACTTGTACATCGACTGTATACAAGTATACACATACATTGAAAGGTGTACAAGGTATGCTGCGCGACAGCTGACGCATGTAAGTATGTATGTTTGCCTACTGCATAGTCGAAGACAATCGTACTTATGGAGTAAACTCCAGTCGTGCGTCGGAGCTGACACACACACTTTTTTTTAAGAATATCAACTGTCAATATTATTTTTACTTTGTACTAAATCGCATTTTACAAAAAAACATGCGATAAACGTAAAAGTGTTTACCGCTAGCTTTTAGAGCGTGTTCGAAATTGTAAAGTTTTGCAAAAATGATTCACCCAAAATATATGGTCATACCTAATGAGAATGGGCACTCAAACTTGACCGCTAGGGGCGCCCGCTAGATAACTACCTCGGTCTGTGAGCAGTTCATAGTAGTGCGTACAGAATAAGTTTATTTAAAATAATAAATCATTGACAATGACGATGTGCTGTGTTTACCGATGTTCAAATCATAGAGGTTTTGTATTTCTTGCGGATCTGAAACTGAAAAGTGATTGCAATTGCATGCAATCAGAACGGAAAAAGCTTGATTTCTCGCGCATTTTTCTATGAAAACAAATGATAACTTAGGTGGCTATATACCTGCTGCCATCTATATTACGTTGAAACGGTCATCTAGATTGTTTTTGTGACGTTTTGAACGGACAGTCAGTTGACATATTATGTTTTTAATGTTTAACTTTTAAAATCATGGGCTTGAGAATAGCCGAGAGTGTAGCAATGCTGTTGTTTACATGGCGTTGCTATGGTTCCTCTATTACAAGTCCCCAGTTCCCGGATTCTAGCCCGAGAGCTGGTAAAAGTGTCAATTGGATTTTCAATTTATTATTAAAAAAAAAAAATAGTGAATTGAAAATATGAATTGGTGCTAAGCCCAAATAACCTTAGCTGTTGGTGATCTTTAAAATACAATTTTTTTATTTTAAAACCATAAATTGTTACTCATTATTTCTTTGCGTGTGTTTGGAAAATTAAAGCTTACCAAAAAGAACTATAGTTAGGTACCTACCTATTCTTCAAAATTCTGAGATTTTTCAAAATGTCTTTTATGAAACAGCATGGTAGTAGGCGTGGCAGAATACTACAGGTCCTAGTACAACAGCTTATTCAGTATGCGCTATTGTTATAAAATTGAAATGAATTCATAATAATTTAGGTTAATTAGTTTGAAAAAATATTTCCAAGGGCTCTTTACTTCAAGTTTTTTTCTGTATCAAGAGATCTAAAAACCGGCCATCGAGGCTTCTATACTGCAAAAAAAGTTTTTTTTACTTATATTTTATTTTGTTCTTTTAAGTGTTTAAAAATTTTTCCGTATCAAATTTAATTTTATTAATTTTTAAAGCAAAAAATTCCAAAATGTTTACATTATAAAAAAATAAAATAAAAAATTCCAAAATGTATACATTATAAAAAAAAATCAAACAAAAACAATCACGTATCGTCAGTTGGATTTGAACCCGGGTCTTCGTAGTGAAAACCTCGCGCGTTAACCATTACGTTGTGAGTACTTGTTTCACAGCGGTAGATACAATGGCATTCTCGTGTATAGTCTATACTTGTCTTTAGTCTAAAATACATTATACTAGTATAGAAATGCGTTAATTAATTTTTAATTTCCCGTGAGAATTTAAAGACTTAGGCAGCAGTCCCATGTACACGGAAAACACGCATGGAAGACGGAACTCGGAAATGCAATTGGCGGAGGTTGACCAATCAGATTCTTTCCGTAATATTAAAACTTTAGGCTCACTAGTTTCGGAGTTAATTGGCGGGGGGGGGAGATCGGACAGACAGACACGAGAGTGATCCTATAAGGGTTCCGTTTTTTCATTCTGAGGTACGGAACCCTAAAAACATTGTCGTTCAAAAATATGTAACTTCAATTACAATTTGCGATAATCTTGTGAATTTTTATTTTTTATTGATGAAATAGCCAGGGCTGGTTTTAGTAAACGCGGAGACCATTTGGATAAGGTTTTTTGGATAAGGTTTTTAAAAATTTCTAACGACATTTTAAAATTAACTTTCAGGCAAACCTTATAACATATTGCACTTAACATTTTCTTCTATCGTTTTGAACGTATTTCCTGTCTGTAGATATTTTTTTGAAAATTACTAAAGCACGAATCCCCTGTGAGCGCCAAATGCCTTTGAGGCTAACGTTTGTTATTGATATGTTCATGAAACAATGGCAGTTATTTGTCAAATGTATTGTTCTTTTGTTTTCATAGGAATTGTTCAGTTAATTTATTTGTTCATTTTTTTATCGAACCCATTAAAATTTTAAATAATTTATGCTAATTTCTATTGCTGATTGTTCTAATGCAGTGCTCTCAATAAATATTTAATATTTCCTTCTTATTGAAGGTTATTTTTTGTTTGAATAGCAGTGGCGGACTAAGGGGGGCGGAGGGGGTGGCTCGCCCCGGGCCTCTGATCTTAGGGGGCCTCTAAATCTCGAGAAGTCCTTCTTAATCAAATCCCAAACAAGGCCAAAATATGTTTAGTAAGTAAGAGGCAGTTTGGAGTTGGAGGCCCCGTACGTATACAAAATATAAACGTAGGTAGGTTACCTACCTACCTACCTACGTTTATTATAAATATTTGATTTTTTTGTCAACCATTACATCTATATTATTCATTTTTTACGAAATTTACACTACAAATACATCAATTTCTAAGCCTCCGACGGGCTTAATCCGCCATTGTTGATTGGATACTATATTTAGTCCAGTCGGCAGCCACTTTTCACCTTGCATCGAGTTCGAACTTAATGAAATTTTGGTTTGTTGTATGTGGGTGGTATGCAGTAAAGAATCCAAGTTTTCGACCTCGAGAACCATGTGGAAACTTGCGGGAACCCGAAAAACCGCAAAATTTTGGCATTTTGTTTTATAACTTTTTTTCCCTTGTATTCTACGACAAAACGTTGTCAATAATTGTTTGTAGAACGTTAAATTTCCTACAATTTGTATTGGTCAAAGTCATTTTTACTCCAAATATTCACCAAGAAAGGGCAAACTCAAATCATGAAAAATACTCCAAATAGTGCAGGTTTTAGCAGTATATCTCTAATTGGACAAATTTGTAAATACCTGATGGTGGGTACTGGTAATGGTCAACGTTTGGGCTATCTAACTGCGTCAAAAAAAAATTTAAAAAAATCAAAGAGGGCACCCTACAGAAGCAATTTTATCAAAATGGTGCCTTTTGACTAAAAATGGAGACACTTGACGCGAAGGACTCTAGTAATAAATGTGTTTAACTCCCATACAGACGTTATAGACTTATCCTTGGGCTATACAACTGAGTTGAAAATTTTGAAAAATCTGTTAGCGGTCACCCTAAAGAAATTTTTTTTCAATTCTGACAAAAAACGGAAACACTTGACGCGAAGTTCCCTAGTAAGAAGGTTTTTTAAATAAATATTAATTAACGATTATAGACGTATCAATGGGCTATCTAGCTGTGTCGAAAAAAATTGGAAAAATTGTTCGCGGCTACCCTGCAGAAGTGTTTTTTTTTTCAAAATGAAACTTTTCGAAAAAAAATGAAAACACTTAACGCGGAGTGCTCTAGTAAGAAGGGTGTTTAATAAATATTAAATTCCCATGTAGCCTTTGAGTTTTAGCCTTTGTGTATGGAAGCCCCATAAAAAAACTTTTCTATTTGATGATGTTTTAGTAGATTGTATGTCTAGATGCGTAATGGGGCCGTAATACAATTACGTACGAGACATATATGGTATTTTTTGCCATACCCACTACAAAATACCTACTTTTTACGTCATTTAAAAAAAAATTCTGACAGTTCATTTGCGTCGCCATCTTTTCTTCTAGTGTGCCGCGAAGTTCGTGCAAGTAAGTAATGACAGGCGCACGCAGGCGTATAGAGCGAATAAACAGAAGTTGCCATGGCAACCGTTATTTTCTGCGCTAGTGCAGAAAGTAAACCATTTTCCGCACACCTGCCTGTTAAATGGGTCATTAATGGCCGCTATACATACATCGAAAGTAGCTATTTTGTAGTGGGTATGGCAAAAAATAATATCATTCATCTTAATATAAAATTAAAATAAACACAATAAAATTTGATTTTATCAAGACATGTCTGATCACATCGAGATTTATAGTGTATTGTGTAACTAGTGTACTAAATACATCTATACGACAGGCGCGATGTTTTCAGCACTCGTATGCGGCTCGCGATGCACACTCGCCAAGGCTCGTGTGCGCTTGTCTACTACTCGTGCTGAAAACATCGCGCCTGACGCATACAGATTTAGCACACGCGTTGCACTCTAAACTTTATTCAACACATGCGTGGTTTTAGACTTTAATAGAATTAAAAAAAAGTTACATAATGGTTCATTATGCAACTGTTTTTCATTATAGCGCTGAAAAGCGTTGCATAATGGATCATTATGTAACTAGTTATATAATGAACCATTATAGCACTGAAAAGCGTAACATAATGATCACTAGTCAATAAATGACTATTTAAGGTCCGCAAAACAGATACGAAAAAACACTAAAAGCGTGCATGTGTTGAATACATTTTTTTTTTGCAACACTTGCATCAAAAGTACAATTTTAGATGTCTGTGTACCGTTTGAAAAGTGATTCTTTATGGAAGCTTCTTATGCGTTCGAACGGTAGTGTTTAAAGTAAATTTTAACGCACTCCGTTCTATAAAGTAATACTGTTTTGTTTTACTTTATAACACACGTGCGTAATAAAGTACTTTATAGATTACTTTGCTATAATATGTCACTAATAAAATATTTATCCAAATTGTGCTTTATTTGCTTAAAATTGAACTTTTGAAGCAGTTGTTGCAAAAAATATTGTATGTAACGCGTGGCTAAAGTGACGGATCTGACAGTCGCGTTTTTACAATACTCTCTTAAGGTTATGTTGTATTTAAACCATAACTCGTGTTATTACCGCACTCGCCTTCGGCTCGCACGGTAAACACACACTCGTTCTGGTATAAACGCAACATAACCTTAGGCTCGTATCGGAAAATCGCGACTGTCATATAATCCGTCACTTAAGCCACTATTTGCATAAATTACTATTATTAAACTTGTTTGTTTCATAAGCGTAGCTCATAGAAACTCCAAAACAAAACAATGTTGTTTAATGTTGGCTCAAAAAATTTAATGCTCTACATTTAATTTAATGCTCTACAAAAAAGGTATCTTATATTTTTTCCGCAAACCTCACCATTTGAAAGATATTGAAGATTTAAGTTTGATTATTTTAAGACAAATTTCATTTTTGTTTATGAATTTTATAACTCGACAATAAATGACTATTATAAATCTTCAATATCTTTCAAATGGTGAGGTTTGCGGAAAAAATATAAGATACCTTTTTGTAGAGCATTAAATTTCCTACAAAATTCTCTTAAAACATTTTTCTGTTCAATCAATTAATGATGAGGTATGAATTTTTTTCTATTGGACTGAGAAAAAAATAAAAAACTGTGATGCGGAGGATCTTCCTGTTAAAATTAAGAGCTCGTATTTGGTGAGAATTTTTTTAAGGTGTCTAGCAACCTATTTTTCCGTGTCACTTGTAAAAAAAAATAATTGATTTTTTTGACCCACCCTAGTGTACGTGTACCAAATTTCATTGAACTCGGAAATTTATACCTTTATCGTTTTATTTATTAGTATTGATTTTAATGTTTTAAATTAAATTTCTTTTTTCATTTTGTAAGAAATTACACAGTTCTCTCTTGACCTGCGGCTCACGGTTTTAAAATTATTTTTTAATAGCCCTTTAAAGAAAAAACGTGGTACATCACTGATATAGAGTAATATTGACAGTTGATAACACAGCACTTATTTTTCTTTAGGTACATTTAAAATTTGTGACACGCCTTGACGATGCATATTGGATTTGTTGTTTCCGTTTTATCAACATTTTGTGCTTCACGTCTGTTTATAAAATTTTATTTCCGTGTTTCTTTTTTGAGTGTTTAGAGGCCGATTATTTATCGATTTTTGTACGTTAGAAATTCATACAGGAGAACTTAAAAAATATACAGGATGTTTACTATACATACGGACAAATTCTAGGAGTGATTCCTTCGGTAATTTTAAGAATATTTTGTCATTTCATGATTTTCGGAAAGCCGCTTTGTTTTTGTTGACTTGCCAATGGTAATTTGTTGCCGGTTAGAGAAGATTGGACCATGCATCCTATAGACCGAGAGCTAGTGACAATTTTTTGGTGTTATTTATTCAAGGCCTTATTTTTGTGAAGATGTTGAGGGAGGCATATTAAAGTGCCGTGAGTAAGGGATTTTGCTAGATAGCACTATGGGAGGGATGCAGACCGCCCCCAACATCTAACAAAAAAAATATGGTCACAATTATTATTGCTTCAAGGCTGAAATTGTTTGTATAGCTTGTCGGTGAACCCAATAATGCCATTATAATATTTTCAGATCTATTGGTCGGTATTAAAAGGGTGGCAGATCCCCCTAAACGTGTCATGTACCCGACGAAATTTATATTATTAGTTCAAGGTTCAAATTTTAATATGTTGTTACGGCGACTGTTTTAAGCATATAAATTTACAGAACAAAATGTCGGTATTAACCCCCTTGCAGAACGATATAAAGACCTAGGCGAGCAAGTTTTCCTCTAAGAGAGGGGGTTAATACCGACATTTTATTCTGCAAATTGAAATATATGCTTAAAACAGTCGCTGTAACAACATATTAAAATTTGAACCTTGAACTAATAATATAAATGTCGTCGGGTACATGACACGTTTAAGATGATCTGCCACCCTTTTAATACCGACCAATCGATCTGCAAATAGTATGATGGCATTATTGGGTCACCTACAAGCTATACAAACAATTGCAGCCTTGAAGCAATAATAATTGTGATCATTTTTTTTGTTACATGTTGGGGGGCGGTCTGCATCCCTCCCCCATACCGCTATATAGCAAAATCCCTTACTCAGGACACTTTAATATGCCTCCCTCAACATCTTCACAATAAATAAATAACACCTGAAAATTGTCAATAGCTCTCGGTCTACTAGCTGGTAGTAGTCATGTTCAGCAGTTTTTGTAGATTAAGAAGCTTTACTGTATTTACGTAATAAAATATTGTATTTGTAGAAAAACTTCTATCGCCTTGTATGTTCGAAACAAGGCGTCTTTCCGAAACAAGAACAAAATATTAAAATTATCCACGGACTCACTTCTTAAATTTTTGCCGTATGTTTAGTAAACACCCTGTATATTTAAACCTTAATAGTCTGAGAGAGCTGGTGAATATTTCCACCATGGTTTCTACCGATTGAAATTTTGTATGAAAACAGTTTTTTTTTTATTGCGAAAAAAGAATTGAACAACCTTTATGGGTAACGCGGGACCTGAGAGGCTGAGCCACCCCTAAATTTTTAAAAACATTTTTTTCCGCTTTTCTGGATGTTGGGAGCACTAGATCCACCTGACTTTCAACATTTTTTCTTACAATATTGTTAAAAATTTTCTGCAGAAATTCTAGGCGGTAGAAAATGTATTTAGGGCAATTTTTCAAAATGCAACTCATCGCCTGTCAAACCGGAACAAATGTTTTTAAACTTGCAATAGGTATGAAAAAATAATTACCAAAATTTCAAACGGTAGAGCTAATTTTTTCCTATTTATATTTGCAATGTTGAAAAATTTGGCTTAGGCTTGAGTTGCCCAGCGAGGTTGTCTATTCCTTTTTCTACAAATTACAATAAAAAAAACTACCTTCCTACAAAATTTCAGTCGATATAAACATCACACTCCAAAAATCAATTTCTAACACCCCATTCAAATCTAGTGGACCCCAGGACCCCACAACTTCAATAGACCTTTTCATCGACGAACATTTTTTCTGCGCATGCGCCCGTTTCCGCCATATTTTCGGGCACTTTTCATCCTTTCAATCAATTTTCATTTACTTCCATCACTTTTCCGGCCGTGGCGCTTCAATTACCTTTGCAATTTCACTAATTTAGCACCGTCAATAACATTTTCATCTAAAAAAAAGTGCCCGATACTCTGAATACCGCGACATTATCATGGCGGCGGCACATGCGCGTAAAAGTCATGAAAAGTTCTATTGAAATCTGCTTGAATAGTGGTAAATAGCTGTAACCACTTTATAAGTCACCAAAATTACAAAGCGATAATTTAAAAGAATTCTAGTATGGGAGTTATTTTTATCCAAGTGTGCAAGCTTTCACGGCCGGCATTGTTCCAAGTCTTCATGGTTTCCGGGTTTGTAGGCCGTGGTCCGGTGGTATTTCTACCTGAAATACCACCGGACCACGGCCTACAAGCCCGGAAACCATGAAGACTTGGGACTTATTTTTATTTACAAATTTCGTGAGCCAGCAGTAAGTCTGAAAAAATGTTTTTTCTTGTTTCAGAAATGTGGTAACAGGTGAACACTATCGTTTCGTCACAATGTGGATGGCGAGGACATCGTATCTGGCTGCTTTTTTCATTATGATTGTTTTTGTGAGTATTACTGATTTTTTTCTGTTCTTGTATTTTAAATGATGCACTCTGTGTGCTCTATTTTTAACTTCCCATTGGAAGTTATTGTATTGGGTCCGAATTTCCAAATGAAAAATTTTGACGTATCTCCACGTTTCAATGTCTCTAGAGTTCGAATCCATCATTTTTAGAGAGATGTCTGTGTGTGCGTGTATACGCACGTTCGTGAACTTTTTTTCGTCTCACATACTCGAGAACAAAGCATTGATATCGACTCCGGACCAATTTCATTCGACGCATTATTGCATAATGAACACCTACCTGATAAGGTGTGCAAAAAATTTGAATTGGCGGGTTTTTTTATAACAAAAAAACTACTGTAAAATTGTAAAATGTTTGTCGTCTCGCATATATGAGACAAAATAATGATAGCGACTCCGGACCAATTTCATTTGACGCATAATTACATAGTGAACGAACCTGATAAGATTTGTAAAAAGTTTAATTTGAATTTTTTTTCTCAAAATACTGACCTCAATTGTCGAGCGTCTATAATCTACAATTTTTCTATTTTATACAATGATTATATGTATTTACTTACGCTGACATTAATTATTATGTTAATTGTAAAATATGAATTTCGCTTTAAAAATACGGGTAAATTACGAAAGAAATATTGTCACCAGACAGATTTAAATTTTGAAGCATATGCGCTCGTAAAATCTTATGTGAGCACCACCAGGACCCTCCTAAGTTTAGCGCCCGTGGGCTACTAACAACAATGCGCCTCTCTTCATGATAAGAAAACACACGATTGGGAAGCGGGAGCAAGGTTATCGGTGAAGTTTTACAAAAGTGTCAGAAATTTTCATCTAGATATTGTCACAGCAAAGAAATTGTATAAAGGCTATAGTCGGATAAGATGGGGAAATTTGCGCCCGCACGGATGGTGCTCATTTTTTTTTGCTTCAATTGTAATTACATATTTAAGTAATCAAAAAAATTCAAAATTCTTTCTTTCTGTTTTTCCTATTCAAACAAAAATATTAAATGAGCATCTAAGACGCATTTTTATTAATTAGTACCACAAAAGTATGGGATATTGCTCTCCTATAAAAAAAATACTTCACAAATAAATAATACGTCTATTAGCACGTGCGAAGAGCAAATCAAGCAATTAAGTACACGTACGTAACGTAACGGAAGTAAACAGTTATATCAAATAAACATGCAATAATTAACAAAAAAAAACTTTCCTCGCCCCGTTTTGATTCCCCTCCCACGCCCTAGCGCGAACTTAGAGCTAGTGTAGCGTTTGTAAGATGTTTTAGCGCCGCCGTAAACCGTTTTTAAACAATTTTAATTCTTAACAAATAATTCGAATATATTCGAATAATAGGAATTACTATTCGAATAATAAATGCAGCCGAATATTCGCTATATTCGAATATTCGAATTGCATGCCCTAATTGTAATTAATATCACTTATAATTTTCACAAATTTCAACCCTCAATATTAAACCGTTTAAGAAAAAAACATTTTTTTTCGAATTTTTTTTTATCTTTTGAATGGCTGAACCGATTCGAATGAAATTTATACCAGCATGTTCACGTGACCGGATCCATTGCTATTTTTTTTTAAATTCCTTCTGATATTATCTATAACTGGTATAAATTTCATTCGAATCGGTTCAGCCATTCAAAAGATAAAAAAAAAATTCGAAAACAAATTTTTTTTTTCTCTTAAACGGTTTAATATTGAGGGTTGGAATTTGGGGAAATTATAAGTGATATTAATTAGAATTGAAGCAAAAAAAATGAGCACCATCCGCGCAAATTTGCCCATCTTACCTGCTCATGTAAAAAATTACATATAATAAAAATAATTTTTCTGCATTTATTTATAACAAACTACTGACAGAACAACTGGGATAGTAATTCTTCTTTTTTTATATTTTTAATTTTGTAATTTTTTAATGTAATTTTTATGGGCTAGGTGGAAGAACAACGTAAGTTGAACCGTGCCTTTTGTACGTTTTTAATGTGCAATAAACATTAATTCATTCATTTATTCATTCATATCCGACTATAGCCTTTGTAGAAATAAAAATAATTTGGTTGTTTCTAGACAGCATTCCTGGACTTTAGCCGTCAAGCCTTTGACGCGACCCGTCATTTGACTTGAGTGCAAAAGAAATTGATTGTTGTGAATACCAGTAGAACGTTCATGTTGAAAGATCTCAGTTCTTTTAAAAATTTCCTTCTTTATCTGAAATCCGGTTCTGTGCTCGCAGAGCTTCATTTTAAATCACGGTCTATCCATGATTCATGTTCACCACTGTCGACCGTCACCTCGACTGTGGATAATGAGCTGATTAACCCCACCAGCGGTACCTCCCATGGGACACTTGCAGCGAGCACTTGTGTAATGGAACAGGGCTGTAGCCTAAAATAACGGTACCAAAGAAACCGACAGTTGAAACGCCGCACCACGCCGGTACATTATTGAAACATTTTATTTTTAACAATGCACAAAGCGTAGCATCTTTAAATGGTAGTTCAAGTTATACTATTTAATTATTGAAGTGAAATGTCTTATGCGAGTTCGGACCGTTTAAAGTTTGCGTTAAATATTTAACGGTAACGGTGTAACCACGGCGACAAAAAACAAATCTTATATTATTCTGTAAATGTCAATTTGTAACATAGATGTAGATTGCCGTTTGCGTAGGCAAATTTCACTTCTGTAGTGTAAACTGTAAACAACATTATGTTTGTTTGGCGGACGACGTTCATACAGTTCGACCGTAAAGATAAAATAATACTATACAGGGTGTCCCAAAATTGCTGGGACACAGAGCTGCCACGTGTAGTAGAGGTCAAAATAAGTCAATTGGACCCAATTTATTTATATACCAAAATGTACCGTTTGCCCGTGAGAAGAGTTCAAAGTTTACATAAAATTTTGTATTACAATTTTATTAAACTTGTACTAGGAATATCTGTTAGCATTATTTAAGAAAACATTTTTTTCCTTCGGAACTGTGCGAAATTTTTACAAGAGTAACAAAATAAAGATAATTAATCAGTCTTCTCGCTAAAAAAAATTGAGAACCGTATTACCACCCCTAAGAAACTTCTGAAAAAAATGTCAGGGGGTGAGGGTGGTTTTAACCCTTCTACAATTTCTTTTGGGTTTCTTTGATTGCCGAAAGGAGAGTAATCCTCTAAAATGCACTTTTGTCAAATTTCATTCAATTTGTTTCACTCATTTCTGAACAGCGTACAAAAATGTGTTTTTTTATTTAAACTTTGAACTCTTCTCACGGGCAAACGGTACATTTTGGTATATAAATAAATTGGGTCCAATCGACTTATTTTGACCTCTACTACACGTGGTAGCTCTGTGTCCCAGCAATTTTGGGACACCCTGTATGTTATGTGCGTGATTAGCACGAGCGACCCATGTCACACGACGCGTGCTCGTGTTGGCTTGTCGTGGCTTGTGATGGCTCGACGAGCTATCACGCGTCGTGTGATCCGACCTTTAATCATTCAACCACATGAATCCAATTCACTCTACTCTGCGTAAAGAAGTCTCACTGCAATACTATGTCGAAAATACGAATTGGTTTTGGACACATAACCCGAACGGCCTTTACACAATTTAAATTCTCAATTGACTACAGAAGTAGGCGGTCCTAATTTGAGCGCGAAATTTAAAGTGGAGTCGATTGGCGTTCAAAAATGTATGGGGTTTAACGGAATATTCATTACTATTCTCTTAAAACACATTTCTTACCAAAACAATGGCTGTTTCATAAAAATAATTAATAAATCCCGTCATTATTGGCTACAAAACTTTATTATTTCGTGTGAAATAATTTTTTGTTTGAAACTAAAAATTTATGAAAAATGAATGTCCTAACTTGATTCAGCCAGTGACATTTATTTAAACCTAACTTAACCTCGTTGACGTTTGTCGAGGCATAATTTAAGCAATTATAATTAGAAATTGAGTTTGCTCTTTCCATTTGGAGTTGAAAAAATGTTCTGAAGTCATTAGAGCTACGCTAGATCAAGGGAGGGCAAGCTAAAAGGATACAAAAATTGTTTTCATCAATTAGGTATTGGATATCTAGGTATTATTTTAGCTTTTTCCTCAGTCGTAAATTAAAACTTTTTGCAGTCATAATTTTCATTATAACTGCAGTCAAGTACAAGACACCATCTCATAACAAATTGCTTTAATTATTAACGTCGTGTTAAAAAAAACGAGGTTATGTCAGTAGAATGAATGAAATTTGAGAGTTGTGTCGTCAGTGGGTGAACGTACGTTTAACGCAGATTCTAGTTAGAAGGAGACGCAGTTGCGACTCGGCCACACCTTCCTTTTCTAATCTATTGACTCAAAACGTTCATTTGACAACACTGCCTTGTCTAGTTAGTGTAAAATGGCCGATATGTCTTGGCAATATAATGTGGTGACTATGCGTTGTACAGTCTGTGTGAATGGTGACCACAATATCAATGACGTCGTTTTCACGCTGCGGTCAACTGATGGTTCAGTGTCGGGTTTCATCAACTTGAAACATGACACGCTTACATTATATTCCAGCGTATATCTTTTGTGTCACAGGGCCGGATTTCGTTACGCTTCTGCACTGAAAATCTGTAATCGTTTTATTCGGATGTCATCATATCTACTAAAATATTTTTTTTTCTGTAAAAACATCACACAATTCCACCACGCATACCTGTTCTTCCACCACATATACCCGTTCTTCCACCACATATACCCGTTCTTCCACCACATATACCCGAGCTTCCACCACATAGACCCGATCTTCCACCACGTATACCCGTTCTTCCATCACATATACCCGTTCTTCCACCATGTATACCCGTTTTTCCACCATGTATACTAGTAACTAAGTTCTACTAAAATAACAACTTATGACGTTTTTTCAACATCTGTATAAATTATTGACACCAATAGTAATAGAAATAAGAAATATTTATTTAAAGTGCATTTTCATGTGACGCTTGACGCTTGTTTCTAGCGTCAAATACGGTCACGTACAACAAAAACGCCAACTTAATAAATACATATCAGGTTTTGCAAAAATCTTAATATTATACAGTTTTGTCACTGCTGCGTAATAAATCTATCTATCTATCTATTAAAAAACGATTAGGATTTCTTTATGAAGACCTTGACAGGTCAACTGGTTTCTTATTGTCAAAAACGTTTTTTTTTTAATTGTACTTCGAGCACATTTGGGTTAAATAGCGCTATTTTTAACAGATAAAATTAGGGAAATAAGATGAAAATTGGATTTCAAAGTCAAAATTTGATTTATTTTTCGATGAAATTCTTCAAAATCCGTTTTATTATTGAGATGAACTGTATTAGCTTTTACGCTCGAGTTCTACTGGTTCTACAGCATCAAAATCCATCAAGTAATTTAGAAGCTTTATCCGAAAACACGGATAGATGCGGCCGGACGATTTGGTTTTATTATATTTATAGAGATATAGATACCTATTACCTATAGATTAAAAAAAATGTGAGCCGTCGTGGGACGCCTGGCAGATGTGAAACATTTTTATAGCTTGAACCCCCCGAGACAAATTTGTCAAAATAAAATATAGCCTAAATCACTTAGGGATAGTGCAGCTTTCTATTAGTGAAAGAATTTTTAATTTACCCTGATTTATTATAATTTACTTTAGTTTCCACCCCGCGAGAAACTCACCCAGCGAAGGTATTGAACGCGTAACGACGTGCGTTCTGAACGACGTTACTTTCAAACGAATTTACACTCGTGCCTAAAGACGTTTCACATCAAAAAATCAAACTAAAAACCTTAATACCTGGGTCATTATACGATCAACCTGTATGATGCCATCCACTGAGTCGTAGTTGATTTGCGGTCAGGTCTTACTGTATATTGCGGACTGACGCGATGGGCGAGAGATCGATGGTTTGGGGCGTAGCACGCGGCAGGCCGCGTGCGATCCGACACACGTGCACATGACATATCCGTACGTATAGATGTCAGTGTTTGCTCCCGTCTCTCTTCTTCCTTCGCCGGGCTCAGTACTCAATAAACTTGCGGGTGACATTTTTCTTTATAATTACAGTAATCGACCATAATAATGATTTTGAATTAACCGAACACATTATTTTGTTTATTGTTGCAAAATGGGTAAAGAATATATTATATCGAGTCTAAATTGTAATTTTGTCACTTTTTAGGGTTCCGTACCTCAATAAGAAAACACGGAACCCTTATATAGGATCACTCGTTTGTCCGGCTGGCTGGTTGGGTGTCTGTCTGTCAAGACCCATTTTAACGGATAGAGATATCAGTTGTTGAAATTTATACGAATTACTAAGATCTACGGTCCCTTAAAGGTGTAAAGAATTTAAGCTTCTAGGTCAACGCAATTAAAATATACGGCCATTTTGTCATCTCATCAAAAACCTATAAGGGTTATACTTCCCGTTGACCTAGAATCATGAAATTTGGCAAAAAGCAAGGTCTCGCAGCACTAGTAAAGGGAAAAATCCGAAAATCACAAAAATATATTATTTCTTCCAATTTTGGGTCAATAGTTGACAAAAACATGCAGCTTCGAGCTTACCTGCAGCTCCTTACAGTCTGGTAACTTATACGACCAAAATGAAAGGCCAGATTGTGTGTGAGCAAGTCTATGAAATTTCGTTACGTTAAAATTTCGTAACTTAAAAACATTGAGGGAGCGGATACACCGTGCACGGAATCCACTGGTTATTATTATTATTCCATTAAAGTGTATCTAGATCTACAATATTAAGAAATATTGGGTGTGTGTAGGAAAGAGAAAAAGAAAAAGAGACGGAACTTAGTGTACGGTGGCGATCGGTAAAGTTTAAGATGATTGATTAGCAAATACAACATTCACACCTTGGTTCACCGCACATACGATCTGTCGGTTGGGCGCCACCTTCGTGCTTTGCCCCTCACACACATACACACTGACATCTCGTTCTATTGCCCATGCGCCAGTTGCTTTTTTCTCGTTTTCTTAGTGGCACAGTCGCAAGGGACGCAACAAATGCAACTGGTAAATTACAATAACTACAGGCAACATTTCGCGTAGTTTAGTCGGTGTGATTGTTGTTTTATGATTTAGCTATGACAATCATTAGGTTTGTTCCTGTATAGACAAGCGACTAGGCCCTGCAGTCAGGGTTCATTAATTCTAATTGGTTAAATACCCCATTTTGATGTCGTTTGACACACGCACACATACACCTAAATGAACGTAATAACTAACTAGTGAACTCTGTATACTAATATGGATAGTTGATAGCGATTAAAAAATGAGATCTGTATATGAGGACAATGTTCAAATACATATTCTTCAAGACAGGCATTATTGTTCACAAAATTAGAATGAAAACTTCGGGTGAGGCTTGTAATATAATTCTTTCTATAAAAGTCGATCAATTTTCGGACAGAAAATAATTAAACAGATAGTTTTTGAAAAGTAAGACGTTTCGTTTATTTATTTGAACTTTTTTAAGTACTTTACAAGCAGTAAAATAATTATTGTAATGCTTGTGAAGTACTTGAAAAAGTTTTAATAAATAAGTAAACGAAATGTCGTACTTTTCAAAAACTATCTGCTTTTGACCGACTTCAATAAAAGGAGGTGGTTCTCAATTCGGTTGTATTTTTTTTTATGTTTGTTACCTCAGAAGTCCGTCATTTATAAACCAATTTGGAAAATTCTTTTTTTATTTGAAAGGATATACTTTCAGATTGGTCCCATAGAAATTTCATCAAAATCGGTACAGTAGTTCGGCTGATTTTAGTAAAAGTGAGTAACGGCGTGTGATTCCTTAAGGTAAATGTCACTTTTTGACACTAAAAAGAAAAAGATAAAATAACTTTAACAAAAAAAAAAAAACCTCCTTCAAAAAGCCACTAAAAAGAAGAAAATAATGAAATTTTGAGGTCTGCGACAATTTAATAAAATATGAAGTCGGTTAAAAAGAAGATATTAATCACTATACTATACTTTTTAACCGACTTCATATTTTATTAAATTGGCGCAGACCTCAAAATTTCATTATTTTCCTCTTTTTAGTGGCTTTTTGAAGGGGGCTTTTTTTTGTTAAAAAGTTTTTTTATTATTTGCTGTCCACATACCGACGAATTTACTTCTTTAATTTTATTAATATGGACACGAGATCTAAAAATAGATAGTATAATAAATTTCGTGCCTTATAAATATATAGCTTTCGATTTTTTAAGTGTAGTGTGACACTGCGATGCCGTCTCTCAAGCCCTTTGAGTGGCGTTGGCGCTCTGCCCTGTCCACCTCGACAGTAAGTAAAAAGAATATGTTGGTACTTGCTTATGTCAGATCGGATACTCTGTGATCGGTTGATTCACTCGACCGTAACATATTTCCTTCCTTACTTCCTTCCTTTCTCCCCTTTTCACTCAAATACCTATATATACGTACATTCGTCGGATATGTATTGCTTCATGCCTGGTTCTCGTGAATAGTGCAACATACCGACTGTTGTCGGAAACACTGGACACGGGACAAGCGACTAGGCCGTGCAGTTAGGGTCCATTCTGATTGGTCGAATACCCTATCTTGATGTCGTTTGACACACTCAGACACACCTAAACGAACGTAGCAACTATTTAGTGAACTCTGTATACTAATATGAATAGTTGATAGCGATTAAAAAATGGGTTTTGTATGTGAACAATGTTCAAATACATATTCTTCAAGACAGGTTTTAATGTTCACAAAATTAGAAAGAAAACTTCAGGTAAGACTTGTAATGTAATTCTTTCTATAAAAGTCGATTAATTTTTTGACATTTCAAAATAAAACCTAATTTATTATTATTATTATTGGAGATATTAGGATGTCCAAAATTTATACAATAACAGTGTTCTTGAGAAATTGGAATAGAAAAATAAATTTTAATTAAGTTTTATTTTGTAATGTGAGAAAATTGATCGACTTTTAGAGAAAGAATTAGATTACAAGCCTTATCTGAAGTTTTCATTCTAATTTTGTGAACATTAATCCCTTGATTGAACAGATTCTTGTCAATTATTAACATTTTTCCATGGTTGTTTTTTTTTTTTTTCTGTTTTTATTTGTTATTTTGTTATTTTTAAGTTTATTGTTAAGTTTATACTACTTTTTTATCCTTACCTGTTACTATTTTAATTATTGTTATTTTATATGTCTGTACTAATATTTTGATGGGGCAGAGTAGAAATCAGCTTTGGCTGCACTCTGTTCCCAAATAAAGAATTTATTATTATTATTATTATTATTATTGTCTTGAAGAATATGTATTTGAACATTCTGCACATACAAAACCCATTTTTTAATCGCTATCAACTATCCATATTAGTATACAGAGTTCACTAGTTAGTTGTTACGTTCGTTTAGGTGTGTCTGTGTGTGTGTCAAATACATCAAGATAGGGTATTCGACCAATCAGAATGGACCATGACTGCACGGCCTAGTCGCTTGTGAACATAGGTATGCCGTTGCAGAAAGCATTGTCAGAAAATCATTGACCTTGGATTGTGACCCCACACATTTCTCCGTCAGAAAAGTATTATAGAATTTTAATTCGATCCTGCTGGAATAGTATATTGCATTACAAGGGTCGAAACAGAGCGTTTGCAACCAGTGTGAAGTTTGCTGTTTGAGGTACGAGGGTAGCATTCATACGCGTTGCAAATGCAATGTTTCGTTCCGAGCAATGGCATATTATTTTTCACAACAACTCTATTGACAATTCGATTTGAGGTATTTGCAATTTGGGCGCGCAAAAAAGCCGCAAAAATATTAGATCTGTCAGATTCATGTCAAATTTATGTAGGGTTAGGTCTGTCATTTTGACGTTTTCGAATATTATATGCCAATTGAAGTTGGCGCGACGCAATTGCTATATCTCCCTCTTAACAACGTTAAAAAACAGAGGAAACCGACAACTGAAAATGTTCATCCCTAGTGTTGAAACTCGCAGTTTCAACCCGCTAAACAGGTACCGAAAATCGAGTTTTCAATAGTAGCGTTGTGAAAAAATAATATTGATCGAATGAAACGATATTTTTTTAAAATTGTGTATACAGTAGAGTCTCACTAATAGTACGGTACGTCCAATAATCCGGCACCCTCCGCTGTCATCTTTTTATGTTTATTTTATTTACATATTAAATGCATTATTTTATTTACGTAGGTATTATGAATTTTTCTATACAATCCAATAATCCGAACATTCCAATAATCCGGCACCCCCTAGTTTTTAATAGTGCCGGATTAGTGAGACTCTACTGTACTTGTATTTAACATAGTTTTTTTGTACAATTTCCATTTAGAAACAACATTTTTCTATACGCATTTTGCTCAAAATTTAGCTTGAAAATCGATTTTTTTACCCGACTGCAAAGGCAGGATTCGGTTTTTCGCGCTATCTATGTACTATGTATGTAAGTATATATTGTGTTATTCACTAATATGTAAATTTATTTACGGGTAGGACTAATAATTTCTTGATGAATTATAATACCGTAAAAAAAACCTACAGATATTCTGTATTTTGATTTTGTAAGTATATATAAATATGTAAGTTATGTACTCGTACATGTATGTGGAATTCTTTATTCCCTCGTAGCATCCAAACCGCTGGATGGATTATAATAAATAAGGTGCAGTCATTAGATTCGTCTTTATCCCGAAATAATTAAGCAATGTTTTATAAAAATCCTGAATTAAATGCATCCACTGGACAACTACCTTAATAAATACATCCGGTATATGTATATGTTTTCTTCTTACCTATATGCATTTCCTGTCAATATTTTCTTGTATAGTTCCACTGATTGAAACAGTTGCTTTGGAAACCACACTAAATAGGCAGTAAAGGAAGTCTAGTCTATTATTAGGTACAGTAGCCGGTTAGGCTGAAATTATGCTACAAGGCATTATAACCGTTTTCAGACTATTATAAACAGTGCTGTTGCATATTTACTTAGATCAGATTTCTTCAGAAGTTTAGCATAATCAATACAAATTGTAAAGTATGATCCACATATACCCAACCTGCACAGGCCCGCACCGGCACGTAACGGACCGACAAAATATTGAGCAATGTATTTGTATATGGCGCAATTCCACCTACACTGATGACTCCGCACGGAACAGCACAGCACAGCGCCCGCCGGCATTCTTTGCTGGTGTCGGTCGGTGTCTGTACATTTATTTACGGTCGCTGCCGGTGTAGTGTGAATGATGAACATGTGCCGTCGGCCTGTCTGATTGCGATCACGCACCGGCACGTAACGGACCGACAAAATATTGAGCGATGTATTGTATATGGCGCAATCCCACCTACACTGATGACTCCGCACGGAACAGCACAGCGCCCGCCGGCATTCTTTGCTGGTGACGGTCGGTGTCTGTACATTTATTTACGGTCGGTGCCGGTGTAGTACTAGTGGGAATGATGAACATGTGCCGACGGCCTGCCTGATTGCGATCACGGCCAAATTTTCCAATGATAGGTGACCGCATATTTTCAAAAGCAAGACTATATCCGCGCAGCCGGTTGTTGCAGTTGGCTGCAGAACTATCTGTCTTTGATTCATCTATTTTGAGTGGTGTCTGTAAAAAAATCAACATCGAACAATAATATTTTTTTAAAGTAATATGGTCTGCTGCGTATATAGAACTCCGCCATGATGACCCTGTATTTGACGAAATCTAATAAATCTTGCAGATTCTTAATGTGTTTGTGTGGCTATAGCTTGAACTATGAACATTAAAAACTCGAAAAACAATAAAATGGCGACATTCTGAAAAAAATACATTTTTACTATAACATTTTTGTCCCCTTTTTGAAGTTATGCTTCTTTTGGCGCGTTATGGAAAAATGATGAGAGTGAATTTTTACGTTTAACACCATGAAGTTAGTCGATAGTAACACCATGAAGCTAGTCAGAAGTTCATGATTATAATACCTTATTATATAGCACTACTAAGTAAGATGTACGTAGCGTAACGGATAGCACCGCCGCGTCATACGCAATAGGTCTCGGGTTCGAATCTCAACACAAACGCCTTTTTTTAAATAAATAATTAGATATAAATATAATAAATAAATATATTTAATAAATTGATAGTTTATTAATTTAAATTAATTTATTTAATATCTTTATTTTATTATTTTATCGTCTTTTTTACAAACGTTTATTACTGGCACGCGGAATAAAATTTTTGGAGTTATTTTTGTTTTGTTACGCCAAAGAAGTATAACTTCTGACGTGCGTACATAAGTACACACACACTCTTTTTTTTAGTAATAAAAAGAACTATTGCAGATATTTTAAGAAATTTGTGTACCTAGTGTATAAGCTATACGTACTCTGTCCATAAATAATAATAATAATAATAATGCGTTTAACGTCCGTTTCTCGACATTATGTCATAACAGACGCCATTCGCACCATTACTATTTTCCATTTTTACCACTTCCCGTTTTATACATTTTTATACTTCAACTTATTAATAGCAATGTGCGAATGGAGGAATTATAGGACACATTAGGATAAGGCAGGCAACAAGGAGTTTGACAGGTAATCGGCCATGGCCTTAAATAAGGAACCATCTCGATATTCATCTGGAATTATTGAGGGAAACCATGGAAAACCTCAAACAAGATGGCCGGTACAGGAATTACCGTTTCTCGGCGAAAGGCAGTAGGAAAAAGTCCTAGCCACATCTGCCCCCGCCGGGATTCGAACCCAGTACCTTCCCAATGCGAGTCTAGTGCTGTACCACTATGCTACATCGCTGGGTTTACGGACTGTCAATAATAAATAGTCAATTTGTTCATTTGTTCTGCACCTTTCTTACTTACTTTGAGACTCGAGTGTCAGACTAATTTTAACATTTCTCAAGTTTTCATGTGGTAATGAAATAAAAGCTGGTAAAAAGAGATTGGCTTACGGGTGGCTAAAAATTAAATCCCAGCCTGCCTCACGCTAACCAGTAAGTAAAAGAAGGGCAGAATTTAAATTTCTTGCTAAACTCAACAAAAAAAGATGCACATTCATTATATCTTTCTTTTTTTTGCAGACTGTATCCATATCCATGTTGTTGCGCTACTCACACCACCAGATTTTTGTTTTTATTGGTAAGTTCCATTTTTTTTATTAAATTTTTGAAATCTACATATTAATACGTGAACATCGAAAATTGTCGTAGTTATCTTTTTTTACTATTTATTATAAAAGGAAGGGAATGAAACTTATATCATTCGAAAGGTACTGTGTCATAGACATTAAAAATTAATAATTTAGTGAAATTGACATTAGTGTCCATATTATCTAATCAATATTAAATTAGCAGGAAAGTGGACAAAATCAAAACACAAAAATTTATTCAGCTACGTTTCGTCCTTTATATTTATTAATACCTATTAGGAAATTAATTTTAATATAATAGCTTTGTTCCAACCACTATGAAAACCGTAATATTACCGTCACGCTTATGCGCAGTGGATAGAACGCGTTCCAACCGAACTTGTGATCGTCTGTGAACGATTCTTAAAGCGTTCCAACCGAATTTGTGATCGTTTGTGAACAGTTTCCAAACGATCATTTCGGTACATAGTCTAGACATGAAACCAAAATGAAACTGACATGCGCATTAGGCACTTTGTTACGTTTGTCACTGTTCAATAACCAACTGGAGACAGTTATTTACTCATTTGTAATTTGTTTAATTTTTGTTTTGTCTCGTCTCTGTTCAAATACCTCTTTATTCTTCATTTGAGATTTGTTTTGTTTTTGCAAAATTATTAATTTAAATATTTATATTTTGATTCCTAGTTAATAAAATTTAATTATATTTATATTCGTGTAATTCCAAAAATTTTAAATAAGTAAATGTTAGACAAACAATACAATTTTTAACAAACGCTCAAAAACATCACGACTACAAATTAATAATTTGCATTTTTTTATTTTCAAATGTTTTTAACAACAAAAAAGGCCTGAAATGAGGAATTTACATTTGAAAAATGACAATTGATACTATATTTTGAACACTTGATGCATGGAGGCCATGATTTGATGCACAAAACGGTCACAAAAGTGTTCCAACCAATGTCTATGTTTGTATCGTCACATAACTGTGCTAAATCGACGCATGCGCACAAAACCGATACAAACAGTTTCGTTACCGTTTCAGAACGATCCATTTATAGCAGATTGGAACAGAGCTTATATTACATTTTTTGCACCAAATTAGGTACATTAATCTTTTCAGTGTTTTTTGGCTCAAAACCACTTTTCGATCCGTAAATATAACCCTTAAAGTGGTCCGAGGTGCCCATTTTAAACGACGGCAAATCTTAACTATAAGTTTGAAAGGCCCGTTTTCTGTACTTTAAGTAAACGCTCACTTTTAGATGCGCGTAAAATTGTTGACATGCCCATATCTTTAAGATACGTCCTCCAGCAAACTGTTATAATAATAATAAAAACTCGGGTCGCAGTGCCAAAACCCTGCCGACAATATAGTGTATTTGCTAATACTGGCTTTGTGGCTTTATTATGTGAACTTAAGTTTGTTTTTGGACAAATAAAAAATTTAACCCCTTAATACATCCCTTAAAATAATATTTTTTTTCTTAATATTTTTATCAATGCAACCTCGGTATCAAATTAAATACACCCTTCAGTAGGTAAAGCATTATCCGCAAACTAGTGTTTTCATAAAATTTGTAAGTCCAGTCCTGTCTAGCCGATTTTATTAAAATTTTAGCAGTACATTTTAATCGTTACTAAAGGGTTAAATTTCAATTTTGAAACGATTCTGAGAATTTTTTCGACATTTTTGGGCCCAAAAACATTTTTCAACCCCTAAAAAACACCCTTAAAATAGTCCGATTGGGCCCATTTTAAATAGGCTTCGTGCGGTGATGGATTTCAACGTGCCTACCAAATTTCGTCAAAATCAATTAACTCTTTCGAAAGTCGAGAAATTTTGGTCCGACCCCTAGGTCCCGCCATCCGACCGACGCCAATAGTGTATGTGCCATATGGCAAATACACTAATAATTAGAACTGGGGAGTAAGGTCTTGTAACCCTTTATTTCTATAGTGTGCGCTAAATGAATTATGATAGCAAAGACATTGTATTGCGTCTACCGTACACCAAAAATAAGGGGTTAGGAAACCACGTATTCGGTGTATAATTGATATTATTTTGTACCTAATCAGAACACTGAAGAAACTTGTTGAAACGTTTTTTTCACCTCTCGACCCACGAGTTATGTGTTTTAATCGTATTTTTAATCGACTTCAAAAAAAGGAGGTTTCTCAATTCGACCGTATATATTTTTTATGTTGTTATGTATGTTCGCGGATAAGTCCGGCGTTTATGAACCGATTTTGAAAATTTTTATTTGAAAGGATTAATTTTCAGATAGGTCCCATAGAAATTTCATCAAAATCGGTTCAGTAGTTCGGCTGATTTTAATAAAAAATGTAAGTAACGGCGTGTGATTCTTTAAGGTAAATGTTACTTTTTGACACTAAAAGGTAAAAAATAAAAAACTTTTTAACAAAAAAAAAAACCTCCTTCAAAAAGGCACTAAAAAGAGGAAAATAATGAAATTTTGAGGTTTGTGCCAATTAAAATATGAAGTCGGTTAAAAAGTATAGTATAGTGATTAATATCTTCTTTTTAACCAATTTCATATTTTAATTGGCACAGACCTCAAAATTTCATTATTTTCCTCTTTTTAGTGCCTTTTTGAAGGAGGTTTTTTTTTTGTTAAAAAGTTTTTTTTGTAGTGTCTATCTGTCTGTCTATGGCATTACAACTCTTCTTAACGGGTGGACCGATTTTGATGCAGTTTTCTTTATTCGACAGAACAGTCATAGAAATGTACGAACCCACAAAACCACTGATTCAAGTCAGATTATTTTTTTCAAGTATTATTTTGTTGGGGGCTTTAAAGATGTATATTTTTTAACAGTTAATTCTTAAAACCGAAAAAAATTCTAAAATGTTTTTAAGTGGCGGATCATAAAAAAAGAGTGTACTTAAGTCCGCACGGCACAAGTGAATCTTACTCACTGGTAAACTTTCACGCCCTCCCTCGTTCACATACATTAAAAACACACACATACATTAAAAACAGTAAGTATACCATTTATAGTCCAAGCGGCAGGTAATAAATAAAGGGGGTTACCTGGAAAGTATTCCGAAGTTAATGATATTTTGGTGTGTTGTTTGCGGGTACTCTGTGGAGTAGAATCTGAGTTTTCGACCTCGAGGACCCTGTGCTAACGTGGGGGAGCCGAAAAACCTCGAAATTTTACCACCTTTTTTTGCTTTTTTCGAAATCTCTCAGAAACGGTCGACTTAAGCAATTCTTTCATAATGTAATGTTTTAAAGAGGATTACATTTCCTACAATTTTCATTCGCACAACTTTTCTGTGGTACTAATGGTAAGCGCGCTGGAGCTTCTTGAAAATCACCCGCTCCGCTTTTTGTAACCTTGGTAACCAATGTGTAACATGTGTATTTTCAATTTAAAGTTCGATGAAGAAGAAAATAAATAAAACTATTGAAAAGATCATTACATTTTAACCATTGGTTACCAAGGTTACAAAAAGCTGAGCGGGTGATTTTCAAGAAGCTGCAGCGCGCTTACCATTAGTACCTACCACAGAAAAGTTGTGGGAATGAAAATTGTAGGAAATGTAATCGTCTTTAAAACATTACATAATGAAAGAATTGCTTAAGTCGACCGTTTCTGAGAGATTTCAAAAAAAGCAAAAAAGGTGGTAAAATTTCGTGGTTTTTCGGCTCCCCCCACGTTAGCACAGGGTCCTCGAGGTCGAAAACTCAGATTCTACTCTACAGAGTACCCACAAACAACATACCAAAATATCATTAACTTAGGAATACTTTCCAGGTAAAGAGTACCTGACTGTTGGACTATTAGGATAATTTATTGGAACAGAAAAAATGCCCTTTCATTTATATTTTACTTCGTTAACTAGTTAACTAATTCCTCTATACTAGGTAGTACCTGTGTAGTCGAGGAATTAGTTAACTCGCTAATGCAGTAAAAAAATAGGTAAAAAAACTTTTAAGTTAAACGGTTTTATTTTAAATCATCAGCTGGACCAAAAACTAGAAAATAATTAGGACACAAACCAAGGAGCACTTTGTGTCGCTGCGTCAGAGAAATTTAAGTAATAAAAACGTGGGGCGCATTTGAAATATTTCTGTTGGTGGGCTTGAAAACACATGTTTCTAGACAAGCCGTTCTTATTTAATAATTATACAGTCGTTATACAGATTTTTGTACGCCCCACGTTTTTATTACTTATTCTGCTGACGCAGCGACACAAAGTGCCCCTTGGTTTGTGTCCTAATTATTTTCTAGTTTTTGGTACAGCTGATGATTAAAATAAAACCGTTTAACTTAAAAGTTTTTTTACCTATTTTTATTTTCTAGTTTTTAGTTTGATTTCTGGCCCGTATCATTATGTAAACTTCTCATTCTTTCAACTGTCCACCTCCTGATTCCATCATCAGATTCTCGTTACCAAGTAGAAATTATCATAATATGGTATTCTCACGGGAACTCAATATGTGTGCAAAGTTTCATAAGAATCCGTTAAGTAGAAGTATAGTTGAAAAAGCTGTCGCAAGATTTGAAACAAAGATAGTAACAAACAAATATACGGGGTCAAGCTAAATAAAACCGTTTAAAAAATAAAAGGAAAGCCCTTTTTTACGTTCCAATAAATTATCCTAAATGGCATTTACTTACACTCACCACTTCCGTCGCGCTTTTTCCTGACACTGGCGATTGGAATCACTTCTACCCATCGCGTCACTTCAAAATTACCCACTCGTGGTCTATAAGGTTGTTAATTTTTTATGAACATTTTACATCCCTTCGGTGGAGTATTATTATGTATAAAAGATTTCCTTTGAATTATTCTGTTTGTTAACATTGTCTTCCCTTTGTTCAAATTGAAACTAATACCTTGTTCTTTGGTTCTGTGTTCACACTCAACAAGATTCTTCTGTGGACTTACCGGACTAGCGTGCGGTAACAAATATATACGTAGACGGTAAGAGTATTGCATGCTGTCGTATACCTGTTATCGGACATACTCCTTGGTTCAGAACTTAGTTTTACTGCCGCATTATTTGTTTGTGAATTCGTGCAGGGTTGAACCCAAAGTTTTAATATGTTATTCCAGAATTTATAGTATTTTAATAGCTCTGTTTGTAATAAGTAATTATAATTACTGATACATTTTTAGAGTGTTGGGTCTCCTAGTCACTATATGAATATTATGAAGTATTAGAAATCGAACATATTATACGACACAATAATTAACAGCACACAAACACCCAATACTCAGTAATCGTCTACACACATACACAAACACACCCACATTTCCATTTCATTTACCTACTATATAAATCATAAAATTTCGAAATTTAAATCAGTACTTCACAAACCACGACATAATACACAGTGCTTAGCATCATCATATTATATAGTGTTACGAACACTCAATGTGTGTTTTTAAAAAAATAATTAACCACACCTGAAGATGGCAACTCGTTGCTGAAACGCGTAGTGTAAATTCACAAGAAGTCACAAGACGGACATAATACAAGCTATTTCTAATATTCATAATATAAATAATTACTGAGTTTGACTAATATGATGAGTAAGGTATACATGTGTGCTCCGAAATAATATATCCGGTGCAAAATAAATGAAACGATTGCATTTGGTTTCCTGTTGTAGAATATATTTTCGTATAAAAATGCATTTCAGTGTAATCGGAGCTTTACGCATCGTACAGTGATATTAGATCGCTGTTTCGAACCAAAGCTGATCTATGTACTTTATATGAGATGTTTTCATCTTATAAAACAACAAGAAATGCAATCCATTCAAAATACAACATTCAGATATCTTTTTCTTCCTTTTCTTGGTGTACGATTTGCGTGTACTATATTATGGTCATAATATCTATTTAAATGAAAATTTTTGTTGGAAAGCAGCCAATTATATAATTGATTCCAAACATATAGGAAAAAATCATTTTACCAACCATAGTCACAGTCAGGATTTTAACCTGAACCTTTCCACTTTCGCGGCAGAATGAGCTTACAATTACTCAACCGTGACATAATTACTAATCTAACATTCCTCTTATATGCTTCGGAATCAATAGATTTTCACTATATGCGAGTGTTATTCATTATAGCTAGGTTGTAGATGTGAATCTTCGTACTAGCGAGAGCTCATCATGAAAGTGAAAATTATTTCTGCCGCGAAAGTGGAAAGGCCAGGTTAGAATCCTGACTGTGACTATGGTTGGTTAAATGATTTTTTCGTATATGTTTGGTATCAATTATATAATTGACTGCTTTCCAACAAAAATTTTCAATTACAAATCAACCGTATAAAAAATCTATTAATTTATCTATTTAAATGTGTTGTTTGAATGAGGAGTTGGTTACTAGACAGAGATATAAGCGTTTTATTGCAGTTTTGGTTGCGCTGATAGGAACAGGAACTTTTCCTATTATGTAGTTGGCAATATTGAAAAATGCACCGTAACCGTAGTGTGAAAAGTAAAAAACCGTTTTATACTGAAAAAATACGGTATTATACCATGGGTTTAATACACGAAAATGTTTCAAACCGTATTTTTACATCACTAGTTCCGAGATAAAAACATAAAGTGATTCCACTATCAGTTGAATTATTTTAATACGACTGCATTGAATAGAAGAGTAAATAATAAGAAGTATTAGAAATACCTTGTATTTTTGTGTCCGTCTTGTGACTTCATGTGTTGTTAACACGACGCGTTTCAGCAACGAGTTGCCATCTTCAGGTGTGGTTAATTTTTTTATATTATAAAATACACATTTGAGTATTCGTAACACGTTATAATATTATGATGATAGTGACTTGGAGACCCTAACACTCTAAAAATGTATCATAGAAGAGTTAAAATTGATCCTGGTTTATTAACCGATCGTCGGATTTCCTCGCATTGGGGCAGATAAATAGAGAGTCAAATTTACTATTATTTTTATTCTGCCGGAAATTGAAAATGAATTCGGGCACTCCATGATGATATAAAAGTACTCTTTGAGACTGACATTTTGACGTCAACTTTATTTATGTAGTCGATGACACAAGAAGACAATTCAAAAAATTACTGCAGAATAAAAATAGTGGTAATTGTGGCTCCGTATTTATCTGCCCCAGTGCTAACTCACACAGGCTTTGTCTGACGGTGGGCTCTCTGTCTATAAGTGGTGTAATAGAAAGTTATTTTCAAGCGGTAGGACTTAAAATCATGAGACTATAACTAGGCCGAAACGATACCACCTTAGTGTCGACGAGACCGAAACGCTAACAATATTTCAGGGTGGTCATTTTCTGGAAAATCTAGAAAAGTCAGAGGGCTTGAGAATGGTCGAGCGTGTAGCAGTGCTGTTGTTTACATGGTGTTGCTATGGTTCCTCTATTACAAGTCCCCAGTTCCCGGGTTCTAGCCCGAGAGCTGGTAAAAGTGTTAATTGGATTTTTAATTTATTATTAAAAAAAAATGAATTGAAAATATGAATTGGTGCTAGGCCCAAATAACCTTAACTGTTGGTGGTCTTTAAAACACACACAATTTGGAAAGAGAATTTTACTCGTCAGGGAAATGTCAGAGAATCTTGGTAAAAGTCAGGGATTTTTGTGAGAAAAAAAACGGTCAAGTGCGAATCGGAGTCGCGCACCGAGGTTCCGTATATAAGTCAGGGAAAAAACTAAAAAATCACCTAGAAAATCGGGAAAAGTCAGGGAAATTTGTTCTGGGAATAAAGTGGCCACCATCTGTATAATTTTCATCTTAGTATTTTGAGTATCTTGTAACAGTATAGGTATCACCTCGATATTTAATATGAAACAAAGTTTAACTTTCAAGTCTGAATTTGCACTCTTTAAGGCCCGTATTCACCGAGCCTAGTTAGTTATTTATTCCGTTGATTTATTCCCCTGGTAACTATTACTCGGAATAAATAGCTATAATTCAATTCACCAAACGTAGTTAAGTTTACTGCAGGTATAAATCGTAAGAATATCTATTCTGTCCAATTTCAAGGGTATAAATATTTATTCGCCTAGTAAAATAGGATGGGCACGAAATGCACAAATTACTTTATGACCTGGTGATCTTTTCAGGTAAATATTAATTCCATATCTTTTGCAGTAAAATAAAATAAATTTACATTTTCGATCGATGCGCCATCGGTCGGATCTTTGGTAAACGTGCTTTAGAATCAAAATATTTGACAAAATGTCCAAGGTGTGTGGTATAAAGTAAATTTGTACCTGAAGTTACTATTCTATCGAATGAATGGCTCGGTGAATTGAAAGTTAATTTTCTTCCAAGGAATAAATTTATTCTAAGATTAGTAACTTTTATCTTTAACAGTGTTTGGTGAATACGAGCCTAAGTTATTGGGTAACTTTTCGTTATGCCCCGTGTATGCTACTATTCTATCGAATGAATTGTTTGGTGAATTGAAAGTTAATTTTATTCCAAGGAATAAATTTATTCTAAGATTAGTAACTTCTATCTTTAACAGTGTTTGGTGAATACGAGCCTAAGTTATTGGGTAACTTTTCGTTGTGCCCCGTGTATGCTACTATTCTATCGAATGAATTGCTTGGTGAATTGAAAGTTAATTTTATTCCAAGGAATAAATTTATTCTAAGATTAGTAACTTCTATCTTTAACAGTGTTTGGTGAATACGAGCCTAAGTTATTGGGTAACTTTTCGTTATGCCCCGTGTACGCTACTATTCTATCGAATGAATTGCTTGGTGAATTGAAAGTTAATTTTATTCCAAGGAATAAATTTATTCTAAGATTAGTAACTTCTATCTTTAACAGTGTTTGGTGAATACGAGCCTAAGTTATTGGGTAACTTTTCGTTGTGCCCCGTGTATGCTACTAATTCTATCGAATGAATTGCTTGGTGAATTGAAAGTTAATTTTATTCCAAGGAATAAATTTATTCTAAGATTAGTAACTTCTATCTTTAACAGTGTTTGGTGAATACGAGTCTAAGTTATTGGATAACTTTTCGTTGTGCCCCGTGTATGTAGGTCATCTGTAGTTACCGCAAAATTAGTCGCGTACGACTTCTGAGTACGGTAACTTCGTCTCGGTATTTTTTCTGTCATATATTCTCTTATATCCGGCACTCATAATGACAAAACTTTTCTTTAAATATACAAAGCTGTGTATACATAAATTATAACGCGGGGAGAAAAGTAAGATTGATGAAGTTTGAAAAGTTGTGTGGGGCTGAGGAAGATGCAAAGAGTCGTTGCCTGGATCCAACGTATTCACAACTCTTTTATGTCCAACGTAAAACAGAAAAAAATCTGGCATTAATTATTATTGAAAATTTTTCGTTGGAAAGCTGCCAATTATATAATTGATTCGAAACATATTGGAAAAAATCATTTTACCAACCATAGTCACAGTCAGGACTCTAACCTGAACCTTTCCACTTTCGCGGCGGAATGAACTTACATTTACTCAACCGTGACAAGATTACTAATCTAACATTCTCCTTATATCCATGTTCTCCTTATATGCTTCGTTATCAATTAATTTTCACTACATGTGAGAGTTAATTTATATATAATCTATATATAATCTACACTGACTGATTCCCGTTGACTGATTGCGCGACTGACTCTTCACTGATTTATATAGGCTGCGTGGACTGGAGCCCAGTGCTTCTCGAGTTCCCTAGAACATTCGGGGAGGTAATCGTTGTTCAGTATGCAGACCCCGTTTCTCGGAACTCTTTGTTTGCCGTTTATATATAGGATGATCCGTAACAGTATTATTGGTAGTTTTTTATGTTTTCTAATGATTAGAATTAGAATCTAATAAATAATAATTAAGATTCTCTATTCTTTGGAGTTTTCTTTGAATAATAAAGTAATATTATGGTCTGCTAGAGCGACCCACAGGTATCTTCTTTTTAAAGAGCATGGCAAAAAAATTGCAACCTGTAATAGGGAGTCGCAGTTAAAGAAAGATTGGGAACTCCTGCCTTAAAAGGTACCTGGCTTTTACTGATGTGAAATACTTAACCTATATATTATAATAGTACTAGTCGGATTTTGAACAGTTCCTTGTTAAACCCCAAGCACCCTTGGATCATCCGCGCTAACCGTGTCCTGTAAAATACACACTCTTGACTAATTAGTATGCGAGTATATCCAATAATTTACATGCTAAAATTTTATAACATTGATTATCAATAACGGATATAGCAAGTTCACTAGATGTAGTCGACGTCTCTTCTTTGACGTGAATAACGTTTAATGTCTCATACTGGGGTGGAATTTTAGAAATATTAGATGTAACGGAAATACAAGTGCTTGACATGTGAAACAAAACTCATGTATTAAGGTCACACATACAGTAAGCCGGGTGGATTTGTGGAAACGTACGAGTCCACAAACGTCAAGCCTAGGTTCGAGTCCCTATACCTATATTTGTTTTAATAATGAAAATATAGATGTTAAGAATCTGTTTTAATTAAAAAACAGAAAATGTGTTGATCCTGATGATATTAAACGACTCGAATGTGGCTTAAGGATCCAATTAAGAATTAATGAAAATATATATACGTACCTATTGGATAATAATTTAAAATATCAAAAAATAAAATTACAATTAATTTATTTGTTATATTTTACGCACATTTGATTTTATAAGAAAAATAAAAGTTGATGTGTTCGAATACAAATTATTATTTGTTTTTAACGGTATTTACTCATCTGCCTGTACCCGCGATACAGATATATCCATTTTTGACATTAAAAAAAGACTGCACAGATTACCACTTAAAATCGGATATGTCTTGACATTATAATGGAATAAATACATGCGTATTTTACCATTCCAATTCCACAAGTGGGGAATGGTAGGCACTAATTTAGGTCAAAATTCACGTGTCAAAATTTTACAATATTTTTTCGTTTTGAGATCCCTTGAATCCAAAAAACATATTTTTGGAATAAGTGTTCGTTTGTTCGTGTTTGTCTCTGACCACAATACAGGTCAAACGGCTGAGTGAATCGAAACTTTTTTTTAGGTTAGGTATTTGACATGTAAAAATATGAAGAGCTCTATTGTTTTTGGGGAAAATCTGCGCATGTGCAGAAGAGATGTGATCTATAACATTTTTTCTGTAATGATGGTATCCTTTTCATAGCGGTTTATTATTATTTTTCCAAGAAAGTTTTGTAAATATTATAGTTTCGTAAATATTTTGAAAATAAAAAATCAGCTGTTTTTTTGTTCTGAAGTAATTTATCTGTCAAAAAGAAATGAGTTATCTGACAGGCATGCTTAGGTTAGTTTTTATATGTGAAACTATGGAAACGAAAAACAAATATAATATAAATATTTAATACTAGCCGTTACCCGCGTCATCGCACACGTTAGCATTTATTATAATATTATGCCAAATGTCAGTATATTTGAAGTTGGAATGGGCCCGCGTCCAATTGGCTGGAATTGTTGGTGTCATTTAATAGATCTCGTTCAAATAAACTTTAATACTTTGCTTTAAGACATAGGCTATAACTGGAGCGAACGAGCGAAGTGAGTGGGTAATGTATTATTAAATCATAAATTCATAGCACCCAGGCGAAGCCGATCCGAACCGCTAGTAAATTCATAAAAATCATTCCAAAGCTCAACTATCTTTATTAAGAAAAAAACACACAACGTAATATTTGTTCGAGCGATGTTAAATCGAAATCGTATCGTGCAGTAAAACGAAGTTTTTTCTTGACCTTGTTAACTCGAACTCGTGCAATCTGAGTACCGTGTACATCAAAATTGAATTTGTGACTTTTACCAAAATTCTCTGACATTTCCCTGACGAGTAAAATTCTCTTTCCAAATTGTGTGTGTTTTAAAGACCACCAACAGCTAAGGTTATTTGGGCTTAGCACCAATTCATATTTTCAATTCATTATTATTATTATTATTATTTTATTTTTTTTAATAATAAATTGAAAATCTAATTGACACTTTTACCAGCTCTCGGGCTAGAACCCGGGAACTGGGGACTTGTAATAGAGGAACCATAGCAACGCCATGTAAACAACAGCATTGCTACACGCTCGGCCATTCTCAACCTCCAGCAATTTTCAACCGCCGTGTCGCGACACACTGGTGTGTCGCGAAATTCGCGAAAAAATTATAAATCTTGCGCGCTATGGTTTTAATGGTATTTTAATAATTAAGAGATGTATGCGTCGCCAGTGGTTAAAAATTCGTTATGTGTGTCGCATAAGAAACAAGGTTGAGAATCCCTGATTTAGAGTTTAGTACCGTTGAAAGTAGAACAGTCTGTATAATCGATCGTCCAGTAATCGTTAATAATGGCTACTTAAATCATAATCCCATCTGAGAGCCGGCGCTGTTTGCTGACGACCGCTGTGGACGCTCTATCAATATTGAAACTATTGTTAAGTATGCCGAATTCCCGTCGAAGGCAGCGCGTCTCCGTTTTTAAACACAGCGCCTAACTTGATGGTAAATTTTATATCTGTTCCGCCCAGAGGCGGACTAGTAGTCTTGGCCGCCCTAGGCCCTTCAGTACCAGCCGCCCCTTCCTGCAAACTTTTCAGCGTAGAAATGTGAAGTTGTACGAAAATTGGCATTGCGTTCCGTTCAACCCGCTAGAAATATTTTATTTCTGAGTTTGGAGATTTTTTTTTACATATTATATAGAATTACTAGCCGTCACCCGTGGCTTCGCCCACGTATATTTCGATTTGATTTATTATCCCTCCCCCCTCGAGAAATTCTCCTCCTGGGAAGCGAAGCCGGGCTGGTGGTGTTTATTCGCTCGAATGTTATTAATACATAACTCACTCGCTTCGCTCGTTCGCTCGAATTTTATTAATACATTACTCACTCGCTTCGCTCGTTCGCTTGAGTATTATTAATATATTACTCACTCGCTTCGCTCGTTCGCTCGAATATTAGTAATACATTGCTGACTCGCTTCGCTCGTTCGCTCGAATTTTATTAATACATTTTTGCTCACCTACGTTATATAAGGAACTCCTGTGCAAAATTTCATGCTTCTAACTTCAAAAATGATGAACTTCCATACAAACTTTCATCCTCTATTTAACCTCCTTAAGGGATGAATTTTCAAAAATCCTTAAATTCTTTCTTATTACTAATCTACGATATATAAGGAACTCCTGTGCAAAATGTCATACTTATAGCTTCAAAAATGACGAACTTTCATACAAACTTTCATCCCCTATTGAACCCCCTTAGGGGATGAATTTTCAAAAATACTTTCTTATTACTCACCTACGTTATATAAGGAACTCCTGTGCAAAATTTCATGCTTCTAACTTCAAAAATAACGAACTTCCATACAAACTTTCATCCCATTTTTAACCCCCTTAGGGGATGAATTTTCAAAAAAACATTTATTAGTGCTCACCTACGTTATATAAGAAACGTCTGTGCAAAATTTCATGCTTCTAACTTAAAAAATGAAAAACATCCTTTTATCCCCTATTTGACCCCCTTAATTGATGAATTTTCAAAAATTCTCTCTTAGTGGGTGCCTACGTCACAAAAGGAACCTACTGTCCAAATTTCAAGTTTATATCTTCAGCGGTTTGACCTGGGCGTTGTCTGTCAGTCAGTCAGTCAGTAACGGAACTGTTTTATATATATAGATTATTTAATTAGAACAAATTTTTCGTTTGAGAGCAGCCAATTAGAGAGCTGGTAAAAGTGTCAATTGGATTTTAAATTTATTATTAAAAAAAAAAATAATGAATTGAAAATATGAATTGGTGCTAGGCCCAAATAACCTTAGCTGTTGGTGGTCTTTAAAATACAATTTAATACAATTTAGCAGCCAATTATATTATATTATAATTGTTTCGAAACATATTGGAAAAAATCATTTTACCAACCAGTGGTCACAGTCAGGATTCTGACCTGAACTTTTCCACTTTCGTGGCGGAATGAGCTTACAATACTCAACCATGTCACGGTTGAGTATTGTAAGCTCATTCCGCCGCGAAAGTGGAAAAGTTCAGGTTAGAATCCTGACTGTGACCACTGGTTGGTAAAATGATTTTTTCCAATATGTTTCGAAACAATTATATAATTGGCTGCTCTCCAACGAAAAAATTTTTCAATTGCATTTCAGCCGTATAAAACTATTATTTATATTATTTAATTAGCTTTACGCAGTGACGGATGTAGGTTCGATGCCGCCCTAGGCCCTTGCCGATGTGCCGCCCTTTTTTTCTATGTAAAAGTGATTGTCAAAATTATATTATGAGTTATTTTTTTCCACATAAGTATTAGTTATTTTCCACAGTGTAACAGTGAGAGAAAAAATAATAAAATTCAATCTCACAGTTGACGGAAAACCTAATCAATTTTGACTTTTCAGCGCCCGGGAAAAATGTTTAGGTTCAGACGCCTTTTTAATTTTGCCGTCCCTCAAATGTTGCCGCCCTAGGCCCAGGCCTCGCGGGCCTAGGCCTAAATCCATCACTGGCTTTACGGCAATATTTATCTTTTTCTCACACCTCCATTATTTACTGAGCTGAGATATATGCATTACTATAGTAAACTGGTCAGAACTATAGTTTGTTGTAGGTCTTTAACAGGGGCCGTAAACGCAAGTCTCCCAGAGTAATATGAAATGACTATCATAGTTATATTTTTTGATTGTCAGAGACAAAGTAAGGTAGGCATATTCATATAGCTAGAAGAACTACAAATTCTGTCTCTGGTAGTTATAAGACCATATAGAGTTTTCTCAGTGCACGCCGCCCCTAATATTTGGCCGCCCTAGGTCTGGACCTAGTCGGCCTAACAGAAAGTTCGCCACGGTAAAGTCATTCAGTCTTATTTGTCAATTTAATTTAATTTTTTTTTTAAATTTTGATAATCAGATCTTGAAAGGGTCAACACCGTGGTCGAAACTCGAAACATCGAGCAAATATATTATAATTTTGACTCAAAACCGATATCAACTCGCGCGAAAGGCGAATATATTTGTACGATAATAATAGTATTTGTTTAAAAAATACATATAGGTACGTTATATTTTGCAATGAGCACGTGACAGAATTTTGTTAAATTTTAACTTTTTCCTTTTTGACGTTTGACAGTTTTTTCGTGTTTTCATTTTCAAATATCGTGATAACTGATTATTATATTATGTAAAAAAAATGCAGGCAGGGCATACATTTTCTGATGTAAGTAAAGATTTTTCTCAGACACTGAATAATTCATAACGGTGAGGACATACATACACGCTCTTCTATAGGTTTGCACAAAGGGAAAGACACTGTCCATACCGGAGATTCAAAATACTATCCATTCGGAGTGATCCATTTCTTTTTGAACATATTTCACTTGTAGCGACAATATTAAAGTTAACTGGAGTTCAAGTCCCGACAGTGGCTTCTGATTTTTTCCTTGTATATGTTATAACAATCATTGACGTTTAACAATCATGATGGCATAATCTGCTGATTGATAATGTTAAGAAATATTATTCACTACCTGTGGGTTACGTGAAGGCTTGTGGATTGAGATCATTGTTGAATTATTAATTACTATAGCGGCCCCGTCCGGCTTCGCCCGGGTGCTAAGAAAGCCCGGGTGCAATACACTACTTACTCGCTTCGCTCGTTCGCTTGAATATTATAATTACATTACTCTATTTTTAGTTTCAGAAAAATTATAATTATTGTCAAAGAAAGAATATAACAAAAATAAAAAAATATATAAATAAATATCATGTAGAATTTAGAAAAAAAAAGCCAAAAATTCTACGATGCCATCAGTTTCCGAACCCGGGTCCCTGTGCATAGAGCGCTACGACGTAACCTCTACGCTACGAGTGGAACAGTTATATGCACGGTCGTTTTTATGATATAAGTATGTTGCGAATTCTTACGGTCGGGTTACGAATTTAATTAATTATTATTATTTATTAATTATGCTATATATATAAATCTTCCGTGAAAAATTATCTAACTGATGGTGAAAACCGCATCAAAGTCCTTTGCGTGGTTTAGGAGGAGTTAGCGGTTAAACAGACAGACAGACGCGAAAAGCGACTTCAATTTATACTATGTAGAGATTAATAAAATTGTTATCATATAGTTGTATTTTGGTCGCGTAAACTGTTCTTTATTTTGGTTTTATAATCTATTGTTACACCCTGTAGATGCTTAAGATTCCTGTGAAAACATTGTACTTGATAAAAATCCATTTAAAATGTGTCAAAACTGTCTCTTCACTTTGACTCGCTATACATAATGTATGTATTATAGTACCTACTGTAGATAGCTACTATGAATGGTTAATGCTTTATTATTTTTTCAAAAAAGCAAAGATTTGAACTGAACTTTCTTAAACCAAAATCAAAAGTAGATAAATTGATTATACAAATAATACAATTAAGTGTTTTGACGTCATTTGCAAACTTGAAAGATTTTTTTTTATTAAATAAAACCTCCATTTTTGACTTTTGTTAATAGACTGACAGACATACGAAAATTCTGGAAATGCTTCCTCCCGTCTAGTTATCGTTTAAAATACTCGAAAACTCATAGAAAGTAGAAAAAAAATATTACACAGTTCCGCTACAATTTCATTTATAGTTATAATTTTAGTTGTACGGACTGTTGATAAGAAGTAATGCCCATATTCATAGTTAACCCTTAAGGTAAGTGATAAGGGTCCCTTCGCTGAGGGTCACTTAAAGGCGTTTCAGAGTCATTTTCTTGAGTGAGGGAAGAATTATAGTAAATCTCCATGATTTTTTCCTTTAGAACAGTTGGTCATACTGCAGACCGATTGTGTTTAGTTGTCATTTTTGATATAAATGCGTGTTTTTCATGTGTTTTATTGTTTTTACTTATTCGACACTTTAGGTACATACTATCCACCCTTAAGGTGAGGGTGATGTAAGGGTCCTTACAGACGTCAATTTTGACTGAAACGCATGTTCGATTTGAGGGTATGAGTAAGTGTCCCTTACTACTTAAGGGTTAACTATGAATACGGCCGTAAGACCTGCAAATCAATAGTTATGTACCTAATAATTATTTTACATAGAAAAAAAACATTAATGGCCGGTTTATCGTCCATTTTAATCACGATGTTTTTTTAATCGCACTGTAAAATTTTGATTGCTACGTGTTCATTGGTTGCTGCGTTTCGTTACCATAGTAACCCGTCATTTAACAGTGTGATTAAAAAAACATCGTGATTAAAATGTACGATAAACCGGCCATAAGTCCTCGGTATTCTTAAAAAATATCTAAACATTCAGATTCAGATACATAATTTTGCGTCACTTCCATGACATGTCCACGAAATACTTCCGTGACATTTCACCGATTTATTTTTTCATTTTAATATTTTGAGAATAGTGTGATCCGGTGGTTAGCGTTACGGCCTCTGGATCAGACTGTCGTGGGTTCGAATCCCGCCTCCGCTCATGGATGTTTTGTGATGTCATTTAGTTTTAAGTTAATTTTTATTTAATGTAATCAAGACGCTAATGACCTAAGCTGTCGACGTGTCTATAATTTACAATAAATAAAATAAAAAATTTTAGTATTTTGAGTAAAAATGTTTACACATTAAATATAATTTATTTTGAAAATTAGGTGACGAGATTCAGTACCTACTTTAGAATTCTTAATAACCAGTTGTTTTTATTTTCAGTCGATCTACTGCAAATGTTGGAATTCAACGTGTCAGTGAGTTTCCCCGCTGCTCCGCTACTGACTGTTATTCTGGCGTTAGTGGGTGAGTAATTTTGTGTATTTTTTTTATTACGAGAGGCGGTAAATACAATTTATTTTATGTACTAGGATGTGGACATCTTTTTTGTCCATTGCTAACGTGTGATTTTTTTTGTACAAGAAAATTTAGATTAACTTAAGCCTTTTTGATTGGCCTCTAGATTTAATAATGAATTTACTAATAATTGATAATACCTTTTATGGCCTATAATTGATAATACCTTTTATGGCCAAAAGGTGGGTAAGTTCTATAAGAGGCGATACTCAAACAAAAATAAAAGATTTTTCGATAGAGAACGATCGCAACCCGAATCGTAATTTGGCACATTTTCATTGTACGAGACTGTTGGTGATCTTTAAAAAAAATCTCTGTAAGAGCTCGTTCACACTAGCCGGATGCCGGAACGATTTTTTATCGGGTGACGCCTCCTGTTCACACTACACTATCCATAATACGTCCACAATTTTTATTTCATATACAACAACCTTGTGACTATAGAGTATAGAACAATACACGATGGATATGTATAGCATAGGTGGATGTGTGTCCGGCAATTGTGAACAGAGATATAAGAAATTATACGCGAATGGCTTCCGACCCGATTTTTTACCGGACGGCAGACGGTGACAAACCACTTGGAACTATGCCATATAAACTAGTGAGCCACAAGGGCATCCGATAAAAAATCGTTACGGCATCCGGCTAGTGTGAACGAGCTCAAGTGTCGACGAATACTGTAAATTCTTACTGCTTACCGATTACCACCATTAGTAAAAATGACATTAAACACATTTAAAATTTTAATTTGAAATTTCAAATTAGAATTCTAAGCTGGGATGCCTTATTGATATTAACCGGAAACTTTTTATGAGTTTTTTAAACTTGATTTTAATATTTATTATTTAAGTATTACGAGTTACGACACGTAAATAGGTACTTAAAAATATATCTAGACATATATGTTAGAGCAAAATATAATAATCCAAATCATAAGCCAGACTCAAAACGGGCAAGTATTATTTTAACAAAATATAATATGTACGCCATAGGCACCGTGGAGTAACTGGAAAACTTGCCCGGCGCGATATTCGGTGTTCCGGTGCATTTAAATTTTTCTTATGTAGCCTTTCTACAATAATTAATAAGGGCATGTTATGGCGATTAATATCGTCTGATGTCCTTATGTTAATTTCACTAAAATAGTGAATTTGTACAGTATAGGAAGTAATAACAATATTGATTGATAATCTAATTGTTAACTAAATAAGATACTGTAAGTAATTTTCTCGCAAATAATTGAAAATATAATATATCGCAGCGTCTCGTTCGCTGCTCGACACAACATAATGATCTCTAGTCAGATGTAAAAATCCATACCCTCTGTGTGTCCTTATCTTAATGACCAGCGCTTATGACGACACGAGTATTTCGTTATATAAACAAACATCCGTAGACTGAACTTCTCGCAATGACGTCCTTAGCCTTTCAATAATTAAGTATTAATAACTAGACGGAACATAAATAATAACCAATAACCAATAATAATATTTTTTCGCTAACATATATTATTAAAATCAAGAACAAAGAACTTTTTACTAAACGAATCTGCTGGAATTAATAAGTTAAAATTATCTTCCCAGAACTAACTCGAGTTCTGGGGACGCAGCAGCAGAACTTTTTCTCTTGCTGTTTAATTTTGAAACCGCTAATAATATAAATAGGATTTTCAGTTGATTTCGTTTTTGATGTGTTCAGTGTTGCATGATGCATGCTGCATTTACTAGTGCTGCAATTTTATACGTAGGTACTTTGTTTTTAACTCGATTTTGTCACTAATTTTCGAGCGATGTACTATGCGTTTGTCTGCCGGTACAGTACAGTAAAACGTAGAATATAAAAATTTGAAATGTAAAAAAATTGGCGTGTGCCTAAATCCACATCTATTATCTATTACTAATAAATAACACTTTTTGTATGTATTGTTACAAAACTGTTTTCTGAGTTGGCGGAATAAATATTTATTTACAATAATTAAAAACACAACAATAATAAATACAACAACCAAAAGTCAGTTCTAACAATCAACACAAGTAATTAACACTTAACTATATACAATTGACTACACTAATATTTATTTTATCAGGTGAATTTATATCACGGAACTATTTATATCACTGTATTTATATCAGATTTATTTCTAACGTTTATTTATGTCGGCCATTTACTCAGTTACTTCAGTACTATATACTATGTAATAGAGGAACCATAGCAACACCATGTAAACAACAGCATTGCTACACGCTCGGCTATTCTCAAGCCCTTTTTAATTTTTAGATGCCGAAGAAGCTAAATTCAATATTTGAATTTAAGAATCAGATACGATAAAAGATTTCTGATAATTAGGAAGTTTCCATTGAACGAAAATACTAATTATGATACTGTCACATTGTAATAAAGATAATAAAGATAACTTTAAAAATGTTGAAAAAATTATTTTGATATCTTTAATTTCAACGGAGATATTCAATTTTTTGTACGTGGGGTCGCAAACGAAACTGATTTTTGAATATGACGTCACGCGGTATAAGTTTGCTGTTTTTTAGCTTTGTGAGTAATTATAACCGAGGTTACTTAGTAACTATTTTGTTGTAATACAGGCTTTTCTATTTATATTAAATTAAAATTAACTGTCAAAAATTTAGATATGTCAATATTTTCCGTCATCAACTGGTTTGTTTTTAGTGTTTCAATAACAATTTACGAGTTTAAAGAAAGAGATTTATCGGAAGTTACCATGTTAAATTACCACACATACAAACTAAAAATAACTTTTAAAAATATCGTGCCGCGTGACGTCGCCCGGACTGAAAACTAATTTCTTGGAGAATTGTCAAATTCAAACTTTGAAGTAGCATAACTTTGTTGTTTTTAAAGATATTTCAAAAATTATTTCGCCATCAATTTTGTAATTACTATGATTTAGATTAAAAAAATAAAAAGGGAAACTTCCTAATTGTAGAACGGATAATAATCGTTGCTGTACTGTTGTCTATGAAGTTATGATGAAATTGTATTTCATGTTTGAAATTCGATTATAAAGTAACGAGTTTTGATTTGCTATTGAGCTTTATGCACTGGTTGTTCATAATTGGTTTATCACCTTAAAAAAGCTGCTGACACTTTGAATTTTGACTACGATTTTTTTAGAAAGATATTCCCAGTTTGATATTTTTTTTGTTCACTTTTTGTTTGAGGAAATTTATAATATTGTCATTGTTATTTTTTGTAGAAATTGTATAAAATAGTTTTGATAAGTACCACCTACCTACTTAAATATTGAACATATTTTTTTTCAAGTTAATATTTTTTTGTTCTAATCTAAAAGCGGGTAAAGTACGAATTAGAATTTTAAATTTAATAATAATAATAATAAATTGAAAGTATGAATTGGTACTAGATCTAAATAGCTTCGACATTTGGTGGTGACCTTAAAAGAATATTTTTTTGCATTTTTATTCGCAAAAAAAATACTATAAAAGCTTAATATGTACTCCAATTTTCAGTTAATAATTTTGAAGTTTTGTTCAATCGATGTGTAAGAATTTTAGGTTGGTTTTATTAATAATCATGGAATAATTATTTTTATACGATTTGATACATTTTTAGAGTGTTAGGTCTCCAAGTCACTATATGAATAATCAGAAGTATTAGAAATACCTTGAGTCCGTCTTGTGACTTCATGTGTTGTTAACACGACGCGTTTCAGCAATGAGTTGCCATCTTTAGGTGTGGTTAATTTTTTATATTATAAAACACACATTGAGTATTCGTAACACGTTATAATATTATGATGCTAAGGACATGTCTGTTATGTTGTGAATTGTGAAGTACTGATTTAAATTTCGAGATTTTATGATTTATATAGTAGGTAGATGAAATGGAAGTGTGGACGATTAATGCGTATTGGGTATTTGTGTGTTGATTATAATATACAACACAATAATTAACACACAATACTCATTAATCGTCCACATACATACACACTCACACTTCCATTTCATCTACCTACTATATAAATCATAAAATCTCGAACTTTAAATCAGTACTTCACAATCCACAACATAATAGACATGTGCTTAGCATCATAATATTATAACGCGTTACGAATACTCAATGTGTGTTTTATAATATAAAAAAATTAACCACACCTGAAGATGGCAACTCGCTGCTGAAACGCGTCGTGTTAACAACACATGAGGTCACAAGACGGACTCAAGGTATTTCTAATACTTCTTATTATTTATACGATTGCTTTATTTTTATTCTTTCGGAATATTTGTTTAGACAACTAATTTAAGGTGTCCTTAGCTAAGGCAACAGCGACCACTCATCAAAAATAGTTCACGTCGCATAAAAAATATTAGTATGTCCGTTTTTTTCGAATATATTGTTTTAAAGTGGTGTTGATGACCTCTTTCAAAAATATTATAGTGTTTCAATCATGAATTGTACAAGAAGTAATCTAACGAGTAACTTACTTAGTATTTTGATTGTAATTACTATTTTCTCCAAATTTAAAACGTATTTGAAAATAGATAAATATTCAGATTGTAGATGCAAGTTGTTTGGAATAAAAATATAAAACAGACCACGTACGAAGGGTAAGACGGGTGAAGAAAGTGGAAGGAGAATGAAGAAAGTGGTTGTTGCATATGAGCAACAAGTGCCAAATCGGTTTATACGCCTATCTGGGTCTGATGGGGTGGAATTGTGGGACGTTGGGGAATACATTATGTGAATCGCATTCACAATTTTTTGTTAGATGAAGGAGCAAAAAAAAATAACGTGCTAATCCATTCATTGCCAAACCATGTTGATACGATTTGCAGTTACATTTTTGTTTTGTTTTTATATTTTTTGAAAACAAAAAAATAGTTACAACTGAAGGAAAATTATTTGTAGGTTTATGAGACTGTACACTCTTAATTCACCAACGATTTATACAAATAAATAAATTCACTGTAAATTTTATAAAAAGTTAGCGAGTTGAGATAATAGAGAGTACATCATGCTATAGACCAGCGGCTCCTAACCTTTTTCAGCCGCGGACCCCCAAGGAAATCAAGCTTAATGTCAAGGACCCCTGAGTGAAAAAAAGGTGCAATTTTCGGACAATATTATATTTTAGTATTCCTTCATTAAATTAAAAAACAAAAAACAAACTTTTTCGTAGAAAAACATTAATGAGAAGGTTGGTGCTGCTTTTTTGCAACTAAGTTAGAAATGTTCGGGTTGATATTATTACTCAATTGCAATCTCAAATCAGATTCCACATGTAACCTGTTCCTGTATTTGTTTTTGATGTATACAAGAGTAGAAAATGCCTTTTCACATAGATGTTTGGCGTAGGTAATTTATTTATTTTTGTTAATGCTCTAAGTAAGATAGATGCGGACCACCAAACATGTGCTCGCGGACCCCCAGGGGTCCGCGAACCACAGATTAGGAAACAATGCTATAGACTAACCTTTCACAACTAAGCAACAACTTAGTTCCATGGCTTGAGAATAGCCGAGCGTGTAGCAATGCTGTTGTTTACATGGCGTTGCTATGGTTCCTCTATTACAAATTCCCAGTTCCCGGGTTCTAGCCCGAGAGCTGGTAAAAGTGTCAATTGGATTTTCAATTTATTATAAAAAAAAAGTAATGAATTGAAAATATGAATTGGTGCTAGGCCCAAATAACCTTAGCTGTTGGTGGTCTTTAAAAAACACACAACTTAGTTTCATATTTATTTCTAGCTATAGGTTTCCTAGCCACTGGAATGTCCGACTGGTTGTTAATACCTTACATCAGGGGTTCCCAAACTTTTTTGATCATGACCTTAATTTAGAATTGCAAAAGCCTTCGCGACCCTTAATTTTTTTTTTCCCACATTGTACAAAATCGTCTATAAAAAAAAAGTAAAAAAATGCAGCAAATCAAATTTCGTTTAATCAAGAATTTAAGTTAAAAAAAATACAGTAAAAGTAATATAGAAATTGAAAAATTTAAAAATTACTTGTCTCCGTGACAAGTAGTAAAAAACAAATCAAATCAAATTTAGTATTTTTTTTTTCTATTATTCGAATTTAATAGTATAATCACGAGAGTTATAAATTCTATAATCACGGAAACAGGCCATGACTCTAAAAAATTAGCCCGCGACCTCGACTTTGAGAAACCCTGCCTTACATTCTTAAGCGATTACGTTGCTGTTAAGGCCACCCCTTCGCCTCTTCCAGTTATAATACTACTTTTGCGGAATTGACGCTTAACACATGATCATAAATCAGGTGGTGCTTTTCTGATCAAGTTACACAATCGGATGCAACACATTTGTTGTATTGTAAAACGAGACACTGGCTCATTAATTGTGCGCCATTGCTCGTGACTTTATAACAGTAATTGACCATACGATGCCCTCTTGTTTCTGTGTATGTGTGCATGTGGACAGGGTCCGTCATACGAGTAGAATTGAGGTGATTGATTATTGGACAACAATTTCTTTTTTAACACGTTTGTATTAGCTTCCTTGCTAAGTTGAGTTGCAACTCGATTTTCAACCACTTCCAAATGTTCAATTGACTTGAAACTTTACAGTCGTATGTAGTTTTGATGACAGTATTTTGGATATACTAATATTTAAATAACATATTAAAAAGTGAAAATAAAAATCACCACATGGTGGAAGTGATGGTGTTGATGGTGGGAAAACGTGTCTCCGGTCGTTTGTAACGAATGCACTTATAACGAATGTTTGAAATAGGTATACAATTTCAGAATGGCTTACCGATTAATTTAAAAAGATACATACTTACATAATTTTAAAACTAACATGAAAATCGCGCTTTCATAGTGTGATACCGGTAAAACACATAGTTATATCACCGAGAAAAAATTATAATTTTTAGAATATCTTAGTTACATATCTCACAAGCTTTGGTCAAAATTTTATCTGTGGACGGCAATGTCAGTCACGAGAAAAAAATAATTATTGCTGAAAATTATTAAACAAATAGCGTACTTTATAAAATGCGTGTTTATACTAATTGGCAACGGCGCTCTTATACATAAACAATTTTAACATATTACAGCCCATTTTCGATAACTAACCAATGGAATTGATAGATTTTTTCCCTTTTCAAATGCAACGGTGCCTATGTCTCGGCTATAGTAGTATGCAGTCATATGTAGTATTATAATTTCATATACTTACACTGATAAAAATATTTTGTAAAATTACACACTAGGTCATTGGTTATTTTTACGCCACATACATTCATGTTAAATTACATTTTGTAGGTAACATTACATTTAACATGTAATTTCACATTTTTTCTGTAAATCGTTTAGAATGTAAACTTACGTTAAAAATGTAATATTCCATTAGTGAGGTAAAATTACAATGTAAAATAACCTCATATTTATGAGGGATTCAAGATAGATTTGTTTACATTAGCTAAAGCGTAGTTTCGCAATTAAACTGCAACATTACATTGTATAATTCATTTAATAACAATGAGAATTTTATTCTGTATAATATATACATATTGCATTATAATCTATATGTAGTATTACATTTTGTTATTTCCACTTAGAGTTTGCTTTGGTTCCTGAATCTGAGTTGATTTTGAGCCTCTGAACAATCTCGAATTACAGCAACTTACCTTTGGGAAAATAATGTGGATATCAAAAATTACTCCAAACCAGATCATGAAGGTGTTAATAAACGAATGAATTTCTTGTCGCTCAAGAAAAACTTGAAAACATTTTTCGCCTTCAGGAGCTGAAAATAAATCAGTTGTGATTGTAAACTCTGAAGTATTTACTAAAACCAAGTAAATGATTGATTCAACAGAAACATGTTTACTTACAAGTTTTAAACATAAGTAGTTTTAATGGCACGTATTATGGTCCATTGATAGAAATAAAATCGGGAACATCTGAATTTGCATCAATATACTAAAAATTAAAAAAAAGTAAATCATTACATAATATATATTTTCTACAGTACACTATTGTCAAAATGGACGTCTTCTCAAAATATGTTTTCTCAATATACTTACATTATTAAATAGTTAACACATTCTGCAGGTATAAGTCGTGGATTTGAGCTTGGGCATTTCACATTATTTTCATTTTTAATGTGATTGTATACATGACTCAAGTTTTTTTCTATCTTGAATTCCATAGCCGCACTTTTCAAATAAACTGGAACAGTAAAAAACTTTATCAGTATAATTGCTTTTTGCTGAGAGCAGTGATTTCTAATTATATTATGTCTGAAAATCAAATAAGTACGTCTTAAATTTTAACCCACCATTTTGACGCTGATATACATACCTAAGGTTAGGCGAATTTCACGATGATAATATTGGTGTGTTTCATATTTTTCAATAGCACTAAATGTTGATTTACATAACCTACAGACTACACACAATCATATCTATTTCGTATTTAATTACCTATAGGTTTTTTTTAATTAACTACTTGACAGCACTGCACTAAAGTTGAACAAAATAATCCGACAAACAGCCAGGAATACCATTGCGACATATTCATGCACATCGTTGGCAATTGGCATGTGATCCAACATGACAATCTGATTGGTCGAGTCCAAAATGTTCACAGTAAATTCACAGACTTCGGGTATTTTCACATTCGTATATGTATTCCTACATCGGGTAATGATAGAATCACATGAAGGTATAGAATTTATACATTGTAAAAAGAATTAATACATCGTAAAAAGTATTAATACATCGTAAAAAGTAACATTACTTTAAAAAATGAAATAATACTGCAGAACTGTAAATTCTACATACTCTCTTATGTACTTACTTGTTTTTTACATTTTTTGTGTGGAAAAGCCATGACGAATATGTAAAAAAATATGTAATTTTACCCCAATTTTTATCAGTGTATGTAATACTCCTATATTACTAGCTCCCGTAAGTGGAAGTATCACGCCGCAAGTGAGACAGCAAATGACTGTTTCTATCTTTGTCAACAAAACCCATCTCGTTGTGCGCAAGTATGGTGGGGAAAGCCTGTGGGGATATTAATCACACAATATTTATAATAATAATTATGTTCGTTGTCGGTATTGATATTTATTTATTTCCAAATAATTAATTTACAATTTGCTATTTTACTTTTCATTATAATCTTTTTTGTACTTGTTAAAATCACTGTTTTTATAATAATTTTTCACTACCCTAGTTACAGCATTATTTTGGATTGTTGATCGCTACAAGCCTCCTCTGCTCGATGCTTAAAGCCTAGTGTTGTAGAAAACATCTCTTTGTATTCTCGGACATGCGCATAAGACTCGACGTCTTTTGAGTGAGGCAGACATATATATGTCTGCACCGTAGTCTTTTCGCCCGACTCCAGACCTCGGCTAGCAATATAGGAGTATTACATATTATATGTATAATTTATATCTGTGTGTTGGTGTGACAACCTGTACCGGGGTAAAAATTTTAGCTAAAAAATCCAGTATGCTGGTATCTTTTTAGTATTTATATCACTTAGATACATATTTGTGCCTGTGACTATACGTGCCATAGATCCTTAAGATGAGTGCGATATGATAAAAAATTCGAAAATAAAATGTATAAATTCCTCAAAAGACTTAGGGGATAAACTATCACGAAATCAAAAATCATCAATTTTCAAACTCATTTATAACTGTGAAAAAAATTGTAAATATACACTGGCCTCCAAAAAAAAAATCGAATAACTTATGAAATATGTTTAAAAAACACATAAACGTTTAATAATGGTTCTTCAACCTAATGCCAATCTATAGTTAAATTATTAAACGTTTATGTGTTTTTTTAAACATATTTAAAGGTAAAAGAATGTAGGCTTTCACGGGCGGCGTTAATAGAATTAAGATAAGAATCTTTCGGGCTTATGAGCCGTGGTCTACTGGAATGGCTTCTTCTTCTTCCAGACGTTTCGCTGCAACTGCGGCAAGCATCTTCAGTGGTGTGTTCGACGTGGTCGCAGTCTTCTTCTCGGTGTCCTGCTATCGAGTGTGCAGCAGAATAGCGAGAAGAACACTACGACCACGTCGCGAACACACTACTGAAGATGCTTGCCGCAGTTGCAAGCGAAACGTCTGGAAGAAGAAGCCATTCCAGTAAACCACGGCCCATAAGTCCGAAAGATTCTTATCTTAATTCTATATTTAAAGGTATCCGATTTTTTTTGGAGGTCGGTTTATATTGAATACAGCATTTTGACGGGAAGAGCCTCAGTTTTCAGTCCCTGATGACATTTCTCTGCGTCGCTGCACCACAATTCCCAACGAATCGGGAAAAAACTGCAAAAAAATTGTCAACTTTGGTTGCACTGTTAAACTCGCATAAGAAAATACACTTTAAAAAAATCGAAATTTTCCAGCAAACTGAAACCAGTAAATCCGGTTCTTCGATTCCTTTTGTCGTTGTACAGTGACAGGTGACATGATATATACATAATGTGTTTTATCCGAATCCTCCCCCCTATCTATTTTTCTACTACATGTACTACGTGTTATCGCCTAACCCATTTCCTATATATATATAATTAATTTTTTTTTAATTGTTTACATTGTAAACGGCTATTATAAACGAACTGTACACCTTTTTAGGGTTCCGTACCTCCGTATGGAACCCTATTACGATGTCTGTCTGTCTGTCCGTCCGTCTGTCACAAACAATAAGGGGTAGCTAGTTGAAATTTTCACAGATTGTGTGTTATTATAGCATGAATCTTGGCAAATAATAATTAGAATAATTTAAATGATCAATTAATTTTGATAAATTAGTGTTTCTTATACTGACAAGTGGAAGTGGCGTCATCTTACGCGATGATTATAAACTATATTATTTATATTGGAATCAAACTATATAACTTTAAGTGGCGTTATCGTACGTGATGATTATAAACTATTATATTGGAATCAAACTATATAACTGGCAAAGTGGCGTTATGGTACGTGATGATTATAAACTATTCTATTGGAATCAAAGCATATAACTGTCAACCGTGAGGATCGAGCTCACACTGTGCTTTTTAACATGACACAGTTTACACTAATAAAATTGTTGTAACGGTGTACGGAACCCTCGAGGCGCGAGTTCTACTCGCACTTGACCGCTTTTTATTTTCTTTTTGTTCACTGTATATACAACTCTTGTATTCTGTTATTTTATAGGCGTATACTTTGAGTTTTTTGTCTATTTTATGGTGGTAGATGTTTTTTTTATAACTGCGGCTAATAAAAATGTTTTTGACTTCATTGGAGAAATTTTCTGCGACACTCTGTATAAAAGTCCGTTCGTTCATTCACCCTTCTAGGTGTGTGAAACAGAAAATTTCAGTCTTTCAAGTTTTTATTATTTTCTGATATTGTTTTTACTGACTCACTGGTCTGACAAAGAATTTATATCTAAGTAATATGAATTATATTGATAAAATACCAATATCTGGATGACTGAGCTTTGCTCGGATGAGTTAAAAAAAATAGTACTTAAAGTTCCCATTACTGTCAGAATAATTTGACATAAATAATGAAAATAGTTTGTTTTTTCCAAAGCCTACTCGCCATACGACACTGTTTTATAACGTTAAAAAATCTGTTTTTTAAAATGATAAAATCGATAAGAAACGAATTTTTCCAGGGGTGAGACCTAGCTAGATCGATTTTTTGCCCCCCGAAACCCCTTTTCGGTAAATTTGATCAAAATCGTTAGAGCCGTTTTCGAGAAAATATTTATATAGGTATTACATATACCGTGCGAGTTTTTTCAAAACGTACATAGGCTGTTTCACAATTTGAAATCGTGGTACAGATATTGTTAGAAACTATGGAAACGAATGTTTTTATTTACAATATTTATTATTATTGAGTTGTGATAATAAATTTTATAAGTTCAGAGATTAATTTAATATTTTTTCTATAAAAAATGTACACCGTGGAAGAAAAGGTTCTTATGTACAATTTGTGTTCTGGTGGAAATAGTTGTCGGCAAGTCTCTGCGTTATTTAGTGTGCAGTTTTGCAGGCAGACCAGATAGATACCAACAATGTCTATACCACGATTTTAAATTGTGAAACAGTCTATGTACGCTTTGAAAAAACTCGCACGGTATACAAGATTTGCTCGTTTAATAATATAGGGAACGTTTACGCAATCAATCAGGTCACCCATTATTTCGCCCACGCTTAGCAGAGCCACGAAATGACATATTTCTTGCGGTAGTTGAACAAAATATTGTGTGCGATTATTGGTCGAACAATATACTTTTCTCACACTAGTGTGGGAAAGCAAACCATTTCCGTTGTGATTTGTGTTTATTTGTCTTGATCCGCCCGCTATTACACCTACTGACAACTACTCTCGGCCTACTATAGAAGTGAAGTTGGCGACACAAAATGAACAAAATTCAAATCGAACTAGTAGTTCCTGAGCGAGTACAAACATATACGCACAAACTCTTAATTTTTATATTAATATAGATGAAGACTAGCGGTCCCGTCCGGCTTCGCCCGGGTGCTAAGAAAGCCCGGGTGCAATACACTACTCACTCGCTTCGCTCGTTCGCTTGAATATTATAAATACACTACTCACACGCTTCGCTCGTTCGCTTGAGTATTATAATTACATTACTCACTCGCTTCGCTCGTTCGTTTGAATTTTATTAATACACTACTCACTCGCTTCGCTCGTTCGCTTGAATATTTTCGCCTACTCACTCGCTTCGCTCGTTCGCTTGAATATTATAAATACACTACTCACTCGCTTCGCTCGTTCGCCATATATGTATTTTTTAAAGCTTAATATAAAAATCGCGATTAAAAATCAGGGGTTGATCATATAAGGGTGAAAATTTAGAGTTGTATGTATTTTTCAATGCTGAATCATGAAAAAATTAAAACAAAAAATTTTGTCCAAAAAATAAAAAAAAAAAATTGGGGTGGACCACCCTTAACATTTAGGGGGATGAAAAATAGATGTTGTCCGATTCTCCACCCTACCCGATAAGCACACAAAATTTCATCAAAATCGGTCCAGCCGTTTCGGAGGAGTTCAATAACGTACACCGCGACACGAGAATTTTATATATAAGATGAACACATTTTTATTAGCAAGTTCAATCGTGTCTTTTAACGTGATACTCGACTCTTAGACCCGATTCACACACACACACTATAGTGCCGGTCACGGTTCGGTTCCAGTCTCGGTTCGGTAAACGATTCCTAAACAAGAAACAATGAGCGTATTTATACTATCAGCACCGCTCAAGTTCGGATCCAATCACGCTCCGGCACCGATCCGTTTAGAAGAATATTTTGCTGGAGCGTGATCGGACCCCACATTCTTCTCTTCATTGTCTTGCGTTTCACTCTTTTCTTATTTGCCGCATATTCATCAAGAAGAATAGCTATAACAGCTAATTCTTCAATTGAAAAATCGAACGACATTGTCAGACAACTAGAAAAATTGTACTTTAATAAATGAAATAAAGTAAAATTGTATTGCAAAGGAAATACATCCGACTTCGACCATCAACGATTTTATACTGAACCAGAGGCTAGTGTGCAAATAGAGATTGAACCGTGATCGAACCCAGATGATAGTGTGGATACGCAGTAAGATTTTACCGAACCGAGACTGGACCGAGAGCGAACCGTGACCGGAACTATAGTGTGAATCGAGCCTTAATCCGGCCCTGTGTTTAGGCATGTATAAAGCGATGTAATTTAATACGGCGCGGCGCGGAATTGCATTTAATCGCATTAATGGCCGCTTACGTTCGATAATTGAAAGTCAAAAGACGCGAATTGTGTAATGGATCGGCCGGATGCACAGGGCGACGCTGGCACTGCGTTTTTATTACTTAATCATTTACATAATTCATTCATTACTATAGAGCTGAATGTATACGTGTTAAGTGAACGAGGAGATCATTATGCACAATGTTTGATTTTTAATCGCTCGATATACTTTTATTGTCGCTGTTTTGTTATTTTTTTTTTACAATCCGAGGATCATTCTTTTGCTTTAATGTGTGTTTTGATTTATTTAAATTTTACTGTCTGTTACAAGAATAGATCGCGATGTCACCAACATAAACTTATATTTTGAAATTTTTTTTAGGACTATTGTAGAGCACAGGTTCTTAAACTTTTTTTATTCGCTACCCTTTTTACAAGCTTTTATTTAACTTGCAATGTTTGAAGGTATGTTAGTTTGTTTGTTTAGGTCAAATCTTGCAAATCAATTTTGAACGACTTCAACATATCCGATCGATTTAAAATTTGGTACACATATGCATTCCCGATGACAATAGGTATATGAATCAATCATTTTTAGAATTAAATTCAATCCCTAAGAGGGTCAAATGAGGGAGTAGGGTTTTTTGACTATTCAACGCCTAGACCAAACCGCTAAAGCTAGAAACTTGGAATTTGGACAGTAGGTTACTTTTGTGACGTAAGCATCCATTATATGAAGGGATTTTTCGAAATTCAATCCTTAAGGGAGTCAAAAGGGGATAAACTTTTGAACGACTAAAAGGAACAAAATAAAATATTAGTAAAAAAAACTTTTTATTTAAGAGTACTTGTGTATTAGAATCTGCCAGCCGGCATACACAAACCGACTGGTACGAGCTCGGGCTCCTGGGAACGCCAATTTCCAAAGAAAATTGGAATGCAATTGCGAGAACAACTACATTCCAATGTTCCCCCTGAGGGATTTAGCACGAAGAAGATCTTATGGCACAAGTAAAGGAAAACATCCGAAAATCGTTAATTTCTAATTCTATAGGCATGTGAAATTATTACCCGACAAACTTTATTTTTTAGTGTATTTGCCATATGGCACATACACTATTGGCGTCGGTCGGATGGCGGGACCTAGAGGTCGGACCAAAATTTCTCGACGTTTCGTAGCCTCCTGAACAATTTGGCACCATTTTTTGAAATGTTTATGATAGTATATGTATATATATATATATATATAATATCATATATATATATATATATATTGTTCGCGGCATAACTCTCGAAAGACTTAATTGATTTGAACGAAATTTGGTAGACACGTAGGAATCCATCACCGCACGGAACCTATTTAAAATGGGCCCAATCGGACCATTTTAAGGGTAGTTTTTAGGGGTTGAAAAAAGTTTTTGGGCCCAAAAATACCGAAAAAAATCTCAGAATTGTTTAAAAATTGGAATTTAACCCTTTAGTAGAGATTAAAATGTGTTGCTAAAATTTTAACAAAATCGGCACGACAGAACCGGACTTACAAATTTTATGAAAACACTAGTTTACGGATAGTGATTTATTTGCTGATGGGTGTATTTAATTTGGTATGGAGGTTGCATTGATAATAATATTGAAATTAGGAAAAAAAATATTATTTTAAGGGATGTATTAAGGGGTTAAATTTTTCATTTTGTCCAAAAACAAACTTAAGTTCACATAATAAAGCCACGATGCCAGTATTAGCAAATACACTATATTGTCGGCAGGGTTATGGCACTGCGACCCGAGTTTTTTATTAAATTGTTATAACGGTATACGGAACCCCTAGGGCGCGAGTTACTCGCCTTGGTCGTCTTTTTTGTTTAAATGGACCCAAGTGTCGGGCGCTGCTATACTTTATAGTCGGTCCAAGCCTTCTTGTCAATGTTTGTCTTTTTGATCATGAATTATTTTGAAATTTTTGTAGACGTTGCGTTTATTTACACAGATACAAATTAACACATCGAACGCTCTTTCACCAGTTTTATTCTCAGAATTAATTGTATTGAACGCTTGTTCAATGTACTCGCGAATGTGATTGGCTGAGAGGTAGACGTTGGTTTAGAATGGGGCTCCTTATATTTTCTGTTTTCCAAGAATCTCTCTTGTAACTCGTAAGACTTTGTTTTTATTTATTGTAGATTATAGACGCGTCGACATCTCAGGTCATTAGCGTCTTTCAACTACACTAAATAACAACTTTCTTAAAACTAAATAGCATCACAAAACATCCATGAGCGTAGGTGGGATTTGAACCCACAACAGTCTAGTCTAGAGGCTGCGGGACAAATTACGCTATCCACTAGGCTATACGGCCCTTCGTAAAGGTACGTGCAGTACGCAGCTGGGATTCTAGATGGTAGCATGTATGGTAGATGATGGCTGAAACGAAGCTTTGATACTAGCATTGATACAAGCTTAAATCGCGTTTGAAATGTCAGATAGCGAAGACGAATATTTGTGTTCTTCTGCTACAAAGTGGTATATTTTAAATACAAATTTGGGTAGGAGCTATCATGTCCACCCTATTAATAGAAAACGATCTAAACATGGCAAATTTCATCATTTATACCAAGAATTAAAATTTTACTCAAACCGATTTTTTGAATATTTACGTATGGAACCAGCACTTTTAAATACGTTTTAGAAAAAACTAAAAACAAATTAGATAAAAACTGGCAAAATTGCACTTATTAAACCAGTCACATCCATTGCGAAACTTGTAACGGCCATTTGACAGTTGTCACACGTTGATTCTAGTAGTCAGCGCGCTGAAAGAATGGTGAGGTATATTCCTGTATCTACCAGCTCTTGTAACAGTGCTTATACCTGCTACACTCACTGCTTCGTTGTGCACGCTCGCATATATAACAATGCATTAATTTAAGGAAGCCCTGCTATGATCTACGCTACCATCTAGAATCCCAGCTCCATATTGCACGTACCTTTAGACTTTGAATAATCTACAGTATAGTATAGATATTTTAATCTATTCTGCTTTTTATGGCCCGATCTACTTCTAAAATGTGAAGAACCTCTGTTCTATACACAGGACAAAGCTATGATGGTGGATCACACCCAATAATTATCATAACAACGTAATTGTTCATTGCAGTACATTTAATAAATGAGTATTTTAATTTCCATAATGAAATAAACATGACATGTGATTCCCATGATAATACGATGACTATTGCTTTTAGTTCGTTAGACGAACTTAAAAGTATAATATGATAATAATAATAATAATAATAGATATTTTATTTCATGAATGGCTAAATAGCCGTGAAATAAGTCAATACAAAATAGTTAATACATATAAAATTACAACTCATCCAAAGAATATAAGCATTTGTTTATAAGATAGTCTTTCAAATGTCTCTTGAAAAGTGGCAGATTCAGATGTTTAAGATCACTAGGTAATTTATTATAAATGTCCACTAGATTGAAATTTACATTTTTTCGATACATTGAGTATTTAGGCAATGGTTTATGTAGATTGCCAGCTTGTCTAGTATTCCGATTATGAATCGAAATATTAGTTTTAAAATAACTTGGATGCGATTTTACAAATACAGACACTTCAAAAACATATATAGAGTAAAACGTTAAAATTTTGTAATTTTTAAAATAAGGTTTGCATGAAGTTCGAGGATTGAGTTTAAACAACGCACTGCAATCACTTGAGGCTCCCCATAAGATGATACCGTATTTGATGGCAGAGAAAATATATCTATATGATAGGTTCTGAAATCGCTGGAAAATCTACATTTTAAATTATACGATATTTTTCCTGGATATATTTTCTACTACTTATAATAATAATAATAATAATAATAATAATAATGGAATTTATTTGCATACGACCAAAATGGTTTACAAACGTCAAAAAAAAATACAAGTTTAAAGTAATTCATTAATATTGTATGGACTTAGGTTTATTAAAAACTCTTTTAATTTCATACGCATCTGACCATAGCGGTTCTCCTGTTGAATTTCTTTTGGTAATCTGTTAAATAATTTGTAGCCAGTATAAATCGGTGTTTTTTCATAAAAACTCGTACGGTGTAAATAATCATATGTTACTTTAGATCTAGTGTTATGAAGTTTGTCTTTTTGTTGATCAAAATATTTATTGGTTTTCATATAACATAGTAATTCTAAAGCGTACACAGCTGGAAAAGTTAAGATTTTTTTTCTCTTGAAAAGTTGTTTGCAGGATGTTGTTTTGCTGATTTTAAATATTGTACGAATGATCTTTTTCTGTGTTAAAAGCACTCTAATAGCTTCGTAGCATCTGCCCCAAACTAGAATGTTATATTTAATAGCGGAATAAACATGTGCATAATAAAACATAATTAGTTGTTCTTCATTTAGGTAATCTCGCAAAATTCGTATTTGATAACAAGTTCGATTCAATTTCCTACATAAGTTATTTACATGTTCCAAAAATTTCAAATTACTATCAATAGTGACACCTAAGAATTTCGTATCACGGCACATCGAGATTGTATATCTATAGTTGTGTAAAGAATATATTAAAAAAAAGTGACATTTTGTTAAAACGAGCATAGCGAGTTTTAACAGTCATACGAGTCATAATAATAATATCATTACGAATGAGATATATATGATATTTTTTGCCATACCCACACTAAAACAGCTGCTTTTTCACTTAATTTGCAGTATTTTCAAAAAAATTTGACAGTTCATTTGTGGGACATGGTTTGCTTTCCCACACTAGTGTGGGAAAGGTACGTTCCCGCAAGTGAGAAGAATTCGATAAAAACGGAATTAAGGATCCCAAATTGTTTTGAGAAAATTGGAACGGTGACTGCCGTCCATTTATAAATTGTGATCGAATAGAGTAAAGTGTCATGAATATTTTATATAGTTGCATATTTAATATACATTTGTGGATAATACTATTAAATGTTACTGTGGAATGTTTCCTCGATATCTTTTTCTGGTAAATAGTCTAATTGAAAGTAGTTTACCTCCTTGCAGTTCATATTATTCATAATTTATTAATAATATATATCGTGCCTTGAAAAGGACGTGCGTGATATAATTACATTTTATGATCGTCTATACTCATTCTATTTTCAATCATTTTGGTCAAAGAAAAAAACCGTGCAAGCTTTTGATTTTTAATCTGGAAATCAAGCATTTTAATGTTTGCAATTTTTGTGATGTACCCGTCTTGTTTTACACACTATAAGAACATTAAATAAATATTAGTAAAAAAAACCTTTTAGAGACAAGTTTTTATTTAAATGCACTAAATAGGAAAAAAATAATTTTTAATAATTTAGATTCATAATTATAAATGCGTGGGTCGTGAACTCTATGATAGTTTATTAGTCACGACCAACGCTTTTATAATTCTGAACCTTAATTATTAAAAATTATTTTTTCCTTTTTAGTGCATTTAAATAAAAGCTTCTCTCTAAAAAGTTTTTTTTTTACTAATATTTATTTTGTTCATTTTAGTCTTTCAAAATTTTACCCCCCTTCGACACCCAGCATGCCCTTAAATTGCCCCCCAAAATGCCCTTAAATTGCCCCCAAAATGCATTTAAATTACCTCCAAAATGCCCTTAAATTGCCTCCAAAATGTCGGCATTTAAGTAATCGTGCATTGCCACGAGAACCAAACGTGTGTGCCAAATTTCAGCCCGATAGTTTCAGTGGAAGTGGGTGAAATATTGATTACAACATTCCAGGACATACATACATACATACAAGTGAAGTTAAATAAAAGCTTGTAATAAAAAGTCATTTTGAAAAAGAAAAATTTTCTTAAATGCTCCATAATTTGTTAAAATGTTTGTACTAAAATCACTTTATTTAGATTCAAGTGTTTTATGGTGTTAAAATTTGCAAAAAGAAATGCTGTTAGTGTATAGGAAAACATTCTCTATAAAAGCGTATTGATTTTAATTCTATTCAGTAAAGTTTAAACCAATGTGGAATAAATATCAATAACAATATTATCATTTATGGAAATTGAATCCTTGATATCTAGCATTAAATGTAGTTATTAAATACTATACTTGCAAATAGCTAATATTAGTAGATAAGAGTTGTAAAAAATAGATTGCAGTTGCTTTGAATTAGACTTGGAATAGATGTGATTATTATTATTATTATACATATAATATGTAAGTGCATATTGTCAAATAGTGTCACGTATGTCCCATGCATTGGGATGCTTCACGTGCTTAGTGCTGCATGACATACACGTGTACTTTGCACATAACACACTATGCTTACAGGCTGCTCCCTCTTTACTTTGTTATATATAGAGGATGAATTCTTAGAATTATTAACAAACATATTGAAAAGAGACACTAGTAGTTAGGAGCGTCATAAATGAACAAAGTTCATTCACCGATGTCCATTTTAAGTCCAATTAAAAATTGTGCTTTCGTAAGTTAATTTATTGGCACTAAGCTACCTCGTTTGATTTCAGTAAAAATAGACTAGATTGATTTACTCATCAATTATCACTGTTTAAAAACAATTTTACATTTTTCTTGGGACTTGTGTAGAAATTAAACGTTTTTACCACGAATAAATTAAAAATATTAACAAAAATTCAACTTAAGCCACGCTTTCTGCTGGTTACAGATTTTTCAAATTATTTTGTGGCCCTAAAATATAATTTCATTTTTTCTTACTTATTACTAATTTTTTTTTTAATCAATATCTTCACTTCATCTAATATTATTATTAATAATAATGAGGAATGTGGCTCGTCAAGTAAAAGAAAGAAGTACAGTCGCGCTTTTGTGGAACGCTCCTGGCCAGATTTGCGGCGAGCAATAGTATGGATTAAGGCTGACATTGTAGCTTTGATATAAAATGCTTTTCTGCAAAATTTATCTCTTTTTATTAGTGCATTGCACCACAATATAAAGCCTATTCTATTCTTCTTTATTTTTTAAATTTATACATAGGTAGCTCTATGGAGTTAAAGCTCAAATAAATACTATATTTCGACATAATTATTTTTTATAACAAAGGCAAATAGATTCCTATATTAAAAAATTCGACTGATGACCAGTCCTATACTTCCCACCTAGTAAATATTTGCAAAAAATAAACACTTTTTTTTTTTATTCTTTGACTAGGCCCAAATAACCTTAGCTGTTGGTGGTCTTTAAAACACAATTTAATTTTTATTCTTTGAAAAAAGCATGGCCCTCTTTTTTGTTTGGTGATCTACTGATGGCTAGCTTAATATAGCAAAAATCATGGTTACCTTGATTTACGTACAATTTTTATTTTTTTTTAGTAAAATATTTTTTTTCTCGAAAACTATACATTTTAGAGAAAAAAAATATTTACATTTTTTTCATATTATAACATCTAGAATTCATTTATATTTTTTTTTACCTATGTTAATACGTGACATTGAGAACGTTTTTTTGAATGTCTCAGGATCCACTGAACCGATTTGACTCAAAATCTAATCAGATCTAAGTTAAAGGCTGATAAACACAATAGAACAATCGGCATGCCCGTATGTTGTTCCGTTCTTAAGATATCGAAGGCGAACAATTGACCACACACATACACACACACACACACACACACACACACACATACACACACACACACACACATACACATACAGACATCAGTCAGAAAATGATCTTCAACGATTGCTAGGGTCTCAAAACGTGAAATCTGTTAAAATCTCGAAATATTTTTTTCGGACTAAATCCATTACTTTACCATTGTAGAGGTGGGAAGTAAAAATAACGTAATTTTAAAAAGAATAATAATCAGTTTTCATTATTTTACATTGGAAATTTAAACTCAGGTCGCGGCTTACGGACGAACTTATCAGATTTTTTTACATAATATCTTCTCGAGGCTTCGTTTTGTAGACCTTTTTCGTTCGTTATTTTTTTTTTGATCAGTAAAAAACTATAGGTATGCGTTCCTCTATAATCATTGAACAAACATAGTTATTTTGTCAAAGCTTCGCGGCTAAGCGGAATACATTTTCTAAAATTTTCTTTTGTTACACTATAGAAAACATGATCAATACTGATATTTAAAGGGCTTGAGAATGGTCGAGCGTGTAGCGATGCTGTTGTTTACATGGCGTTGCTATGGTTCCTCTATTACAGGTCCCCAGTTCCCGTGTTCTAGCCCCGCGAGAGGTGGTAAAAGTGACAAATGGATTTTCAATTTATTATTAAAAAATAATGAATTGAATATATGAATTGGTGCTAGGCTCAAATAACCTTAGCTATTGGTGGTCTTTAAAACACAATTGACTGATATTTTATTTTGTAAAATATACTATTTACTCTAAAAATATTCTACCAAGAACGTTCACTGAGAGAAAATACATTGTGTTGATGAAAAAATCACTGATTGACTGAAAAATTCATGGTATCAAAACTTTTTATACTTAAAAAAAATCTCCTTTAAAAAAAGCCACTAAAAAGAGGAAAATAATAAAATTTTGAGGTCGGTGCCAATTTAATTACTATAAAACTGTTTATATTCTACTTTTATTAAATTGACGGCGACCTCAAAATTTTATTATTCTTTATTAACAGTTTCTTGTTTTTGTCTTTTTAGTGGCTGCAATACGTAGCTTGTACGCTAAACTACTGAACCGATACCTATAAGTAAAATTTGTGTGGGTCCACCCTGAAGGTATGTCCTATATTAAATAGAAAAAGAATCATCGAAATCGGTTCACAAATACAGAAGATATTAACATACATAAAAAACCTGCTTTTTTGAAGTCAGTTAAAAACTATTGAATCGATTTAAATAAAAATTATATGGAAGTAAAATTAATAATAAAATAAAAATTAATAATTATAATCACGATGGACACGATTTCTAATATAAATTATATGGAAGCATTCCGGAAACATTCTGAACATAACAGCGTCGAAATTATTCAAATCGGTTATTCCCTCGTCAAGTTATGGCTGAGCAAACATAAAAAATAGATATATAAATATGGATACACATCGAATTGAAAACCTCTCTTTTTTGAAGTCATTTAAAAAATCATTTTTTATTAAAGTTATTGTCTGAAAAAGATCATACTTTTGTAGGCAATAACTTTTTTCATTAATACAACGAATCTTTTTTATTCAGTGCAGTAGATGAAAGAACTCCTCTCCGAAATGTTTGTCTGCTTGTACCAGTTGAACCGATTTTGATAAGACTTGCAGGTACACAATTAATTGGCAATCAAACTTAAAGCTAAACTCGGGTTAAAATAGAATTTCTCATTAACGTGAGAATTCGACTCCTTGTAGTCTTTTGAACGAAATAACAAGCCGTGAGGTGGGTCGTTTATTAGGACTAAAGTGCGAGCCTTGAGGTCCACACGACGAACTTCCCAGTTTGATAAATATTTAATAATAATAATTTAATTAGATATTACACAGAAAAGTAATCATTTTAATCATTAAAACATAATTATTATTTATTTTTAACAATAATTTAAAAAAAAAACGGCTGAACCGATTTTTATAAAATTTATGTCGGATCAAAATGACGTTAACACGCCTCGATTGACACCCTTACGAAGTCGATATAATTTTTTATTCGCGAGATATTGTGTAAAATCTACTTTTTTGGAGTCTATTTGGTTAAGAAAAAAGAACGGCTGAACCGATTTTGAAAAAATTTCTTTCAGATCATATTTACGTTAATACACGTCGATTGGCACCCTAACGTAGTCGATATCATTTTTCATTGTCGAGATTTCGTCTTAGAAAGAAATGGACACACACGTACGTACGTACGTACGTACGTACACACACACACAGACATCTTTCTAAAAATAGTGTAAAAATAGTGTAGTGACCTTGAAACATAAAAAATTTGTTATACATTTTGATTTCGATTTTTGGACCCATTACAATAACTTCCAATGGGAAGTTAATAATCTACGGGCAAAATCGACGTTCACACAAGCGAAGCTGCGGAGAAGACGGATAAAAATTTATGTCGCAGAAAACGAGTACCTATATTAAATACACTGTGAAAATTAGTAGACTAAGAATAATGGGTATTGAGCGTGTATTGCGTTCTAGGTTTAGTTGAGCCTTGAGGGGGTGTTGCAATGCAAGCGACATGATTCAGCGCTTACCAGTGTTATGGAGCATCGAGCAATAATGGACCGAACAGTATACGCAATGGCACCCACCCTCGTGACTTCGCATAATTATTAAATTTTCGCCGGTCGCGCGTGTCGTCGGTGGGTTTCCTGTGATGTCAGTGTGGCATTTTGCGCGGACGACTGTAACGCCACCGAGATCGCTTCGCACTCCATAATACAATACTAGTATACTATATATACAGTGTGTCCTCTGAAAATCTTATAGATTTGATAATTTTAAAGAGGGCAGTATAGCCTAGTGGTTAGCATGCTTGGTGCCGCAACCTCTAGCCTGGACTGCCGTGGGTTCGAATCCAACCTGCGCTCATGGATGTTTTGTAATGTTATTTAGTTTTAAGTTAGTTGTTATTTAGTGTAGTTGAAAGACGCTAATGACCTTAGATGTCGACGCGTTCATAATCTACAATAAATAAAAGATAATTTTAAAAATTAATTTTTTGACGTTTCAAAATGAATAGTAAGCATGCTTGGGTACTTGTGGATTGATGTTATGATAGCCATGGATTTTATTAATAATACTTATTTATTAATATTAAAAACGCTGAGAGGGGAAAAGCAAAAATGCAAATGTTTGAAGTATAACTTCGACCGTGCGCTTATAACTTAAATCTCTACATAGTATAAATTGAAGTAGCTTTTCGCGTATGTCTGTTTGTCTGTCTGTTTACCCGCAAACTCCTCCTAAACCACGCAACGGATTTTGATGCGGTTTTCACCATCAGTTAGATAATTTTTCACGGAAGATTTATATATATAGCATAATTAATAAATAATAATAATTAATTAATTAAATTCGTAACCCGACCGTAAGAATTCGCAACATACTTATATCATAAAAACGACCGTACAGAAATGTTCCACTCGTAGCGTAGAGGTAACGTCACAGCACTCTATGCACAGGAACCCGGGTTCGGAAACTGATGGCATCGTAGAATTTTTGGCTTTTTTTTCCTAAATTCTACATGATATTTATATATTTTTTAATTTTTGTTATATTTTTTCTTTGACAATAATTATAATTGTTTTGAAACTAAAAATTATATATAAAGCGAACGAGCGAAGCGAGTGAGTATTGTATTTATAATATTCAAGCGAACGAGCAAGCGATTGAGTAGTGTATTGCACCCGGGTTTTCTTAGCACCCGGGCGAAGCCGGACGGGGCCGCTAGTATAATATAAAATATTGGTAACTCAATTCTTACATAAAATATACAATAATTATTTACTTAATTTTATCTGAAACTAAATCGGCTATTACACTAGTGTAAGCATTTATTTTCAACAGCGTTTGGTTACCACAATCCACTTGTTCACAGAGTTGATTAAGCGGGTTAGTTTTCAGCTGAGAGCTTGTTCAGAAAAGTGAGATGCAATAGTTTTTGACCATAAAACATGTTTCATTGCATTTTCGTCGATTAAGTAAATCCGCCGTGTCATGGGAGAATCATACGCATGCTTTTCATCTCTGGGTGTCAGTTGATTGTATGATTGATTTTTTCATGATAAAATTTTTAAACGAAATCGATTGCCGTAATGTGCCGAGGGTTCTTCAAAAGATAAGAAGAGATATCGGTCCTTTTTAATCTGCGTTCATAGCGACATTTGGACGTTGTTCTGAAGCGACGCTGCGAGAATTAAAGAGGGAGTGACTGTCGTCGTCATCAACTTGCCATACCATGTTGCGGTCGTGTTTTGTTTGACTTCTCACCACCGCCTGCTGTCCGATCGGGAAACTAATTATCTGTTGGCATGCACTTGAGCCTTACACTCATTCGTCGTACGTCTTGTCGCATGGCGCGTGTTACCTTCCTCTTCTTAGTCTTCTTACATCCGACCCTCACTCCTAGCCTATACCTTGTCGTTCCGCTCATCCTCATTGTGCTCATCTATCTGCCGCCTTATGGCCGGTTTCTGTAGAGGAAGTTACATAGCATAGGCTAGGCTTCAAGGGTTTTACTTCATACTTCGGTATAAAAACGTTAATATACTAGATTTGATATATATGTCATGTAACATTAATATTTAAAAAAAAAAGGGTTTGGGTCACGGGACCCCCGACAGATGTGAAACATCAAAGAAAACGTTATTGAACTCGGTGGTATTCTCTATGTAGTAGTATATATTTTTTCAAAAGCAGCAACTAACTGTTATGCTGACGTAATCCTATATACTGCACTGTAACACCGCGTGTGTTACAGTGCACGCCTGAGCCAAGAGAGAGAGAGAGAGTGCCGCAGTGGTGGGGAGAAAAGCAGCGAAGGAGCGAACCAAACATTTCGTTGCATATTTCCCCTCACGCGGCTGTTCACAGCCCGACATAAGATGTTTCACATCAAAAATCTTTAAAATTGTATAAACAGATTTCCGTTAGATGTTTTTTAACAACTTTGTTAAAATTATTTTCAGGAAGAGAACGGTTCATTTACGAATAGTCTTTGTAACAATTATAAAGGCTATTAGTAAAGGAATTTTGTAAAAAAAATTAAAAGTGTGGCTGCTATTAGTAGAGTGCGTTATATGATATGCGAATGCATACAGTGTGTCCACAGACTCATCCTCAACATGGGGATCTCCGTTGTTATGGGAGATAGAGATTTGGTTAAATGAGACAAAATGTGCAGAATCTCCAGTACTACTACCCTGCGTAGTCAAACTTTCCATATTTTGCTTGGTTCGCGACCGACAGTTAAAAAACGAGATTTACCCATTTTCGTTTTTTGTTTATAACTCGCTTATTAAGTAAGTTAGAAAAAAAATATTTTCACTTTCTTAAGGCCCTTTTTTATGAAGATTTCAAATCTCTTTTCATATTTTTATTTACTTTTATAGTTTTAGAGATACTTGTATTAACTTTGTTTTTTTAAATACACGTCAAAGATGGCCATGACACCATTCGAAAGAGATTTTTTTTCTCTTTAATTTGATATGAGGGTTGATGGATTTATTTTCAAAAATAACAGGTTATACGTAAAACACTGACTTTTAATAGTAGGCTATGCTAAATTAATTGATAAAACAACAGAAGGCTTAGCAAACAGTTGAAACTCGCGTTGGCTTAGTAAACGGCTGTTTTGTTTTAGCTGTCAAAGTGTAGTTTGTTGCTAATTTGTCAGTTTACTAAGTGATTTATTGAATTTACTTTTGTTATCTTGGAACCATTTTGTAACAATTTGACCAGAGCTGCAGAAATGTACTTCGATCAGTATCCAGAACGAAGACAACCTCATTAGTCTATTTACAGAAACTTGAGTGATCAGTATCCAGAACGAAGACAACCTCATTAGTCTATTTACAGAAACTTGAGTAAATTTAATAAACTATGGATCATTTAAATAGCCGTTTACTAAGTCAACGCGAATAAGTGAAGAAGACAAAATTACTGTTTTAGGATCAATTGTTGAAAATCGCTTATTTTTCATTGTTACAAAATGGTTCCATGATAACAAAAGTAAATTTAATAAATCACTCTGTAAACTGACAAATTAGCAACAAACTACACTTTGACAGCTAAAATAAAACAGCCGTTAATAAGCCAACGCGATTTTCAACAGTTTGCTAAGCCTTCTGTTGTTTTATCAATTAATTTAGCATAGCCTACTATTAAAAATCAGTGTTTTACGTATAACTCTGTTATTTTTGAAAATAAATCCATCAACCCTCATATCAAATTAAAGAGAAAAAAATCTCTTTCGAATGGCGTCATGGCCATCTTTGACGTGTATTTAAAAAAACAAAGTTAATACAAGTATCTCTAAAACTATAAAAGTAAATAAATATATGAGAAGAGATTTGAAATCTTCATAAAAATGGGCCTTAAGAAAGTGAAAATATTTTTTTTCTAACTTACTTAATAAGCGAGTTATAAACAAAAAACGAAAATGGGTAAATCTCGTTTTTCAACTGTCGGTCGCGAACCAAGCAAAATATGGAAAGTTTGACTACGCAGGGTAGTAGTACTGGATATTCTGCACATTTTGTCTCATTTAACCAAATCTCTATCTCCCATAATAACGGAGATCCCCATGTTGAGGATGAGTCTGTGGACACACTGTATACTCATAATCCATATACTGTCTCAACCACTGTAAATTTTTTTTACAGAATTACTTTACGAATTAGTCTTTATAATTGATGTAAAGTTAAAAGTATAAATATCGTATTTTCGAAAAAAAATTGTCGGTCTGTCTGTCTGTTTCACTGCTGTCGATTTGTATATTTGGTTGCTTATAACTAGAGAACTACTGCATTAATTTCGATAAAATTATAATTAATCGTGAGCTTAGTTCAACTTAAAATAAAGGTACAAATAATTATGTTAGGTCGTCGGGAAGCAGCATAATCCCGTTATGTAAAATCGAGAGGGAGGAAGCCGCGGGTACTTAAATAAGTAAAACTATGAATCGTAGACAAAAAATGTTTATACGAAAGTTGTAGAGAATTTTGTCCTGTACAAGATTGATAACTAACATTTTTTACTAAAAATGGAACGGAATCGAGAAATTCGCAAAAACCCGTTTTTCGTGAACTTGAACCTCGAATATCTGGCAACGCCGGCACGTTATCGATGGGGACGTTTTACACGTTTTTTAAAACATTATTACGAAGGTGTATACAAAAATTCAGCTAACTGGGAATTATTCCGCAGATGGTTCGTTTTTATGTCTAAAATTTTTGGGCTAGCTGGTATAAAATTAAAGGTCTTGTCCAGTAGATTTCAAAAATATATAATATGTTATATAAATATACACAAGCTTCAAATAGACGGTGATGATCTCAAAAAAAAAACTAAAAAAATGAATTATTAAAAGAAAAAACTCGACTGCGACTAACACAAAAGTGTCAAACAAGCTTCCAAATTCCGAATGCGATCACCAATCGTACATGTGCCGGTGCGTAGCGTCGAGCGTCATAGTAGGTAACATTGCTTTCAGAAACTGACTGTTAGAGCTACTTCGTGGTGTTGTTTCGTTTAAAGTAAGAACTGTCACATTTCTTTATTCAGTTTGGAAATTAACTTACAGCACATTCAAATCCGAACCATACTTGCATGAATATCTTGTTAAGAAAATCAAATTGTAACGAGTCACGTACAGTTCATCACATAGTGGAAAACTGTGACCAATATTCACATATTAGACAACAACTGAACATTTCAACAAACAAAACGTGGAAAGTGAGGTGGACAAAATCATACAATTTACTCGATTAGCGGACATATTATATAATAATGTTACAAAACTGTTTTCTGAGTTGGCGGAATAAATATTTATTTACAATAATTAAAAACACAACAATAATGAACGCAACAACGAAAAGTCAATTCTAACAATCAACACAATTAAACAATAACTAAACAGTAATTACAAAGCAAAATAAACAACTATATACAATAATTCGTAATTATTAACTATATACCAGGACTATTTATTTCTAGTTATTTATATTTCAAATATTTATATTCACTGTATTTATATCAGACGCACTATTTGTCGCTTAGTATTCTCCATTGACTTGAAAAATTGCGCGACTCACCGTTGACTGCTATCTATATAGGCCGCGTAGCATAAGCCTAGTGTGTTCTCGCTTTCTCTAGAACTTTCGTGCAGGTACCAGTTGTTACAGTAAGCGGACCCCCGTTTATCAGAACTCTTGCCTGCCGGTTATATACAGGGTGATCCGTAACAATGAAATTTCTAACATGAAGTAGCAAGTGCAATGGTCAGCAAACTACCGAATTAATTATATTTTGTATGCATTTTTGACGATTTGTAATCTAGATTTTAGTTTTGTCTGTTTTTCGATGTCAAAAATGCGTTTCTTATTAAATTAAAAAAAAAAAAAAACGTCAATTCACTAATTTGTCAGACACAGCTTACGAAATGTGATTTGAATTATGTATGTTACCTGATTTAAAAAATTACTAATCGCTATCGATTGGTTATTTCATTGTATAAAAAAATGAGCCTACAAGTCCTGTGGTCGTGCAATAATCGGATTTTGATTTTTTTTTGTGAATTTACGTTTGCAGCTCCCTTGAACCCAATACCAACATTTTTAATGACAAACTAACACTAATATCGAACATAATATACGACACAATAATTAACAATACACAAACACCTAATACTCAGTAATCGTCTACACACATACTCACATTTCCATTTCATCTACCTACTATATAAATCATAAAATCTCGAAATTTAAATCAGTACTTCACAAACCACGACATAATACACAGTGCTTAGCATCATAATATTATATAGTGTTACGAATACTCAATGTGTTTAATTTAAAAAATAATTAACCATAACTGAAGATGGAAACTCGTTGCTGAAACTCGTAGTGTTAAATCACAAGGGGTCATATTCATAAACAGTTAATAACTAATTTAACAGGTAGATCACACTGATAAACTATTTAGTGGTCCGATTTGGTATTCACAAACACCATTTAGGGTTATCGAACGTTTAAATCGCCCGATAAGTACAGGTAGAAATACCCTTCAAGAAGTCACAAGACGGAAATAATACAAGGTATTTCTTACACTTCATAATATTCATATAGTGGCTTGGAGACCCAACACTCTAAAAATGTATAAAAAAATAGTGTTTTTTTTAAAAATGCCTTTCTGTGGTCGCAACCTAGCACCCACACGACTGAATCGGATGGTCAATTTTTGTATGCGTGTTGACTGCTCTGGACGGTTACACCTCGAGACAAAATCGCAAAATCGGCCTCTGCGTAAATGTGGGGAAAGTGACCCCCTGAAATCCCGAAAATGACTCTCACGATTAACTTTTAGTAATTCTTCACTTCCAACAAATCTTGGTATTGAAGCAACGGATTCTTTAAGATTTTAAGTTTAAATCGTGCTTTGTTTTTTATTCAGTATGAAAAGGTACTTAAAAGATGTTTTTCAACCAATTTCTTTTACGCGGAAATTTTTTGTATTGCATGAAACATTTATGTATTAAAAAAATAAAACGCTTTGATCGTATTCTTCTTTTGTTTTCAACCCTTTTCTGTCACTCATACTTTTAAACTCTAATCTATTCGTGAAATCACGAAAAAAACTGCACAGCGCGAATACGAGAGTGGTTTGTAAAGGCATCTTATCTTCACCTCTGATCTCGAACGTTTTATGACTGCAGCTAGAACCTTTCAACAGCTTGCTCTGCTTTCAGCATCCCTTTGCTTTTGGGCGGAACGCTCTCTTGTATTTTTCGAATTTCGGTATAGGTACAGTGTTTATAATTGATTTGCGAACCGGGCTTGAGAATGACCGAGCGTGTAGCTATGCTGTTGTTTACATGGCGTTGCTATGGTTCCTCTATTATAATTCTCAAGTTCCCGGTTTCTAGCCCGGAGCTGGTAAAAGTGTCAATTGGATTTTCAATTTATTATTAAAAAAAAATAATGAATTGAAAATATGAATTGGTGCTAGGCCCAAATAACCTTAGCTGTTGGTGGTCTTTAAATTACAGTTTTGATTTGCGAACCATATAGAAAATTATAGTAGCGATAGAAAAATGTAAGTAGCTAGGTCTTGTCTGAATAAAGATTCAAGTAACTGACTTTATTTCAATGACCCAATATTAGAAAAAAATGATGTGAAATTTTTGAAAAAAAAAAAAAAGTTTAAGGAACCAATCAGGTATCTACTTTTCACGCAGTGATCATGCGTTTTCATTGTTCCATCTGTTAAGCGACCCGACTATAAGAAGAATATTCACGACCACCGAAAGACAAGTATGTTTGGATGTGTAGTCACAAAAATTGCGTATTCAAAATTTATAAAAGTGGTATCAGATTGTAGGTATTTGTATTTGCAAAACGACAAAATTTGATTTAATCGGAATTGGTATAAAATTAGGTCTGCTTACAAGCAGAAAGAAGCCGTGAGGTGGGTCGTTTATTAGGACTAAAGTGCGACCCTTTAGGTTCACACGACGAACTTTCCAGTTTAATAAATATTTAATAATAACAATTAAATTAGATATTACACAGAAAAGTAATCATTTTAATCATTAAAACATAATTATTATTTATTTTTAACAATAATTAAAAAAAACGGCTGAACCGATTTTTATAAAACGTATCTCGGATCAAAATGACGTTAACACGCCTCGATTACGAAGTCGATATAATTTTTTATTCGCGAGATATTGTGTAAAATCTACTTTTTGGAGTCTATGTGGTTAAGAAAAAGTCAGAGCATACGCTATCTTCCAATATCTATATCACACTGTGCAACAGACAAGGACAACCGAAACAAGTTCGCGATTTATTAGATAAAGTCGCATTTTTAACTTCCCATGGAAGTTATTGTAATGGGTCCGAAAATCGAAATCAACAAGCCGTGAGGTGGGTCGTTTATTAGGACTAAAGTGCGACCCTTGAGGTCCACACGACGAACTTCCCAGTTTGATAAATATTTAATAATAATAATTAAATTAGATATTACACAGAAAAGTAATCATTTCAATCATTAAAACATCAATAATTTAAAAAAAAAAAAAACGGCTGAACCGATTTTTATAAAATTTATGTCGGATCAAAATGACGTTAACACGCCTCGATTGACACCCTTACGAAGTCGATATAATTTTTTATTCGCGAGATATTGTGTAAAATCTACTTTTTTGGAGGTTATTTGGTTAAGAAAAAAGAACGGCTGAACCGATTTTGAAAAAATTTCTTTCAGATCATATTTACGTTAATACGCGTCGATTGGCACCCTAACGTAGTCGATATCATTTTTCATTCTCGAGATTTCGTCTTAGAAAGAAATGGACACATACGTACACACACACAGAGAGAGACATTTTTCTAAAAATAGTGTAGTGACCTTAAAACATAAAAATTTGTTATACATTTTGATTTCGATCTTCGGACCCATTACAATAACTTCCAATGGGAAGTTAATAATATTTTTATATGGAAATTGTTTATTCCAGAGCGTAGCTCATAGAAAACCAAACCCAAACATTGTTTTGTCGACAATGTGGAGTATATTCACTAATGTTTTCGCAAAAAGCTACTATCGCAAAAGGCCACAACACAACAGTATTAACTTATTATATCTACTAATTTGATAGTACATATTATAAAATACACAAAGAAAAAAGAAAATGTGTCTACCAATTGGAGATGTAAACGTGAGTAATATTTTCTTTACGATTAATAATAATAATAAATTTATTAATCCAAGAACAATACATTATAGGATAAGTCACGACAAAGTTAAAATTTATTCATTAAAATAATTATCTACGCTATAGATACATCTTATTAAGTAAAAATTTTTTAAGATATTTTTTAAATTTAAAAACATCATTAATGCATCTAATGTTGGATGTCAGTTTAATAGCGGATAGCCATGGTTAGAGGACCATTTTTTATGACTTTAAGCCGACTAAAAGGAACACGAATCTCTTCTTTGATTCTAGTATTGTAATTATGTATTTCCTCATTACATTTAACATCTATGTTTACGCAGTACATTTTGTAAAATGTCGATAATTTATAGATGTACACAGATGCCACAGGAAGTACTTGAAGATCAGCAAATAGCGGTTTACTTGAGCTGAGTCTCGCTACTCCACACATACAACGTATTGCTCGATTTTGCAAAACAAAAACATCGTAGATTTGGGCTGATCGCGTTCACGAAAAATTTTATTCAACTCGCTTCCGTTCACATATGTTTAACTATTTTTTTTCATCCCCACTTTACATGTAGCGGAGTTATCCTTAAAATTTTTTTTCCAAAATGTTATTAGATAACTTTGTAGCGGGTATTATTATCTATAGATAGATAGATACGTCTACCAAATTTCAGCGCTGAAGTCCTAATAGTCTCAGAATAAAAAGACTGTGACATACAGACAGACGGACATGGCGAAACTGTAAGGGCTCCTTGTTGGACTCTAAAAATGATTGGAATTTTTTATTTGTTGAGTATGGTACCTGATTTCATGTTCTCTTCTTGGGTATTCGTCGTCACTACTGCTTCATTTTATAGTCCTGTATGATTTGTCTTCCAGGGCTCAAATATAACTCTTTTTCTATTCTGCTTTTCTTTATACATCAGTCAAGAAAATCTGTGTTCACTGTTTCAAACTTTACCGTTATTATATTTGAGAAAAATAGGTAGGTAGGTACTCAAAAATTTCAGAAACCTACTAATTTAGAAGTTTTTGTGGTAAAAAATATGAGACCGTAACTATCAAATTTTTTAAGGGCGCTCATTGGACGTCAGAATAGATTATGCTATGTGCATAGTTTTGACTTTAAAAAAATGCGTCTAAAACAGCTTTTGTTTTATCGTCAGTTTCTTCACTATTAGGTATTTATTTTTGCACTATATGGAATGCAATTTTTTTTAGTTTTAATATTTTTAACAGAAATAGGCATTCAAAAGACTAATTAATGAGAGGGAGAATTTGATAAATTGAAGATAATGTAGGTTTTGGTGCGAATGATGCATGTTGAGTAAACACTGTCAAAAAAAAGTGAAATGCCCTTAACATTCTAAGTCTTCAGGAATATGAATAAAACTCGTTTTTTTCAGCTTTGTTCCCAAAAATGACAAGAAAACCATTCCACCCACTTGTCTCATATTACTTATCTATACATAAAACTGTTCCATACATATTTTTTCCTGGAAATGAAAATATAAAATAAACTAAGAAAATTTTAATACAGTAAAGTTTTAAGTGTTTAACTGCTTCGTTAAAATATTATAAAAAGAAAATAAAATAGTATCTATATATAATTTACGTAAATGTGAGACGTTTGGATACTAATGTAAAAAGGTTAAAATCAAATGAAAAATCTAAAACTATAGATCACAAAATTCAACAGTATTGTTATTTTTTGTTTATACACAGTGATTCATTATGAATGTAACAGAGCTAGATTGTTTGAAAATAATAAGAAAACATCAGTTGTTTAAACTTCAACTTACTTAATAGCAATGTGCGAATGGAGAATAATTTATAGTAAATTGGGATAAGGTGCTAGGCAACTTAGGGTACGAACAAAGATGCCTCACGCGATGGCGCGGGTTAGGTCGATGTTTATATCGAAGAGAGGGCGAACATACCGTAAATGCTTCATATCAGTGTTCGCTTTACTGTTTCTTAAAGGAAGCACGTTTTTTATTAAAATATTCGTATTTAATTCGGCTTGAGTGGTAACACGTGATTAATGTGGACCAATGAGCTTGCATTTACCGCGATACCTAGAGTTCTACCTCGATGAAATAATCAAACTATTTTATTTTGTTATTTATATTGATGTAAACAGCGAGGTAAGCGGCGAGGGTGAATTAGTGAAACATCTTTGCTATATGTACGGTCTCGTAAGAACATATATATATATGTTTTACAAAGAGGTGACATCGATGTAGAAATCGCGACATCGACGTAAACCACGCCATCTTTGGCATGTTCCTACCCTTAGTGAGCATAGAAGTTTGGCATTATTGATGGGAACCAAAGAAAACCTCTTCAGGATGACCTGTACAGGAATTACCGTTTCTCAACATGGGGTAACAGGAATAAAATATTAGTAAAAAAAAACTTTTTAGAGACAAGTTTTTATTGAGATGCACTAAAAAGGAAAACAAAATATTTAATAATTTTGGTTCATAGTTACTATAAAAGCGGGGGTTGTAATCTCTATGATAGTATGATAGTTTATTAGTCGCAAGCCCCCCCCCCCCATTTATAATAAATATGAACAAAAATTATAAAATATTATTTTTTCCTTTTTAGTACCTACATTTCAATAAAAGCTTGTCTCTAAAAAGTTTTTTTTACTAATATTTTATTTTGTTCATTTTAGTCTTTCAAAATTGTACCGCCTTTTGATCCCCCTCGGGGCTGAATTTCGAATAATCCCTTCTTAGTGGATACTTACGTCAGAAAAGAAATCTACTGTCCAAATTTCAAGTTTCTAATTTCAGCAATTTGGACTGGCCGTTGATTAGTAAAAAAAGTCAAAAAAACCCTACACCCTCATTTGAGCCCCTTAGGGGTTGAATTTAATTAAACCGATTTATTCATGTATTGTCATCGGAAATACATATGTGTACAAAATTTCAAATCGATCGGATGCGTGGAAGTCGTTCAAAATTGATTTGCAAGATTTGACTTAAACAAACACACAAACAAACTTACATACAAACATTGCAAGTTAAATAAAAACTTGTAAAAAGTCCTAGTCACATCTGCCTCTGCCGGGAATCGAACTCGGGACCTTCCAAATTCGACTCAAGGTTCTCACCACTACGCTACCTCACTCGGTAGATTAGATTAGATGGAAAGATTCGTCAAGACCGCGACCTTAATAGATCTTCCTCACTCGGTAAATACAACTAGTTCGTAAATAAATACGGGCCTCTTTGTAAGATAGTAGGTACATTGTGCCACAAGGGAGGAAATGTAGTAATTTCCTCCCGTGTTGCGCATACTATTTTTTCTCATGCCAGGCCGAAAGTTCGCAAAATTGGAAAAAAAAATTTTTAAAATTATTATTTTTATTTTATTATTAAAATTATCAGAAAATAATTTTAAAGGAAATAATTTTAATGTGTAGGAGACAGAAGTAGGTGCGTGAGAGCCGGCATAAGTACTATTGCGCACGCGCACTATTCCGTACCACGGGAATAAAGAGCGACTTTGTTCCCGCTTGGCAGGGACGAAAGTACGAACTTTCGGCCTAGGTAGGAGAAAAACGATTTATCGCTAAGAAACATCTATTCGGTTTTATATCGTAGTATATTTGATATCTGAACGGCTGAACAGGACAGACGTACTCGCAATAAGTTTGTTCTAATATTTAATCCCGTTGAGCATTGTAGAATGTTGGCGTGTGGGTGCGTTTGTGAAATGAAACACAATCCACCGCTACACACCTTGAGAGATTCTCCCGTATTCTGTCTTTTTCTCTCTCTATCTCTTCTTCTCTCTTTGTGTACGGACAAGAAAAATATGTTTTTTTATATTTTAATATTTTTGCAAAAATCGTATAACTGGTTTGTGCCGTGCTGCGTTCTTTGATGGATTTAAATTTCATTATAACAGACAATTCTCAAACGACGAGATTATGTTCTACCAGAGCCCGCTGTATTCCTTCTTCATCAAAAGCTCTTACACGAAAAACAAGTTGCAAATAGGAATCCTGTCATCGTCGAAACATAATAATATAATATATGTATACCTGTATAATGTATATACATTTATATGTGCCTATATAAAAGCTCTATGATATAATATGTACTTCGGTTATTAGTGTATTTGCCATATGGCACATACACTGTTGGCGTCGGTCGGATCAAAATTTCTCGACGTTTCATAGCCTCCTGAACAATTTCGCATCATTTTTGGAAATAATAAAATTAAGCAAAATCGCAGGATAGTGGACAATATAATTTGATTTATTAAATTAAATGTACGACGTACCCTATCTTATGTTAATTGCTATGGTTAGTAATTAATATTAATTTTCATAAATATTGTTATTTTTATGTATGTACTTGAAAAAGTCTAAATCTATAGACGAAACGTCGTACATTTAATTTAATAAATCAAATTATATTGTCCACTATCCTGCGATTTTGCTTAATTTTATTATAATCACGATGGACACGATTTCTAATATAAATTTTTAGAAATGTTTATATAATATAGTATACAGGGAGAGTTACTAAGAATGTCTCGGGCGATATCTCATTTATAATGAGCATTAGAAAAAAGTTTTAGATAAAAGTTGGATTGGAATAAGAGTACTATACTTTATAATTATTTTTAGCTATACAGGGTGTACGATGTAGTCATGGTACAACTGACTTGTATTTTTATAAATAGAACACCCTGTATATTTGCACGCCATCTCATTGTTCATTCGGAAGCCTACATAAAATTGTGCCCTTTTTGAAATTTGGTTGCGACGTTGCCAAAATATTCAACCTTTTCTGTAAAATTCTACAGTTTCGTTATCTACTACTAAAATACACACCAACCACATTTTTCAAGTTGAGTCAATTTTTTCGTGTCAAGTATTAGTCCATAGCATGTGCTACCCTCCAAATACTTCAGAGTTAAATTTAAATAATACAGGGTGTTAGTGGCAATGGTTGGAAAATGCATAACTTTAATTTACCTTAAGTCAATTTTCTTAAGTAACACAGCCTGTATATCTTTAGGTATGTGAATAGAGCTCGCTTTCCTCGACACGTTCGATACCTAAAAATATACAGGATGTCCTACTTAAATAAATTTTTAAGTTGCACACCCTGTATATTAAAAATATTTTAAAGTATACTCGCACATACATATTATGCTTTGTTTATGATGTTTATAGATTATAGGAATAAATAATTTCGAATTACCTATAATAATCAATTTATATTGAATGTTGCTTCCTTTTATTGTTTTAATAAAAAAAATTGAATAGGTATTTAAAGTTTTGTTCAGAGCTGGGCAATGCTAAGAACTTAGTGCTTGCAATAATGCTTTTAGCACTTATACCTAATTAAAAATTTTGTTGGAAAGCAGCCAATTATATAATTGATTCCAAACATATCGAAAAAATCATTTTACCAAAGTGTGTGTGTGTGTGCGCGCGTGTGTCAAACGACATCAAGATGGGGAATTCGATCAATCAGAATGGACCCTGACTGCAGGGTCTAGTCGCTTGTGGAGTTATTTACTTGTGATGTCAAACGCTTTTGTGTAACACTTGCGGTTATAATACAGTATGATCGAACTGGCTGTGATCGCACGATAGATTGCCAATGTACTTACAAGCTTTATACTGCGCATAACTTTGAATGCAGTGTACAAAATAAGATACACATATCTAATATATTAAACTTCGCAGGCGCGTGGCTCTTTCTATACTGTCGAGGCAAATGTGTAACAATAATCTTTAAGAGAATTTCAATTTTTACTTCTCACCTCTACTATGCGGTAGGGAAAGGAAAGTATTGCAATCCGTCCGAAAAATTATTTTCGGGATTTCAATAGATCTTCACGTTTTGATATCCTTGGAATCGTTAGAGACCATTTAATCTGATTGATGTCTGTGTGTGTTGTATTTGTCAACGTTTAATTCTGCTGTGATTAGATTTTGAACAAAATCTGTTCACCGGATCCTGATACAGGTATTGAAATAAATATTCTCAAAATATAAATGTATTCAATGTGAATTATATGAATAAAATTTTAATAATTATTTTTTTCTAAAATGTAGGTACAGATTTGAAGAAAAAAAGGTTTTCTTATAAAATTGCGCGTAAATATTTTTTCTCTGTCTATCATCAAGATGTCTGCAGTGGTTTTATTTGGTCGTTAGTAGATCATTAAACATATATTAAGAATACAGATATATATTTTTAAAAAATTGTAGACTACCTACCTTTTACAAGTCGAATTGGTAACCTTAGTTTTTTTGAAGTCTGTTAAAAGGAGGATTTTTTTCTTGACAAAAGTTTCAGTTTTGTGATTGTTACGAGCGACTGATTACTAGATGGGAATTATAGGACTTGCGTTTGTTCGTCTTTATATAAACATTAGTTATGGTTGATTTTGGAAGATACCTACTTTAGAAGAATCTCCCTGTGTGTATTTATGGCAGATAGGAACGCGGCAAATCGGAGTATAGTTTTCTATAGAACATACAGTATAAAAAGTAGATAAAAGTACTCTTTGACGTACATTTTAAATAAAATCCTTAGAGATTACAGTTGACAGAAAAGTATCAGTCCGTTTTCGGACATTAGTATGACCGAATCTGTGGCGACCATCTTTTAAGTAGTGACGGAGTAGCCAAATGGCCACCCAGTTATCACAGTTTGGCCAAAGAAAATTTTAGTGAAATTTTAGCATTTCACGATATGACGTTGTCATGTAATAACAAATATTCGCGATTGTACGAGGTAACAACTATTTTTAATCCAAAATTCGTGGGATTAAAATTAGAAAATTGTATCCGAAGTATTGACATTTGATACATAAACTTAAAAAAAATTAAGTTAATGAAGTGTTTTTGTCAGAAAATTAGCCCGTCAACACTCAACCGTTATGTGTTTCACTTAATTGGTGGTAGTTGTGTTGGGGTCCTGATCTGTGGGCAATATCGACTTCAATATGTATGAAACTACAATATGTACGAAACTGCAATCAAAAGCGAATAAAGATTATTATTACTATTAAATAATTTGATAATGTTGGAAATTTATTGTAAAATATATCGTAGACGCCCGACAATTAAACCTATATTAGGGTCTATAATAAGATTCTTATTGAAACACTACTCGCTTGAAAATATTTTGGATGTATCTGTGAAGTACATACAATTTTAGGATTTCGTACCTTAAGAGTAGTTAACGAAATTTCCCCGAAAACACATCTCGAAAACTGATTCCCCCTCTATTTCCAAAACTAGTACAGCTAAACTTTCGAAAAAAAAAACGAATGGTGTTAGAGGTATACGTATACTTTATAGGAAAACTAGTAAGATGTTTCCAACAGCTACTATAGTTTTTGAAATTCAAAGACAAATAAAATGAATAATAAGAAGTATTAGAAATACCTTGTGTCCGTCTTGTGACTTCGTGTGTTGTTAACAGGACACATAAAGTCACAAGGTACGGAACCCTCGGCGCGTCTAACTCGCACTTATTCGGGTATTTTTTTTAGTATCACCGGTATCTTTATCACGTACCACCGGCTGAGAACGCTTCTCTAACAGACTACAATAATGTAGTATGTAACAGACTGAAAAAGAAGGCAAGAAGAAAGAACAACTAATCCAGAATAATGCATCAATGTTTCTTTCTATTTTAACAGCAATAATAAGAGCGAACACAAGTTGTCGTAACCCGCGTGGTTGTGAATTTTAAATTTCACTTATCAGCGGGGTCCAAAACTAAGCTTAATAAATTAAAGCGTACTAACTAATGAGTGCGCACTGTGCAAGCCACCGGTTGTAATGTGTTTTGTTTATGCAAATGGTTGCTCGTCGTCACTTCCGCTCCGAACGACGTGGTGTCTTACCGCCATTTCATTCTCTAACCGCCCGACGGGTGGTTGGTGTAAGGTTCCTTGCAAACAGCAGCTGCGAGATAAGCTGCATTGCGTTTTTCTTGTGTTTCGATTGCTCCATACTCTACCGTAAGGCGGTTATGGGTCCTTTGTAGGTCTAAGAGCAAAATAATTTCCATTGCTCCCTATACATCATAATCATCATCAATCGCCCTGCTGGTACTTCCCTTGAATTGCAGTTCTGCGTGTTTACCGTGTTTTGTTTGCTCTATGTTTCAGTCGCCTGACGATTATGGACCCTTCGTATGTTTTTGCAGAAGGATTTCTCTATTTCTTTCATCATCATCGGTCGCTCTGCGAATAGCTGATCTAAGCTTCCCGAAAACAGCAGCTGCGAGATAAGCTGCAATGCGTTTTTCTTGTGTTTCGATTGCTCCATACTTTACCGTATGGCGGTTAATATGGGTTATTTGTAGGTCTAGCAGAAGGATTTCCATAGCTCCCTACATCATCATCATAATCATCATCAATCGCCCTGCTGGTGCGCAGTTCTGCGATAAAGCGTATTGCGTTCTTACCGTATTTGGTTTGCTCTATGTTTCAGTCGCCTGACGATTGTGGGCCCTTCGTATGTTTTTGCAGAGGGATTTCTCTATTCTCCTCATCATCATCGGTCGCTCTGCGAATAGTTGATCTAAGCTTCCCGAAAACAGCAGCTGCGCGATTAAGTTTTTATCGTTAGATAGATAGATAGATTTTACATATGGGGCGTGAAACACTATTGCCCTTCATTCACTGCGACCTACAAGATCTTTTGTGAGTCCCCTCGTACTTATTCCCATTCCAGTATTAACCTTTCTGGGGGCTGTATTCGGTCTACGAAAATTCTCGGAGCTACAATTTTAGGTTTGGGTGTTCTTGCATAAAAATACGTGCGTTATTCACCGACTGTAATTTTGAATTTTGCTTATGTTTTGCTTTAAAAGTCAGGTTTACAAAATCAACTAAGTAACGTGGAAGCTAGAAAACAGTAGTTGTGTTCAATGGTTAGGTAACGTATATTTAAATTGATTTAACATTGTCTCTATATAAACGAATTTCAAGTTAATCACTAGAACAAGAATAAACTTCTATCCAGACACACAAATCGGTTACTAGTAAGATTCATTAATAAATTGAGTGTATGTCAAGATCAATTTAATTTAACTAGTGTGAAAAAAAAATGGTCTGGTGAAATATGTTTTTTTTACTTCCCACCTCTACTATGGTAGGGAAGTAATGGATTTAGTCCGAAAAAAATATTTCGAGATTTTAACAGATCTTCACGTTTTGAGACCCTAGCAATCGTTTAAGATCATTTTCTGACTGATGTCTGTATGTGTGAGTGTATGTGGTCAATTTTTCGCCTTCGATATCGTACAAACGGAACAACATACGGCCATGCCTTTAACTTAGATCTGATTAGATTTTAAGTCAAATCGGTTCAGTGGATCCTGAGATATTAAAAAAAAACTCAATGTCACGTATTAACATAGGTAAAAAAAATATAAATGAATTCTAGATGTTATAATGTGAAAAAATGTAAATATTTTTTTCTCTAAAATGTATAGGTAGTTTTCGAGAAAAAATATTTTACTGAAAAAAGAAAATTGTACGTAAATCAAGGTAACCATGATTTTTGCTATATTAAGCTAGCCATCAGTAGATCACTAAACAAAAAAGAGGGCCATGCTTTTTTTCAAAGAATAAAAAAAGAGTGTTTTTTTTTTGCAAATATTTACTAGGTAGGAAGTATTAATAGGACTGTAGTATATATTATAAGTATTGCACAATAATTAATGTATGTAGATTTGCACATTAGGGAATTATTGAGTTCATTGCTACTGCAAAGTCAGCGAGGGCAATGAACATGTACTTAGAACTGTGATAGCTAAAGAACGCCAGCTAATCAAATAGACTGGTATAAATAACAATGAATTTGGTCATACGGAGGATAGAGGGACAGAAGGATAGATGTGAGAAGGACGTTACTCTGTCCGACTAAGTAATAAATTATAGTTAATAAGTTGTATATAATAAATAAATAAAATAATGAATAAATCGATACAGTTATTTATTTGCTAAATTATATGTTAAAGAACCTATTCTATATATAAAAACCAAAACTATCAGTCGAATTTTTTTTTAATTGTTTACCTAGCTAAAATTGTTAATAATAGAGTATCTAATTAATAATGTTATCGTATACAAGGTGTTTCAGGAGGAATGGTACATATTTTAGTATGTTATAGTACCTACCGTTCATTTTGAGCAAAAAAGTTCATATAAACGTGTGTCCAATCCGCGTTGCTTACTGAGATACAGTCAAGTGAATTACATAATTACATTGCAGACTCGAAACAGAACATCATATCAGCGTATTCAATGTGAGTAAACATGTCAACTAATTAACGCTAAATGTCAAGTAATATAGTAAATGATAATTATTGTTGTACGGCTAATTTACAGTAGATTGACATTGTTTCACGGCGCCTACTGAATAATTGTTCTGTAATTTGCGCCACATTAAAATCGCTGTATCTCTGATCTCAGTAACCTTAAGAATTGGCTATATGTTTATATGAACTTTTTTTGCACAAAATGAACGATACTATAACATAGTAAAATATGTACTATTCCTCCTGAAACACCATGTATAGATTGTTAAATATATTATCTCTGATCAAGATAATGAATGAATTGTGAATTATAGACGCTCGACATCAGAGGTCATTAGCGTCTGTTCTGATCAAGATAAATGTACGGAAGTTTTTAAGTTTGTTTTGTTTTTTGGCGTACTATAAACATCACGTCTGATGTTCCAAAAAACAAGTTTGAGACTAGTTTCCAATGAGCCATTTTCCTGAGAGTAGTTCCTTCAATTATCCACGAGAGGTAGCACTTGTAGATACAAACATTATTATTTTATTCAATAATTAAGTTATACCACTAAAATGACACGACACTAATGGGGAATAAAATAATAATGTTAGTAATTAGTGTCATGTCATTTTAGTGGTATAACTTAATTATTTAATAATTAAGTTATAACACTAAAACGACTCGACACTAATGGGGAATAAATAATGTTTGTACCTACCACAAGTGCTGCCTCTCATGGATAAAATTTCATCATAATCGGTTCAGTAGTTCGGCTGATTTTAATAAAAGTGAGTAACGGCGTGTGATTCCTTAAGGTAAATGTCACTTTTTTGACACTAAAAAGTAAAAAATAAAAAACTTTTTAACAAAAAAAACCTCCTTCAAAAAGTCACTAAAAAAAGTCAAGTTGAGGTCTGCCCCAATTTAATAAAATATGAAGTCGGTTAAAAGAAGATATTAATCATTATACTTACTATACTTACCTTTTAACTTACTTCATATTTTATTAAATTGGTGCAGACCTCAAAATTCATTATTTTCCTCTTTTTAGTGGCTTTTTGAAGGAAAAATTACTCTCAGGAAAATGGCTCATTAGTCATTTTTGCGTGTGTGTATTGAAAAAATCAGAAACTTGTCAGGGAGACATCCGTGATTATAGGAACAAATTTTTAACTAGAATAGATAGTCAATGGATCGTAGTGTTTCTTTTTGTGTTTGTTTGTGGTTCAAAATCGTACTGTCTCCTGGGATCGCTTGCGCTGTTGCGAACTGAGGCGACATTGTTATTGTATTTTAAGATTTAATCGCTTGAAAGCGTTGGTAGTGATTATCGAAACAGACAAGTATAAACAAAAGAACACCTGAGAACACAAACATGTGACGACAACTGAAAAAAAAACACACACACTCACACACATTCAATTGCGCATCATAACATTCACAATGTTCTCTGATTTATATTTATGTTGACAAAAAAATGTATACAGATTTGTGTTTCTTCAAAGAAAATATTAGCACAAATGTTCGTTTCCAGTTTTTTTGCGAACTAAATATTGTTGATTATATTCAGAGGCGTATCTACGGAAAATAGCCCCGAAATTTGGGGAAAAAATTATAATATGTATTTTTTCGTTTTTAAAAATATCAATAAATAAAGTTGTAATTAATTAACAGTTGACATATCCGAACGTTTCCGATTAGGTAGATAAGTAGGTACCGAGTTTTTTCAGTGTTCAAAAAAAGTCGCTTAGCCACGAATTTAGTTTGAGAAGTGTCAAAAATGAAAAGAAATTAATTATTGTCGTTTAAAATTAACATTATTGCGAGATTTTTTTATCTCAGAAACTACTGAACCGATTTCAATTTTTTTTCACTGTTCGATAGGTTATAATTTGCTTTAGAACATAGGCTATAATAATTGGAACGAAGCGAGTGAATAATGTACCTATTAATTTTAATCATAGATTCTAGCGAATGAGCGAAGCGAATGAGTAATCTATCTATAGTACTAATATTATAACTACTGGACCGATTTCGTTAATTATAAATTCGAGCGAACGAGCGAAGTAACGCATTAAGTCGATTTTTTTAGCGAGAAGACTGATTAATTATCTTTATTTTGTTACTCTTGTAAAAATTTCTTATTCCGCATAGTTCCGAAGGAAAAAAATGTTTTCTTAAATAATGCTAACAGATATTCCTAGTACAAGTTTAATAAAATTGTAATAAAAAATTTTATATACAAAATTTTATGTAAACTTTGAACTCTTCTCACGGGCAAACGGTACATTTTGGTATATAAATAAATTGGATCCATAATCGACTTATTTTGACCTCTACTACACGTGGTAGCTCTGTGTCCCAGCAATTTTGGGACACCCTGTATATATAATTTTTTATAACACAGTTTAATCATAAATATATTAAAATCGGCCTATACAATTAAATTTAATGAATATAATACCTTAACGATAATATTAAGTTTTCGTGTCATCTAGGTTAGCGCACTTGTGAACTACAAAATATATGTTTTAGTGTCATCTTTTAGCGCACTTGTGAACTACAAATGACTTTTTACTCGTTTTAAGTTTTTAGTGTCATCTATTAGCATACTTATGAACTACACACTATTACCAGTATATTGCAAATACGTGTTCGTGTTTGAGCCGAGTAGCCCCGATTGTCACCGTTGGGGTGCGTTTCACATCACTGTTGTTAACAGCCCAGGCAAAGCGCGCCTAAGGATTTTTCACTTCAAAAAATAGACTTGAAACAAAAACATAGTATTTACTGTGTGCCAAGCTGGACAATAGCCCTATTTGGCTGTAAAAACCTGTAATAAGGTAGAGCCTAAGGTTCCACTGCTGGCGGCGCTGCAAAATTAAATCTGCACGGGCGAAGCCGTACCGGACAGGCCGTAATTTATAACTCTTTTGGTGCAAATATTGCATTGTAGGGAACAACATACTAAAAGTTCTAGGGTATCCTATGCCCCTTCATCCCGTTTTTCCCGAGAAAACACGTCCAGGGACAACCCACTAAACAAAAATTAAACTTTGCGTAATTTTTAATATACTAACAAAAAGAAAAACCGTTTTTTTATCATTTTATCTCAGAGCATTCCATTAGTTCGACTTTGCCGGCATGTTTGTGCAGCTAATGCCTACTTATTTTACATCATTTAAAAAACAAAACAAATTTATAAAATGAAAAGTGTCATTTTCTAACATTTTTGATAACAAGGAATAACAAGGCATAAATAAATTGTAGATGTGATGTGCGTTTAGTCGGAAAGAATCATTGATTTGGCAGTGTGGTGTGAGTTGTGACTGATAACAAACGACAATCGATAGCAAAAACACATCAGCTCGTTATTCTGTGAACGAGACGTTTTATTGGTGCACGCTGTGTACCTGTAAGTTCATGGCGGCAGGGTTTTCGCCGGAATTTCGTTCGCTTAGTCAGAACAGTGGCGTGTCAAAATTAATATTTGCTAGGTATACTATTATTTTGAAATAATAAAAAAATAAAATAAAAAAAATGTACATTTTAGAGAAAAAAAACTATTAAGATTCTATGTCGTTCCGTTTTTGAGATATCGAGAAAGAAAAAAAATCATCAGAGAGGGAGAGAGAAAGAAGGAGAGAGGGAGAGAGAGATCGGAAAATAGTCTCAAATGATTCCTAGCGTGTTAAAACGTGAAGATCTCTTAAAATCCTTAAAAAAATTTCCGATTGAATCCAATACTTCCCTACCATTATTAGTAGAGGTGAGAAGTAAAAAAGGAAGTAGAGAACTGAAGAATGTGGATTCCAATCTGCTTGTATACAGGGTGCTGAATTGCTTTGCGGGTAATAGAGATTTAATCCGTAAAATCAAACTTTTGCGATTTCCTGCTTCCCTAATTATTTTAGGAAAAATATTATATTCCAATAGTTTTAGAACATAAAATTCTGCATCTAAATCATTAAACAAAATTAATTTTGCATGCTTTGTAACGGCAGAAATTTGATATGAAAATGTCAAAATTACCTCAAAAACAGATAGCGATAGCCATGGAACTTGAACAAAATGATTAGAAATTATTCTGACAGCTAAAACGTCATCATTTTGTTCAAGTTCCATGGCTATCGCTCTCTGTTTTTGAGATAATTTTGACATTTTCATATCAAATTTCTGCCGTTACAAAGCATGCAAAATTAATTTTGTTTAATGCTTTAGATGCAGAATTTTATGTTCTAAAACTTTTTTTCGAAGATATTTTTCCTAAAATAATTAGGGAAGCAGGAAATCGCAAAAGTTTGATTTTACGGGTTAAATCCCTATTACCCGCAAAGCAATTCAGCACCCTGTATATTTATTAATGTAACAATTGAGGAGAATAGCATTTTACCGAGCGTGATCTTCGGGATAATTAAATGTGATCATTGATAGTACCTGTTAAGAATTTTTGTTGTTGTAATAATGGCTGGAGATTGGGGAGTATTGCGAACCCTGAGAGCGTCGTTCCCAGTAAAGAGATTGGCATAACGTGTCAATTCACGGCACACATAAACGTACGCCATGTTAGAGCAGAATTGATTTTTCTTATATTATGTATAATATCGTGTGCGACATGTCTTTTTCCGTGCCTTGTGTCGATCGTGTCGTTGAATTGTGAAACAGCCTATAAATAATAAATATACCTACAGTCAAGTTCCAAAATTTAAGATGGTGAGTCATGCATAGTTTGTAACAAGGCTAATGGAGCGGCAAACCAATGAGACAATGTGAACATGCGCAATCGCATACTCGTCCAATGCATAAAACTGTGCCGCTTATATAAATAGTGAATTGCATGACTCACTGTCTTATATTTTGGAACTTTACTATATAGTTCATAATTTATGGCAAAAGGAGACTATTTTTGAATTTTATCTATACCTACACATAATTAAATCGTAAACGCTCTTTTGTCTGTCTTGTTGTGCACGCTAATCTCCGCAATGGCTGAACCAATTTGGATGTGATATTCAGTGATGTATTGAGATAAGCTTGAGCTAACATTTAGTGTTTGTTTCATTTCAATCGGCTGACAAAAAAGATGTCAACTTTAAAGTGCGTCTCGCGCGCGTTGTGACACCGTTAATGCAAATGTCAAAACGTGGAATTGACGGTTTATTTATGTGACACTGTTAATGCAAACTATTTACAACTGATTTTAAGTCCTATACTTCGCTTCGCAGGGGAAGAATTTCTCGCGGGGGGTATAAATTAACAATATATTATACAGGATTTAATATCACTGGGCATAAAAAATCTAAATATACGTGAGTGGAGCCACGGGTGACCGCTATTAAATCATAATTTCATACCACCCGGGCGAAGCCAGACGGGTAGCGCTAGTATGACAAGAATCAAAAAACTCGGGTCGCAGTGCCAAACCCTGCCGACAATATAGTGTATTTGCTAATACAGGCATTGTGGCTTTATTATGTGAACTTAAGTGTGTTTTTGGACAAAATAAAAAATTTAACTCCTTAATACATCCCTTAAAATAATATTTTTTTTCTTAATTTCAATATTTTTATCAATGCAACCTCGGTACCAAATTAAATACACCCTTCAGTAAGTAAAGCACTATCCGCAAACTAGTGTTTTCATAAAATTTGTAAGTCCGGTCCTGTCGCGCCGATTTTATTAAAATTTTAGCAGTACATTTTAATCGTTACTAAAGGGTTAAATTTCAATTTTGAAACGATTCTGAGAATTTTTTCGGCATTTTTGGGCCCAAAAACATTTTTCAACCCCTAAAAACCACCCTTAAAATGGTCCGATTGGGCCCATTTTAAATAGGTTCCGTGCGGTGATGGATTCCAACGTGTGTACCAAATTTCATTCAAATCAATTAAGGCTTTCGAGAGTTATGCCGCGAACACATATATAAATATATATATATATAAATATATATATACATATATATATACATATATATATAAACATTTTCAAAAATGGTGCCAAATTGTTCAGGAGGGTATGAAACGTCGAGAAATTTTGGTCCGACCCCTAGGTCCCGCCATCCGACCGACGCCAATAGTGTATGTGCCATATTATGGCAAATACACTAAAAATAGCACAAAATGTTTTTTTATAAATTATTATGTACCTTATACTTTTTATTTACTAGCTTTCCAACCCGGTTTCACCCGGCTAGATTTTAATTTGACAACGAAATAATCAAGACCAACAAATTTCTAATATATGACTTTATTAAAAGCTTAGCCAGCGTACGTATACATCAATTTAGCTCAGAAATCGCGTACTGGCTCCCCGACATGCTTTACTTTTCTCTTGTTTTCGTTTGTTTTAGCGTAATAATATATAGACTGTTACTCGGAAAGAAGTAATCTTTTCAACAGTGAAAGAATTTTTTAAGTCGGTTCAGTAGTTCATGAGATTATGCGCGACAAACATACAAACTTTACCTCAATAATATTAGTATATAGACAGGGTGCTTCACAATTTAACGATCTCACTCAGTATATCTACTCTAAAGTCGACGTCAGACGATAATAGTAGTTTAATAGTGTAGCAAACCCCAAGATGTTACGCCACTGCCTCCAATAGAAACCACGAGAAAGAAAGATCACAGTAGTAAAGCGTGGAATGGTATCGAAGATTCTAGACAACGCTAGAGAATACGAGGACGCACTGAGCATACACCGCACGCAGGTATATAAACAGGAGTGTGTCGTGTTGAGTCAGTGAGTGAATGGTGAGTCGTGCCATCAAGCGGATCAGTGCTATAAATATTGTTCAATCAACGGGAATCAGGCAGTGTAGATTGCACTGTGACAGTGTTGAACAGCGAAATAAATCTGATATAAATACAGTGATATAAATAATTACAAATAAATAATCCTTGTATATATAGTTATTTGTTAAGTCTTATTTAAGTGGCTCGTTTAGTTCAATAATTACCGTTTAAGTTTTTTTTATTGTTAGAATTGACTTTTCGTTGTTGCATTCATTGTTATTGTATTCTTAATTATTGTAAATAAATATTTATTCCGCCAACTCAGAAAACAGTTTCGTAACAGTAGTAACTGCTATAAAAGTTTAGTAGCAGTACTATTGTCTATTATGAAAATTATAGAGTAGTTCCTACTCGAAAGTTGCTGGTATAGCAGTTCAACTATATTATAAAAGCTTAAGGTCACACGTAATACGTCAAGTGGAGTAACTGTTAAATTGTCACTTTTATAGAAACTATAGGTACTCTAGTATCGTCTGACATCGCCTTAAGTTTTTGGATTCATCTTAAGTACCAACTATACTTACATTAAATGGTAGGTTTAGTTTGTTTTTTAGTAGGTACGCGAACTAAGATTTAGTATCTACGGTACAAATAGACTACGAGTTGACAATAGATTTTTTAATCAGTCTATGTGCATGTAACGCCAATGTTTACAGGACGGATAGACCATTTATGATACAATCAACTCTGGTTATAAAATACGGCTAGCATCGATCTAGTTTTTTATGAACTTTACGAAAGGGTTGGTCGTTTCAACTATCGAAACTTGTAACCTTCATAAGGCCTCCCACAATTGAAAGTACAGAATTGAATTATTCCTTGTGCAAACTGTTTGTCTAGTAAGAACCAGTGATTTTTGGAAATATACGCAATTTTATGAGAATTTTGTACCTAGAATAATATCGCATAATAGATTAGGAAAGGAAGGCATAGCGGAGACGCAACTGTCGCCTTCTAATTAGAATCTGCGTTAAACGTACGTTGTGAATTGAATCAGTCTTTCCCTTCCTCTTCACCTATTGACACGACACAACTGTCAAATTTCATTCATTCTACAGATATAACCTCGTTTTTTTAAACGCGTCGTCGTTAAAAAATAAAACAATTTTTACCTGGACGCAGTTATAATAAAAATTATGACTGCAAAAAGTTTAAATTTCCGACTGAGGGAAAAGTTAAAATAATACCTAGATATCCAATACCTAATTGATGAAAACATTTTTTTTATCCTTTTACGTTACCCTCCCTTGATCTAGCGTGGCTCAAACGACTTCAGAACACTTTTTCATCTACAAATGGAATAAACACACTCAATTTCTAATTATAATTGCTTAAATTATACCTTGACAAACGTCAACGAGGTTAAGTTAGGTTAAAATAAACGTCACTGGCTGAATCAAGTTAGATAATTCATTTTTCATAAATTTTTAATTTCAAATAAAGAATTATTTCACACATCATAAATTTTCAGATCCTGGTATATTCGATATATATAGATTCTCAGAGGGAAATAGGATCAGATGAATCAGTTAACACTTTTTTATTATTTTACGCAACGTTTCGCAATATTTTATTGCTTCATCAGGCGATCATAATAGTAATATGTTAACTTTGTCAATAGTTACATTGCTCTGCCACATTATCTTAGTTATTTATAGCAGTCTATTATACAAACAACTTACAATTTTAGTAAATATAAATAGAGTTTGGTAAATTAATTTTTAAAATATTTTTTTAAAATTACAACGTACATGTGTAGATCAACAGTACGCCATATTGTTTTCAATATGGCCAGATTACATGGAAAAAAATTCAACTGATGGACCAGTCCTATACTTCCCACCTAGTAAATATTTGCAAAAAATAAACCAAAAAATAAACACTCTTTTTTTATTCTTTGAAAAAAAGCATAGCCCTTTTTTTACTTCCCACCTCTACTATGGTAGGGAAGTAATGGATTTAGTCCGAAAAAAAATATTTCCAGATTTTAACAGATTTTCACGTTTTGAGACCCTAGTAATCGTTTAAGATCATTTTCTGACTGATGTCTGTATGTGTGTGTGTGTGTGTGTGTATGTGTGTGTGTATGTGGTCAATTTTTCGCCTTCGATATCTTAAGAACGGAACAACATACGGGCATGCCGATTGTTCTATTGTGTTTATCAGCCTTTAACTTAGATCTGATTAGATTTGGAGTGAAATCGGTTCAGTGGATCCTAAGATATTCAAAAAAACGTCCTCAATGTCACGTATTAACATAGGTAAAAAAAAATATAAATGAATTCTAGATGTTATAATATGAAAAAAATGTAAATATTTTTTTCTCTAAATTGTATAGTTTTCGAGAAAAAAAATATTTTACTAAAAAAAATAAAAATTGTACGTAAATCAAGGTAACCATGATTTTTGCTATATTAAGTTAGCCATCAGTAGATCACCAAACAAAAAAGAGGGCCATGCTTTTTTCAAAGAATAAAAATTAAATTGTGTTTTAAAGACCACCAACAGCTAAGGTTATTTGGGCCTAGTCAAAGAATAAAAAAAAAAAAGAGTGTTTATTTTTTGCAAATATTTACTAGGTGGGAAGTATAGGACTGGTCATCAGTCGAATTTTTTGTTTGGTGATCTACTGATGGCTAGCTTAATATAGCAAAAATCATGGTTACCTTGATTTACGTACAATTTTTATTTTTTTTAGTATTTTTCTCGAAAACGGTACATTTTAGAGAAAAAAAATATTTACATTTTTTTCATATTATAACATCTAGAATTAATTTATATTTTTTTTATCTATGTTAATACGTGACATTGAGAACGTTTTTTTTAATATCTCAGGATCGACTGAACCGATTTGACTCAAAATCTAATCAGATCTAAGTTAAAGGCTGATAAACACAATAGAACAATCGGCATGGCCGTATGTTGTTCCGTTCTTAATATATCGAAGGCGAAAAATTGACCACATATACACACACACACATACAGACATCAGTCAGAAAATGATCTTAAACGATTGCTAGGGTCTCAAAACGGGAAGATCTGTTAAAATCTCGAAATATTTTTTTCGGACTAAATCCATTACTTCCCTACCATAGTAGAGGTGGGAAGTAAAAATCATTATTTAAAAGAGCAATATTTTTGCTTCTTAAAACTTCAACGTACGCTTCGATAACAATGTTTGCATCACATGAAATAATCATGTATTGCCAATTTTTTCAATATTCAAATTTGTATTTGTGTGTTGCCTAATTAATTCGTTTGTTTTGTTTCAGGTATGGAAGCGATTATGTCAGAATTCTTCAACGACACGACAACTGCGTTTTACATAATCCTGATTGTGTGGATAGCCGATCAGTACGATGCCATTTGCTGCCACACGCCCGTTACTAAACGACATTGGCTCAGGTCAGTTTTTGATATTAGTGCATATTTTTTAATATGAAATTTTCTTTATATAAATTAGGTTTCAAAAATTACGGTTTTTTGAATCGTGTATCCGTTATGCATAGACCTGTCGAAAATAAAAAATTAAATTTTATACGAAGGGGTTGAGCTCGAGTCGGCTCTTAGGATTTTTGATTTTTTCCACTCCTACTTCGCCCCTCACCGTCCCCTCGAAGCACCCCGTCCGCATTTCTTAATCGATTTACGCGATCTTTGTCGGTCTCACCTATCGCGTAACTTCGGGATATATAGAGGGCAGTATAGTCTAGTGGTTAGCATGCTTGGCGCCGCAACCTCTAGACTGGACTGCCGTAGGTTCGAATCTCACCTGCGCTCATGGATGTTTTGTGATGTTATTTAGTTTTAAGTTAGTTGTTATTTAGTGTAGTTGAAAGACGCTAATGACCTTAGATGTCGACGCGTCTATAATCTACAATAAATAAATTAAACTTCGGAATATTATTACGGTGGAAAGCCCTGTTCGGTATAATACTGCATATTCTGATACTCTTGTTAGATTAATTAGATATTTCAATGCATTTGTACACATTTGAGTATATATACTTAGTTCAATTAGTGTGTTGGTAATGCGTTTAACAAAAGCATAATCGTTTCTTTTGTCGGTTGGTAAATATGACCGCAAGGCCTTTGAGCATCGAAGAGATGACTTCATGATCTTACGACACGCAGAAATCCTAACCTTGGTCGACGCTGAGGTTGGGTAATTTTCGATTTTTTTTATATTCAAAGATTTTAACATTGGAAATGTTTATGTTCGTATATGGGGGCAGAGTTATGAGTTTTCGTTCAAGGCCAAAAGACAACTGTGTCGCGATCAAGTGAGGAGCAATCATGCAAAATTGAACAAGTGCAATTTTTTCGAAATGTGTTTTATATCATGTCTAGTTAATTGAGAGGTATTTGCGACGATCTGCGGTGTTATTTTTGAGCAAATGTTAATAAATACTGTAGAAAAATCCATTTAAAAGTTAAGTAATCAAGCAAAAGTGAACGCGTATATAACAGAAGAATAATAGGGTTATTCCTGACAAAACTAAACAGTGCATTGATAAATATTGTGTGTGTAATAAACAGTTAATTATGTTTCATATATGCTGTTATCATTTCCAATGTCCTCGATGGTTGCAAGGATTGCGAAATGTGTGAATTTTTTTATTATATAATCGTGCTTAGCTTCTCTTGTATAACTATAAACAATGTAAGACAAATCGATACATTGATTTGAAGTGCAAAATATTTGAAAAATGATTATTATTTATCGAATTGGAATGAACATCAAACATTTAAAAAAACACAGGTTTTTCTAAAATATATTATCTATATGTGGTATTATTCTGGAAAATATTTTTTGGTTATTTTCCAAGTTTTGATCTACATTTAAATCGGAATTTTGAAAATAGCTAATTTAATTTTGTTTTGCGTTTACTTGATTTTTTTATCCACTTTTAAATTATTAGTAATTTATAGTATTTCTTGAACACACTTGTTACTAGAGCACTACTTCACGTCAAGCGTTCCAATTCCACGTCAAAAATACTACATTGGAAAAATTGTGTCTGTAGGGTGACCGCAACCAGATTTTTCAAATTTTTCGATGCAGTTCGATAGCCCATGAATAAGTCTATAACCCTTGATAGAAATGTAATATTTCTTGAACACTCTTCTTAGTGGAGTATCTACTTCGCGTTCAAAAGTGTTACGTAATTTCAACAGTGAATATTTTCAACAATAAGAAATTTAATTTCTGGCTTAACGACATTTTTTCTCAAAAAATGTTTGGGACAAAAATGTGGACAATTTTACAGTAAACATTTTTTGTTAAACATTTTTTTATAGCATAATGATAATTTTCGAGATATATTTGCGACAAACTAGAATTCAAATTAAGGGTAGGTACTTCTCAGGAAATGTTTAGAACATCAAAATAAAGATCTTTTCCAAAATCCAGCTTGGTCGGAATTTTTTCGATGTGAAAGTCTAATTTTTTAGGCTATTGATTTTCGCGTTTTGTATAAAAACAATTTAAATACCTAGACCTTTTTTTACTTCTGTACCTACTTCGCGGAATTGTATACATTTTCTAGAAAAAAAATTTAAAAGAAAAAAAGGGTTTGTGCCTCACCCACATAAGCGCACGGTTGAAGTGAAACATGCGAATTTAAATATAATATAAACTAATAATTATAGTATATGCATTTTTCATTTTTTCAATTTATTATTTTAAATAATAAATAAAGAAAAATAAAATCAATAAAAATATTTTATATTACTTCAATCGCGTTGCGAACCTGCAACCTTACACACAGTAAACTAATGCCTTTCTCCAGGCTTCTCGGCTGTTCTGTGTGAGCGCTTAACAGACTTACACATGCTGTGTTACTTTCATGTTTGATTTTTTGTGTCACTAGATGATTGAGAAGGAACTTGAAAATAAATTGTATATTATATTTATCTACGAATGAATGAATTGTAGATTATAGACGCTCGACAACAGAGGTCATTAGTGTCTAAATATTTATCTACAGATTTACTATATTAATGCCCGCCTTCTGGCAGGGCTGGTACATAACTTTGCGACGATACCGGTTTGTTACCATAGTTATCATTCATAAAACTATGGTAACATCTTATATCACTGGTACTGTCGCGTTTAAGACTTGGTATCAGTGTATTTCAATATAATATGTAAATACCCGGTATGTCCACCATGTGTACCTGCAACCTACACCACATTCTATAATCTACGAGTACGTTCTATGATTCTACAAATAACTATTCTGTCTATACCACATTATGGATTCATTGAGTGGCTTTTTGTTTAGTTGGAACCTGTTTTACAGCATTTTAATTACTTTTGTTTAATATTGGTTATAATTATTTTTATGTATCTAAATAAAAAGAGGTTACGTTACCTATATTATATATAAATTGTACGAGAAAAAAAGAGAAAAACTTCAGTTTTAAACTTAGACAATTTGAAAATCAGTAGTAAATATTTTTTTCAGTTTTGCTTCGACTGTTTCAAAAAGGTTATTAAAACAATAATTAATAACTAGTAGACCCCGTGCAAGGATGATCTTCCAATTGCTGTACCTATATAATATAAAGAATAAGTTTGTCGCATGATAATTCCACATAGAATTAGAAATTATTGATTGTCGGATTTTTTCGTTACATGTGCTATCAGACCCTTCGTGTCAAATTTCAAGATTCTAGGTCATATAAGTTTTGATGAGTGAGTCACTATTAAAAAATACGTGATTTTTTTTATCTTTTAAATGCATTGAGTAAGAAGCTTGAATTTTTTACAGGACTATGGGGTTGTAGATCTTAAAATTTGATATTAATTTCAACTGGATATACCTCCAGTCTTTCCTGAGAAAAAGAGTCTTGACGGGCAGAAAGACAGACAGACAGACAAACAAACAAGCGGACAACAAAGTGATCCTATAAGGGTTCCATTTTTTCATTTTGAAAGTAGAAGCTGGCAACTAGCTACCAAGTTATTCGACTAATATAATTAATTGTATAAATAGTGAAGTATATAAGTGGATGAGTCACCCTCTATTATTTTCGAACCGCACTGTAGATACTTTCAATTATGAATTTAGAAAAAAATAGTTCCAGTGGTTTCCGTGTTATTCAGTTTTCTTTATCAAGTGCGCTGGTTCTCCCATCCCTGTTTTCTTCGTCCATACACACGCTTTGTGCAAGATACATGCCCTAATTAAATTTGCAGACAAGTCTTTTTTTACTGCGCGACCGGAAGAGTTACCAAAGCCATAAATTTAAAAGGAACTGCCTTTTCTTTATATTATACAGGGTGGTGATCGTGACTGCCGATCATATAGGACTTCAACACGTAAAATCCTACTTTCGTAATTTCCTGCTTCCTTAATTATTTTAGGGAAAAAAACCTTTAAAAGTTTTAGGGCATAAAATTCTGCATCGCTGAATCAATAAACAAAATCAATTTTGCATGTTCTACGGCGGAAATTAGATATGAAAATGTCGCAAATGACCCGAGAAATAGATATAGGTGTAGCTATGGAACTTAAAAAAGATACGACATTTTATCTGTCAGAATTATTTCTTTCGTCAATTTATTTACCTTTTCTTTCAAGAAATTTTATAAATTTAACACTGATAATTAATACTGGCAATAAACTGACGAAAAATAAGAAATTGTTCTGACCAGATAAAACGTCGTCATATTTCTGAGGTCAATTTCATATTGTAACAAAACTGTTTTCTACGTGGGCGGAATAACTATTTATTTACAATAATTAAAAATGTAACAACAATTCAGTAACAATAAACGCAACAATTATATGTCAATTCTAACAGTCAACACAATAGTAATTCTTAAACAAAGTGAAACACTTCAATAGCACTGAACAAATAACTAGATTTATATACTGTATTTATTTTCATTGTTCAACACGGCACCGATTTGTTTTGTGTTATATTAATAGACCAGTATATTCTGAACAAAATGACACCCAAATCACTTCATTCTGATTTCCAATTAGCTCAAAAATCATTTTTGAAATATTTATGTTAGGCCCGCCCGCTAATTATCGTTTTTGCTCTACGAACCTATGGCGTCATATTTTTATGAATGTACGTTTATATCAACTAACTCGATGCTAATTATATCAGAAACAGTGTTGAAAAATACCGTTTTGTACCTATGTGAACATGATGTGAACAAGCTAAGCTCCGTTGCTATGGATACAATCATTTTTTACTGAAAATTGACGTCACACGTTTTCACACGGTGTTTGTAGTCACGTGACACATAGATTAAAAATAATGATTTTATTTATTTATTTAAATAGGTTTACGAAACTTAATTAATAAAAATAAAAATTCTAATAACTATTTTAGAGCATAAACTTTCATTATAACAAAGTTTTATATTTTATTTTGATCACTGGAAAATACCCTATTACAATGAAATTGAAATTGGTCAGAGCGCGAGTTCTTTTGTGCGAAACATTTTTTTCATCGGGTGTTCAGTTTTCGATATATTCTTGATGGAAGTTTTTAAATGAACACGCGGTATATGGTTCACACAGTCAGTGACAAGAACAATTAGAGAAGATAAAGAAGTTAGTGGGTTTTGTGGTAAAACACAATTTGTACTTTTGCTTTTTCACAGCTCGTATTTAAATGTGTGGAGGTGCCATATGTGGACCACATTAGATTTAATCTCCGATCTGGGCTTTTCATTATAACTGCAGTCAAATACAAGACACCATCCCATAACAAATTGCTTTAATTATTAACGACGACGTGTTTAAAAAAAACAAGGTTATGTCAGTAGAATGAATGAAATTTGACAGTTGTGTCGTATCAATGGGTGAACGTACGTTTAACGCAGATTCTAGTTAGAAGGAGACAATTGCGACTCCGCCACGCCTTCCTTTCCTAATCTATTAAACGCACAACTCAAATTGAAAAAAATTAAACACAGAAAGCAGCGCCAGACGACCAAGTAACAACTAATTTTTCAAGCTGGTCTGTGAAATAAAACTATAAACATGGAGCCAATTGATGTGGTAGCCAGCGCCACTCAATATCGAGACGAGAACTAAAACGAATTTAAGAGCGCGTGCAATAAGCACTGATTACTGATCAGCTATCCAACTAGTAAATATATGACGTTTTGTTTGAAGTCCCCATTTTCTAAAAATAATGTTGTCACTGTGCAAAATAAAAAATATATTGTTGCTTCTAATTCAGTGGAACAAAAAATTATTGCGTGTTTCTAGAGAGAGTCGACTGTATTATATGCGAAGAATCAAGAATGGCGCATGCCTGCATAGTTTCAAATAAGAAAGTATGACCTTTCAACTTTGCGAGACTGTCGATGCAGCTTTTCTTACAGAGGAATGCCGCGAATTGACGGCACTATACAAATACAGCCTGAAGGAAAACTTTAAAGAACTTGTTTAATATTGTAAATTTGTAAACGAAAATTGGAGGTGGGGGCTTCGAGGGAGAATATGCCTGTGAAGAAATTGTGATAACTGTTTAACAAATACAGTCATCATAAAAAGTTAATTTTGGAGATATTATTTTTTTCCTTTTTTATATTTTGCTAACCGATAATTTTTCCCAAATTGAGTTAGGTTTTTTTTTGAATAAAATCGAACACCAATAAACCGACTGTTTTAGTTTGAGATATTTGAAATCGGGGCCTTCGGCGTAAGAAGTAAGTTTTCATGTTGTGAAAATTCTCTAGTTCAACGTGAACGATGTACCTATATATTTTGTATAGTTATTTATATTGTTTTTGTAGGCACTCTAAACCTATACGATCGTACGTTTGATACCATAATTTTTGTGATATATTTTTATAATATATTCTTTATAAAACAGTAATGTAGCCTGGAGGTTTTACATAAACAGACAGAAAAGTGGAAAAATACTTTACCAAAGCTTCTTACAAATGTATGAAATTAAAATCTGGCAATGTGAAGAACAAAGAGCACACGAATGTAACAGACAAAGAAAGAAATAGCTTGTGCCATGTTTGTTGGATACAAAATTCTTCTGGGTTAAAATTATTTTTAACTTTGTAGCTTTTTGTAAGTACAATTTATAAACACATTTGTAATCTTGGTGGCAAAACCAATTATAAACTTATTCCGAGTTAGTTTTGTTTCTTTGATATCTGCAAATGTCTTAAAAAATAGACATTTTTGTGTCTACAGTTACACTTGAAATTTTAATACACAGTCTAGCCGACTGCCTCTATAATTACTCTAATTATCAAGAAATCGAATTTAAATTAATTAAAATAAAAATAAAATCTTTTAACAATTTGTTAACAAAATATTAATATACAAGTTAATAAAATAAATAGTGTGCAGAATCTAAATTTTTATTGTTTACTAATTGCAAAATCTTTTCGTACCAAACTGGTTTGATTTTTCAAATGTAAATAGTCAAAAGATTACTACTTTTGACAGTTCATTTTTCATGCACTTTTCTCATTATATTTCCGACATTTGATATGTTCGGCTTTAAGAATCCGTTCTCCTTCAACGAAATTCTTTTGTTTAGGATTCGTACCGGCCCAATTGCAAATTATATTTATTATTTCTTATCACTTTGAAAACCACAAAATTACACGCAAAAGTATGCCCCGTATATGAAATTTCTCCCCCTATGCGCCATGTTTTTTAAGCTCCACCCATCTGACGGATCCCAATAGTTTTGGTTAATTTTCTGACGATAAAAAAATACATGCAAGAAATTACACAGGCGATGTTTCCTATTGTAGCCGAGAGGCAGGAATGCAAGCAACATTCTTTGATCTTTTGCCGTCACGCCGGATGCTTGGCCAATGTTGCCGAGTATTCAGAAACAAGGGGAACATCGTAGAGCAACTTGTATGCGGCGATTATCGCTCAGTGTGAACGTACCTCTATTATGAAACAACGATTAGTACGTAAGATAGTCCGCTACCGGACAATGAAGCGCTTGTGTTGTTTGGATTTGCTTTGTTACCGGTGACGTTAGTTGATTAAATCGTTTAAAAAAAAAAGACTTACGGCAAAACATATTCATATTTATATGTATGTGTATACGAAGAAAAAAAGGGTTTTAATTTTACAAATTGTTTTGTAATGAGTCGGGATTAACCAGGGTTTATACAATATATTCTGCTTTTATGTGAAAGGTTTTAATTTTATTTTTTTATTAAAGTGCCGTACAGTGTGCATCCGAAATTTGTGTATCTTATGCGACGAGAAAAATTCAAAACAAACGCTTTTCTTTGAAAACTCTGACAGTCTAACTTATTCGCTAAACGAGTTAAGTTAACTTACGGCGCCAATTCGAGAACCATCATTATTTTATAAAAAAAATTCAAGGCATTATTTTTTTAACTAAAAAAAAATGGACTGTGTGCATCACCCACATAAGCGCCCGGTCGAAGTTATACTTTATACATTTTTCATTTAGAATACGTTTCGTTGAAATTTTTTTGCATTTTTAGTTTTAACTATTTACTTACTTTTATTTTTTAAATATGATAATTTATCAAATTTCCCTTAAGCCATGGAAACATAAGTATCCAAAGCCTGCTTACAATATTGCACTATTTTAAAACGTTAAAAATTGATTTTAAAAATTATAAAATCTATAAGAAAACGAATTTTTCCTGGGATTAGACCTAGCTAGATCGATTTTTTGCCCCCCAAAATCCCTTTTTAGTATTTTCATCCAAATCGTTAGAACCGTTTTTTCCATGTCAGCATTTCATTAATTTTTGAGTCGATAATTTTTATGTCGGTGTTTTTTGACTCGAGGTCATTCAAATTCACTACCCTCGTTAAAAAAGTAGGTATAATTTCAAAAAAATTAGATACCTATTCATTTTTTTCAGTGCTTAATAAGTTATTAAGGAAAAAATTAACTGTCCTCGTTGAGAGACAAACCTGAATTTCGCGTCGTATGTTGTTCCTGAATCAGGAGTCGTGATCGAAGTTCTCTTTAGGTGAATTACTTAAATGCCCAATTATTTCACTACAGGATAAGATTAGAATAATTTTATCTGGAAGATATCTCTCAGAATTCATTTTCGTCACTTCCACTTATAGTCCAGCAATCAGGTACTTTTTACCTGGAAAGTATTCCGAAGTTAATGATATTTTGGTATGTTGTTTGTGGGTACTCTGTGGAGTAGAATCTGAGTTTTCGACCTCGAGGACCCTGTGCTAACGTGGGGGGAGCTGAAAAACCACGAAATTTTACCACCTTTTTTGCTTTTTTCGAAATCTCAGAAACGGTCGACTTAAGCAATTCTTTCACTATGTAATGTTTTAAAGAGGATTACATTTCCTACAATTTTCATTCCCACAACTTTTCTGTGGTACTAATAATAAAAAATGGTGGAACCTTTGGTGTAAAGATACGAAATGTTACAATTACCACAAAACACCAAACCATAACAAACACTCTCGACGTACGTTTCGCCAACCAAGTTGGCATCATCAGGAGATGATTAAAACTAAAGACTAAACAAAAATTACTGCCTATTTATAGGCTACCTAATTTTAATTACCTGAAAACTAATGAATGAGTTTATTAATAAAACCCAGGATATTCAGTTGGAGGAAGGGGAAATTTTGATTTCTTTTGACGTATGCTCGTTGTTTCCAAGCGTCCCTATTCCAGAAACTTTAGATTTTTTAAAAGACCTATTATATAGGAATAAATTTAGTAGTGAGATGGTAAATGACTACATAAAACTCACTCAGATTTGTATGAAACAAAATTGTTTTTTGCATAATAGTAATATTTATGAACAGCATGAAGGGACAGCAATGGGGAACCCTCTATCTCCTTTTATTGCCAGTCTTTTCATGAATAAGTTTGAAACAGATGCAAAAGAAACTTTTGATTACTTCCCTAGAGTATGGCTTAGGTATGTGGATGATATTTTCGCAGTATTTGACACTAAAAGTGAGAATGTAGACAATTTTGTTTCCAAATTAAATAATTGTTTCCCTTCAATAAAATTCACTTATGAAATTGAAAACAACGGAAGACTGCCATTTTTAGATGTATTAGTCATAAAGAATGAGACAAATAATTTAGAATTTGATATATACAGAAAGGACACCAATACACTAAGATATATCCCTAAAGACTCACATCATTGCCCTCAACATAAAATGGCAAGTTTCAACTTTTTAATACACCGGTTACTCAGCTTCCCTCTCAACAAGGATAGGTTTGAGAAAGAAAAAACTTTAATTAAGGACATAGCTTTGTGTAATGGTTATAATGTAAATTTAATAGATAAAATGATTAGAAAACGTAGTTTTAAGAATGCTTTGGAAAATTCCTCGACTTTTCGTAATGAAACAGAAATTTCTAGATATGTATCGATTCCATTTGAATCGCGCTTCACCAGAGGGTTAAAAAAGATTTTTAAAGAAGTAGGATTAAATATTGTATACTCTTCAAGTAATAGTTTGAAAGAAAAATTAGGGAACCCTAAAGAAAAAGTAGAAGAAAAAGAAAAGTCCGGGATTTATAAAATTAGTTGTCAAAATTGTAATAAAAAGTATGTTGGCCAAACGAGAAGATCTATTTCAGTAAGATTTAAAGAGCATATGGCTCATCTAAAATATGGCAGGTTTGATAAATCTAGTGTTGCCCAACATGCATTTGAAAATGACCATAAAATAGACAATAGTAATTTAAAATTAATTAGAAACGTCATTAATATTAGACAACTAGACGCCGTAGAGAGTCTAGAGATTCATAAGTGTAAACATAATATTATGAACAGTGACAAAGGCCCAATTCCAGGTAGCCTGCTTTTTGATTTAGTAAATTAGTTTAGTTTTCAGGTAATTAAAATTAGGTAGCCTATAAATAGGCAGTAATTTTTGTTTAGTCTTTAGTTTTAATCATCTCCTGATGATGCCAACTTGGTTGGCGAAACGTACGTCGAGAGTGTTTGTTATGGTTTGGTGTTTTGTGGTAATTGTAACATTTCGTATTTTGTGGTACTAATGGTAAGCGCGCTGCAGCTTCTTGAAAATCACCCGCTCGGCTTTTTGTAACCTTGGTAACCATTGGTTAAAATGTAATGTTCTTTTCAATAGTTTTATTTATTTTCTTCTTCATCGAACTTTAAATTGAAAATACACATGTTACACATTGGTAACCAAGGTTACAAAAAGCGGAGCGGGTGATTTTCAAGCTGCAGCGCGCTTACCATTAGTACCACAGAAAAGTTGTGGGAATGAAAATTGTAGGAATCCTCCTTAAAACATTACATAATGAAAGAATTGCTTAAGTCGACCGTTTCTGAGAGATTTCGAAAAAGCAAAAAAGGTGGTAAAATTTCGTGGTTTTTCGGCTCCCCCCATGTTAGCACATGGTCCTCGAGGTCGAAAACTCAGATTCTACTCCACAGAGGGCCTGCAAACAACACACCAAAATATATCATTAACTTCGGAATACTTTCCAGGTAACCCCCTTCATTTATTACCTGTCGCTTGGACTATTATTCTATACAGATGAAGTTACCTGCTAGTTGAGGTAGCGGATTTCTGACCAAGCATTGATTTTAGAAGATGAATTTTTAACTGTATTTTTAAAACTTTCCCCAATTTAAATGTCCCTTTTGCGTGTGTTTCATGTTTTCACATACATAGCCTGTCAATCAATGTTTTAAGTTAATCAAAATGTTCCGCTTTTCGTCACAAGAGACGCTGTAAGTTCTATTCTACTCAATGCAAATAGCGAATAGGTGCTGTATGTAGATACAGAACACAGGGTGTAACACCGATAAGATAAATGCAATATTTTTTTCATTTCAAGAGAATTACGAGGATCAAGAAATACTTTATTGATGATAGGTTTCTTGTAATTTCGATTTGGTGCGGAGGCGTGTGCCCTTCCCACAAATTCGCCATTGCCGATACCTCAGAACAGAGATAGCTATAGAATGAGCATATCACGCCGCTTATAAAAACCACAACTACACTCTAAAGTACGACCGGTCAGTTGCATTAGGATCATTCGTTGCTTGTATTCCGTAGTATTATTTACTCTTTATTCGATAAATTTGTTTTATTAAAAAAAAAATTGTGTTTTGTTGTGTACCTGGATGTTACAATAAAGGTTCCAAACCGCTTATGAAAAATCAAGGTGTATAAAAAGATTGTTGTTAGGTACTTTATTATAATAAAACACGTGTTTAATAATAATAATAATTCTTCGTATGTTGATGGGATTAAGTACATCATTTTCTACTTTGTTTAAAAAATCTTTTTTAATCTGCCTCAAGTTTAAAATGGAGTTGAAATCATGTGACTTATTGTTCCCTGCACGTCTCAATTGAGGATGGCAGTGTAGCCTAGTGGCCGCGGATAGCGTATTTGGTTCCGCAGCCTCTAGACTAGACTGTCGTGGGTTCGAATCCCACCTGCGCTCATGGATGTTTTGTGATGTTATTTAGTTTTAAGAAAGTTGTTATTTAGTGTAGTTAAAAGACGCTAATGACCTGAGATGTCGACGCGTTTATAATCTACAATAAATAAAAAAAATGGATGTGTGCACTTTGTACGCGCGTTAGAAGTTATACGTCTTTGGCGTGATTAAGAACTAATTTTTATAATTGCATGCAAATATTTATTGAAATATAAAATAATAAAAGGACTGGAGTGAATTTATTTATATTTGTTTATATGGTAACTATGGAAATCATTAATGCTGCAACTTCATCCTGTCAAATTTTCGTGACGCGATGCGCCTGCATCGTATAAATTCACTCTCATCATTTTTTCATAACGCGCCAAAAGAAGTATAACTTCAAAAAAACGTCTCAATTGACTTCAGTTCTACATATACAGATTGTATCAAATTAAACTGTGCATAGGCCGTTCTGTGTGTAAGACAGAGATCGATATATAAAGTATTAAGTAAGAATGAAATAAATAATCACTAAAGGAAGTTACTGTGGTTACTGTAAATAAATAATATTTATACAACCTCATAACGTCATCTTTGTTTTTTCGCTCCTTCTATGCTGTAAAAATGTAAATCTTTTACCAGTTTACCAACTAAAGCAACTAATTAACCACAATATTGATTCGTAATATTATTTATGTCGGGTACAAAAGTTTTAACAATTATTTTATTAATTAATTTATTAAGTGTTCGAAAAGAACTCCACGTTCTGCCAAACAATATCCTAATCGATTACAAAAATTTCCCCTCACGTTGGCTAACATTTGATGGTCAACGGACTGACATGCATTAGAAATTTTGAAAGGCAGCTACAAATAATTTTATAATGTCGGCGGTTGAATTACCACCATAAAACCATTTAATTATTTGGATTTTTTCCCAAACAGTTTAAATTGCCATTTTATCAATAATTTCAGTAGTGACTATTTTTACTGCAGAAAACAACGATGACGCTATCAGGTTGTTCGGTATTATTTAGTTACAGTAACCACAGTAACTTCCTATTAGCGATCATTTATCTCATTCTTACTTATTGCTTTATGTGTCAATCGCTGTCTTACACACAGAATGCCCTATGCACAGGTTTAATTTGTTACAATCTGTATATGTACTTACAAGCTGTGATATGCTCCTTCTATATTTATTTATCTGTTCTGAGATCTACACTGAATGAAAGTTGTTAGCTGAACAACGTTGTAATGACTTGTTATTTTGAAGCTGTGCGCTATTTTTGCCGAGTAAATATATAGAATATTCCACGTACAATTGGGTGGGTAAAATGTCTGGTCACTGATTAATAAGATTTAAGTACTGGAGTGAATAAAGCGATTAACTGTTTGACGTGTCGCGTTAATTGAATAGCGACGGTGGCCGACTCTGATTGTTGGTTTCATTCCAATGTGCCGATGTAATTGTCTGTAACTTTATCTATACTGACGCTCGACTGACATTTCAAGGATTAGTTAACCCGACTGGTATTTTATTTATTGTAAATTATAGACGCGTCGACAACCTAGGTCATTAGAGTCTTGATTACAACACACTTAAAACTAAATGACATCGCAAAACATCCATGAGCTGAGGCGGGATTCAAACCCACGACAGTCTGATCCAGAGGCCGCGACGCTAACCACTAGACCACACTGTTCTCAACTCTACTGGTAGATAATTGATCCAGAGGCCGCGACGCTAACTACTAGACCACACTGTTTTCAACTCTACTGGTAGATAATTGATCCAGAGGCCGCGACGCTAACCACTAGACCACACTGTTCTCAACTCTACTGGTAGATAATATGAAATTCGATAGTGAATTCGGATTGTTATGCTGCCGTTTTATGTGCACTATGCATTGACGTAGGCAATGATTTTTTAGAGGCATTGTACACATCTCTAATTTCGTTCAAAACATTTTTTAACAAAAAAAAACCTCCTTCAAAAAGGCACTAAAAAGAGGAAAATAATGAAATTTTGAGGTCTGTGCCAATTAAAATATGAAGTTGGTTAAAAAGAAGATATTAATCACTATATACTATACTTTTTAACCGACTTCATATTTTAATTGGCACAGACCTCAAAATTTCATTATTTTCCTCTTTTTAGTACCTTTTTGAAGGATGTTTTTTTTTTGTTAAAAAGTTTTTTATTTTTTACTTTTTAGTGTCAAAAAGTAACATTTACCTTAAAGAATCACACGCCGTTACTTACTTTTATTAAAATCAGTCGAACTACTGAACCGATTTTGATGAAATTTCTATGGGACCAATCTGAAAGTATACCCTTTCATATAAAAAAAAAATTTCAAAATCGGTTCATAAACGACGAAGTTATCCGCCGAACACACATAAAACATAAAACATAATAAAAAATATATACGGTCGAATTGAGAAACCTCCTTTTTTTGAAGTCGGTTAAAAAATCCTTAGGGCGACGTTTCGAAATGTCGCCCTAAGAATTAAGCAATAAATTTGTTAGATCGGAACAGGCTTTTTTATTTAATTTAATAATTGACTTTTTGGTTAGAATGCCTAAATGATTTCTTGAATCAACCAATTATATTTTGAAATTACTAAAGCAGTGCACGTCCATAATTTTTCCGAAAGAAACCAAAAAGAGTTCACATGTTCACACATCAACTCTCGTGTTTACCGCGCCACTATCACCTTTTTTTGTTGCATTTTCGCTTAAACTCATTTGGAAGACAACACCTTTTTATGATGTTCTGGTAATCAGAAGATTTTATATCATAAAGACATAAATTCTGTTTTATTTTTATAAAAAACTTGGTGTTTGGATAATACCTACGCTACGCTCGCTGTTTATTTATAGAAAGTTTTTTTGCTGATAAAAGTGCACTGATATGACAGTAATATGTTCCACGTAAATTGCTGTTAGAAGTGTACTATAACATTATAATTTTACGTGAAATTGCGTTTTTAGGTAAGGTACAATCTGAATGAAGCGATTTCTTCCAAAATCAATTCCAACAGATGTGAAAAGTGTAGTCATGATTAGAATTTTTTTTCAACTGTTACATCCCGGTCAAAAATGTTCAAAAGTCGAATAGTGACAGCTATTAAAAAAACTCAAAATTTACACATACCTATATTTATTTATTATAAGTAGAGTTTATATTGGTATATCAGCCAAATTACAGAATGTATTCTGCGCTATTAGAAAAAAAATGTTCCTAATACTGCAGAATACATTATGTAATTTGGCTGATATACCAATACAACTCTACTTATGTATTTCTCAGTCGTACTAACTTCACACTTTAAATTTTATTTATTATTATTATCACAAAATCTTGTTTAAAATAATTGATTTTGGAAAAATTGGCCGATAAAAACGTTGTAGATGCAACAGTTTTTATAATAAACGACAAAATTTAAGCGACATAAACGCGAGTGAAATCAATTCTGTTGGCAAAAGTTAGTAATGTAAAAAACAAATTGTGAACAATAATAGTATGGCCACAGTTTAGGGAATAAGCCAGTAATATTACTCTAACGTTAGTGCCTAAATCAGTCATACGAGCTGCGCAGATTGTGTTAGCTTGCAGAGCGTTCAGGCACGCCCACAGTATTTTCTTATTGGCGCTTTCTACATACTAGTCAGTGCGACCGTAGGACGACGAGCAAATCCGCACAGTGCTGTATTATATTTTTTTTGCTTCATAATACTCATTGTGTTTATATTATTTAATGTTTATTTGTGCGTACTTTGTGTCCATTTTATAAACAACCCCAAGACAAAATCTGTGTGATACTCAAAATGAGTATAGTAAATCGTTGTGCAGCTTTAAAGTGTATCAGAAACTCTAAACATTCTTTTTTACAACGCTGTCAAAATATACATGTTTTACGTAGGTGGAAAGTTTGTCGCCGGCAATTTACCGCCAGCAGTTTAGCGCCGCGTCAGTTTATCGCATAAACAATAATTTTGTCACATCTGGCCAAATTGTTTAACATCCCATATTATAATCATATGTAAGTTTAGAAACAACAATTGATTTGTTTGTTGTAATTGTTTCACAACAATCATTTTTGATAGATCTTTCGTTCTTTGTATGTGTTATTTTTAATAAAAGTCACAAAATGTAATCATTTTTGTTCTATTACCCAACGGAAACACAATGGCAGCATTTAAAAACATTTTTCTAATACGGTCCTGTTACACTGCATGTATTGAAAGGAAGAAACGGACATCGCTTGCTCCAAACACGGCTGTGATTGGCTGTCTCAAGGTCAAAGAAATTGTAGTACAAACATCAAAGTGCCGACAGTACAGTGACTGTACTGTATTATACTGTGGTATGGCTCATAGTTTTCCCGTCCTTTATTGTAGTCTGATTTTACAATGGCGATTGCGGACTGAAATCTTGGTTGGCGACATCAGTTAGATTGCAGTGCTATAGTCCATCAATTTCTAATTTATTACAAGGTTTGTATATTTGGTTTTTTAAAGCGTTGTACTTCCGTAGGAGATTAAATTGAATTTTTTAAATAAATTCGTGGTGGGAGTGAAACGATAGATTGTGGATTATAGACGCTCGACAACTGAGGTCATTAGCGTCTAGGGAGTTAAGGAGTACGTTGGTTTATTGAATGAAATAATTTAAACCATTCTGTAGATAATCGTCTTCTATATACCTACTTATATATATTTCTTCAAAATTAGTCGTAAACTTTTTTTGAAAAATCTGCGAAGATTTTGTAAAAATGTCTCAAAAAGGAAACGACGTATTATTTTAATTATTATTAACATCAAGAATATCAAATCCGAGTAAAGTTGGCAACTCGATTAATTATGTAATTACAATAAAAAAAATCAAAATCGATCAGGTGGAAGTCGCTAAACGTTTTCGGATAAAAAATGCCTTGTATTTAAAACACATCTAAAGAGAAATTAAGAGCACTGTGTGGTGGAAACTGTATAAAAAAATAACAATCAATTTTATTAATGGATGTACATTTCGAGAGCATCTTCAGCCCAAACTAAACTAAAAATGAATACAGGTAAAAAAAAGAGTGTGTGTGTGTACTATGTACGCACGCCAGAAGTTATACTTCTTTTACGTAACAAAACAAAAATAACTCCAAAAATTTCCCGCGTGCCAGTACTAAACGTTTGTAAAAAAGACAATAAAATAATAAAATAAGGATATTAAATCAATTAATTTAATTTATTAAATATATTTATATATTATAGTTATATCTAATTATTTATTAAAAAAAAAATGCATGTTTGTGTTGAGATTTGAACCCGAGACCTATTGCGTATGAAGCCACGACGTTACCGTTACACCACAGAGACGTCTTATAGCAGTGCTATATAATAGGATATTATAATCAAGAAAAATAATACTGTGAAATCAGTACGGTTTGGAGTACGAACTCATATTTAATTAAAGCGGCACACACGAGCAATTGTATGGCAAAAGCTTTTATTAATGTTATTTAAAACCGAAAACGCTCTTGTCACATTAAGACTGGTGTAACGACTAGTTATTACTAACGACTAACTTCATGTTGATACATTTTCGTGACGCGATGCGCGCGCATCCTAAAAATTCACTCTCATCATTTTTTCCATAACGCGCCAAAAGAAGTATAACTTCAAAAACATTCTGATCTAGGGGACAAAACATAAAAAGAAAAAAATAACTAACATAAACTAATTCAGGTAAAAACCATAGTGGAAAACAATTAGTTTATAAGTTAGTTGTTTGTTTATTTATGTATTTTTATATTTAAATAATTGTCAATGATTCATACACTTATACTTCACAATATAATATAAGCGGAACAGTTTTTATGCATGGGACGGATATGCTTCAAAAATAGACGCGGAAAAAAATTTCTGCAAATCGATTAAGCTTAAATAATTACTATCCTAAAATATTAAATTCATCAGTAGGTTCAATTTCGAAAAAAAAAAGAAAAAGTTATTTAATAGAAAAATTGTACCCGCCACTGACGAATTAAATTTCATAATATGCATTCGTTAGGGACTAACTAAATACAGACCTTCATTACTGATTATGTAACTACTATAAAACTTGAATAAAATGCATAATTTTATAATCAGTTGTTACCGGTTGTTCTGCATTGATATTCATAAAACAGTATGGCATATTTTACGAATATTAAAAAAACATGGTTTTATTATACGTTGAACGGTGGATATTCTGAACAATCACGCAGACGGTATGCTAACTGTTTTCTCGGGCGTTGTGTTCCTGAAGCACGCATTTTTAGTAAAACTGTGCGACATTTGTGAATTCCATTGTTTAATTGTAAGTACGTTTCATTGTGTATTACTTTTTCTTTTAATTTTGCGCTCGTTTTGAGTTATTACAACTAAAGGTAAAATCACATTAAATTAGTACAGGTCATAGTTGCTCCGAGTTTGGAAATTGTTTTCATCTCAGATTTTTGATAATAAACAGCAATAAATCGGTTTTAACTTATTAAGTTATTATGCATGTCATGATTGAGTGTAATTTTCCTTGATGTTTCAATTCTTATTTTCTCGCAGTTGGACAGTAAAATAAGAAGTGCTGTTGTTTTTATTACACGTCCACACATCGACTACTTTGTACCTTGAAATTATAAAACAGAAATAACACAGTTACATAATTTTTAATTCAGGAATAACAAATAAAACCACATCATAATTTCTGTTTTTCCATAAGCGTCGGGATAGGGATGGTTCCGGGTTTTTAATTAAAATTTGAAATAAAATAAATTTTATCCACGTTGTGTTCCGCCTCTATTTCTGAATCATCGTGTGTATAAAATATAAACAATAAATTAGTGTTATTTAATAAGTCACTGTGGAGTCAGATGTAAAAATATTAGTAGATAAAAAAACTTTTTCGAGACAAGCTTTTATTTTTTAAATGCACTAAAAAGGAAAAAAATAATTTTTAATAATTTAGGTTCATAATTATAAAAGTGTGGGTCGTGACTAATAAACTATCATAGAGTTCACGACCCACGCTTTTATAAATTATTATGAACCTAAATTATTAAAAATTATTTTTTCCTTTTTAGTGCATTTAAATAAAAGCTTGTCTCTAAAAAGTTTTTTTACTAATATTTATTTTGTTCATTTTAGTCAAAATTTTACCCCCTTTTGACACCTGTAGGGGTTGAATTTCGAAAAATCCTTTTCTAGTGGATGCTTACGTCAGAAAAGGACCCAACTGTCCAAATTTCAAGGTTCTAGCTTCAGCGATTCAGCCTGGGCGTTGAGTAGTCAAAAAAACCCTACATCCCCGTTTGACCTCCTTAGGGGTTGAATTTATTTCTAAAAACGATTTATTCATGTATTTTCATCGGGAATACATTTGTGTACAAAATTTCAAATCGATCGGACACCTACGTGGAAGTCGTTCAAAATTGACTTACAAGTTTTGACCTAAACAAACACACAAATCCACAAAACCACAAACAAACTAACATACATTTGCAAGTTAAATAAAAGCTTGTAAAAATATATCAAGTTTAGTATATTGTGATTTCTTTTTAAATTTTCTTACCTATAAATTATAAGCTGAAGGACAGACTATAGCAATAGCTTTAGCATGTAAACGCAAATGAATCGGTATCAAATGGAGTAGAAGATAGAGAAATTGTGGGTAGTATGTCTGTCTGTCCGCTGGCGAGACTGAATAGGGAATATTCTGTCCCATTTCTGTGGGGATAATGACTGTCAATTCTAATGCGACCCCAATATAACTGCTGCAGATCATTTGATACAAATTATTCAACACAGAATTTCAATTTGCGATATATAGCTTAATTCAATGATTGCAGGATTCGTCGTTTTACTTTTTAATTAACATTGTTTTATGTTATCTATTGTGACGTCAAGCGTATTGAAATTAATTGATGGTGATTGGTGAAAAATTAATATTGGCCTCAATAAAAATATCTTCGGAAACTTGAAAATATTGGATTTATTCGATTGTATAATCGGTTACATAGAATATCAACTTTTCATTAACCGACTTCAAAAAAAATATCTGTAAATCGGTTGACCCTACAGGCCATCCCTGGAACTTCCCGCTATTTTCAAGCGCTTTAAGTTCGAAGCACTTGATAATATACCCAAAAGTAGATTTTTGAGCTCTTCGAGCTCAAAAATCTGAAAATTGCTGATAACAGCACTATTTTAATTTTTGAAAAGCTATAACTTTTGAACGCGTTGTTCGATTTTGAACGGTATTCGACGCAGTGTTTTAAGCTCTAAAAATATTGTAAGAGGTGCAAAATCGATTGGTTGAGAAATCTCGAAGTTATTTTGAAAAAACACTTTTTGCGAAATCTGTTGACTACGATATCTCTCGAACGGATTAACCGATTTTGATTCGCTTAGCGGCATTCTACGCAGTTTTCTGAGGAGAAGCGCGGATCAGATTATGAAATCAATCGGTACAATATTCTAGAAGTTATTTTGAAAAAACATCGTTTTAACAATTTTTTTTACGGTTTTTTGAAATTTCTCAAAATCTATTGGGCCGAGTCTGTTCAAATTTAAAGGAAATCTAAGTTCAGCGGAACCCTTTCGAATGCCGTAAATCGCGTCTCGATCGGTCAAGCCGTTCAAAAGTTATGAGAGGTTTACACACACACACACACATACACCCCGACAGACATACTGACATCATCGTAAAAATAGTCAGAATAGCTTCCTAGGATCACAAAACGTCGAGATCTGATGAAAACTCGATTTTCGAAAATCGGGGTGAAATCAATGACCTCTATTTTTGAAAATTTTCAATTTTCTTAGCGGGAAATTAAAAAAGGATGAGGTTTTATATTCGGCTCAGCTATGTTTTTTTTATGTAATAATAATGCGTTTAACGTATATTCACGATTACTCCTGTATTTGTGAACCGATTTTAATGATTATTGTTTTATTTAATAGGACATACCTTCGGAGTGGTACCGTATAAATTTTACTTAAATCAGTTCAATAATTCGACTGATTTTTAATAAAAGCGAGTAACAAACTGTAATACCGTTAAGGTAAATGTCAGTTTTGAGACAGCGTAAAAAGTTTGTAGAAGTGAGCTATGTAGTGACTAGTGATGTGCCGGATATCCGTATCCGATCCGTATCCGTGGATATCCGAGGGAAAAGAAAGATCCGTATCCGTATCCGTTAGTTTTTTGGCGGATCTTTTACGGATCTTTTACCTTATCAATTTTCAATTCATAGATAAAATTTTATATATATAGGTGATTAGGTAAATAATGAAAAACAGTTAAATTCCATTCAGATTATTTTTTATTTTTTAATATCGTGGTCAATAACTTTTTCCCATAACAGATAGTCTCTTTCCAAAAGTCGATGTGCAATATTTAGTATTTACCGCCGCGTACTCTAAGAAAGTTAAGATCCGTATCCGTATTCGCGGATCTTGAGACCAAATATCCGTATTCAGATCCGTATCCGCGGATATACATTTTTAACGATCCGGCACATCACTAGTAGTGACGTATATAATTAGTTAAAGTAAATAAGTGTTTTTCTTTTTTTAGTTATTTAGTAATCATCAAATATCAAGACAGAAGTGAGTTAAAACGTGCAAACTACGTATTGTAAAGCCACTGAAAAATAAAAAACTTATTGACAAAAAAAAATACCGTCAAAGAAGCCACTAAAAAGAGGAAATTAGTAAAATTTTGAGTTCGGCGCCAATTTAATAAAATAAAAGTGAATAATAATACCTAGATAGGTAATAAAAAGTTTTAGTAATTAAAATGGTGCTGATCTCAATTCCTCTTTTTAGTGATTTTTTTGAACCGTTCCTGAGAAAAAGGGTCTTGACGGACAGACAGACAGACAGATCGACAAATGTAACATGTTTATACATTAAAACGATTGGATAGAATTAATACGAAATATTAATGAGCATTAAAACTTAGCTTTCAAAATGCACCTCCTTATATAATACGAGGGAAGTACATTTATCTTCCGGTATATTTATAAATCTAACAATACCTATATACTTATCTTACGAAAAAGAAAACAGACAAAGTTGTTCCATAATTTAAGTAAACTTTTATTTGGCGAGTTTGTTAAAAATCAATATAATATTATTTTTTTATGTTTATTACGCAAAAACTCTACTTTTAAGAGTATCAAAAAACATAGATAATATATAAATGTATAACCCCAAGGCAGAACCGTTTGTGCCGAATTTTTGAATTTTTTTTCCAAATCTGTAGTTTTTGACGTAAAACTACATCTTTCCCGGCGGTATATAGGGGGGTAAAATGATGCGAGACGAAAAATGGGTTACAAAAAATGTGTGACGCGAACTGTCATAATAGTTAACTACGCTATAGTTTATGTTTTATATCATGTATGTCATGTCTATATTTTTTGACAGATATGAGGTCATTTTATGATTAAAAAAAAATCATGGTCTTCGGTGAATTGACATGAAATAAATAAAATAAATAATAATTAATTGTTTCAATTTCAAATACTCAATACTCAATACTTTCATTACATAATTTATTAAAAATTATTAATTGTATCATATAAAACTATAATAGAAGTATTGTGTATAGTGAGACTTCGTTTTTTGCTTCTTGTTCAATACTTAGTAGAATGAAAATAGTAAAACACTAAATTTACTTCCAGAACAAGATATAAAACTCTTTTTTTAATCAAAGAGATTGACGACATGTTTCGAGAGCTTAAGCTCTCATCATCAGGTCAATTTAAAAAACAAAATTTTACAAGAATTGAAAATGCGTACAAATAAGTTCTGTGAAAGTAAAATCTAATTTATAATTTCCTTTCACAGAACTTATTTGTACGCAATTTTCAATTCTTTTAAAATTTTGTTTTTTAAATTGACCTGATGAGAGCTTAAGCTCTCGAAACATGTCGTCAATCTCTTTGATTAAATAAAGAGTTTTATATCTTGTTCTGGAAGCAAATTTAGTGTTTTACTATTTTCATTCTACTACTATAATAGAAGTAGTTCTACGTCTTGGGTTGCGGCAGAATCGTAATTACTTTGCTTCTTGTCATTGTTTTAATATTAGTTTATAATAATAAATGTTTATAACCCATTTCCACAGTACGAATTCACTTTCATTAGTGAATTATAGAGACACCTATTTGCCATTAACATAGTTGTTGAATGTCTGGTAACTAATTTACTAATGAAAGTGATTACTGAATAGTGAATTCGTATTGTGGAAAGGGGTTACAACATGTATTAATATTTATTAACTAGCATTTATTGTTATCCTCGTTTCTCAAATTTCTTATTAACTTTTTAATATCCCATAGAAACTAGGAACTCTTTCGGTCAGTCCGTCCATCCGTCTGTCTATCTGTATGTCACAGCCCCATCCTCTCATTTATATAGATACCTATTAAGATGAAATTTGGTATAGACCCAAAAACAGAAATGATGAGATTTTTGGAAAAATAATTTTTTGGACCCCCTCCCATACAGTTGAAGATGTTATCATTTTTTTCACTTACCCCATTGAGAAGGGTGTTTTTAAGTGTAGGTGTTTTAAAATGCAACAAAGAAATGTTTTAGGACCTTTTGATTTTAACCCTTCAGTCACGAGATATTTGCTTTCAAAGTCATTATCAAAGCCCCCCATCTCTCTAATTTCTAAACTATCGATGCAAAAAATCTGAAAAAAATCCTGAATGTAGCCTGTACTTAGTACTTTCGATGAATATTATACGAACACTAGCAAAAATAGTTTTTGAAAAATTTAGAAATGATTCTTTTTCGAAAGCAAGCGTCAAGATGAAATAGCTCTTATTTATAAGTACATGAACACTACGGAACCCTACCATGTGCGTGCTCAACACGCGCTTGGTCGGTTTTTTTTTAAACTCGATTTTATGTAACATTTTGCAAGAATCGTTCATATTTTCCATGATTATCTATAACGTTAAATTATTATCCAGTGGATGTGTGAATCTCTCTATAGTATATTTTTTGCTTCAGAGAAGAGATTCAGTAGTATGCCGGTTACATGTTTCGGGGTACCCGTACCCTCCACATGTATAATTCGCCTACTTCAAAATATTTCTTTTCAGCTGTTTAAGGAACGCTGTTTTATATTTTACAAGAAATTTGGTATAGACGGTTTTCCCTTTTGGCCTTATATAAAATACTCATAATGTCAGTTGCATTATTTTGTCAGTTAACATAGCTGAATGTTTGCGGCTTCACGCTGTGTTTGTCATTGTATATGGAAAAAAGATGTCGTCATGGTGTGTGCCATACAAAGCCAATTGCGGTGTCAATAAAATTCTTTAATTGAGCTTTACTATAGTGTACGTAGATAGTCGTACGCGACGGTGGAATATAACGGTTTATAAGATAGCTCCCAAACATCAGTTGTTCAATGGTAGATTTTTTTGCGATAGAGTAGGTACACAGGAAGTAAAGGGCTTTCCAATTTGGACGGGTCGATGTTGAAATGGAATAAAACAAGCTGTGTGTGAGGTATTAACGAAATTTATTACTGTCCACAGAAACTCAAAACGTTGTTTATCTATAGGTAAAACCCTTAATACATTCCTTAAAATATTTTTTTTTTCTAATTTCAATATTATTATCAATGCAACCTCTGTACCAAATTTGACACCAGATTTGACACATCGTCAGCAAATAAATCACTATCCGTAAACTAGTGTTTTCGTAAAATTTGTAAGTCCGGTCCTGTCGTGCCGATTTTGTTAAAATTTTAGCAACACATTTTAATCTTTACTAAAGGGTTAAATTCCAATTTTGAAACAATTCTGAGATTTTTTTTCGGTATTTTTGGGCCCAAAAACTTTTTTCAACCCCTAAAAACTACCCTTAAAATGGTCCGATTGGGCCCATTTTAAATAGGTTCCGTGCGGTGATGGATTCCAACGTGTCTACCAAATTTCGTTCAAATCAATTAAGTCTTTCGAGAGTTATGCCGCGAACACATATATATATATAAACTCGTATATAAATATATATATATATATATATATAAACATTTCCAAAAATGGTGCCAAATTGTTCAGGAGGTTATGAAACGTCGAGAAATTTTGGTCCGACCCCTAGGTCCCGCCATCCGACCGACGCCAATAGTGTATGTGCCATATGGCAAATATACACTAATAATACAATTACTGTACCTTCATGCTTTATATTTTAGATATCAATAAGCTAGTGAGATATTTCAATCTATATAATATTGTTATATTATGTATTAGGCATATTATACGTGGCTGTGGAATTATGGCGGGGGTGTGCAAGCAAGGGCGGCGCAAGTGAGAAACGATCGTTAAAAACCGTACAGATGCTATAAATTGCTTATTTGGTTGCTAACTCACTTGTGTTGAACTTACTGATGTCTTTATCGACCAAGATTTGTTTTATACACTCAAATCCTTCTGTATGGCCACTAATGCATCAGAGACAACCCTCTTTTTCTTGGAATTTATTGTACGCATTATGAAACCTCCATATTAGGGACACTGCTTTAAGGAACTGGAGATTATGTTTTTGATATGCTTTCTGCAAGCATCTTTACCACCTCCCCTTCCTAAGTCAGCTGGAGTAACTTGGTTAAATGTTACGGAAATTACTCAAATCTCAACTCTCAGCTATATTCTACCCTCCTTGGTCACCTGTCAACATTTTTGGAGGTTATATTATTAGTTGACATTGTATTCGTATCTGAATGTGAATCTGAATATCGGCCCAAATTAATGGGCTCTGAAATTCTTTAATTCATTACACTGGGAAGTCAGACTCCTTCCTGAAAGTATTTTCATACGAACCATTAAAATTAAACTTAGAGATGCATGTTTATATAGGGTGTCCAAGACTTGCGTTGTCGGCCGATATATTGATTTTGGGTGAAGATAGAAAAAAAGTTTAAATACAAAAGTTGTATAAATTTTAATGGTGTATAACCTAAAATTATTTTCAATTATACAGCCTGTCCCATTTAAGCGTGGCAGACCAAAGTTATGTTTTTTTTTACCTAGCACCCTGTTTTTATTTGTTTTTTCAATTCTGCACCTAAATGTGAATAGAAATTGTAAGAAAAGCCATGCTTGAAAATTCAGTAATTTTTGAGTTATTCAAGTTTTTTTAGAAATTTTTGACACGTGCAGACCTTTACCTAAAATTCGACATAGCCAAACCGAAACCTTTATCAAACTGAAATTTTGAGAATTATTAGATAATAACGAACAAATCAATGTCTGTCCTAAAAAAATTAATTTATTATACAGAGTGTTCAAAATAATGTATTTCTTTTACCTAACTTCAATCACGTGTAACTTTTGATTGTTAAATACAACTAGGTTATTTTTTTAATGGAATTGTATTCTTAGGATATTTAGACATGTTATAGTTCTGTGTCGATGTGAACGAAGTGTGTAGATATTGTATAGGACTCTTGAACAAGTGCTCAGGAGTGCCTCTTGTGACAATCTCTTTTTAATTGGGTGCTACATGGAAATACTTTGTAAAAGATTCATTCACTTTACCGTCTATAGATACTTTATATGCATGTATACCTACATTTAAGTATTGTACTGTGCCGCGCCGCGCCGCGCTACTGTTGCAATTGAAACGTGCTTATTTATGCACTTGTGTACCTACCTACTTACTCAACTGTACACCGTTTATACAAGATGATTTGTTAATTGTACACGTCGGCTGCACTAATTACCCATCTGTACACTGTGAAAAAGAAAGAGCGAATTGCATTTTCTTTTGTAAAGCCATTGTACTTATGAAACGCTCGTCAAAGTTGCACTATTTTTTGCTATTGATGTGAAACATCTTATGTCGTGCTGTGAACAGCCGCGTGAGGGGAAATATGCAACGAAATGTTTGGTCCGCTCCTTCGCTGCTGTTCTCCCCACCACTGCGGCACTCTCTCTCTCTCTCTCTCTCTTGGCTCAGGCGTGCACTGTAACACGCGGTGTTACAGAGCAGTATATAGGATTACGTCAGCATAACAGTTAGTTGCTGCTTTTGAAAAAATATATACTACTACATAGAGAATACCACCGAGTTCAATAACGTTTTCTTTGATGTTTCACATCTGTCGGGGGTCCCGAGACCCACACCCTTTTTTTATATTTAATTTGACGATTTTTTTTCGTATAGACTACGAGCAGAATGACAATACCCAGCGTGGCAGATTTCGGAATTTTTCAATAGACACTTTGGGTAAGTTCGGTTTTGCACTCGATTGATCGAGTCGAGCTAACAGATTTTTGGTCACGTGACAAGCGAGCAAATCGAGCCATCTAAAGAATTCGGAACGTAATCGAGCAGATTTTTCCAAATGTCAGAATAAAATGGCGCCACTAAGTTAAATTCTTATTACTAAAGCCGAAATATATTCTTTATTGCTCCTCATTTTGATTTAATTCAACATTGTTATAATAATAAATAATGATCACAATTTTTTTCGTTTTATTCCTTTATTTTAAAATTAATAGTACTACTGGTTGTTAATTTTTTCGACCCATAGATATAATAAATATTATATTTAATCATTCTGTGCGATATAGACTTATTGGTTATTACTATTCTTTGAATAAATATTATTCGTGTATTTTTACCTATTGAAAAATTACCTCATAAAAATAAACTTCGAAATTTATCCATTCTCACAACACGTGTTTGCGCTCATTTTTAAAATGAATGCTCTGAAGATGGTTAAATCTGCTTGCTCGCTCGCTTTCCTCGGAGCTCATAGAGCGTGCTCGATCTCCTCCAGATTTTAAATACGAACGCAGGGTAGAGATCTTTCAGAGCATATTTTTCCAATTCAATTAAAAGTATATTTTCCACTATCAATAGAAACAATAATTACAAAAATGTTATATATAACAATTTCCCAAACAGCGTTTTTTTGTCTCCAGTACATGAAAAAGAAATTGAAGGAATTATTTCTGATATGAATAGTTCAGTTTCTTGTGGAACAGATGAAATTAACTGTATTATCTTAAAAAGAGCATACCAATTCATTTTATTACCTCTTACATACTTAATTAATTTATCATTTAGTAGTGGTGTTTTTCCCAATGATTTAAAGGAATCAAAAGTAATACCGATTCATAAAGGTGGTGAGAAAACCAGTATGGCCAACTATAGGCCTATATCGATACCGTCTGTTTTTTCAAAAATTCTTGAATATGCCTATCTGAAACGTGCTATGTCTTTTCTATACAGTAATAAAATTATCACTGATTCACAGCATGGTTTTTGTAAATCTAGATCCACCGAAACAGCGATATATCGATTTATAAATAAAGTCTCAGAACAGTTAAACAAAAAACGTCACTGTGCAGCAATATTTTGTGACTTTTCAAAAGCATTCGATCTAGTGGACCATGAAATATTGTTAGATAAACTGGAAAAGTATGGATTCAGAGGTGAGAGTCATTCATGGATTGCGTCATATTTGAGTAACAGATCACAAAGAGTATATGTGGGTAACCAATACTCCGATCCTAGTCAAGTAAGGTTGGGTGTGCCTCAAGGATCGGTATTAGGACCAGTCTTATTTCTTCTTTATATAAACGACATTCCAAATTGTATTAAATCAACTACTGAAGTAATAATCTATGCTGATGATACGACTGTCTTATTTACAGCGGATACAGCTGAGAAACTTTATGAAAATGCATCTTTGGTCTTAGCAGATATAAAATTGTGGTGTGACAATAATAAATTAATCCTAAACGAAAGTAAAACTAAATTCATGCATTTTAAAACTTCACAATATAGAAATGACTCTGGTGTCAGAATCGGTATAAGCGGTCAACTAATAAAAACCATTGAAGACACTAAATTTCTCGGAATTACCATTCAGAACTCCTTAAAATGGGATTGTCATATCACAGTCATATGTAAAAAGTTATCTCGGTATGTGTATGTCATGAGAAAAGCTTTGCATTCATTTTCTAATAAAGATATTTTAAAGTCGATTTATTATGGTCATGTCCATCCTCTGTTAAAGTATGGTATTGTTGTGTGGGGATATAACACCTCTTCTACTCGGGTTTTTATTAAACAGAAAGCTATTATACGCACAATGTTTAAAATAAATAAATACGACTCGTGCAAACCAATTTTTGTTAGTGAAAAAATTATGACAATACCTTGTATCTTCATATTTCATGTATTAGTTTATGCCCATTACAGCAAATCTGATTATTCTTTCACAGAGGATGGTCATGATCATAATACTCGTCTCAAAAAGTACATAAAGCTACCTTTGGCAAGCATTGACGCTTATAAGTTTTGCCCATCGATTTTCGCAGCAACTCTATACAACAAACTACCGGCAAGTTTAAAAGTTGACGAAATAAATGCCTTCAAAAAAAATATAAAAATACTCTTACTGGAAAATGCATTTTATAGTGTGAATGAATTTTTAAATTTCTTAAATAATTAATATCGTGTTTAACAAATTTTATTTTGACGTGTCATAAAGATCTATGTATCTCTTATTGACAATAAAATTATCTATCTATCTATCTATAAATGTTAATTTCGAACGCATTAGAGCACACAGATCTGAGCTCAAAACCGAACTCCTTTGTATTGTTTATACGCGTCATTTTTTAATTATTTTCAGTTTAAACAATTTTTCAATAAATTGTATAATTGCAATTGCTATTGTTCGTGAGTATTCACAATTTCTTAAGGATACAAGTACAAATTATCTTCGCGTTCATTGTTAAATTCGTACCTAGTTCGGTCTACTTATTTTGTTTTTAATGGGTGATAGTACAGTCAAAAGAAGGCGATTAGTGTTAAAACACCTTACTAAAAGTTGTATTATAAGGGAGGAAAATGATTTTCTAAATTTATATTCTAACACTGAATTACCTAGTTGACATGATGCCAATTTATGGGACAGTGCATCAAAATTAACAAACATCTTTTACTAAGGTGTTTTGACCTGTACTATCAGCAATTAAAAATAAAATAAACAAACCGTGAGGTGGGTCGTTTATTAGGACTAAAGTGCGACCCTTGAGGTCCACACGACGAACTTCCCAGTTTGATAAATATTTAATAATAATAATTAAATTAGATATTACACAGAAAAGTAATCATTTTAATCATTAAAACATAATTATTATTTATTTGTAACTATAATTAAAAAAAAAAAACGGCTGAACCGATTTTTATAAAATTTATGTCGGATCAAAATGACGTTAACACGCCTCGATTGACACCCTTACGAAGTCGATATAATTTTTTACGCGAGATATTGTGTAAAATCTACTTTTTTGGAGGTTATTTGGTTAAGAAGAAAAAACGGCTAAACCGATTTTGAAAAAATTTCTTTCAGATCATATTTACGTTAATATGCGTCGATTGGCACCCTAACGTATAGTCGATATCATTTTTCATTCTCGAGATTTCGTCTTAGAAAGAAATGGACACATACGTACGTACGTACACACACACATACACACACAGACATCTTTCTAAAAATAGTGTGGTGACCTTGAAACATAAAAATTTGTTATACATTTTGATTTCGATTTTCGGACCCATTACAATAACTTCCAATGGGAAGTTAATAAACCGGATACACCCTGTATAAATACAAACTGAGCACTTTTTTTATTAGTTATTTTGCTGTTCGTGAATAGACATTGAAAGACTTCATTTGAAATATAGCTGTCATAAGTGCACTTATTTTTACCTTGGCTGGTTAGACATTGTACGTTGTATAATAAACGTTTGTTTGGATACCTACAAATACCCCTGCACTCTTCATCTCAAATCCTGTCCTCTTGCCAAAAAACGGTTATGGCTCCCCCGACGCTATTTTTAAAGCTAAAGGGTTCGGGTAAACGCCAAATGAAGGATCAAGAATCAGACTACAGATCCTACAGGCGAATTTTTTGAAAACAAGTTTTGGCTATGCAACGTGTGAAAGATTTTTTTAAGTTGTAATTTTTCATTTTTTCACCTGAAGGATCTGTAGTGTGATTCTTAGTCCTTCATTTGACGTTTACCCGATCCCTTTAACTTTAAAAATAGCGTCAAGAGAGCCATAACCGTTTTTAGGCGAGGAGACAGGATTTGAGACGAAGAGTGCAGGGGGTATTTGTAGATATCGAATGCTCATAAGTGGGCAAATTTATACACTTCGACCGGCGACGGCCGAATTATAAACGCCGTCCGGCAAACACTACCACTGACATGCCGTTAACACTGCACACTACCGAAGTGAAACTTACATATACAAAATCTACATCTTATGCTCGGATTCTGATACGACTTGCGGCTTTGAATGTAGATCAACAAATGACATTCCTAAATCTAGATTTAAAGCTGAAAGTCGTATCAGAAACCCAGCTTAATTTTGTAAATTGACGTTTACGGAATACAAGTTTCTTTTCAACTTCTCATTAGAAGTTATTGTAATGGGTCCCATTTTGGAATGAAAAATTTTGACATAATCTGGACGTTTTGAAGTCCTTACGAGCCCGAATCTACTGTTTTTAGAGAGACACGCCTTCCTCTCTCCCCCTTCCCCTCTTTCCCTCCCCCTCTCCTCCTTTCTCCCTTCCCCATACCCCCACCCCTTCACACCCCGCTTTCTCTCCCCTCTTTCCCTCTCCCCCTCTCTTTCTCCCTCTCCTCTTTCTCTTTCCCTCTCTCCTTTCTCTTTCCCTCTTCACTTTCTCTTTCCCCTCTCCTCTCTTTCCCTCTCTCACTTTCTCTTTCCCCCTCTCTCTCTTTCCCTCTCTCACTTTCTCTTTCCCCCTCTCTCTCTCTTTCTCTTTCCCTCTCTCTCTTTCTCTTTCCCTCTCTCTCTCTCCCCCTCTCCCTCTCTGTCTGTGCGTGCGTGCGTGTGTGTACTTACGTTCGTACGTTAGTGAACTTTTTTTCGTCTCGCATATCTCGAGAGCATATTATGATATATTATCGACTTCGGACCACAATTACATAATGAACACCTGATTACATTTGCAACTTTTTTTTTGTATAAAAGAAACTAAGGGCATCCAATGAGAAGTTAACAGTGTGATTTTACCCACACCCAAAGCCTCGTTTACTTTGCTATGGTTACACCGTTAGCGTTAAACACTATACGGAGGTGCGATGCAGGTCACATGGCCAACAGAAATCGAGCGCTAATTGATAAATAGTGCAGCCGGAATCCTGCGGGTCGTCTGTTAACATAATAATTAAAGAGAATAATAATTGCTCGTTGTTTCACTGTACATACGGCGCGCGCTGCTCCCTTAAGTGTGTTCATATTTCTGTGTTCATAAATCAGTAAACATTAAACCCTCGACTTTCTCGTCGTTGTATATTACCTAAGCTGCGTTGCGCTATGTACGCCGCGCCTCACGTCCCACGCTACTGCCCTCGGCCTCAGCACCGTGGCCCCTGAAGGCACCCCGTCAAACCGGATCGCTTACATTCGAGGGACGGTTTGGAAACGTTAGCTAAAGGAAAACTTCAGATGATATACGGCTGTTTTGCAATTGAAAATTTTTATTGGAAGAGTAGCCAATTACATAATTGATTCCTGCAAATATTACTTAGACTTAGTGAAGTCTTGATATTTCAAGACAAGACTTAGGTGAAGTCTTGTCGTGATATTTCAAGACAAGACTTAGGTGAAGTCTTGTCGTGATATTTCAAGACAAGACAAGACTTTGAAAGTCTTGTCTAGACGGCAACACTCGTCCTGACTGTGACTATGGTTGTCAATATAATTTTTTCCGATATTTGCAGGAATCAATTATGTAATTGGCTGCTCTTCCAATAAAAATTCTCACTTCAGATGATGTTAAGAGGATTTGTAGAGTAATATTGAAAATTAGAACAGGCCAGGACGTGGCTCTATCTGCTCAAAAAACTGCAGCTGAGTATTCAGACAACCTATTGTAATAGTGTTAGAGAAAGATTCTATAGACGCTCGACAACTGAGATCATCAGCGTTTAAGTACATAGTAGATTAGGCAATGGATTTGGCTTTACAAAAAAAGTTAAATGCTGGGTGTCTATGTGGTCAGGGAAAAGATAATTTAATTTGTTATTTACAGCAACTGTTCTTTAATGAGAAAAGTATTTGGTAGCATTCTGAATGATCCTAGAATACAAACCAACTTATTACTTTTTTTGTAATTAATGTAATTCAACTCTTTGAACGATCCTAGTGTAATAAGAAAACGAGCGAAACTAGTTGTTTTCTGATTGCTTTCTTGCGAGATGTCAATACTTATTTGGGGGATATTTTTTTGATTGTACACAACTACCCTCTATTTGATTTTGTTATTATCTTGATACCTGCTTAGTTTTGTATGTAATTATTTTTTTGGAGAACAGCTTAGTGTAGTAGATAGCGTGTTAGACTATGGACCAGACTAGCGTAGGATAGAATCCCACTTCTGCTTATGACCAAACTATTGATGATACTGCTAACTGATAACATATGCTAGGCCACCCCAAGTGGGATAATCTCTTCTATATTTAGACATATAAATACAATTTATTGGATTTACCTACATTTTTTAAATTCTTTTTTTTTTTGTTGGTTGAAATTAGTAATTAGAAAATGAAAAACGTAGATTGATAGTTGTTTTGATTTTAAAAATTATTTATTAGTTTTATATGTGTTTTAAGTCTATTTAGTATAAAAAATAGAGTCACTGCTAGGCGTCTATTTGTCAGTTCATTCGGAATAATTTCACTAGTCGGATTTTTTTCACTAGATAGGAGGAAGGTAAAAGGAGGCTGAGGAGTGACGAGAAAACGACCGTGCGAGTTCTTTCTGTATGGCTAATGCTGCCTAAATAATTAAAGATATATTTAAACAATATATAAGAGAATTATTAAGCATAAAAAGGTCTACAAAAACCTTCTAATATTATAATCTAATAAACAATCAACGTTAAACTTATGAGCAATGTTTGAAAGAACTGTTTTGTATTTACTGTTAGATAAATGAAAACGCAATTTTCGTTAGAAAAAAATGGTATATTGTGCGACTAGTGGGAGAAAGAGGAGATTTCCCGAGTGTGGATTTTGCCGCCCGAGCGTAGCGAGTGCGGTAAAACACACGAGTGGAATCTCCTCTTTCGACCAATAGTCGCACACAATATTTTGTTCAACTACCGCAAGAAATATGTCATTTCGTGGCTCTGCTGAGCGTGGGCGAAATAATGGGTGACCTAATTGATTGCGTAAACGTTTTATCATAATGAGCGTGGGCGAAATGCTATTTCGCCCATTAGTGGGCGAAATGGAATTTCGCCCACTCTGCACGTCAACAATCAGGGAACTCATTATTTCGCCCACGCTCAGCAGGGCCACGAAATGATTTATTTCTTGCGGGTGTTGAACAAAGAATGTTTTTATTTATAGTTGATAACACAAAGTTAAATTTTTGAATGAATTGTAAAAGTTATCGTTTTACTGTCTATATTCCAAGATTCTCAAACAATGTTTGCAACGCCTTCTATTTACTTGCATAAGTAAATAAGAGAACAGTGCATCAGAGTTAATAAAAGTAAAAATACACTGTTAAGCGAAAAGAAATTAAATTATTTGATAACTGCAAAACAACTTTTAATCCTTATCCAAATGAATTCAAAAGTGCTTCCGTGCGCAAAGCCGTGGTAATATAAATATATCTATAACCAGCGTTGACAGACGTCCCGATTTTTTAGCTTAAATTAAATATCCCGCGCGTGGAAGCTAATTTCACGATTTTTCAAAAACATTTAGATTTGACGCGGCAAAAGAAACTCTCCAAGAAGTAAAGTTTTTAGCAAAGTACAAAAATCCCCGAAAAATAAATATCTATATTCTTGATATGAAAACATTTGTGAAGTATTTAATTTTTTTTTGTCCCGCCTTTTGTGCCTAAATCCCTGTTTATTTCACATGCTAAAATTTCCGAGCTAGTAAAATAATTATCTGTACAACGATGCCATAACGAAAATGTATTTTTGTCAATAATTTTCGGCTTTTACTTGATTGCATCACGCATCTCCGATTCAAGTTGGCATGTTTGATTTTTCATAAATGAAACGTATAGTGTGCAGTGAATGTAGCGATTCATTCTTCAATACAGCGAACTTAGATGAGCGGGGGAGACGTTCACGGTTGGTTTGAGCACAACAGCGCGCAGCTCTCCTAGACTTGTGTGTTGGTGATTGAATGCTTTGCCCCCGCAACCCAACTCTAATGCAACCCAAACGGAACGAACTCGGCCCAACCCGGTGTGTGCGTTTGTATTGTTTTTCCACTCGACCTCGTCAATTCTCTCTCTTCCCTATATCGACTACCGTTTCAACTTAATTCTCCTGCTTTCTTCGCAGATCCAGTTTTTAAAATATTTTAATGTTTGTTTTAAGAAATGTTGTTTTTAAAAAGCTACCAACAAGTGTGACCAAAAGACGAAACCGTTTATGTCGATTTTATGGTAAAATAAAATTACTGACGATCCGGTGAACTTGTTATAGTTTGATCAACGAAAGAGAGAGAGGGGGGAGGGAGGGGGAGAGGGAAATAGAGAGATTGTAGATTGAGCGTCTATAATCTGCACTCTCTCCTCTTCCTCTCTCCCCTCCCTCTCTCCTCTCCCTCTCTCTTCTCCCTCTCTCCCCTCCATCTCGCCCCTCCCTCTCTCCCCTCCCTCTCTCTTCTCCCTCTCTCCCCTCCCTCTCTCTTCCTCCTCTCTCCTCTCCCCTTCGTCTCTCTCTCCCCTCCCTCTCTCCTCTTCCTCTCTCTTCTCCATCTCTCCTCTCCCTCATCTCCCTGCGGTACTGCGAAAAGAAACGAGCACTGCCGATTTACATACATCGTTGTACCTTCCTACTGAGTTGAATAAAATTCATAATTGTACGTTGATGAATGAATTTTGTTCGATTTAACGCTCACGATATTCTTATAGTAAGAACGATATCTCGATTCATGTTATGGAAATAAAAAATACGTGATTAATAATTTATATTTATGTACCTATAGGTGTTTTATCCTATGCTTTTATTGATTGATTATGAAACAACATAATAACTATTGTAATCGGATGTTGTTATTATTATGATAATTATCAGGGGTGTGCGAGTATCGATCGCGTTGTAAAAGAGTTCGAGCGTGTAGTCTAGTTGAATCTGGTAAATGAATTAAAATGTTTTTCTTGGTATGAATAATGTTCGGTTTCTGGTACGTTAAATCTACTTAGAAAGTAAATAGATTTTAGTGTTGAAAATCAATGCATTGATTAATCTATTTTGAAAGTGTAGATTTAGTGTTGAAAGTCGTACCAGAAACCCATCATTAGATCAGTACTTAGATGGAGCCGATGTGACTGAAAATATTTAGAATTTGAGTCAAATAGTGCAGAGAGAAAAATTAGACATTTTGAAAATATTAACAAATTCGCTTAGTCGACATTGCAAGTAATTGATTTTCTTTTTCGAGTCCCATTCATTATTTGTTAAAAGTTCGATTTTTGGTTTTAAGTTGAATCGAGTTGAACGGAGAAAAAGTTTGATACTGAAAAATTTTAAAAACGTAGTAACTTACTACACAAGTCGAAATCAAGTATCTATTTATTAAATACTCAAAAAGACTCCATTGCATGCACATCCCGAACAAATATCGAGTAATTATCAAATATTGGATGATCAGCGAGTATCTACTAACGAATAAAAACCGGGTATTCCATGTACGGGTACCCGATTCAAAAAACAACAGGTTTCGTCATCCCTATATAGGTAACAAAACACGATCCCCAAATCATCGTATGTGTTTTGTTTGGCGTCCATCGGGAGAATGAAAACGCAATGATTCGCTTACTTCCCGTACACGTTCCAAATCGTAGTGAGTTCCAATTTCATCGTAACTACCAGTTGGCTACGAAAACGTAACAAACATTAATATTGCCTGTGGCTAAAATTAAAGTTCGATTCATGCTTGGTTATTGTTACCCGATTGTGTGAAGCGATCTTTTTTAAGACTTGTGAAAAATAATAAATTTATTTTACAAAATTTTAATGTCCGACCGAATTTTCGGTTTCTGTTTCAGTTTTCGACATTATTTCGTTTTCGGTCAAAATGCATTCGATACAAATTATGTTTTTCTAAAAACTCAACGCGTGTTTTGCATCTTCGAAATGTATGACTACAATACGGTCGAAAACGTAAAAGAATTAGTCAGTAGGCAACAAAAACCGGCCAAGTGCGAGTCAGACTCGCGCATCGAGGGTTCCGTACTGCAAAAAAAGTTTTTTTTGCTTATATTTTATTTTGTTCTTCTAGGTTTTTCAAAATTTCAAAATTTAATTAAATTAATTTGAAAAATTTCAAAATGTGTAGGTAGGTACACTATAAAAAAAAACCCGGGTCTTTATAGTGACATGCGAGCGCATTAGCCAATACGTTGCGGAGTGCTTGTTTCAGGGCGTCAAATATGGCATATACTTGTATACCGTTTATAGTTATACTAAGTCTACAGTCTATTAACAGGAAATATATACGATAGAGCAAAAAAAAAAAACGTTGAAAAAAACAAGCCGTGAGGTGGGTCGTTTATTAGGACTAAAGTGCGACCCTTGAGGTCCACACGACGAACTTCCCATTTTGATAAATATTTTTTAATAATAATAATTAAATTAGATATTACACAGAAAAGTAATCATTTTAATCATTAAAACATAATTATTATGACGTATTTTTAACAATAATTAAAAAAAAAAAAAAAAACGGCTGAACCGATTTTTATAAAATTTATGTCGGATCAAAACGACGTTAACACGCCTCGATTGACACCCTTACGAAGTCGATATAATTTTTTATTCGCGAGATATTGTGTAAAATCTACTATTTTGGAGGTTATTTGGTTAAAAAAAAAGAACGGCTGAACCGATTTTTAAAACATTTCTTTCAGATCATATTTACGTTAATACGCGTCGATTGGCACCCTAACGTAGTCGATATCATTTTTCATTCTCGAGATTTCGTCTTAGAAAGAAATGGACACATACGTACGTACGTACACACACACACACACACACACACACAGAGACATATTTCTAAAAATAGTGTAAAAATAGTGTGGTGTCCTTAAAATATAAAAAAATTTTCTCCATTTTGATTTCGATTTTCGGACCCATTACAATAACTTCCAGTGGGAAGTTAACAAGATTTTGGTCGGTTTTTATTATTTGTTGTTTTAGTTAGTTCGCACTATAATCATACCGAGTTTCACGCTTTTATGTGTTACCGTTTTTACGATAGAGCAAAAATAAAAGAACATTGAATGGAAACCCCCCTCAATTTTTACTTTTTATTTTTTTTTATTATTTATTAGGATGTGCGCAATAATAACATATTATGTAAAAATGTCAACCGCCCACCTGTTACTGTTCAAAAGATACAGCCTTTTAAAGGTAGGGACTAGGACAGACGGCGTAGGATTTGTAATAGGGTTCCAATACAGAACCTAAAAACGTAGATTGCATATTATTTTATTGAAAATAAAATTACATTGCTATTGAAGCATTCATTTTAATGAACATTTTTTCGTTGGAAAGCAGCCAATTATATAATTGATTCCAAACATATTGGTAAAAATCATTTTCCAACCATATAGTCACAGTCAGGATTCTAAGTGAATAAGTTCAGGTTAGAATCCTGACTGTGACTATGGTTGGTAAAATGATTTTTTTCCAATATGTTTGGAATCAATTATATAATTGGCTGTTTTCCAACGAAAAAATTTTCAATTGCAATTCAGCCGTATAAATCTATTAATTTATTCATTTTAATGTTTCGTTAATAAAAATAGAACGTTTCTTTTCACAATATTAATAGGTATCTATACAAGAAAATTTACGTGTCACTGGTATAGTTCTACTCATCCTTTTTGATACAACGGCAGTTTTGTTTTGTGTTGGCATGATGTTTCGTAAAAATATATATTTTTATTAAACAAAAATAATAGTTCTATATGGGTAATGTAATGATATAACAATGTTGATGTTAGCTTTGTTCGCTTTGCCACAGTATATTGTAGGCAGTGACAGGCGCGGTTTTGGAAAATTAGTTTACGTATAGGGGCCCTATACTAACAATAATTTTCTAAAACCGCGCCAGAGACGCACCACGTCTATGGGCATATTGGCGTATACGGGGTTTCTCGTTTGGAAAATTTTCTAGGGTGGTAAAGGACTTCTAGCTTGGTCACATGATCCGGATCCTATCATTTTTTTAAATAAAATAATGTTCTTTTAAAACCACAAAGCGGTACAATTCATAAATTATATAGATAAAATATATACATAATATAGATATATAATACGAGTATATAAGATTCATATATACAGGGTGCTGAATTGTTTTGCGGGTAATAGGGATTTAACCCGTAAAATCAAACTTTTGCGATTTCCTGCTTCCCTAATTATTTTAGGAAAAATATCTTGGAATAAAAGTTTTAGAACATAAAATTCTGCATCTAAATCATTAAACAAAATGAATTTTGCATGCCTTGTAACGGCAGAAATTTGATATGAAAATATCAAAATTACCTCAAAAACAGATAGCGATAGCCTTGGAATTTAAACAAAATGATTAGAAATTATTCTGGCAGCTAAAACGTCATCATTTTGTTGAAGTTCCATGGCTATCGCTATCTGTTTTTGAGGTAATTTTGACATTTTCATATCAAATTTCTGCCGTTACAAAGCATGCAAAATTAATTTTGTTTAATGATTTAGATGCAGAATTTTATGTTCTAAAACTTTTATTCGAAGATATTTTTCCTAAAATAATTAGGGAAGCAGGAAATCGCAAAAGTTTGATTTTACGGGTTAAATCCCTATTACCCGCAAATCAATTCAGCACCCTGTAAGTGTACAGTAAAATACCACTATTTAGCATACCATGACATCTGCAGTTAAAAATTAATCGACAGAATAAAAGACCTCACTTGTCAGATAGTTCTTTATTACTTTTTTTTCTTATGGTTGCGAACCGAACAAGGTAGCTTATCGATCAATTTTATGCGTAATGAATTAGGACCGTGGTAGACAATTATTTGTATTTGGTATTCAATTATTTGAATATCTATTTTCATATTTTACCGATATATACCTACATTGATGGGAAGAGAAGTTAAAAACATTGATTTGCAAGTTATTCTGATTAAAAAAAAAATTAAAATAGGTCAAATTATTCTCGATACCCTTTCTTTAGTAAACGCATACTTATTTCGTATTCTTTACTTGTATTTGAATGAGCACGATGGAGCTTGAAATAACATAATTTTAGTTAATAATCCTACGTATTTTTTGACATCGGACGGTCATATTATATTCGTTTATTTACTAACTCATATTAGTATATGAATACTTTTAGTTACTTTTTTTACTCAAAGCCCAAGCTGGACCCATTGAATAAAATTATGTTGAAAATGTTGTACTACCGCATAATATGTATCCGGTATATAACTTTGTTGATTCGCTAGAAAACTATATTGAGTCCGTTTTAGACGAAATCAAAGTTCAGTGACCGTGTTTAACATATTTCCCGCTAAGAAAATTGTAAATTTTCACCCATTAATTCGCCCACGCTCAGCAGAGCCACGGAATGACATATTTCTTGCGGTAGTTGAACAAAATATTGTGTGCGACTATTGGTCGAAAGAGGAGATTCCACTCGTGTGTTTTACCGCACTCGCTATGCTCGTGCGGCAAAATCCACACTCGAGGAATCTCCTCTTTCTCCCACTAGTCGCACAATATACTATTTTTGACTTTTGACGTGATTTTGAGAAAAATGACAATGCTTTCTGCAACCAAGCAATAGTTGCTAAAGTTCTAAACTAAGTAATATTCTCAATTAATACTTAATATGCATACACAAATTATTGAAAGTGGATGTGATGAAATTTAAAATTTCAATTCGTCAGTAGATTTTATGGTTGGTCAACCTTAGATAAGCGAGTTCACAAAAATAGTCACGAGTTTATTTGAGTTGGGTACAGTATAGTTCAGTACGGTCACTGGTGGATACACAATATGCGCGTACAATGTTATAGGGCTGGAACAACAGTGGAATCAAAATGAGATGAAAAGAGCGCATAAAACCTTTGTATAAGGTTCCCGAAACAAACATAAAAGCATTTCTAGATAATTAAATAAACAAAGATCAACCCATCATTGTGTTATAATGTACGTTGCCTAATGAAAAAAAGAAATATCTGCGTATCTACTGGCTGTATCAAAACGACACACATTGAGATTATTACAACATATGGAGTCTCGCAAATATCTATGTTAGGACCAATTAAGGTTGAACTGTCTTCTTTTTTTGCTGAATTTGTAGTTAAGGAACACGTAACTTTTCTTTTTCCTTCCTCAAAGGGGGGGGGGGGGCATTTAATCTCCAGGGGGTCACAAAGCGTCTAAAAATAATTTTTTAGAAATATCTCGAAAACAGTTACTTTTGGGACAAATAGGTCACTGAAATTTGTAAGGTGATAAAATTTCGAACAAAATGACGTCTTTAAAATAAAATATTTTTAATCGTTAAAAAATCATCTATAATGTGCATTTGGTCATTATTTATGGATAATATAATACCAAAACTGAACAGCGGGAAGTTTCAGGGATGACATGCAGGGTCAACCAATTTTAAATTTTTTTTTGATATTTTCATCCATTATTAAACCACAACGTTAACATTTTTATTTGCCAAGTATTCTAAAGTGTTTTTATATTTTTTGCCATACCCACTATAAAATAGCTGCGTTATGTATAAATATACAATATGTAAAGTGACTTTTGACAGGGCGTTGTAAGGGAACGTATCTTTTTATAACGCCTGCTCTGGAAGTTGACTTTTCGAGCGCTGTAATCTCCGAAATACACAATAATCGCATACTTGACTATATGTGTTTCATAAACGCACATGTTCGGTTATATATCACATAACTGCACGGATTCCGCCTAAACTACACTACTATAGAAATATAACCTCACGAACACAATCTGTACTTAACTCACTCTATCTTTTTCACTTTACTACAACACAACACAAATGAACGGTGAAAGTTTTTTGAAAATAAGTACAGAAAATGAAGTGAAAAAGCTATTTTATGGCAAAAAATACCATATGTTTCTCGTGCGTAATGACTCTCGTGATTTTTTAAACTCGTTATCACTCATTTTAAAATACTGTCACTACTCGTCAGTAATATGCCTTATTACGCAACAAGATATGCAATCTACTTTTACCGTTATTTTGGCGAAGAAAACACTGTAGCGTTACAAATCCCGTCGTGTTTGTGTGACAACTGACAAGTTTTGTTGTAACAATCTGTATGCATTTTTATTATATCTTCACAACTCATAACGTGGGTATTTATAGAAAACTCAAACTACAAAAATAATGCTTGTGTCGTGTTATAAAACCACCCTGGACTCTGGAATGCCTAATTCGCCTATAGACTATCACTATAAACTGTATTGTAATGCTGTATATTTAATAATAAAACAAATTCCATGTAAATATTGAGTTAATACATTTTCTGTAGAAGTTACTCAAAAGGTAATTACTAAATGTGTTTGTGATATTAAACGAACACATGAATTGATGCCTTCTTTAGTTCAACCTACAAATAATATTTGTACACAGAAAACCGCAATTTATATTGTATAATTATTAGTCCTTGACTTTTCGTTTTGTGCATAATCATATTTTTTCCACTTGACGTATTTTTTGTTTGTTTGTTATAATATATAGACAATAATTCAAGATCTTAAAGTTTTCTCTGCGACTTGATACTTACTGGGGTCATTAATGGTGTGCGTGCCCATTGTGAAAGAAGTTTTTATTTCTCTATTAAAGCAAAATAACAATGTTTCTCTTTTCTCATTGAATTTGTGATAGATTTTACAATTTGAGCGTATTTCCCGTGTTTGTTATTGTATTAAAAATTTTCTTTTATTTATCTTCAAGTTTCCACTTTTTTACCTGATTGCGAAGGGTAATGTGTTCATCAAATTTGTGGGTATGTTTGGGCCACTAGTAGCACTAGGGTTACCAGATGGTCGGGATTTCCAGGAACGTCCCAGAATTCGTTGGTTTGTCCCGTGTCCCGAAATTTAAGTCTTCTATTCCGGAAATGCATAAATTCAAGGAATTCGTGCTCGCGATCGCAAGAAACGACACTAAGTTACATGCTAAGTAGTACTTATTTATTTAGCACTATCTGCAATTTCTGTACATATTATATATATTTTTACTTGTATTTAATTGTATTCTTCGGACTAACCGTATGTCGGTAAAAACAAATTGGGAACAATAAAATGAATTATTAAAGATTCACACGAAATTAAGCGTGATATACACACTCAGAAGCGCGTGTCATATCTCACCGTGTACTGGTGTGTGATAAATGAATAAAATTAGGCAAGTCTAATGATGAATACAAAAAATATTAAAATAATAAAACATTTTTTATCACAATAACTCCCCCCCCCCTTGAAATAAATTGCCTTCGCCTTAAAAATGTCCCGAAAATCTTAGTTTTTGATCTGGCAAACCTAGATAGCACTCAATTAATGACCGAACGGATTTATTTGATAAAATACTAACGGCTAAAGAACATTTAGTTTGTAACATAATAAATGCGTTAATTAATAGGTAGGTAAGTATTAGGTTGACCGTTAATTTGTTCGAGATCCCTTTCTTGCATTTCTTCAAGGTAGAAAAAAATTGTGCAAAATTGGAAGGCTTCGAACCCAATGCCAGTAGATACCTTCCGAATGGTCTAGTGCCCTCACCACTAGGATTTGTTTGTTTGTTTTAAATGACGCTTTATTTTGCGCGCCACTGAATAGGAACTGTCGCCAGTTACGTATTCCTGTTGCATTCAGCAGCATCACAACAACAATGACTGCCCTCTCCCCGCTTGTCACTTCCTTCTTAAGGAACGATCCGAGATTATAAAATACATGCATACAGTATTGTACAAAAGAATGTGGTACATTGTTGATATCGTTTGTTGTAGTTATTGCATATTTCAGAGGAATTTACTAGAGCTTTGAAAGAAGTATGAAGAACTCGCTATTTGCAATATGCAATATCAGTTGTTTTTTTATAATTAAAGAAATAAAAAATGTTTAACAAATTCATATATAAAGTATTAAGAGGATTCTATTACTTTGTCCGGAATGCGGGCGAAATTCTGATCTGTTGAATTTTCGTAAGAAATTAAATATTGTTACAAAACTGTTTTCTGTGTTGGCGGAATAAATATTTACTTACAATAATTAAAAACACAATAATAATGAATGCAACAACAAAAAGTCAGTTCTAACAATCAACACAAGTAAACAATAACTAAACAGTAATTACAAAACAACTATATACAATAAGTCGTAATTATTACCACTTCACTAGTATTTATTTTATCAGTTTATTTATTTATATCACGACACTATTTATATTACTGATCCACCGTAGACCTGAATGCGTGATATTGTCATAAATAGCAACCTTTTCTATTGCAAAAAAATTATTTATCCTTTAGGGACAGAAATATCGATTCATCAATATTGATGTTAATAACTAAAAAAATGTTAAATTAATCATAACTCAGCTTATGGTTTATTAGATTATTACCGTTGAAATATAAAAATCAGACTCCTGGACGGATTTTTAAAGTCCCATCATTTTTATGCACACTACTCACTAGAAACACATTGAAATAAATTATAGAATTCACTTGTGGGCAACATTCGACCAATTCGCGTAGTAAAATGGGCAATGTTCAATGTTCTGAATTTTAAATGTAAATTTTTGTTAATTGTTGACTCACTGTAAACCAGTTCTTGAATAAAGTATGCTATTATTATTATTATTATTATTATTAGTATAGCAATAACTGAACAGTGTGTTATTTTTACTTACTTATTATTAACATCAATGAAGCGATATTTCTGTCCCTCTTAGAGTCTCGGATTTTGGTGCAAATTGCAAAAAAAAAGTTGTTATTTATAGCAAGTTCTTTCGAACCTCACCCATGTACTCTGGGAATTAACATATGTACCGAAATCAGGCAATGTCCTTTCATGGTAATCATTCTGTATATTGTATGGACGTGATTCACGTCCCATAAAGACACACTATATGTGTCGCCTAATGCTATTGTTGAAATCTACTCCGGTACATGCATAATATATATTATATTACATTATTATTATTGTTGTTGCCGTATGATTTGTATCAAAGATAAAAAGGACGTCCTTCTGTAGCTGAAATAGATATTGTAAATATGTTAGTTGTTTTTGCATAATGTTTATGTAAACAGGTCGATGGCACAATAAATCTCCCCCATTTTTAAATTTTGCTATAGTCCGTTCCAAATACAATTATGTCTATCAAAACTAGGATTGCCAGATCAAAAACCAAGATTTTCGGGACATTTCTAAGGTGAAGACAATTTATTTCAGGGGGGAGTTATTGTAAAAAAAATGTTTTATTATTTTACTATTTTTTGTATTTATCATTAGACTTGTCTAATTTTATTCATTTATCACACACCAGTACGTGGTGAGATGTGAGACGCGCTTCTGAGTGTGTAAATCACACATAATTTCGTGTGAATCTTAAATAATTCTTTTTATTGTTCCCAATTTGTCTTTACCGACATAGAGTAAGTCCGAAGAATACAATTAAATACAAGTAAAAATATATATAGGTAATACGTACAGAAATTGTATATAGTGCTAAATAAATAAGTACTACTTAGCATGTAACTTAGTGTCGTTTCTTGCGATCGCGTGCACGAATTCGTTGAACTTATGTATTTCCGGGATAGAAGACTTACATTCCGGGACACGGGACAAACCAACGAATTCCGGGACATTCCCGGAAATCCCGGCCATCTGGTAACCCTAATCAAAACTGAAGTAAATATATTTGTCAAAATTTGCAAAAAATTAACACAGATGCAAATGTACAAATGTACGTCGTACGATAAACCAATATTTTTTAATTATTCTTGATAGCTTTCCCAAGACAAATGTCTTCGTCTTTAAAAAACTACAATCCTTTAACAATGCAGGTGCTACGAAAATGAATTTAATCAACATAACAAAATATTTAGATCTAAAAATAACAAAAAAGTCACAAAAATTCGTTACGTAATTTACGGATTTATGGTAGAGTAAGTAGATGTGTGCCCAAAAAATCTCTAGATTTTTACTTTTAAATATTCTTTGTAAAAACTATGCCATTGAAATGACTATTGTGTGTGCGTGTGTGTATTTGTAGTATGTAATAAATATTAGTAAAAAAAACTTTTTAGAGACAAACTTTTATTTAAATGCACTAAAAAGGAAAAAATAATTTTTAATAATTTAGGACATTTAGGTTCATAATTATAAAAGCGTGGATCGTGAACTCTATGATAGTTTATTAGTCGCAACCCCCGCTTTTATAATAATTATGAACCAAAATTATTATATATTCTTTTTCCTTTTTAGTACATTTCAATAAAAGCTTGTCTCTAAAAGGTTTTTTTTACTAATAGAGTAAAGGCGGGGATTATGGAATACCATTTTTATTTATGCGATTATCTCTGAACGTATTGGGCGAAATATAAATAAAAAAACGCTAATGGCTGCTCAAAAGGGTTTATTATAAGTTTATTATAAATCACAAAGTTAGAAAAAATATAACAAAAAAATATTTCTGATAGTATAAAAAAATGGTTTTCTGATTGACGCAAAATATTGTCGGGTAATATGAAATACTACATAAGGGAATATGAAACAGTATGTCATCATATTTCATATTACTGAACAATCGAAAACGACAATATATTATCGACAAAAATCGCAAATATAGTAGTCCCCTTCGGAATCAGCGCACATTTCATGTGCCCAAAACTCACATTATTTGTAAGTCGGGTAAAATGGAATACTATTTCATATTTCCCGCCTTTATAGGTTTGAAGGTTAGGTTCGAATAAATAATAAAATGTGTCTATAATCGACGATATCTCGATACCAAGGCTTTTCTACATCATTTATCTACTAAATAAAACAATAACATCAAGTATAAACACCTTTTAAAGTATTGAAAACTAAAATTTGTATGCACTCTAGTGGAAGAACTTGGACCTTATACGAATGTAATTTCAGCAATTGAGCGTAGATAGCGCTAGTAGATTTGCAAAAAATGTGGTATTTCATATTACCAGGTATATTCCATAATCCCCGCCTTTACTCTATTTATTTTGTTCATTTTTGTCATTCAAAATTTTACCCCTCTTTGACACCCGTTGAATTTCGAAAAATCCTTTCTTAGTGGATGCTTACGTCAGAAAAGGAACCAACTGTCCAAATTTCAAGTTTCTAGCTTCAGCAATTTGGCCTGGGCGTTGATTAGTCAAAAAAACTCTACATCCCCGTTTGAACCCCTTAGGGATCGAATTTATTTCTAAAAACGATTTATTCATGTATTGTCATCGGGAATACATATGTGTACTAAATTTCAAATCGATCGGATACCTACGTGGAAGTCGTTCAAAATTGACTTGCAAGATTTGACCCAAACAAACACACAAACTAACATGCATTGCAAGTTAAATAAAAACTTGTAAAAATCGCCTTTTGTCAAGAAGATATTCCTAGAACTAAGGATAAAATCTATAGTATCTCTGTTGTCTTCTTGGTGACTAAAATATCAAACGTGTAAAACTGAGATATTCTAGTGTGATAAAGATAGTTCGGTTCCAGACTCGAATTCTGTGACTGCAGTTAAGGTTTTATTATGTGGCCAGAAGAACCCACAGTGTGCTGTGCCCGGTGACCGATGACATACCTACTATATAGAGTTAGTTTTGTTTCGCAATGATTTCATAGAGCGTATCGTTGTCATCAGTGACGCCACAACAAGTTTCTACTCTCTGGAGAACGTCCAATGCTGTCGTCTGTATTCCGTGCTGTATATCAAAAATAAAGGATGATTTCCATTGACTTTATACCACGCTAAAGCTGCACAAAGTATCTAAATGATGTTTTTGAGTGGCAGACTTTTAATGAACATAAATTTAGAGCGTCACTGCTAGCATTGAAATTAACATCCTTACCTGTCTTAAAAATCCCCGAGGAGTCTTGAAAAATTCTCCTAAGCACTAAGTTGATTTTTGTACCGTTAATGAAAAACTTAAATGTAAAATAATACGGGAGGCGTGAATTGAAGTAATAATGCGGGTGTCGGCACGACACTGTGGAGAAATTAACACTAAATTTATCAACAGCAAATGAGCTTATCTGTAGGGTTGCCATAATTTGTTAGAGTTATGTCCGGACGGTCGAACAGATCTGGGAATAAATCGCGGCGACCGTGAAGCTCGAGCCGCGAAATATTTTTTTGGTATTTTAATTCAACTGTCGGTTGTATAAATTGGGAAAACTAAGCGTAAAACTACTGAAGAGTGTACAGAAGAGGTGAGATAGGTGGATATTAGTAATCAAAAAACTCAAAATCAACATAATATGTATGTTGTACTTATTATTATATAAATGGTTATTGACTCGGTCCTTCTTCATTCCCAGCTTCATTATCACGTCTTCGTTTGGCTCCTTGTCCTTCTGATTCTGAGTACCATTCGTAGGTACTTTTCAGACGTAAGGGCTTTCTTTAATAAAACTTTGAAAACTTGAAATTGCTATATATAAGAAAGGATCGGTTTCCACTCTCGGGCACTGTGGAGAAATCGGTAACTCGCCTAGCCGGAAACTGAGAGTTTCGGGTTCAAGTCCCGACAGTGGTCATTTGATTCTTTCTTAGATATAGCTCAAAAATCATGGCAGCCTAGCTGTCTGAGATATTTATTATTTTCACCTCTAATTGTTATGTGAATAATATGGTGTGGATATAAGGGGTTTTAAATCGATTGATTTTATCATATACCAATTTAAAACTTTGTTTGTTTTTCTTTATTAAAAATCCAGACGTAATTACGAGTTCCGATAAAAGTCCGGACATGGTTACCAAATCCGGACGTATGGCAAGTCTACTTATCTGTATTTTTTTATGAAACAGCCAATAATGTTTGATTTAATGTTTCTTTATTTATATAAATTCATTTAAATATAATTTTTGTAAATATAATGACAACGAATCACTAAATCAAACATTATTTGCTGCTCATTAAAAAAAAAACTTCAATCAAAATTTAACAGCTGTACTAAAATCAACCAAAACCTTGAAGCCAAGGGGGGTTTTTTAATAAAAAAAATCACCCAATTTATCTGTAATGTTAGGCAACCGCGATTTCAACATATAAAGAACTATCTATCTACTGAAACCGACTATAACTTTAGTGACACGACTTCACCGAATTCTCGGGAACGACGCGGGCTTTGTTGCAACGCCGTTGTCACTCGACTCAGTGAATTGCCGTCCCTCACCGCCCCTCTTTATTCGCTTCGCTTCGGCCGGTGTCGTCACCACCAAATAACAAAACAACTGGCCAAATGGACTAATGTCTCGAGTGGCTTCAGCTAACTTATATACTTTTCTGCTGGCTACTATTTTTAGTTACTACTATGTACTACAGGATGCACCAATGAGATTGTTCTCGGTTGTTTAAGTGCAATGGGCGACAATATCGTTCCTTGAAAGAGTCTTGCAATTACATAATCAGGTTTTGTTATGACGTTTCTATTTAATATAGATTTTGCAGTTTGTTCAAAGGCAGCTTCGGTAACTATATTTCATTAGCGTGAAAATTTTGTTTTAAACTGCCATGCAACCTCAAGACTGTTTTTCGTAAGATCATGAACAGCCAGGGTTATTTGGGCCTTAAAACCAATTCAAAGTTTTAATTTTTTATTTTCTAACAATAAAATGAAAATACTGTTACAAAACTGTTGGCGGAATAAATATTTATTTACAATAATTAAAAACACAATAATAATGAATGCAACAACGAAAAGTCAGTTCTAACAATCAACACAAGTAAACAATAACTAAACAGTAATTATAAAGAAAAACAAAACAATTATATACAATAACTCGTAATTATTTCCACTACACTAGTATTTATTTTATCAATCCATATAATTATATCACGACACTATTTATATCACTGATCCATCATCGACTTGACTGAGTCACTCTCCGTTGACTGATTCCTGCACTCACTCGCTGTTTATATAGGCTGCGTGGCATAAGCCTAGTGTGTTCTCGCTTTTTCTAGAACTTTCGTGCAGGTACCAGTTGTTACAGTAAGCGGACCCCGTTTCTTAGAACTCTTGCCTGTCGTTTATATACAGGGTGATCCGTAACAATACAATAATTAATACTTTCACCAGTTTTCAGATTGGAACCTGGGGCTTGTAACAAAGAAGTCACGGAAACGCCATAATATGAACAACGGTATCGCTACACGCTCGTAAAAAGTGTGTCCCCCCTCTAACTTTTAAACTATGGGGTGGAAAAATTTAAGGAAGTATAGAACTTATAAAATAGTTTTAACGAAAATTGGTTTGAATAAGATATGTTATGTAGTTTTTGAGATTTTTAAAAATAATTTAATATGATGGGTAACTAACATACATTATAATGTGGTTGGCATATGATATAGATGATTGGACACATTCTGTTGACTTTATTGATTTAATATTATGCAAGTAGCATTTAATAATAATTATTTGTCGACGCGTTTAATCTACAATAATAATAATTATTGTCGAAAAACCATATATATCCGTACTTCCACCATGTTTTACAGCACGCATAACGACTTTTATTTTTAAAATTCACATTAATAAACATAATAAAAAGTAATTTTATCCCATTCAGCATATTGAAACAAGAATGTTACAAGCAAAATATTTGTATAAATTTGATTTTGAGATGCACAATGTACAATCCAGATGTATAGGTATATATCTTTTTAAGCCACATTTATAAATGAAAATTTTGTGCAGAGTATGAAATGACTGATTTTTTTATTATTATTTTTATGCTGTTAAGGGTACCTACATATTTTCATAATAGTTAATAGTTATAGAACTTATTATTTTAACGATGTTCAATTATTTTCTTTTATTTGTTTCAGGTGAGTTACCGATTTTTCGTAAATTTGGTGAGTTCTTGTTTTCTTTTAAAATATTTTTTTTTAATTTTCTGAGTTTTAATTGCAAATATTGTTCAGAATTTAAAGTAATTTTTTTCTCATATATTTTGCAAACGCTTACGAAAGCCGACATTAAAATTTTAAAGTTAATGATACTTGTCGAATCGATTCGTTCGTTCGCTGGGAATCGTGTCGACTTCAGAGTGAGACTGAGAACGTTCTAACATGGCGAATGTTGAACAAAGACAGATCGATTGCAGCTGCACAGTTTTATACATCACTTAAACGGCGCGATTCTCTGCAGTCGATAATCGAAATGTGATGTCGTGCAATATAAAGATAAATGTTGGTAACAATGTAATAGCCAATTGCGTTGGTCCTTGTGCACAGTCGGTGATCGAACCGGCACTCTATTGATTGACACTCTATCCCCTTCATTTCTCTACTCCGTTAGGCCGTTACTGTTAAATTTTATTGTTTTTACTGTATTAAAAAAATTCATATAGTGTAGACGTCGGCATTGTACAGGTTCACGGCCAAGATGTGGTTCGCGGGGTGTTTTAGATTTGTCTACGGATAATTTTTATTTTTAAACTGTCTACTGTAATCACTGTAAAGGCAGTAAAAAAATTGTTACTTGTACCTATTGGTAGAGTTGAGTAATTTCAGTTGTGGACACTAATGACCTAAGTTGTCGACACGTCTATAATTTACAATAAATAAAATGAATAAAATTTCAGTTGTTTAAAAAATGCCTGACGCATACAGACACCAAATGTGATTCCATAAATGATCCGTTTTGCAGATTTGTGTAATAACTTGGTTAAAAAATTCCATAGTTTCATGCTAGGTTGCAGAACGTATTGTCAAAAAATCAGATCGAGTCGTAGATTGTTAGCAAATGCTTGACGGTGACAAATATATTATCTCACTGTATTTTCAACAGTAACCTATTTTTCCTCGATTTCACCGAATTATTTATTCATGAATTAATTATATTAATCTCCATATTGTCGCCCAATTCTAGACGGGAAAAATTGTTATTGTTGCTTCGATATTTCTCTCGTCGTCTGCAAGACTCGTGACGAGTAAAATCCCGTGTCTGCACGTTACCTCAAAACTCGAGCACCACTAAACCTATCTTTCAGTGACAAAGAGCCCATACTTTCAGGAGTAACATAGGCAAAATATTTTTAAGCTACAACAAAAGGGTGATTACTAGATTTCAACTCCCCCCCCCCCTTAAACACAACGGCGATCAGTTGCCAGACTATCATATCCATATTCCGAAAACAGCAAAAACGCAGCTAAAGTAAAGTTTTTTGGTGTAAACTGTAAAATGACGTGGAATCTATGTTGCCAGCTCTTGGTCTATAAGGATTGAAGAATTCAAACTTAGACATAAACAGGATTTAGTGTGCCTTGGATGCAGTGTTAGAGTCTTAAGTTTTAACACGGACTCCACACCTTGGTGGCGGTGCAACTAAAGTTGTAATGATTTATGTTACTTAAGAATACATGTATGCTGTGTTCTTACGCCACAGGCTGCAGCAGCTGCATTCAGTGTGCATTTTATGTAAATTAAAAATGCACTATAATACGCTTGGCGGGGAATAAGAAATATCTATAAAAAAAAACGTCATATCATGAAGTTTCTTTTTCACCGGTTTAGTGTTGTGATTTCATCTTTCGACATTTAAAAACACGCTTATATCAACGCACGAAAAAATAGACTAGAGACACGTTTTCCCACCATAAACACCGTCACTTGCACCATTTTTATGGTTCCGTATCTCGGCTGGTTGGCTGGGTGTCCGCAAGTTAAGATCCATTTTCTCAGAAACGGATAGAGATATCAACTGTTGAAATTTATACGAAATACTAAGGTCTACGGTCCCTTAAAGTTGTAAAGAATTTAAGCTTCTATAGGTCAACGCAAACAAAAGATACGGCCATTTTGTCATCTTATCAAAAACCTAAAGGGGTACTTCCCGTTGACCTAGAGTCATAAAATTTGGCAAAAAGTAAGGTCTCGCAGCACAAGCAAAGGGAAAAATCTTAAAATTACAAAAAGTAAAAAATAAAGGGGGTCCTATACCTACCTATTTTGATATTCGCAAACTCACTCATCAAAACCTATAGGGTACTTCCTGTTGACCTAAAATCATGAAATTTGGCAAAAAGCAAGGTCTCGCAGCATAAGGAAAAGAAAAAATTCGAAAATCACAAAAAGTTAAAATTAAAGGGGGTCCCCAACAAAAAAGGGAATAACTTTTTAAAGGCTGTATCTTTGGAGCCGTAACATGTAGCCGGTTGAAATTTTCACAGAATATGTCTACCTAATTTAATTGTTGTAACGATACGGAACCCTCGTAGTGCGAGTTCCACACGCAGTTGACCGCTTTTTTAAACTTAGATATATGTATGTAAACATATTATTATAGCCTAAAATATATCAGAATATTGTATTGTTATCAAAACTGCGTGTAGAACAAAGTTCTTAATTGTAAATAAACTAAAACGCTGTGTCTTATTAACTATAACATTTATTTGTAACGACCAAATCTAAAATTGTATACATAATATTTTGATTCTCCCATCTAACCATCTGACGTGTTTCACCAACATTTTTTTAAATGAAAATAGTTCTTGGCTTGATAGTACAATGTAAAGAACACTCGCGCATAGAAAAAAGCAATAATATAGTTTTCTACTCTATAAACCGATATTCTAAAAATGTCTGGAAATAATCGAAACGTTGATCGAGAGAAATGGCAAAAGCACCGATTAACTGCAAACTCCCGCACATGTGCAAAGAAGAGAGAACGCTGCTTTTACAGTGATTGCAGTATAAGAATGAAAGAGATAGAAAAGCGCGATAAATATTAATAATCGATTATATAACATGCATAGGTATATAATGTACAATTAAAAGCGGGTAATATGAACCCGGTCGCGTTGTGGAGTCAAACTGGTCGTTATATCAGCTAATGCAGTAACGTTATAGCCTCTGCTTGTTCGTTGGTGTATATAATGTGGTACATTCACTAAAGACGATTTCAAAATGAGATTACACTTTGTACATGGTATTTTAAAGCTATGCTTCTATAGGCGCGTTAGACGATTTCTGGCTGGGGAAAAACTTATAGGTTCGCGTTACGTTACCGACATACCGTCATGCGACATGCTCATGTTAAAAGTATAGAATAGAATAGAATAGAATACTTTATTAGTTGAAAACCACAATGTGGATAACTTCGTCATAATAAAATACATAAATACATAAAATACATAAAATATAGCATTTAGCCTATCTTGACATCTGCAGTCAAAAATTCCTCAACAGTGTAAAAGGCCTCATTTATGAGATATTTCTTTGTCACGCTTTTGAATTTTTTTATATTTAGGTTGCGAACCGAGCAAGGTAGCTTATTGAATAGTTTTATGCATAGCCAGTTTTTTTACACCTACGTTGTGGTAGACAAATATCATTTTTATTTCTGGTGTTGTGACTATGCATGTGACAATTAAATTTTTCATTGTTTTCTTTTACGAAAACTAAACAATTCAAAATAAACTGGCAGTAGATTGTTAAAATTTTAAGTTGTTTAAATAGCGGCCTACATCCTTGTCTATAGCCGGCACCAATAATTAAACGGACTGCTTTTTTTTGAATAAGAAATATTTTTGAAACTGCGGTTGAGTTTCCCCAAATTTCAATTCCGTATACCAGTTTACAATGGAACAGAGAATGATAGGCCACTATTAAGATCTTTGTTGAAACAGTATTTTTTAGTTTTCGTAAGAGAAACACAGTTTTTGATAAGCTCCTTGCTAGGTTATCCACATGTACCTTCCATGACAACTGAGAGTCAATTGCAAATATCTATAGCTACGAGTGTATATATATACTGGCGCACGCGTTGTGGCCAATGTACACGTATATGCACCTACACAACGATAATGTGTTGTACAACATTAGTACTGTGTGTCATACAAGTAAAGTTGAATTGATTACATGAAAATCTCAATGCGTGTATTGTTTAAATTGTGTTTTTAAAATAATAATATAAGTATGTTAATTCTTATTTCAATTAAATTGTATTTATGTTTTGTACTGGACTTGCCATGTGTTGACGTGAAAAGCATAGCTTCTGTCGGATGTCCCATGACACCTCTTGACTTTTTTTTTAAGTGAAACTTTTTAGCCTCGTTTTTTTTCTTTGTTCGATTACGCATGTCGAGGTCACGTCACGTCCAGTCGAAGCGATCGGCCAGACCAGTTTGTACGACCGCATACAAGTGTGTTGCGATGACTCATCGAAAAGCAGCGACGTTATTATGTTTATAACTATACTAGCGGTCCCGTCTGGCTTCGCCCGGGTGTTAAGAAGTTATGATTTATTATCTCCCCCCCGCGAGAAATTCTCCCCCTGCGAAGCAAAGTTGGACTGGTGGTGTTTATAATATTAGTAGGATTCCGCCTATATACGCTAAAATGCAAAAGGATTTCAGAGTTACGTTTTGCTACTATCCCACAGGAATTATCCCCCCTCCGCACGAGAAATTTATTAAAATAAAATAGTGCCTATATCACTCAGGGATAGTGTATAGTTTTCTATTAGTAATAGTATATTGTGCGACTATTGGTTGAAAGAGGATATTCCACTCGTGTGTTTTACCGCACTCGCTACGCTCGTGCGGCAAAATCCACACTCAAAGAATCTCCTCTTTCTCCCACTAGTCGCACAATATACTATTACTAATAGAAAACTATACACTATCCCTGAGTGATATAGGCACTATTTTATTTTAATAAATTTCTCGTGCGGAGGGGGGATAATGACCAATAGTCGCTCACAATATTTTGTTCAACTACCGCAAGAAATATGTCATTTCGTGACTCTGCTGAGCGTGGGCGAAATAATGAGTGACCTGATTGATTGACGAAACTATCAACACTTGCGTAATCGTTCCCCATAATGAGCGTGGGCGAAATAGCATTTCGCCCACTCTCTACGTCAACAGTCAGGGAATTCATTATTTCGCCCACCCTCAATAGAGTCACGAAATTACATATTTCATGCGGGTGTTGAACAAAAGAATTTTTAGAATCGCTTTAGTCGTTCCAGAGATACAAATTTGATTTATTATTACTCACTTGCAGCGTGGTTTCACAAAACCGAAACTATTTTTTTCTTAGGTAAATGGGTTTGATCCCGAATAATGTTTTCAAGCTGAAACAGAATCTAAAATCAGAATTTGCTATCAGGCATGGTTTTCAAAATATGCTTATATAAGATTTTTATTGTCTTTAATTTCTAGTTTTAAATCAGTACTAACCATGGTTTAAGGCGTTCTTTGCTTTACGAAAATATGTATACATACCTATATTTTCAATATAAAATTCTACAAATAATAAAAAAATATAACAAATACACATTACAGTTTAGCCTTGTTTCTAAGGCGACGCCGCAAGGTGATTTTTTCGTTGTTCAAACTCACTTTTTTTAGAAAGTAAAAAATAAATATTTAATTAATTATGTCCATGATAAAATTAATTAATTGGAAGATAAATTAAAAAGACGCTAACATAGTTCTTTAAAAAATGAAAAAAATAATCTGACTTGTACCAATGGGTTGCGTTGGTGGCCTCGTACCTTCCTGCTGGTTGGTCAAAGAGTATGAGAAAATAATATGAAGATGCGAATCGACTGGTACAAGCCAGATTATTTTTTTAGAGGACTATTATCATTATGGTGGGTTTTTAAAATTTAAAAAATAAACTATAGGTATCTAAGGATGTTGTGGAATAAGGACAAAAATCAACAAATGCGACGTTTCTTTGTTATATTACAATTTCTTCAGGTATCTGTAATTTATTAAATTAAAATTTTATTTATTAATCTTGTACATTATTAGAGTTCAGTCAATCTCCGTACTCCACGTTTTTTATATTTATAGATGTGCGCTGACAACCCGAGACAATAAAACAATTCTGTCTATTTAGCTGTTTACAAGGTCACTAGAAGATTGAAGTTAAAAAAGTTCTTTTGCACATTACTGAGCAAGTCGACCACCTATTGGGTGGCCACAAATGATTATTCTACTACTATCAATTAGTAAATTAGTGCTATAAATTTACCTACTTTAATTTGACAATTATTAATATCCGATGTTCATAATATTTACATTGTGGTGGTAATAATTATTTTTAAAAAAATGTTATGGCAACAAAAAATGTTGAGAACAACTGTTTTAAGAGATTACGTATACACACACAATAATAAATTTGTTGGTATGTGTTAAGTATTATGTAATGCAATGTAACATAGGTAAGGTACATAATAACAACCGCTCTGTTGGAATAAGAGTTTGACGTTTCCGCAGCCGACTAATTAAAATAAGTGTTTCCATGGGCCGACAGGTTAGCGCGGCATGGCGATGTGTTCACACACACACACACAGAGAGAGAGAATAAATACTGGAGAAAGAGATGAATCGAATGCTCGATCTAGGACTATCGTCACAGAATATTGTGTTCGGGATAGGGCCGCGCTAAGGCAAGTAGTGTGTGGCAAGCCTGCAGTCAATGGAAAAAAAAGTCAAGAGGTGTCATGGGACACCCGACAGAAGCTATGCTTTTTACGCATTGTATATAAAACCGAATTTATCAAAGCTATAGACAATACAATTGAAAAGTTATTATTTGACCGCCATTTTGAAATCTTATGCAATTTTATCTTTTTGTGTCCTATAAAACTCATAAATATCAATTTTCAAAAAGATCGGATAATTTTTGCAAAAATACATATGGCCGCCATTTTGAAATCTGACACCATTTTATTTTTTTGTATCCTATAAAACTCTTAAATATCAATTTTCAAAAAGATCGAATAATCTTTACAAAAGTACATATGGCCGCAATTTTGAAATCTGACGCAATTTTATTTTTTTGTGTCCTATAAAACTCTTAAATATCAATTTTCAAAAAGATCGAATAATTTTTACAAAAGTACATATGGCCGCCATTTTGAAATTTTATTTTTTTGTGTCTTATAAAACTCTTAAATATCAATTGTCAAAAAGATTGGATAATTTTTACAAAAGTACATATGGCCGCCATTTTGAAATTTGACGCCATTTTATTTTTTTGTGTTCTATAAAACTCTCAGATAATAATTTTACATAGACCACTTCGCGTGCGCCAGTATATTACTTTCACCGCTGGCCATAGCTATAGATTTACTTTTAATAACTTGAGCGTGACGGCTTACACCGTGACGAGCGTGACGGCTTACACCGTGACGCGAACCTATAAGTTTTTTCCCCTGCCAGAAATCGTCTAACGCGCCTATAGAAGCATAGCTTCCAAAACAATTTGTCTACGCTGGAGTTTCGATATTTGAAAGGGTTGGAGTCCTAAACGAGTTACGGAGCTTTCGACGTTGGCGCTCCCTCGCTCGCGACACCATTTTAAAAAAATTGGCGGGAAAAACTGTTTTTTCCGCATTATCTCTTTTCCGATCATGGTTCTACGATCACGATAGATAAAGTGCCATCCAATATAAAGCGCATCTCTGATGTCCATAAATTTAAAAAAGCTCTGAAAAAGTTTTTATTGAATAAGCTGTATTAGTATTGATAATTCTTTAAATGATTAAATTTTGTCTTTTTTTGTTGACTTATCCTATACTGTGTGGTCTTTGAATGAATCAAATTATTATTATAGGGGATCAGACAAAAAAATCTCGACGTCTTTTTGAACAATTTGGTACCGTTTTTTTGGAAATTTAATAAAATTCTTATCGAAACGTGTTTTCAAAACTTATCTTAATATTTAAGTGAAAATGCTTTGATTTTTTAGTTCGGCAACGGATCTTCTTGTAATTCGACATCCTGTAAAAATAAATAAAAGACTTTCGTAATACCTGTAGAGTCTACTTGCATTTCTATATGCATTCTTGGAAAACTTCAAGATTGTTTATTTATGTATATTATAAACTCGTTGCAGTTGAATGTGTTAGCTTGAGAATAAATTAAAAAATAGTTTTTTTTGCAACACCTGGTTAATAAAAAGTGCATTTTTCGAACCCTGTGCAGCATGCGCAAAATGGCTGATTCTTGTAGACCTATTACTTTTTTCACTAGTGAAATGGATTTTTTCACTATTTCAACTTTAATTGGTATATGATAAAATCAATCGATTTAAAACCCCTTATATCCACACCATATTATTCACATAACAATGAGAGGTGAAAATAATAAATATCTCAGACAGCTAGGCTGCCATGATTTTTGAGCTAAAAAATCAAATGACCACTGTCGGGACTTGAACCCGAAACCCCCAGTTTCCGGCTAGGTGAGTTACCGATTTCTCCACAGTGCCCGAGATTGGAAACCGATCTCTTCTTATATATAGCAATTTCACGTTGAAAACACACTACATGCGAGAGTCGACTATTTAAATAAACTGCAAAGCATAGTACAGCTATTAAACAGTCGAATCATTATACATGCGAGAGTTAACATTTTATAAGTTTTAACAACTTAATAAACTCGTTAGGCCGGGAAGCCTTAGGTTTTACCTATAGATAAACAACTTTAACTAAAATATACCTACATCATGTATTACGGCACAGTTTTTCGGTGTTAAGCGAAAATCCATAGCATTCGTATATTTACGGGCATCAAAAAGTCCACACGAAGCGACCGCCCGTTTACTAAACCGCGTGTATTTTGAAAACGGTTCGTTGTATTCAAAAAACATTTGTACAATTTATTAGGGCATTTTTTAACGATTTCAAAACGACTTACTATAGTGAATGTCGATCAAATAGTAATAATAATAGTATTCATTAATCATATAGTCAACATCATTGAATAGGGCTATGACGGGTCAAGTACCTACAAGAAAAGTAAACAATGAGATTTTCATTTATGATTTAGGTATGAAGGTTACAAAAAGCCGAGCGGGTGATTTTCAAGAAGCTGCAGCGCGCTTACCATTAGTACCACAGAAAAGTTGTGGGAATGAAAATTGTAGGAAATTACATTTGAAACATTACATAATGAAAAAATTTCTTAAGTCGACCGTTTCTGAGAGATTTCGAAAAAAGCAAAAAAGGTGGTAAAATTTCGTGATTTTTCGACTCCCCCACGTTAGCACAGGGTTCTCGAGGTCGAAAACTCAGATTCTACTCACAGAGTACCCGCAAACAACATACCAAAATATCATTATCTTCGGAATACTTTCCAGGTAAAAAGTACCTGACTGCTGGACTATATAGTGTATCACTACGGTTATGTAGATTTTTGACAATGACCAAAATATAAAACAGCTTGTTTACAGAAAATTTAATGAATGTGCAAACGGTTTCCGGCTCGGCTATCTATATGTTATTATTTGTACACTATCAAGTTATATACTGATTCAACTCGCTAGATAGATGTAATATAGTTGCAGAAGGTTTGATATTACAACGCGTCCCTCGGTGCTTGTTGATCTACTCTAATTGGGTGCGCCATAGTGCCATACTGTCGTCCGTTCGTATAGCGTGTCATGGGGTAGAGCACTATATAGCGCCGCGACGATATGGCCGAGTTACAGATAGTACAAATAACGTGTGTATACAGTCGAGACACTTGTGACACGAAAATAAATCGAGTAAATCGAAAATTGGGGGGTTGTGTAACTCCAAAGAGAAATTCTACCACACCCACCGTATTCAGCATCCTCGAAAACGGGGGGTACCATTGCAAAATATTTGCATTTTTCGAGGTTTTTTCCAACTCACACACTCCACTAAAATAAATTACTTTTGATTTATATTAATTAATTTGCGAATCTCTAAGAGGAAAAAATTTAGGAAACGCTGATCTAAACAAAGAAAAAACAAACCAAATTGCTTTTGTATGATTCGAATAACTTTAAATGTGCGGTGGTAATGAACTTTAAGTTCTTTTCAGGGATGCTTTCATGAAAATCGTAACTTTTTACATTGGTCCATCTGTAGGAAAGTACAAACGACGCTGAGCGTCGCGACTCCGCTGTCTGTACATGTGTGTTATGTAATGCGATGCTTCCTGTTACGTTGCGCTGCACTACTCTCTCCCCCCCCCCCCCGGTCTTGTCCCGCTACCACCTTACAGCACATAAAAACTAATCACAATTAAGTGTTGTTTCCTTCACATATATGTACCGCATTGCTGCTGTAAACTCGATTTTCATGCTTCTTTTATATGTTAGTACGTTTTTTTCTCTGGTTTCAGGTTCTTATAGGTTAAAAGTTCGTTTACCTGTATTTATTCTGCAACTTGTATATAAAATATGTACCAGCTATCAGTGTCCATGCCTTTCTGCTACAGTTATACAACTGCCTGTGAATTAAATGTAGAAACGTAGCTTTAGAATCTTAAAGGCGCGTTCTCACTGCACGTGATGTTTCCACAACTAGAAAAAAGTTCAAACCAATTGGACAACTGGACCATTCCAATTCCAAAAATACTGACATTTAACATAATAAATAAAATAAAATTTCTGTTAACGCGTTAGGTGCCACGGGTAACGTATAGTAATAAATATTTATAACAATTTACTTTTCGTTTCCATTGTTATACTTATGGTTTTACATGTAAAAATTAATCAAAACATTCTTGTCAGCTAACTTATTTCTTTTTGACAAAGAACAAAAGAACAGCGGATTTTTTATTTTCAAAATATTTACGAAATTATAAGGTTTATCTACTAGTTTTTTTACACCTTATTTTAAAGCGCCCCGACGCCAGAGGTCCCTACCGCTGACTTACTGACTAGTATATTGTTACGGAAATTATTTATACCTTGTTAGTATGGCCGTTAAATACACTTCGATTAGCTACGTAGTTATACACGTCTAGGACACGCGCCCGCCATTCGCCGGATACCCCAAACCCCTCCTCCTTCTTTAAGGGAACCATTCACCACGTGCCGTGTTGGCACAATTAGTTCTCGCCGGTGCCGCTAGACTAGTGCATACGCCTTGTTGTTATTGTCTACGGTTGTGGTAATTGTCTATGGTTATACGCCAGCGAACCTAAATCGGTATTACAATTGTCGTCAGCCGGACTGAAGTGCCACTGCTCTTGGTTCGTGTAACAATATTTTTAGTTTTTTACACCTTAAATAATAGCTAATCTCAAAATATTACCCTTTACAAAAAATCTTGCAATTTTTGACCACGAGCTCTTGGACTATTAGGACTATTATAAAACTTTCATGCAAAAGTGAATAGAATAGTAAACAGGTGTGAACAATGAACAGTTATAGCATATATCTCTCTTGTGCATGCGCCGATTTTCCCCAAAAACGATTGGGCTTTTTTTATTTCCATTTCAAACATATCACCAAAATTTGGTTTTGAATTTTGATCCTTTCAACCGTTTGACCTGTATCGTGCAAATAGACTTTTTCAAAAAACATGTTTTTTTGAACCCGAAGACCTCAAAATAAAAAAAATATTGTTAAGTTATGAAAAGTGAATTTTGACCTAAATTAGTACCATTCCAAACTTATGGAGTTGGAAAGGTAAAAACAAATCTGTTCACATTTTTTATTCTCAATACCGTCAGTCCAAAAAGAGAGATGTCTGCCAAAAAAATAACCCGAATATGCTGTATATTATTCTGAGACAAAATTTATCTGAAAGTTGAATTATCCGAGTCTAACATTCGATTTTTTTAATTTTTATTCTCAAAGTTAAAACGCTAATTCGAAAGTGAAACAGCCAATTATGGACAAATATTTCGTATCAGATATAATTTAAAGAAAGGGTGAATACATGAATTTAATTTTTTAATATAAATTTTTGTGGTTCAAAAAGTTTATGTGTAGGTACCTGTGCACCTATTTTACGTATTTGTTAAACAATTTAAACATTCCATTCCTAAAATATTTGTTATTTTTGTGGTCTGTTGTTTTTACTCTATATGCGAAATGATTGCTCGATTATCTGAGTTTAAACACTTATCCGACCAGAAATAATTTTATTGTCTTTTATTCTACAGGGTGTATCAAAATCCTAAAAATTTTAATCAAAATTTAGCTTGTGAAAAGGATATTTTCTATGAATATCAGTCATTTGTTTTTCTATAAATACACACTAAGGTCTTCGAGCTCAAAAATGTGAAAATTGCTGATAACAACACTATTTTAATTTTTGAAAAGCTATAACTTTTGAACGCATAGTTCGATTTTGATCTTTAAAACGGCATTCGACGCAGTTTTTTAAGCTCTAAAAATATTGTAAGAGGTTCAAAATCGATTGGTTGAGAAATCTCGAAGTTATTTTGAAAGAACACTTTTTTCGAAATCTGTTGACTAGGTAATCTCTCGAACGGATTAACCGATTTTGATCCGCGTAGCGGCATTCGACGCAGTTTTCTGAGAAGAAGAGCTGATTAGATTATGAAATCAATCGGTTCAATATTCTAGAAATTTTGAGAAAACATCGTTTTAACAACTTTCTTTTTCGGTTTTTTTGGAATTTCTGAAAATCTATTGGGCCGAATTGGTTCAAATTTTCAGGAAATCTAAGTTCAGTGGAACTCTTTCGACTGCCGCAAATCGCGATTCGATCGATCAAGCCGTTCAAAAGTTATGAGAGGTTTACATACATACACACATACATACAGACATACTGACATCATCGTAAAAATAGTCAGAATAGCTTCCTAAGATCACAAAACGTCGAGATCTGATGAAAACTCGATTTTCGAAAATCGGGGTGAAATCAATCACTTCCCTATTTTTGAAAATTTTCAATTTTTTTAGCGGGAAGTTAAAAATTTAATTCACGACCGGTGAATACTACAGTTACGTGAGGAGTTTTGAAAGGTGTTTAAAAAGCTGGCAATTAGCGCGTCGTCGCCATCGAGAGAGAGAGAGAGAGGAGAGAGAGAGAGAGAGGTAAATACTATCCAGTGTCGGTTGTTGGATGCTGCTCAGCTATACACATAACCTGTGAAGTCATATTAATCCACCGTCAACAGTATTAAGACAAGAAATAAAAGTTAGGAATGAGGAGCCGGCTGCTAGGAGCTTAGTGTTACGATCCGAGAAAACAACAAAATGTTTATTATTTATATTTAGTAGTACGGCGTGCGATAGAAGCGCGGGAGTTGTACGGGTAGTACCTCTAGCTGCTGGCTACACCTACCGATGCCGCTGCTGAGATTTGTGCGGCTTTGCGCTTGATAACTGAAAGCAACCGTCGCGTCGGCTTCGCATCTAGTCGTTCAGTCGGAACGGATGATATACATTGCCAAAAAGAAAAGTTAATTTGCATAAGATTTGGGTTTTTGAATGAATTTTAACATAAATGGAAAGATCACGTAGGTACAAGTTTTATAGCAAATCTATTTTTGTTTTTGAAGTTATACTGCTTTAAGGTACGTGCAGTACGTAGCTGGGATTCTAGATGGTAGCATGTATGGTAGATGGTGGCTGAAATTGTAAGCGCTTATAGGTTTGCACAAGGAAGGTTTGATACTAGCATTGATATAAGCTTAAATCGCGTTTGAAATGTCCGATAGCGAAGACGAATATTTGTGTTCTTCTGCTACAAAGTGGTATATTTTAAATACAAATTTTGGTAGGAGCTATCATGTCCACCCTATTAATAGAAATTAATTTCATCATTTATACAAAGAATTAAAATTTTACCCAAACCGGTTTTTTGAATATTTACGTATGGAATCTAACACTTTTAAATACGTCTTAGAAAAAACTCAAAACAAATTAATTAAAAACTGGCAAAATTTCACTTATTAAACTAGTCACATCCATTGCGAAACTTGTAACGGCCATTTGACAGTTGTCACACGTTGATTGTAGTAGTCAGCGCGCTGAAAGCATGGTGAGATACATTCTTGTATCTACCAGCTCTTGTAACAGCGCTTATACCTGCTACACTCACTGCTTTGTTGTGTACGCTCGCATATATATGTATAACAATACATTAATTTAAGCAAGCCCTGCTATTATCTACGCTACCATCTAGAATCCAAGCTCCATACTGCACGTACCTTTAGTGAGGGTAATTGATTGGAATGACATCGAGTCAAAAATTACGGACTCAAAAATTAATGATACGCCGTAATGTAACGCTGAAAGGGATGAAACTGCTCCAACGATTTGGATGAAATTTACTGAAAAGGCGTTTTGAGGACAAACAATCGATCTAGCTAGGTCTCATCAAAAAAAAAATCGTTTTTTTATAGATTTTATAATTTTAAAAATCAATTTTTTGACGTTCAAAAAAATTCCGACCAAGCTGGATTTTTGTGGAGACCTTTATTTTGATGTCCTAAGCATATCCTGAAAAGTACACTTAATTTGAACCGCGGTTTTCTTTTTTTTTTAATTTTCTTTTCATTTTTACTTCCCACCTCTACTATGGTAGGGAAGTAATGGATTTAGTCCGAAAAAAATATTTCGAGATTTTAACAGATTTCACGTTTTGAGACCCTAGCAATCGTTTAAGATCATTTTCTGACTGATGTCTGTCTGTATGTATGTGTGTGTGTGTGTATATATGTGTGTGTGTGGTCAATTTTTCGCCTTCGATATCTTAAGAACGGAACAACATACGGGCATGCCGATTGTTCTATTGTGTTTATCAGCCTTTAACTTAGATCTGATTAGATTTTGAGTCAAATCGGTTCAGTGGATCCTGAGATATTCAAAAAAACGTTCTCAATGTCACGTATTAACATAGGTAAAAAAATATAAATGAATTCTAGATGTTATAATATGAAAAAAATGTAAATATTTTTTTTCTCTAAAATGTATAGTTTTCGAGAAAAAAATATTTTACTAAAAAAATAAAAATTGTACGTAAATCAAGGTAACCATGATTTTTGCTATATTAATTTAGCCATCAGTAAATCACCAAACAAAAAAGAGGGCCATGCTTTTTTCAAAGAATAAAAATTAAATTGTGTTTTAAAGACCACCAACAGCTAAGGTTATTTGGGCCTAGTCAAAGAATAAAAAAAAAGAGTGTTTATTTTTTGCAAATATTTACTAGGTGGGAAGTATAGGACTGGTCATCAGTCGAATTTTTTATTACCTTATTACTGTTAACATTTATTAATACTTTCGCTATAAAAATTACTATAAAATCAATGCATATATTATAATATGTAGCGTTAATCAATAATTTCCACTCTAAATTTTGGTGTGACAAATCTTTGCGACCAACTAAGCGGACCATCTTCCAGAGTTGCCACAAAGGACTAGTTTTATTTTGAAAAAACAAAACGTCAGTTAAAAAAATCATTATGTGCAGAAAAAATGGCTAAGACAATTTCATTTAGCTTTGGTTCAGTGTTCTGTTACAAAGGTATTTGCCCACAGTTGGAAAATAAGTGCCGAATAACTGTATATAGAGAGAGTTTCTCTGGAGAAGAAATGATGTGACGGTAAGGAAGAATGGGGTAAGGTGCGCGAGCGATGGAGCTGTATAAGAACGGCTTTGATCCCTCAGTTTTAATCCCCGACTTGCTAACGTCCGCCCAGCGGGAAACAACAACACACAGCATTTTCACTAATGGACCTTAATTACGTAACTGCTTCAGGCAGCCCCCTTATATGTATGTGTATCTGTGGATAGAGGTGGGTAGCTACCTAGTAGCTATACTAGGTACCTTTAGATAGAGGTGTACACACGCCATTCCTGAACACAGTAGGCTATCTTCCCTCTTCCAGAGTCAAGTTGATCTCTTGCAAAAAGAACGACATTTGTTTATTTCTGTGTGAGTTGCCATCCTTTGCTGAAGAACATATCACAACTCAGAAATGTAATTCCAGGGTGTCCACATTCTGGAAAATCAGATAAAAGACAAGGAAGCTTCAAGTGGTCATGGAAAGTCAAGGATTAACATAATATTTTTCAATTTTCTCGCCATTTCCCACATTAGTCCACAGTACTAGTTCCATGTACTCACGCAAGTCTCTCAAAGGACCAGACTTGATTTTTACTTCCCACCTCTACTATGGTAGGGAAGTAGATAATGGATTTAGTCCGAAAAAAATATTTCGAGATTTTAACAGATCTTCACGTTTTGAGACCCTAGCAATCGTTTAAGATCATTTTCTGACTGATGTCTGTCTGTATGTGTGTGTGTGTGTGTGTGTGTGTGTGGTCAATTTTTCGCCTTCGATATCTTAAGAACGGAACAACATACGGGCATGCCGATTGTTCTATTGTGTTTATCAGCCTTTAACTTAGATCTGATTAGATTTTGAGTCAAATCGGTTCAGTGGATCCTGAGATATTCAAAAAAACGTTCTCAATGTCACGTATTAACATATGATAGGTAAAAAAAAATATAAATGAATTCTAGATGTTATAATATGAAAAAAATGTAAATATTTTTTTTCTCTAAAATGTATAGTTTTCGAGAAAAAAAATATTTTACTAAAAAAAATAAAAATTGTACGTAAATCAAGGTAACCATGATTTTTGCTATATTAAGCTAGCCATCAGTACACTAAACAAAAAAGAGGGCCATGCTTTTTTCAAAGAATAAAAATTAAATTGTGTTTTAAAGACCACCAACAGCTAAGGTTATTTGGGCCTAGTCAAAGAATAAAAAAAAAAGAGTGTTTATTTTTTGCAAATATTTACTAGGTGGGAAGTATAGGACTGGTCATCAGTCGAATTTTTTTCCAGAGAGACAACGTAATATAGATAATAATATATCTCTATTGCTCAAAAACCTGATATGATTTCAACATGCCATAATTATAAGTAGTAGATAATACATAAAAGGGAGGGGCCTGTGCTAGCTAATTCGGATGGACGTCACTAATTCGTATTTGAGAATAATATTAGGCAAGATCAAAATTTTGGTTAGAGAAATAGTAACATGTTACAAAGTTAAGTGGTGAATGTTTTTTTCATTAACGCCTCAATAAAAAAGTATCTATTTTTTTTCAAAATAAACGGCGCGTAATGAAAATACGTCATTTTCCTGAGAGTAGTTCCTTCAATTATCCACGAGAGGCAGCAGTTTGGTAGGTACAAACTTAATTAATTTAATGATAATAATAATTTAATAATTAAGTTATACCACTAGTGACACAACTATGGGGAATAAATAATGTTTGTACGTACCACAAGTGCTGCCTCTCGTCGATAACTGAAAGAACTACTCTCAGAAAAATGGCTCATTCATCATAATTTTTCACGGTTTCACCTAAACATCCCGGTACACTTATTGCAACAGAGGCTTTAGCTTTTGCTTTTGCCATTACTATTGCAACAGGCTTACATTGTTCTTTTCTTGACTGTTTAGTGTTTATACTTAGTGCATTTCTTTTCAATTACTGCACTATGAAAGCTAAGCTCCTTGCCACGGTTAATTCTGACGTGACTGCGCGCAGATAAGCGGGCAAATTTTATGAGAAAATTAAAGTTCTATTTTAATTTTTGTAAAATTACGTTGAATGTGAAAATGTATATGTAATTTTTATTTTGTATACATTTAATTGGGTATACTTCTGTCATGGATTGTAGAGAAATAAATTGTTAAAAAGTCTTAGTTCAAAAGAACGTATTTTTGTCTAAAAATGCTAGCCCGTATTATAATATATCGATTTCTACCCAAAAATTGAAATAAACTTTAACTACTAATATAGGTATACCTAATGTTTTCTCATAAAAAACTTTTTAAAAAAAAAAACCTCCTTCAAAAAGGCACAAAAAGAAGAAAATAATGAAATTTTGAGGTCTGTGCCAATTAAAATATGAAGTCGGTTAAAAAGTATAGTACCTATAGTACTATACTTTTTAACCGACTTCATATTTTAATTGGCACAGACCTCAAAATTTCATTATTTTCCTCTTTTTAGTGCCTTTTTAAAAGGAGGTTTTTTTTTGTTAAAAAGTTTTTTATTTTTTACTTTTTAGTGTCAAAAAGTAACATTTACCTTAAAGAATCACACGCCGTTACTTACTTTTTTATTAAAATCAGCCGAACTACTGAACCGATTTTGATGAAATTTCTATGGGACCTATCTGAAAGTATATCATTTCAAATAAAAAAAAAAATTTCAAAATCGGTTCATAAACGACGAAGTTATCCGCGAACATACATAAAACATAACCATATAAAAAATATATACGGTCGAATTGAGAAACCTCCTTTTTTTTGAAGTCGGTTAAAAATGTTACAAAATACTGATATTTCCTAAAAAAAAAAAAAAAAAAAAAAACACCGCGAGCAATAACTCAGTTAATTATTGTGATATTTCAATAAACGAAAAAATCATCAGAAGACCCAAAATGTCTGTGTCGCAGTTTTATTTTTCTTGTATAGTATAAATTAAAATTGCTCAAAAAATACAGGACGTCAAATTAAAAAGTGGAATCGTGAATTGCTGACCACTGGCTGTCTTAAATAATTAAATAAAATGAAAAATATGTTTTCCGAGGAAAACGTATTAGAACGTGCAGATAAAAATGTTTATCGGTGCGGTGCCGATCCGTATATGTGCGGATTGTATGAATCGACCTTTAGCCGGCTATCAGACTCAATGTGTAATCTTTAATTGCTTATTATTGGAGTGTTAAATCAAATCAAGAAATGATTTCGACGTTTACGTTCACCAAAGAGGACTCGTTTAACCGCACATCTCTGTATGTTTAGAGATCACACACAGAGCGAGAGAGAAAGAGAGAGAGAGCTTATTAACGCGCAAGGATTCCTTGGCAAAGGGCTCTAAAATGACAAACGTTCCGCGTCGATGATTCACAAATCACAGAATTTATGAGGTGACTGGCGCAGCCATCAAATGACTATGGATGTTTGGATTATGACGTCGAACTCATGGGCGTACGCAATGGGGGGAAGGGGGGTAGCGCACCCCTCCTGGGATCTGGAATCTACACCTATATAAAAACTAAAAAGAAATGTCCTGACTGATTCATCAATTACGCCCAGATCAAACCCTTGAAGCTAAAAACTTGAATTTTGGCGGGTAGGTTCCTTATACCTACGATGTAGGGAGGCGCGAAGAAAGGATTTTTCGAAATTCAACCTCTAAAGGGGGTGTAGAGTTTTTTTTTGACAAAATAGTCATATCTCACAAAAGTGAGATCTATTGAATTTAACATGCAAACTCGCTTCATTAAGAATAAGCTATTATACGTGTTCAACCGTTTTTTTTTTTAAATCAACCCTTATGGGGGTGAAAAGGGGGTTGCTAAATATTTTCTATATCTTGAAAATACAGTGCGTTTGATTTCAACCAACATGTTGACTTTACATGTTAAATTTCTTCATTTGAATTACATTGAATTCAAGTTATATCAAATAGTAGGGTGACTTTGAAATCTATGTAAAAGCACGGCAAAAATAACGTTTCCACGGTTTTTATGAGATGAGCCTACTATTTGATATAACTTGAATTCAATGTATTTCAAATGGAGAAATTTAAAAATACCCTGTATAAAAATATATCGCTAAGTAGATTGAAACGTTGTAGCCATGGAAAGGAAAAACCTCTCAAAAATATTGTTACGCATCATCCTGTATAGAAACGTCAGGTAGAGAGATCGAGAAGCGGTGTCTGCTGCTGAGCAACGAGTAGCTGCAGGAATGTTCTAGAATCTAGAGAACACCAGAGAGAACGCGCACACACTGGGCGTAGGCAACGCATGGTATATGAACGAGTGAGTGAAGCGAACATGGAGTCAGTCTACGGTGACTCACGCAAGTAATCAGTTCAACGGAGATTAGGCAGTCATTAGTGACTCGTGCAATCAAGTGCGTCTGATATAAATATTATGCAGTCATTAGTGACTCGTGCAATCAAGTGCGTCTGATATAAATATTAGGCAGTCATTAGTGACTCGTGCATCAAGTGCGTCTGATATAAATATTAGGCAGTCAATGGTGACTCGTGCCGTCAAGTGGATATAAATATTAATCAGTCAGTACAGTGATATAAATAGTGGAGTGGATATAAATAAATAGTACTGAAGTAACTGAGTAAATGACTGACATAAATAAACGTAAGAAATAAATCTGAAATAAATACAGTAATGTAAATAGTCCTTGTATATAGTTAATTGTTACGAATTATTGTGTATAGTTGTTGCGTTCATTGTTATGTATTTTTAATTATTGTAAATAAATATTTGTTCCGCTAACTCAGAAAACAGTTTTGTAACAATATTAACGAAGTGAATGAGATCACACAATCAAACTTAACTTATTTAAACGGAGTCTTGAGATAACAAAATTTAATTTACACGGGCGAAGCCGGGCCGGGTACAGCTAGTAATGGAATAAAGTGTGAACATTCATGAAGCTGCGTACTAATTTCCGCCTGAAAATTCCCATAATTTCAGTTAAAAAGTTAGAATATTATGACCTAATTTTGTCCCCTCCCTAAACAAAATTCTGCGTACACCCTTTGGTCGCACGTCAATTGTATTGTATTGTATTGTATTTTAAAGACCACCAACTGCAGCTAAGGTTATTTGGGCCTAGCACCAATTCATATTTTCAATTCATTATTTTTTTTTTTTTTTTAATAATAAATTGAAAATCTAATTGACACTTTTACCAGCTCTCGGGCTAGAACTCGGGAACTGGGGACTTGTAATAGAGGAACCATAGCAACGCCATGTAAACAACAGCGCCGCTACACTCTCGGCTATTCTCAAGCCCTTCGCACGTCAACATGTCTAAACGAATGAATGCCATATTTGGTTTTTGAAACCAGACTACGTAAAGGAAGAAAGCAAGGCTTCCAATACAAAAAGTAGTCGATAAAAAGATGTTAGTTTTAGTTACCCCGGCTACTTTTCTTATTAGAAGCTTGTTTTCTTCTTTTATACGTAGTCGGGTTTGAGATTTTTAACTTTTTTATTTTTATTTCAGCCTTTTTATGTAACCTATTTATTATAAACCATACAAATGTATATTTTTGGAATTGTCACACAATTTTCTTACGATCAAATTGTCTGGAAAAAATCTAGAGCAAAATTTTTTCCACCTTACGGCCGCCATTTATAATTCACAAGAATATTTTATAGCCTAGGCCCTAAAACACTCGCATGATTAATGCTGGGTTGCAGAAAACACTGTCAAATAATCTGATTTGACAATGAGATTGTGATCATGAAAATATCGTTTTTATAAATGGAGGAACAGTCTAATGTCGTTGTAAAACTCTGTCGTGTAGAACATTAGATTGTAGTAACGCAAAAACATACAAATAATTGATCTTATACATATTATATAGAAAAATATACTTACGTCATGTCGAACTTAATAAAACCATTGAAAAAAGATCGCTTTTCAAACTAAATTTTCATGATCAAAATGCGTAGAAAACTGTTGTTTCGAAGTGGAAATTGTACAAAAAACTATGTAAATATATGTATATAAAAATGATAATTATAATGAAAATCTTTATTTGGTTTACCACAAAGTATAAATAGTGTTATGCAGGTATATAATCATTTACATTTTACTGTATTCCTTTTAAAGAATAACTACAAAGTCCCAACAGGAATATTTTTAAATTTATTTTTATTTGACTCATCTTTTAAACGATTTAGCATTTTATTATGAATCCGAATCATGGCATTTCTGACACCGTTACACAGTTTAAAAAAAATATCGTTTCTGTCGATCAATTATTTTTTTAGCAAGATCGATTTGAAATTCTAGAAAGCTTTTCTTATGGAGAAATATGTGTGGTCACAATCTAAGGTCATTGTCAAATTAGATTTTCTGACAATGCTTTCTGCAACCCAGCACAAGAGACACGTCGATTATGATAAAAAACTTTTTAACAAAAAAAAAACCTCCTTCAAAAAGCCACTAAAAAGAGAAAAATAATGAAATTTTGAGATCTGCGCCAATTTAATAAAATATGAAGTCGGTTAAAAAATATAGTATAGTGATTAATATCTTCTTTTTAACCGACATCATATTTTATTAAATTGGCGCAGATCTCAAAATTTCATTATTTTTCTCTTTTTAGTGGCTTAATGAAGGAGGTTTTTTTTTTTGTTAAAAAGTTTTTTATTTTTTACTTTCTAGTGTTAAAAAGTGACATTTACCTTAAAGGAATCACACGCCGTTACTCACTTTTATTAAACCGACTTTCTTACGCTGTCTGATGTGTCAAAAAGTGATAAGGAATCACACGCCGTTACTTACTTTTATATTAAAATCAGCCGAACTACTGAACCGATTTTGATGAAATTTCTATGGGACCAATCTGAAAGTATACCCTTTCATATAAAAAAAATATTTCAAAATCGGTTCATAAACGACGAAGTTATCCGCGAACACACATAAAACATAAAAAATATATACGGTCGAATTGAGAACACTCCTTTTTTTGAAGTCGGTTAAAAATGGGCCCAGTACATTTGTCTATGTGCGATAACGAACTAAAACCACAATATACATTATACATAGACTGCTAAAATCATAACCCTGCCTTTTTCGTAGTTCTACGTAATAAAGGGTTTGGATAAGTAAAGTTTTTTGTAGGAACACGCCTGATATTTATAAGCTAGCCGTTACCAGTGGTTTCGCCCACGTATATTTCGATTTATGGTTTATTATCCTCCCCCCGCGAGAAATTCTCCCCCTGCGAATTGAAGTCGGGCTGGCGGTGTTTATGATATTAATAGGATTCCGCCAATACGCTAAAATGCAAGAGAATTTCGGAGTTCACAGAGGAGATCCGCGTAGAATGCCGGTTCGCGGCTGTATGCTCCGCTTCTCCCTCCTACCGATAACTTTGAGTCCTCCCCTACGGGCGATCGGAATACAAATAAGTGGTGGGGCAATGGTGGGTCTCAGCGATAGCTGAAGTAGTAGGGAACGAAGAAAAATTTAAATAATTAACTCAAAAATTTATTTAAAAAGTTGAATAAAACATAGTCTATAGCACTTCCGGAATCATAAGGAATATTTTTAACAAGTTTTATCAAAATCCGTGAAATAGATTTTAAGTTAAATCATTTCAAACATACATACATACATAGAATTTTTGATATTAGTATAGACTTATATATTATAGACTATAACTCTATAGACTTACCAAGTGTTTGTGTCATCGGACAGTTTGATAATCGAAGGTGTACTGTATTCGCAAACAGTCACACTGTGCCAGCTATAGCGGCGAGGCCAGGCGTGGACGATTTTAATGAGTTTACGATGAGTTTGATCAAGTTACTAGTTAAATAATTTCGAAATTTCCACCTGGGATGATATGTCGCTTCAGATAATGAACTCGCCAGCGTCACAACCTAATTTACCGACATGTTTTCACGTTCAAATACACATAAAATAACACACACACACACACATTTGTACGTAGACCGTAATAACTGTGTTTGATTTTTAGGAAGTTCATTAACGGTTTGTTTATAACGCGGCGCTGTTTATTAACCCTTCAATGGGCATGTAGATTATCACGATTCAATAGTGATCCAGTTGTCCATTGTGATCGTATGCGCTTTACTGCTAGAATTTAATTTCCTTAGAGAGTCCCGTACTTCAAAAGGAAAAAATTAGAGTTAAAAAAACTAAAACCCGACTACGTAAACCATTAAACAAGCTTCCAATAGAAAAGTTAGTTATTGTACATTATAGACGTTTGATAACTATGGTCATTGAAATAAAAAAAAAGTCAAGAGGTGTCATGGGACACCCGACAGAAGCTATGCTTTTTACGCATTGTATATAAAACCGAATTTATCAAAGCTATAGACAATACAATAATTTGAAAAGTTATTATTTGACTGCCATTTTGAAATCTGATGCAATTTTATTTTTTTGTGTCCTATAAAACTCTTAAATATTAATTTTCAAAAAGATCGGATAATTTTTACAAAAGTACATGTGGCCGTCATTTTGAAATCTGACGCCATTTTTTTTTTGTGTCCTTTAAAACTCTTAAATATCAATTTTCAAAAAGATCGGATAATTTTTACAAAAGTACATATGGCCGCCATTTTGAAATCTGACGCCATTTTATTTTTTTGTGTCCTATAAAACTCTCACTGCGCGTGCGCCAGTATATTACTCTCACCGCTGGCCATAGCTATAGTTATACTTTTAATAACATGAGCGTGACGTGACTTGAGCGTGAGCGTGACGCGAATCTAAAAGTTTACCCCCTGCCAGAAATCGTCTAACGCGCCTATAGAAGCATAGCTTCAAATATGAAAAATTACCGTGCAAAAAGACCTTTGTTTTAGTGTCATTTCATTTCCAGCACACTAAAACTTCAGGTAATATCTTTTTGCCCGACTACTTTTCATATTGGATTAGACGCTAATGAGCATAGTTATCGAACGTCTATAACTAACGTTCATTTTGGAAACTTGTTTACTACTTTTACGTAATCGGGTTTTCGTTTTTTTAACTTTTATTTTCATTTCAGCCTTTTTTAGTTTAGTTATGTTGACCAATGTTTTTTCCATCTCATGGCCGCCATTTTGAATTCACACAAATATTTTATAGCCTATAACACTCACGTGATCACAAATCGATTGACACCTCGATTATGAAAATCGGGTCAGTAGATTTGACTCTAAAATACGTATACATACCTATAGGTATACAATATAAACCCTTATGGGATCACTTGTTTGTTCATATATTATGATATATCCGGACTGAATTATACGCTATTCAGAATTGTAGTAAATAATATGGTTGATGGTACGATACAACCGTTTACTACATAACTAACTCCAGTTTTCGATTTTTTACGTTCTGGAAAACGTTCAACTTCTATTTTAACTTTTTTATTTAATAATTAATTAATTAAATTTTAATGTCAATGTTAACACCATATATACTAACTAGACAGTTGCAATTTTATAATAGTTTAATTTTTCACCAGATGTCATGTCTCAGTTCGTCAGTTCCCAGTTGCTAGGTTAAAACTTTTGTATTTCTAATTTACTTATACCTATTTATTGTAAGAACTTGAAATTGACATTAATTAGCGTCGAAACGTGTTTCAACATTATAGTTTAGCTATTTTTGGATGAATTAAATTAAATTTGGACTGGGAAAGGCTTTATCTCTTTTATGTTGCACCACCTTGCAAAAATAATATATAATATTGAAAGATTTTTTCATTGGAGAGCAGCCAATTATATAATTGTTTCGAAACATATAGGAAAAAATCATTTTACCAATCAGTGGTCACAATCAGGATTCTAACCTGAACCTTTCCACTTTCGCGGCGGAATGAGCTTACAATACTCAATCGTGACAAGATTGTTAAACTAATATTCTCCATATATGCTTCAGAATCAATAGATTTTCACTACATGCGAGAGTCAATTCATATCTGCTAATTCAATAGCTATATGATATGAAGTGAATCCTCGTACCAGCGAGAGCCTAACATGAGAGTGAAAATTATTTCGTAAATAACAATCAACACAAGTAAACAATAACTTATATACAATTAACTACACTAATATTTGTTTTATCAGGTGTATTTATATCAGACGCACTATTTATATCACTGTATTTAAAGCAGATTTATTTATTTTCGCGCTATTATTATCGCCCGTACTTGTCACAGTATAATCTACACTGACCGATCACTGATTGTGTGACTCACTGCTTATATATAGGTCGTGCGGCGTAAGTCCAGTGCCTCCTCGATTTCTCTAGAACCTTCGCGCGGTTACTAGTTGTTAGGTAAGCAGACCCCCGTTTCTCAGAACTCTTGCCTGCCGGTTATATACAGGGTGATCCGTAACAATATGGTAGATATACTCTCTCAGGAGAATCATTGGAATGTAGTTTGCATTCCAATGTTTTGTGGGGATTAGCACTCCCGGGGACCCGAGCTCGCACCAGTCGCTTTGTGTATACCGGCTGGCGGATTCTAATACACAAATGGATTTTTTGTTGTGTTGAAGACGCTAATGACTTGAGTTGCCGACGCGTCTATAATCTACAATTAATATAAATGGTAGATATACGTAACTTTAGACTCACTTATGTCGGGTTTGTCGTACATTTTAACACGCTGTTTTGATAATCGCTGTTAAATTTTTACACATAATACATACGAAGTAACCGTAGAAATAACAGCGAATTAACGTAACAGCGTGATTAATAATATACAATAAACCCGACACTAGTCTTCTAAATCGATTCACTGCGAAACTTTTTAGTTGACAGACGTAAACAACAGCCATTTGATTTGGTTTTTTTATGTTTGACATGAGTCTTCTGTATGTATTTATGTGTGAATGTACATAATATATATTATATACGTTTGACAAGTGAGCTAATATAGACATGTTAACAAATAGAGTTAATAAACGTGATGAAGAAGTCACATGAATAATTACAGGCCATCCTAGATGATAGACTGATCATGCCCGTTCTCCATATCTAACAGCAGGGGTTGAAAGTTGTCGTGTTTTCCGAATACGGGGAGCACTTCAATATAATATTTTGTTCTCTATAGGGTAAAGGCACGGGTTTCGGACCATCTATCTGTGAGCGAGATTGTATAATTTTAGACCCGATGCACACATGCGTTTTTTAAACGTGCGGTGCCGCTATGTTGTCGCTGCGTGGCTGTAGCAACTGATACACACATGCCATTAAAATAATGCAAATACCTAGTTCCCGGGTTCTAGTCCGAAAGCTGGTAAACGTGTCAATTGTATTTTCAGTTTATTATTAAAAAATAATAAATTGAAAATATGAATTGGTGCTAGGCGTAAATAACCTTAGCTGTTGGTGGTCTTTAAAACACAATTTAACAATTTAAATTAATGCAACGCAATGTACATTATACAATTATCTGTATCATCGCCAACTACCGAACTTACGTTTTTATTTTATTATTAAACACATGTGTCCATCGCTCAATAGATAGACGTGTAGAGGACAGCTTGGTATATTGATCAACGTGCTGGCCTTTGGAGCAAGCTATCGTGGGTTCGAATCCCACCTCGCTCATGAATGTTTTGTGATGTCATTTAGTTTTAAGTGATATGTTTTTGATATTATTATGCTAATGACTTAAGTTGTCGACGCGTTTATAATCTACAATAAATAAATATTAGTAAAAAAACTTTTTAGAGACAAGCATTTATTTAAATACACTAAAAAGAAAAAAAATTCGACTGATGACCAGTCCTATACTTCCCACCTAGTAAATATTTGCAAAAAATAAACACTTTTTAACTTCCCACTGGAAGTTATTGTAATGGGTCCGAAAATCGAAATCAAAAAGGAAAAAAAAATTTTATATTTCAAGGTCACTACACTATTTTTACACTACTTTTAGAAAGATGTCTCTGTGTGTGTGTGTGTGTGTGTGTGTGTGTGTGTGTGTGTACGTACGTACGTACGTACGTATGTGTCCATTTCTTTCTAAGACGAAATCTCGAGAACGAAAAATGATATCGACTACGTTGGGGTGCCAATCGACGCGTATTAACGTAAATATGATCTGAAAGGAATTTTTTTAAAATCGGTTCAGCCGTTCTTTTTTCTTAACCAAATAACCTCCAAAAAAGTAGATTTTACGCAATATCTCGCGAATAAAAAATTATATCGACTTCGTAAGGGTGTCAATCGAGGCGTGTTAACGTCATTTTGATCCGACATAAATTTTATAAAAATCGGTTCAGCCGTTTTTTTTTTTTTTTTTTTTTTTAATTATTGATGTTTAAATGATTAAAATGATTACTTTTCTGTGTAATATCTAATTTAATTATTATTATTAAATATTTATCAAACTGGGAAGTTCGTCGTGTGGACCTCAAGGGTCGCACTTTAGTCCTAATAAACGACCCACCTCACGGCTTGTTTTTTATTCTTTGACTAGGCCCAAATAACCTTAGCTGTTGGTGGTCTTTAAAACACAATTTAATTTTTATTCTTTGAAAAAAGCATGGCCCTCTTTTTTGTTTGGTGGATCTACTGATGGCTAACTTAATATAACAAAAATCATGGTTACCTTGATTTACGTACAATTTTTATTTTTTTTTTGTAAAATATTTTTTTTCTCGAAAACTATACATTTTAGAGAAAAAAAATATTTACATTTTTTTCATATTATAACATCTAGAATTCATTTATATATTTTTTTACCTATGTTAATACGTGACACTGAGAACGTTTTTTTGAATATCTCAGGATCGACTGAACCGATTTGACTCAAAATCTAATCAGATCTAAGTTAAAGGCTGATAAACACAATAGAACAATCGGCATGCCCGTATGTTGTTCCGTTCTTAAGATATCGAAGGCGAAAAATTGACCACACACACACACACACATACCAGTCAGAAAATGATCTTAAACGATTGCTAGGGTCTCAAAACGTGAATATCTGTTAAAATCTCGAAATATTTTTTTCGGACTAAATCCATTACTTCCCTACCATAGTAGAGGTGGGAAGTAAAAATATTTTTAATAATTTAGGTTCATAATTATAAAAGCGTGGGTGCACCGGGTCTTAATGTGGAAATTGTTTTGTACGAAACATATTATGCCCAACTATTCCTGCAGTAATAATAATTGCCCTTATAAATAATCACAGGAAGTTGAGAACTGTTGACGTGCCCCATGGATATGGATAACATATTTATATCCGGTTTCGAATAACATAGATGACACGCTGCTCATCATCATCATCATCATCATTATTATTATTATGACTATCATGTTCATAAACACATGCATACAGGGTGCTTATTTTACGTTACTTCATAATAAATAAAGAATTTTTGCATAATTATTGTGACTAGGTCAGAAAAATTCAGCGAAATATTTTTTCGCAGCATTCGCCATTCCTAGTTACAGTTATAAAAACTCGGGTCGCTGTGCCGAACCCTGCCAACAATATAGTGTATTTGCTAATACAGGCCTTGTGGCTTTAATACGTGAACTTAGGTTTGTTTTTGGACAAAATAAAAAATTTAACCCCTTAATACATCCCTTAAAATAATATTTTTTTTCTTAATTTCAATATTATTATCAATGCAACCTCTGTACCAAATTAAATACACCCTTTCTGAATAGCGTACAAAAATATGTTTTTTTATATATTTTTTTATGTTTTTTTATATAAATAAATTGGGTCCAATCGACTTATTTTGACCTCTACTACACGTGGTAGCTCTGTATCCCAGCAATTTTGGGACACCCTGTATAGAGTTAGGTGATCCAATCACGGTCGTATATAGCGTTAATAAACGAATTCTGATTTTGGGGGGCAAATTAGAAAATTAAAAACATTTTTTTTTTCAAATGCATCATGTGACGTACCAAATGATACGCAAATATATATTTTTTTTTTGTAATTTTAAAATGTTTTGTTATAATGGTGTACTTTTCATAACGGTTTATAATTCTATTTATTTTTGCAAGAAAGTTTTGTAAAAACATTTTTTTTCTAAACCTTATAGTTTCGTAAATATTTTGAAAATAAAAACTCAGCTGTTCTAAAGAAGTGAGTTAGCTGACAAGCATGCTTTGGTTAATTTTTACAAGTAAAACCATATTATGTAAAGAACAAAACTATAAGTAAATATAATTATAAATACATATTTATTACTAGCCATTACCCTCGTCATGGTACGCGTTAACAGAAACTTTATTTTGTTTATCATATTATGTCAATTAATGTCAGTATTTTTGGAGTTGGAATGGTCCCGTCGTCCAATTGGCTGAATTTTTTTTGCCTTGTATCAGTTACCTGTACATATTATATAAACTTTCTTTAAACAAGGTGTTTACGAAAATTAGTAACAGATAAAATACAATGACATGCCTTATTTAACTAATAATAATTTATTATGGTCAGTGGCGTCGATTATGTGAGTTTGAAAATCTGTTGGAAAAACTGACTATAATAGTCAGGAATTTAGTGCGACGACTGTCGGAATAATAAAAATTTCACTGGGCACATTACTGACGTCCACGGACGGTTTAGGATTTCTGTGGGAACATATATACTTACTACAGAGTCCTTTTTAGTGATGCGCGAGTACGAGATGTTTTAGTCGATTGTCTCGATTGTTCAAACATCTCGATGACTCTCGATGGTTGTCACTTGGACTCGATTGTTGTTGTTTCATAGTTCACCGAGACCGAGTCCCATAGTATTGAATCGTACACTGTGGAGAGCCACGTAATATACAATCGTTCATCACTCAACAACTGCGTGGTCGAGTCGATGGTCGATTATGCAGTAATCGCGTAATACGAATTCAATAGTGAAGAGATCACAGAGTAGTGAGTACCGACTGAACAGTGTAAACAGTGAACAATCAACGAGTCGCGGAAACGTCAGTCGACTAGCATATAACCTTGAATCGCGATTATATGTATTCTCATTCGCTGCTATTGCTATAATCGACTTGAACAATCGAACATTTCGATTCTAAAATCAAACTCCGATTCGATTGTGAACTCGATTGTCATTATGAACGATTACAATTGTTCCGATTGTAAAAATATCTCGTAATCGCCCATCACTAGTCATTTTTACCCGACTGGTGTTTCTGTCAATATCGCGGCATTAAGGTAGTTGTCCAGTGACCGTCTGATACGAAAGTATAGCTTAAGTGCTTTTGTGGAAAGTACAGTCTTACTGCTCTCACACACGATCAAATAGCATCCATACGTACACACACATCTATAGTAATCGAGAAATGATCGTGGCAACAACGCTGACTGCGTTCAGTAGCATTTATTATTATAACATTACAAACATAAATAATAATATCTCGGTAACGACGTGGTCAATAATTTTCTTTTTTTTTATGAGGTCTATGACTACGATTAAACATATCAAATTTTCATGAAGTTCCTGCATTACGTTTGGATTTTAAACAAAAAACTTCTCATAAAAATGTGTATTCTCCATAAGAATCCGTGTTAAAAATGCAAAATTTTGATTTCGTTTTTTGTAAAAACGACTTGGTCAATTTTCAAATAATTAGGCTCATATATGATTTATATATCAAAGAATACTGAAACCGCCATGTAAAAAATATTATTGTATTATATTTTTTATTTGATGACAAAAAAATCAAAGAATAATTAAGCAAAGTTTCATTATAATCCTGCATTAAATGCATCAACTGGGCAACTAGCTTAACACGAGCAAATCTGCAAATAAAATCGACGTTCACGTAAGCGAAGTCTCGTACAAAATCGTATATTTTTCGACAGTGGGTCACTCTCGTATACGCTGGCCTCCGTAAGTCCGTGACCGTTTCCTGTAGGTATAATATCCTGCCATATTGTACACACACACAGTATACGTATAGTCCATACGTGATGATGTATTGAAATAACACGCTGTCAATACCGAGTAAACGAACCGTCGGCCGCAATTAGCGGTCGGTTTGTGTATCGGCTGTATATACAAGCTGGTTCACAACACAGGCCGCAAAACAAGCGTGATATTCGCGATTAAATTCAAAGTGGCTGACCTCTATAGTCGGTAACTGCAATAGGGAATTTGACAAAAAAAAATTGTGTTATATTAATAGAGCAGTAAATTCTGAACAAAATGACACCTAAATCACTTCATTCTGCTGTCAAATTGGCTCAAAAATAATTTTTGAAGTATTTGTTAGCCCCGCCCGCTATTAATCGTTTTTGTTCTTCGAACCTATGACGTCATATTTTTATGAATGTACGTTTATATCTACTAACTCGATGCTAATTATATCAGAAACAGAGTGTGAAAAATACTGTTTTGTACCTATGTGAACATGATGTAAACAATTTAAGCTCCGTTGCTATGGATACATTCATTTTTTACTTAAAATTGACGTCACACGTTCTCACACGGTGTTTGAAGTCACGTAACACATTGATAAAAAATCATGATTTTATTTATTTATTTAAATATGTTTACGAAACTTAATTAATAAAAATAAAAATTCTAATAAATATTTTAGAGCATTAACTTTCATTATAACAAAGTTTCATATTTTATTTTTATCACTGGCAAATACCCTATTAATCCTAAGCGAGATGAACTCGAAACAAATATTATTTTAATATGGCCGCTACTGAATGTCAAAGACTTTAGACCATAGATATAGAAATTGTCAACTGGAATCAAAGAGATCTTCTTCGATACACCTCACTCGACGTTTTTCATGCATGTCACTTTCAATTAGTCCATTGTATTTCCATACATCATCGATATAATTTAATACATAATCTGTTATATAAATTAATCTAGATTTATACGGCTGAATAGCAATTGAAAATTTTTCGTTGGAAAGCAGCCAATTATATAATTTATTCGAAACATATTGGAAAAAATCATTTTACCAACCATAGTCACAGTCAGGACTCTAACCTGAACCTTGCCACTTTCGCGGCGGAATGAGCTTACATTTACTCAACCGTAACAAGGTTACTAATCTAACATTCCCCTTATATGCTTCGAAATCAACATTGAGTGAAAATCAATTGATTCCGAAGCATATAAGGGGAATGTTAGATTAGTAACCTTGTCACGGTTGAGTAAATGTAAACTCATTCCGCCGCGAAAGTGGAAAGGTTCAGGTTAGAGTCCTGACTGTGACTATGGTTGGTAAAATGATTTTTTCCAATATGTTTCGAATGAATTATATAATTGGCTGCTTTCCAGCGAAAAATTTTATAATCTGTTATGTTTTGTTGATTCTGTCAAAACTCGAATCCAGAGTGAAGCTAAGCGTTGCTAGTCCTTAGTTGTATTGTTAAAGGTCAGAGCAGAGTGGAGACTTCATTGACGTATTGACGTGTTAAAATTACGAAGCATCCCACTTAGAACATTACCTATAGTTCGATTTAAAGTAGTTGTCCAGTGACCGTCTGATAAAAAAGTAGGTATAGCTTAGTGCTTTTGTGAAAGTACACTCTCACTGCTCTCACACACGACCAAATAGCATCAATGCGTATTTGTACACACACCTCCATAGTAATCGAGAAATGATCGTGGCAACAACGCTGACGTTCAGTAGCATTTATTATTATTATTATAGCCGTAACAAATTACCGACATTAAAATAATAATATCTCAGTAATGACGTGGTCAATAATTTTCATTTTTTTTATGAGGTCTGTGACTACGATTATTATAACATATCAAATTTTCATGTAATCCACTTCATATTTACATTAGGTCTTAGGGGCCGTTCAAGTATTACGTAAGCAGATTTTTTGCAATTATTAACCCCCTCCCTCTCCTCAGCAAAAGTAAGCAAAGCTCTTACCCCCCTCCCATGCTTACGTAAACATTGGTACATGCATTTTTCAATGTGTTCTGGTTTCTTTATTGATTCATGAGCAGTAAGTTATAAGTCTAGAAATAAGGAATAGGCTTGGAATAGAGGACTTTAACGCACATAATATTTATTAAGCAAATTTTATTGACATGGTATTCAGTTATTATAATCTTAATATATTAACGAACAAAACAAACTTCTTTTAAAATGTTGGTATATTAATTCAAATTATCAGTCCTCAGCCCATAACACACGAATCCATGACTCTAAGTCTTCGATGACATTGGATGTTTGCTGCTCAATGAATAGCGCGGGGTAATTTCCCTACTCGGTTCCAAGCGAGTAAACGTATCCATTATTTTCGAGAATCCCTGAAAATGAGTTTCGTTTTCAAGCATAGACAAGTAGGGTTGCCATATGTGTTCAAACCAAAATCGACTAAATTTTGTAGAAAATCCGAAAAAGTAAAAAAATAAATACTGCTGACGTAATCACCATCCGACCCCCCCATCCCCCATGTCATCAAAAATAAGCAAAGCAAAAAGCCCCCGCCCCCCTGTAGTGCTTACGTGATACTTGAATGGCCCCTTATGGCCAATAGCTTACTACAAAATTGTAAATGTTCTCAATGTTATTTTCCCTATGCATATATGAATCTGGGACACGGTGTATATATTTAATAATAATAAATTGTTATTGTTAATCTTAATCTAATGACCTCAGCTGCCGAGCGTCTATAATCTACAAAATCTATCTGACCATATCGAATGTAATTCATTCCTAAAGTTTGAATTTTGATTTTCTATTTTGGAAACATCTTGTATACATCCAATATGTATTATGTTTACTGTACGCGTGTATGAGTGAAAAAGGGGTTTTATGTGTTGGGCCACTTGTGTGGCGTCGATGTGTCACCCAGCGGTTAGCTGACGCCCTGACAGTGTGTCTGTGAATGTCTTCTTACTCTTATAGATGGATCAAAACGCTGCACAAGTTTTAGTCGGGCAAGTAATTTTTAGATTTTAACCCCAATAAAAAAGGTAAACAGTTTAATACTAATAATTTAAACGTCGAGTCTACAAAGCACGCACATTATACGTAAACGTACAACTTGTAGGAGAAAATTTTAGAAAAAACATTATTTAACATTGAAAATTTTTCGTTGGAAAGCAGCCAATTATATAATTGATTCCAAACATATTGGAAAAAAAAATCATTTTACCAACCATAGTCACAGTCAGGATTCTAACTTGAACCTTTCCACTTTCGCGGCGGAGTGAGCTTACATTTACTCAACCGTGACATGATTACTAATCTAACATTCTCCTTATATGCTTCGGAATCAATAGATTTTCACTACATGCGAGTGTTAATTCAATATATTAGCGCACCCAGGGACCCGAGCTCGTACCAGTCGGTTTGTGTATGCCGGCTGGCGGATTCTATTACACAAATGAATTATTTGTTGTGTTGAAGACGCTAATGACCTGAGTTGTCGACGCGTCTATAATCTACAATTAATTAATTAAGTTAATTCAATATAAGTAGCTATGTTATAGAAGTGAATCTTCGTATACTAGCGAGAGCTCAACATTATTTAACATTAAAAATTACTTGAGTTTGTATTTTTAGTGTTTTGTACCAAAATTGGAAAAACGGAACATTAATGGCCTCACTCAGGTGTCTGTCCGTCCGTCTGTCTGTCACAAGCTCCCAGAGCCAAACGGTACAAGCTAGAGACTCGAAATTTGGCATAGTTGAAGCGTGTTATGGTCCAGTGCTGTGGTTTGGATATGGATAAATAATTCGGATAATTACGGGCAATAATGGGGGGTCAAACAGGTTATGCAAAAATGAAAAAAAATCAACCCCATCGAGTGGGGTGTCTAATGAAAGCTAGTGACTGATAGAAAACAGTAATATTTAAAATAAAAAAATCGACAGATGACCAGTCCTATACTTCCCACCTAGTAAATATTTGCAAAAAATAAACACTCTTTTTTTATTCTTTGAAAAAAAAGCATGGCCCTCTTTTTTGTTTGGTGATCTACTGATGGCTAATAATATAGCAAAAATCATGGTTACCTTGATTTACGTACAATTTTTATTTTTTTTAGTAAAATATTTTTTTCATATTATAACATCTAGAATTCATTTATATTTTTTTTTACCTATGTTAATACGTGACATTGAGAACGTTTTTTGCAATATCTTAGGATCCACTGAACCTATTTGACTCAAAATCTAATCAGATCTAAGTTAAAGGCTGATAAACACAATAGAACAATCGGCATGGCCGTATGTTGTTCAGTTTTTACGATATCGAAGGCGAAAAATTGACCACATACACACACATACAGACATCAGTCAGAAAATGATCTTAAACGATTGCTAGGGTCTCAAAACGTGAAGATCTGTTAAAATCTCGAAATATTTTTTTCGGACTAAATCCATTACTTCCCTACTATAGTAGAGGTAGGAAGTAATATATTTAGTTAAATTTACTTAAGAAGCGAGTGAGTATTGTATCAATAAAATTCGTGCGAACAAGCGAAGCGAGTCGAGTAGAGTATTAATAATATTCGAGCGAACTAATGAAGCGAGTGAGTAATGTATTAATAATATTCGAGCGAACGAGCGAAGCGGTAGTGTATTAATAAAATTCGAGCGAATGAGCTAGTAATGTTTTAATAAAATTCGAATGAACGAGCGAAGCGAGTGAGTAATGTATTAATAAAATTCGAGCGAACAAGCGAAGCGAGTGAGTAATGCATTAATAAAATTCGAGCGAATAAACACCACCAGCCCGACTTTGCATAGCAGGAGAATTTCTCGGGCGGGGGGGGGTTATAAATCATAAATTCTTAGCACCCGGGCGAAGCCGGGCGGGACCGCTAGTTTATAATAAAAGTAAATGTGAGTTTGTATAATATATTTTTTAAATAAAATAAGGCTTTTATATTTAACGATTGTACGGACGGACGGTTGAATTTGTCGTTACAGGTTTTGAGACAGCCTGTAGATATGATAGGACGACGAGTACGTTGTAAATTGTGATTGAGCTCGATTATATGAATTCAATCAGTTGAAATTAACCGCGCTCTACCCACGCACAGGCGCACACAGCAATGTATCATTTATATTATATTGTGTATATTAATTATTATTTTCGTTATAGCATACAGTGTTTTGTTAATGAACTACACTTTATCTACTTTAGTCATGTAGAAACCTACGCTTATATCTCTGAGATGAGTTAAAAATTAGCGTTTCTCAAACATTGGATTGTTGAGAACCGGTTTTTCCAGCACTTATTTCTAAACTAAAGTTCTAAATTCGTATAAAATGTCGGCATCCAGAGTGGGGAGATTTTTTTACCCGAAATTATTACACCTATAGATTAATTTCAGGTGAAAAAATCTCCTCATTACTTTTATTCCGCCGTAACTGTTTTCTGGAGACGCAAAAAAAGCGTATATCTAGATCTCAATAAGACGAACAAATCGCCGCTAAATAAATCAAAATTCGATAAATTTTTTACGGTTGTGGTGACTCGACAAAGTTTTCAGAAAACGATTTTTCAGTATTCTTGACTTTTTCCGCCATAACTTTTTCTGAAGGCGACAAAAAAATTCTAAAAAAATGCGTATCTTGATCTTATTAAGACGGACAGATCCCCGCTAATAAATCAATAGAATATTGCATTACAAGATAAGAAACTGCAGGGCGTTTGCAACCAGTGTGAAGTTTGCTGCCCGAGGTACGAGGGCATGCAACCACGCGTGTTGCAAACGCCAAGTTTCATACCGAGTAATTGCATATTATTTTTCATAACAACTCTATTGACAATTCGATTTGAGGTACCTACAATTTGGGCGTGCAAAAAAGTCGCAAAAATATTAGGATCTGTCAGATTTATGTGGGGTTATGTCTGCGTCATTTTGACGTTTATGAATATTATATGCGGATTCAATATCGCTGTATCTCCTTCTTAATTTGACGTTTTCGAAAATTATATGCGGATCCAATCGCTCTGTCTCGCTCTTAACAACGTTAAAAAACAGAGAGAAACGACCTGAAAATTTTCATCTCCTAGGGATAAAAACGCTCAGTTTCAGCCCGCTAAACAGGTACCGAAAAACGAATTTTCAATAGCGGCGTTGTGAAAAATCTTACTATTTTTACGGCTGTGGTGAATTTTTCATTTTCAATTGTCCGCAAACTTCTAAATTGTGTTTTAAAGACCACCAACAGCTAAGGTTATTTGGGTCTAGCACCAATTCATATTTTCAATTCATTATTTTTTTTTAATAATAAATTGAAAATCCAATTGGCACTTTTACCAGCTCTCGGGCTAGAACCCGGGAACTGGGGACTTGTAATAGAGGAACCATAGCAACGCCATGTAAACAACAGGATTGCTACACGCTCGGCTATTCTCAAGCCCGCAAACTTCAGAGCCATGAAAGCTCAAAAGTTGTATTTTTTTTTATTCATTGCGTATATAGTCGTTAGATATTATTACAGCCGCCAATATTCAGAACTCAATTAACTGTAAAGCCTCCCATCCACTAAAAACTATCTAATATTATAAATCTGAAAGTTTGGATGGATGGATGTATGGATGTTTGTTACTCAATCACGCCAGAACGGCTGAACGGATCTGGATGAAATTTGGTACAGAGATAGATTATAGTCTGGAATAGCACATAGGCTACTTTTTATCCCGGAAAAATGTACGGTTCCCGTGGGATAGTTTTGTATTTGTTTTTCATTGAGCAAGGGATCGACATGATTTTTTGCATAGTGGTAGTTTAGGGGTCAGAGAATGTTATAGGCTAATTTTATCCCGGAAAAATGTACGGTTCCCGTGGGATAGATTTGTTTTTGTTTTATCTCTGGAACTACTAAACCGTTTCTAAAAATTCTTTCACTAATAGAAAGCTACGCGGGGGGGGGAGAATCTCGAGGGGGGATAACAAATTAGGGGGGAAGATTCTCGCGGGGGGATAATAAATTAGGGGGGAAGATTTTTGCGGGGATAACAAATTAGGGGTGGAGATTCTCGCGAGGGGATAACAAATTAGGGGGGAGATTCTCTCGGGGGTGATAACAAATTATGGGGGAGATTCTCGCGGTGGGATAAAAAATTAGGGGGAGATTCTCGCGCTGGGATAAAAAATTAGGGGAGAGAGTCTTGCGCTGGGATAACAAATTAGGGGGGCGAATCTCGCGGTGGGATAACAAATTAGGTGGGGAGATTCTCGCGATGGGATAACAAATTAGGGGGGAAGGTTCTCGCGGGGGGATAACAAATTTGGGGGGAAATTCTCGCGGGGGGGTAACAAATTAGGAGGTAAGTTTCTCGCGGGGGGATAACAAGTTAGGGGGGATTCTCGCGGTGGGATAACAAATTAGGGGGGAAGGTTCTCGCAGGGGGATAACAAATTTTGCACAGGAGTTTCTTATATAGGTATCGTAGATGAGCAATAATGTATTAATAAAATTCGAGCGAACGAGCGAAGCGAGTGAGTAATGTATTTATAACATTCAAGCGAACGAGCGGAGCGAGTGAGTAATATATTAATAATATTCAAGCGAACGAGCGAAGCGAGTGAGTAATGTATTATTAATATTCGAGCGAACGAGCGAAGGGAGTCGGTAATGTATTTATAAAATTCGAGCGTACGACTACGAGGAAAGGATAACAAATTAGGGGGGAAGATTCTCGCGGGGGGATAACAAATTAGGGGGGAAGATTCTCGCGGGAGGATAACAAATTAGGGGGGTGATTCTCGCGGGGGGATAACAAATTAGGTGGGGACATTCTCGCGGGGGGATAACAAATTAGGGGGGAGATTCTCGCGGGGGATAACAAATGTAATGTATTATTAATATTCAAGCGAAGCGAGTGCTATACCTCCAATATAGAATAATTAAGCTGTCTATTGTTTTAAAATTATTGGTGATCGTCTACTGAACTGATCAACTCTACAAAAGACTGTACCATCGGGTCAGCTTTGTTCCACCCGAAAGGCAATATAAAACTATGACGAGTTGTTTTTATCTGTTTAGTATTTCTTGTTAATTTAAATGGAAGAATATATTGAAAAGCACCACTAAACAACGCGACAGAGAGAGGGCAGTGTATCCTAGTAATAGCGTACTTGGTACCGTGGCCTCTAGACTAGACTGTCGTGGGTTCGAATACCACCTACGCTCATGGATGTTTTGTGATGTTATTTAGTTTTAAGTAAGTTGTTATTTAGTGTAGTTGAAAGACGCTAATAACCTGAGATGTCGACGCGTCTATAATCCACAATAAATAAAAAATAAACGCGACAGAGGAGGGTTCTTACTCAGTTTGACACAATTACGTGGCGCAGGGTTCGTTTACCGTGGACGACAAGCTTTACGTCTCATCAATCAACTGCTATTCACACAACATGCGCCAACGGTTTTATATTATTACAGGGTACACTTGACTAATAAACCCTGTAATTAAATAGACCCGGACGCATATTCATATCGGACGTAGGTTACTGCAACTTCGAAATGTTCGAGACATTTTTATTTCGGACATAGTGTGCTTATCACAGTCGTTCGAACTTCGAAGACCGAGGTACAGTCGCGGACAAAGTTTACACTTGAGTTTTTCAGTGTAAGTTCACAAAAAGTCAGTAGTTTAGCAACAAATTTAGTTTTTAAAAGGTAAATGTAAATGTCAAAAATTAAAAGAAATAATTGTCGTTTAAATGCCTCGAAATTGTTAAAACGATGAACAAAAAAGAAGAATTATTGCAAGATTGGAGGAAGGAATTTGCTAGTATCAAATATTATCAAATCTTTTTATGTTTTAATTGAATAATATTGAGTAATTTGGATTGTATAATAAACAACTGAGGTGTTTTGATAATAATTTTTTATTGAATTTTTAGGATGTAACCTTAGTAATTGTTACATTACTATCAAAAGCCAAATTACAATATGCAAAAATTAAAAAAACCGGTAACTAGATGATACAGGTGTAAACTTTTTTAAGTCCGCGACTGTACATACAGGTACTGCATATTATGAACACACGTTGTTTTAAAGGAAAATCGCCATTAATTAGTGTATTTGCACATACACTATTGGCGTCGGTCGGACGGAAGGACCTAGGGGCAGGAATAAAATTTCTCGACGTTTTCGAAAGAGTTATTTGCTTTTAACGAAATTCGGTGTGCACATTGGAATCTACTGCCGCACGAAGCCTATTTAAAATGGGCGCAATCGGACCATTTTAAAGGTTGTTTTTAGTAGTAAAAAACTGTTTTTGGGTCCAAAAAATTATCGGATTTGTTTCGAAATTGAAATTTAACCATTTAGTGGCAGTTAAAAATGCTGTTAAATTTTTTTTTAAATGCCGACTGAAGGGCGTAAGTACTCGTTTAATTTGATGCAGATGTTGAATTCCATTTCGATTGTCGAATATTAAAATTTAGAAAAATTAATTATTTTAAGCGATGTATTAAGGGCCTAAATTTTTCATTTTGTACAAAAACAAACTTAAAACCACAACGTCTGTATACGAACAAATGAACTAGGTTGCTGTCGGCGGGTTCTGCACCGCGACCCGAGTTTTTTTTATAAATCAAGTTTTTGCCACTCGCGACGCCACTAGCGCATAGGGCAAATACAAATCGTAGAGGATTCACAAATGTCAAATATGTTCTATCCAATGAGGATGTGAATATATTTATAACTCCTTTACTTTGACAACCACGAATCAACTAGGTTTAGGTAAACCTCGTTGCCGCCAATATTTAAATATGTGATTTGTGGGGTTTCCGGCTTGTAATTAATTTAGTAGATGCTACCATGACATACAGGATGCTACACCTTTTACACATATGGCGCTGTCTGAGCTGAGTTTTGTGTAAAATGCCCTATTGCGATGATTACGGATCACTTTTTACGGATCCGTCAAATGGGTGGAGCTTAAAAAACATGGCGAAAAGGGGGGTAATTTTATATACGGGGTATACTTTTGCGTGTAATTTTGTGATTTTCAAAGTGATAAGAAATAATAAATATAAGTGCCATTTGCAATTGGGCCGATACGAATTCTAAACAAAGGAATTTCTTTGAAGGAGAACGGATTCTCAAAGCCGGACATATTATCAAATGTGTGAAAAAACAAGATAACTGAGCTGTCAAAAGTAGTAATCTTTACGGCATATTGCTTTAAAACATCAAAATTAAAAGAAAATCTCCACGAAATTAATCATCCGTTCAATGCTTCTTTAAGGCAGGGTTAGGTGAATAATGTAAACACATAACTGCAACATAATATGTTATATTATTGTAATAAGTAGGTAAGTTACTAACCTCAAAATTATTGTATACAAAGTTGGTCCTATAAATTTGTCAATCATCAAATGATTTTACTATTGTAGTACAGTATGATAATAAGTACATCTTATTATTAAAATATTTTTTTAATTCATAAATACAGTTTTTCCACATTTCATTAGAAAATAATTCGCTGTAAAGTAAGTTTTACAAGGCAATAACTGATAGTGTTTAATGCCATGATATTAGAAAACGTCGCGAATTCCATTTTCGATAAACTTTTTTTTATTTTACTTGTTAGTGTATTTGCCATAATATGGCACATACACTATTGGCGTCGGTCGGATGGCGGGATCTAGGGGTCGGACCAAAATTTCTCGACGTTTCATAGCCTCCTGAACAATTTGGCACCATTTTTGCAAATGTTTATATATATATGTATGTATATATTTATATATATATATATATATATATATTATATATATATATATTTATATATATATGTGTGTACACGATAACTCTCGACAGACTTAATCGATTGAAACGAAATTTGGTACACACATTGGAACCCATCACCGCAAGAAGCCTATTTAAAATGGGCCCGATCGGACCATTTTCAGGGTTGTATTTAGGGGTTCCAAAAAGTTTTGGGGCCCAAAAATACCGAAAAATTTGTCAGAATCGTTTCAAAATTGAAATTTAACTCTTTAGTAAAGATTAAAACGTGCTGCTAAAATTTTAATAAAATCGGCCCGACAGGACCGGACTTTCAAATTTTATGAAAACACTGGTTTGTTGATACGGATTTACTTATGAAAGGGTGTATTTAATGTGGTACAGAGGTTGCATTGATAATAATATTGAAATTAAGAAAAAAATATTATTTTAAGGGATGTATTAAGGGGTTAAATTTTTTATTTTGTCCAAAAACAAACTTAAGTTCGCGTATTAAAGCCACAAGGCCTGTATTTGCAAATACACTATATTGTCGGCAGGGTTTGGCACTGCGACCCGAGTTTTTTTATATTTGTAATAAACAATTTCACGATAAATTTGCACTGCTAGCATGTAAAATTTTCCCTCGTTTTGAGTTTAAGAGTGTGGAGGAAACCTTCGCGTCAGGGTTGAAATGAAACCGGCCATTGATAATTTACTTGTTCTTAACTAATTACAACAATATAATCATTCGTCATTCGACCGAAACAATATAAGTGTGATTGCATAACATATTTTACGAACCTTGTCGATTTGCGTTGAAGTTAATAAAAATAGTGTAAATTTCGTTGAAGTTTCTCTGAAACACATCAGTCACATTGTGAATACAGCATACTTGTGTGTGTGTGTGTATTGGTAAGGGCGCCGCGGTGCCGGCCGCCGCCTGAGTGACATCTCCAGTATCATGACGTGACGTCACGTGGCGGCCCTTCCTCATAGACCCGTAAACACACACTACACACTCCATCGTCACCATCGCGTTAACATAGTACAATATATAATATATATATGCATACAATGTGTGCGCTTGCAGAATAACAGTAAAGGTGAGCTTAAGAATATTCTAGAGTCTAGATCGTTGAGATTGTTCTCTATTGTATATTTTATTTATTGTAGATTATAGACGCGTCGACATCTTAGGTCATTAGCGTCATCATGATTACATCAAATAACATATCACTTAAAGTTTAAACTAAATGACATATCACAAAACATCCACGAGTGAGGTGCAATTCAAACCCACGACAGCTTGCTACAAAGGCCAGCACGCTGACTATTATACCAAGCTGTCCTCGGTCTTTTTATATGCCGTTATACCATCACCCGTCACCCATTTCACCACTGAGCACTGACTGGTGAGATAAAAGCGAGAGGTAAACCGCTGGGGATGTCTGGTGTACAAGTTTGGGGATGTCCGGTGATGTCCAGGGATGTCCGGGGATGTCCGAGGATGTCCGAGGATGTCCTGGGGATGTCCGGGGATGTCTCGGGAATATTCTAAGTATCACGCATGCGCGTAGATCTTTGCGCAATTTATATTTTGAGGTTAGGTTGTGGCTACTGTTATTAACAATTTGATGTGCAATTCGATAACAACAATATAAATTTAATATTATTGCAATGGTAAGTTACTACATTTTGTAATTTCTATATCTACTACTGAAATTAGTTTTTATAAAACAATAATCGATAAACAAGTCGATTAATTATTTTGAGGTTAGGTCTATTCTTAACGTTGTAATTTCTAGCTTGAAATATTATAATCTGGCTGATATGGAGGACTGTTAAGAGAATTGTTTTGAAGAAGGTGAAATACAATTAAATATCACAATTCCGGACTCCATAAAAAAGATTCTTCTATGATTTGATAATGGCCGGTTACTCTCCAACCTTTCGAATGTGGATATTGAAGAAATTGAAAGATTCATAAAAGAAGTTATGCCTTCTGTGATTCCCGAAAATGAACATAAGGATGTTTTCGGCATTTTCTACAGGGATCCAAAAAATGTTCAGTTTGTACCAGGGTACAAGCGGCTTCTCTATAATATACAATTTCAAAATATTTTAAACATAATAAAAGATATAAAAATGATTAAAAAACATTCATACACTGAAGACTTAATTAATATTTCTATCGAAGTAGGGCAATTTTATGGAGTTTTTTATGAGGAGAGGTGGTATATTGGACGCTCGATTGAACGTATTGAAAAAAACATTAACGACAATGTATTCACCGTAAGATTTTTAAAACAAATAAGAAGAGGGAATAAATTTTCTTGACCGAAAATTTCAGACGTCGCAGATGTTGAAAAAGAATTTATATTTTTTGGCCCCCTAATTTTGACTGCTGAATCAGAACAACCTACAACGTCTTTTGATAAATCTTCGGATTTATTAATATATAAATTAGACGAAACCATTTATAATGAAATGTACATTAAAATAAAATCTCGACTAAATTAAAAAAAAAATAAAAAAAAGCAATAAATTAAAACACTTTGTAGAAATTTTTTGTTACATTGTATTTAAGTTTGTAATTGAAATAATTGTTCCGAAATGTTATAATTAGGTACCACAAAACACCAAACCATAACAAACACTCTCGACGTACGTTTCGCCAATCATCATCAGGAGAACATCTCCTGATGATGCCAACTTGGTTGGCGAAACATACATCGAGAGTGTTGGTTATGGTTTGGTGTTTTGTGGTAATTATAACATTTCGTATCTTTACACCAAAGGTTCCACCACTTTTTATTGAAATAATTATTGTGCTCTTGTTGTGTTTATTTTTTGTGTTTGTGTTTGTGTGTGTTTTGTGTTTATTTTTTCAATAAATATTTCTTTGAATTTTTTTAAAATACCTAGATTCATTTTTAGGGTCCCGTACCTCCGTATGGAACCCTACTACTCTGCCTACGATGTATGTCTGTCCGTCCGTCTGTCACAGGACTCTGTCTCACAAACGATAAGAGGTAGCTAGTTGAAATTTTCACAGATTGTGTACTGTTATGGGATGAACCCTGGCAAATAATAATTATAGGTAAATAAATAATTAATCAATTAATTTTTATAAATTAATATTGTTACACGTTTACAGTACCTATAGATTATTTAGTAACTTATAGATCGCCCGGATAGCTTAATGATAATAGCGTTAGACTGAAGATCAGAAGGTCCCTTGTTCGCTCCTGGGTTTCACAATATTTTTGTTTTGTTTTTTTCATTCATCAAATATTCTGTTAATATTTTTTTTTTTACTTTAAAAATATAATTTAGTTAAATTTGATACCTACCGAAAAAATTTGAAATACTAAAAATAACAAACTAAAATATGGGTACCTAAGTAAAAAAACTTTTTAAAACCAAATGTTAATTTTTTACCCCTACCTAACTCCTTATTTTTATTATTGTACGGAACCCTCGATGCGCGGGTCTACTCGTACTTGGCCGGTTTTCTATTTTTCGGCCGAATAAAATATAAAATCTCAGATAACCTGGTAGGTATGTCTTCAAAATCACTATATGATGAACCATAAAGATCATAAACGATTATGAAGTTACTAAACTGGCATTGAGACAGGTAGATTCTAAATTTAATAATTAAAATGGAGATGTATACTCAGTACTTTTTAAATTATTTCTAAGAATGTCTGAGGGATGTCCGGGGATGTCCAGAGATGTCCGGAGATGTCCAGGGATGTCCGGAGATGTCCAGGGATGTCCAGAGATGTCCGGGGATGTCTCAGGGAAAGGGATGTCTGGTGTACAAATTTTGCTCAGCGGTTTGCCCCTCGGATAAAAGTATCAATTTATTAAGAAATAAAAATAATTTTAAAAGAATCGAAGCGATTTAAAAAAAAGTGGTCAAGTGCGTGTGGAACTCGCGCTACGAGGGTTCCGTACCGTTACAACAATTATATTAGGTAGACATATTCTGTGAAAATTTCAACCGGCTACATGTTACGGTTCCAAAGATACAGCCTTTAAAAGGTTTTTCCGTGGGACCCCCTTTAATTTTTTCTTTCTGTGATTTTTGGACTTTTCCTTTTACTTGTGCTACGAGACCTTGCTTTTTGCCAAATTTCATGATTTTAGGTCAACGGGAAGTTTTTGATGAGATGACAAAATGGCCGTATCTTTTTTAATTGCGTTGACCTAGAAGCTTAAATTCGTTACACCTTTAAGGGACCGTAGACCTTAGTGTTTCGTATAAATTTCAACTTGATATCTCTACCCGTTCTTGAGAAAATAGGTCTTGACAGACGACACCTGCAGCCAGCCAGCCAGGCTGACGGACAAACGAGTGATCCTATAAGGGTTCCGTTTTTTCTTATTGAGATACGGAACCCTAAAAAGGAATTGGAATGTCTCTAAATAGATTAAAACTTTTCCGTTCGTTTTATAATCACCTTTCCTGGCTACAATAAATTAGAATGTTTAGAATTCTTCGCGGGGTCTGTGCTGTTATATGGTATAATGAAGGTCGCTATACCATATTATAACATATCTTCTTCGCGGGGTCTGTGTTATGTTATATGGTATAGTGACGGTCGCTATACCATATAACATTACTCTTCTACGCGGGGCCTGTGTTATGTTATATGGTATAGTGACGGTTACTATACCATATTATAACATAGCACAGACCCCGCGATGAAGAGGGGATGCATTCCAGACATTCTTTACTATACCATATAACATATTATAACACAGCTTCCGTGTCGCATTCTGTTTTACCGTTCGAATCGTCGAGGCAGTGGCGTCGCATAAGAAGTTGCACTTCAATAAAGAAGAAATATACAATATTTCCAGAAAGAGATTCCGCACACAGCTCACATATTATGATGATCGTACTGCAGTTGTGACGATTGTGATTGGTCGGACCGTGGTTCGACTCCGCCTACCGATGCATATATACCCTGAAACAGTTAGTGGCAAGTCATTCGACTTCTGGACTTCGCGCGACGTACAAAGTGCATCTAACTCTACTTAATTGATTTTTATATTAAATTCATACTCAAGTTTCGCTTCGGTCACGTGTGCCGCGAAACATGTCTTAGTAAAAAGTGAACTTTTTTCAATTCGGTTCAGTAGTTCATGAGAATATCGGCCGCAAACAAACTATTTCTCTTGATAATATTAGTATGATAACGGTAATTGTGCAATATTATAGTGAGTTATGTTTTAAAAATCATTTTTCGACTAAATTATGAACATTGGTTTTATAAGACGAACTTTGCTTTATTCTGTTACAAATTGCAATTATATTAAATCAGTGAGTAAGCGAGTGAGTGAGCAAGTATAAATGTATAGGTACAACACATGCGTCGACAGTTTATTATGTGTACACATTTGCACTCTCCTCTCCTTTCTCCCCCAAATAACCCCTGTGGATTCCGCCTCCCAACAGGATGGAGGAACACTGACTCTATTGTACACTTTCACTATTCGCAGAAAAATATTTGACTTGATACCATATTTACTGGCACATGACGAAAATGACATAAGAAAATCTTATGAAGAAGCGACGGGTCAATTAGGGGCTATCCATAAATTATGTAACATACTTTAAGGGGGAATGATCATTCAATTTGTTACGTTTCGTTATGCCTAGGGCGGGAGTAACAGCCTGATCTACGTTACGTAACAAAAAAATAATTTTAGCGTTGACCAAGCGTTAAAATTAAAAAAATGTCTGTACAGTACATAATGCGTGTTCATATTGTACAACTTTGTATTTTTTTAAGGTATTTAGAAAATAACTCAATAGGTACTTCTGTACACATGTTTTAAGTTTTTATGTTGCTAAAATTAACTATTTATTTTGTGCAGTAAATAATTCGTATCTACATATAATTTTTGTTCTTGATTCTTCGTATCAGTATGATGGGGGAAAGGTTCTGATCATTTGTTACTAGTTGTTACTTAGAGGGGGGGAGGACTTCAAAAATGCGTTACGTAGTTTATGGATGGTCCCTTAGAAAAAAAAATATGCCTGTACTTCCACCATAAATTCCGTCACTTCCACCACACACATGTATATTATGTAAGTATGAATGTTTTTTCTTGCTTATTGCATTTTAATTCTTAGACGCTAATGACCTCAGTTGTCGAGCGTCTATAATTTACAATTCATTCATTCATGCATTTTAATTCAGTACCTATTACGCTTTTATAATACTGCAAATGAGTGAAGAACGAATAAATTTGTTAAATTTGTATATCCGAAGTTCACTAATTAAATAAATAAAAGAAGTGATTTTCTGCAGAAAACAACAAAAACAGCTGCATAAAGTTAATATTAATTTTCTAACTGACTTTTTAAATAACATTTATAAATTGACTTTACTGTAGCAAAATAATCGCAAATTTTTTTAATAGGTAGGCACCTACGTCAAAACTATATTTTATTGTGGAGAGATAAACACCGAATTTTTTTACTTTCAAAATTAAGGATAAAAATCACAAATGTAAATAAATTGTCCGGAAGGTAAAAAATTATAATAATAATTATGTATGTAATAATATTTTGCTATCGTAATTTGAACTCCAAGAAAGGACTGCTGTTGATTCAAGCGGCGATTAATGTACTTTAAATTAGTTTGTCAACCTCACCAAATAACATAATTGTCAAACGGCCCCACCACACGCAAAGGTCATACAGCATATACGGTTTGATTCTAATATATAAATAATATAGCTTATAATCATTGCGCAAGATGACGTCACTCCACTTCTCAGTATAAAAAATTCATTAATTTATTAAAATTAATTAATTATTTAATTCTAATTATTATTTACCAGGATTCATGCCACGCAACAACACACAATATCTGTGAAAATTTCAACTATAGCTACCTCTTATAGTTTGTGCGAAATAGTTCTGTGACACGGACCAGTGGTGGCGCTAGGATTTTTTGTTAGGGTGGGCTAGAGTCGAACATGGTGTTCTGAAGGTGGGCCAATTACATTTGCTCCCAAAACTTCAGTGCTCGTTAAAATTTCAACCCAGATTACTTGCTATAGAATTTCCAAAAAAAATTGTTGAAATTTCGAGGGTTAAAAACGTATTTAAAAGATAAACTAGAGATTGGGGATTATTCCAGGGTGAGCCAAGGGGTGGGCCATGATCAACCCGGCACACCCTCTAAAGGTACGTGCAGTATGGAGCTGGGATTCTAGATGGTAGCGTAGATCATAGCAGGGCTTGCTTAAATTAATGCATTGTTATATATGCGAGCGTACGCAACGAAGCAGTGAGTGTAGCAGGTATAAGCGCTGTTACGAGAACTGATAGATTCAAGAATGTATCTCACCATTTTTTCAACGCGCTGATTACTACAATCAACGTGTGACAACTGTCAAATGGCCGTTACAAGTTTCGCAATGGATGTGACTAGTTTAATAAATGAAATTTTGCCAGTTTTTATTTAATTTGTTTTGAGTTTTTTTCTAAAACGTTCTTATTTAAAAGTGTTAGGTTTCATACGTAAATATTCAAAAAACCGGTTTTGATAAAATTTTAATTCTTGGTATAAATGATGAAATTCGCCATGTTTAGATCGTTTTCTATTAATAGGGTGGACATGATAGCTCCTACCCAAATTTGTATTTAAAATATACCACTTTGTAGCAGAAGAACACACATATTCGTCTTCGCTATCTGACATTTCAAACGCGATTTAAGCTTGTATCAATGCTAGTATCAAAGCTTCGTTGTGCAAACCTACAAGCGCTTATAATTTCAGCCACCATCTACTATACATGCTACCATCTAGAATCCCAGCTGAGTACTGCACGTACCTTAACGCCGCCACTGACACGGACGGACATCATAGGCAGGGTAATAGGGTTCGATACGGAGTACGGAACCCTAAAAAGAAAACATTAAATTGTGATAGTGTATAGAAATGGACAGCTTCACGGTTTTCATTGGATAGATCCTATTTGAAAGTGCATACATAAATTTTTACTAATGTTATAAATTTTCATTTCAGATTCTTCTATTTGTACCACTACTCATTTTATGCCTACCATTACCGGTTTAATGGCCAGTATAGCAGTTTGGCCCTCGTCACGTCGTGGCTCTTTATACAGGTATGTACCGTTATTATATACTATATATAGATATATATTACGTGAACGCTCGATACAGCTGGGTCAGAAGTTGCATAAATATTGTAATAAATCCAAACTCCCACCGTACAAAAGTCTACTAGACAATACTACAAAAATGTTGTTAGTTAATTTAACAGATAAAATATCAAATCGGTGAATATGATTAGATTCCTAGACCAGAACTAATTTCAATATAAGTATTAGTGAAATTAACATAAGAATTTCAGACGAAATTATCGCCATCTATATAAATATCATGACGATAATGTCGTCTGATATTCTGATGTTAATTTCACTAATATAGTGAATTTAGTTACGGTCTATAGGAACCTAACCATATTGATAATTGATTGTTAATCTCATTGTTTCTTTAGGGAAGCTTTAATGCTGCACCGAGGTTTTTAGCGTTATAATTATTAATTAATTATATCAGATTGTAAAAATAAAACAAACCCCGTTCTGTTGGATCTAAATGTTTGAACGGCATATAGAAAGTGTAGGAAGCGAATAGGGTATAGGGAACGAGAAAAGGAAGAATCGTCACATAGCGGGCGCAAGTTGTATGTCAAGTAGTGGCGTCGGGACGTTCACAGCGCGACGTCACTTCTGCTGCTCCGTGTTACGGCAATATTGTGTTCATCATTTTATTATTATTTATTTTTTAAGACGGTGCGCGCCAGTTTAAGGTTATGTATGACATGCAGATAGTAACCCGGCCTCACTAGTAAGGATGGGAGAATATCACATTTTCAGAAGTACTACCATAATTTTGGCAAAATGTAAATTAATTTTATTAAGGCCTGTACTATAGTTAATTTATTACTTTATAGTCATAAATTCTATAGAATTATCGCTAGGCACTTGGTAGAACATGATTGAATAAAAATTAATAAACAAACACTTGAAAAATCCTCAAGAGTTTAAACTCCTAAGGATGGGTTAGAAACCCGAAACGATCGTTGAAATGAATAAATGTGTAGAATTTTTTAAGTGTTTGTTTATTAATTTTTTTTATTTTATAGTCTACTGAAGTGCATTTATAGTGGATTGTATTATCTAGTGGCAAGTAGTGACAGTATGTTAAACGAGCGATTAAGCGGGTTTTAATTTAACAGTCACACAAGTCATTACGCACGAGATATATATGGTATTTTTTGCCATACCCACTGCAAAATAGCTACTTTCAATGTATGTATAGCGGCCTTTAATGAGTCGTTTAACAGGTAAGTGTGCGGAAAATGTTTTATTTTCCGCACTAGCGCAGAAAATAACGGTTGCCATGGCAACTTATGTTTATTTGCTCTATACGCCTGCGTACGCTTGCGTGCGCCTGTCATTACTTACTTGCACGAACTTCGCGGCATACTGTGTAAAGAAAGATGGCGACGCAAATGAACTGTCAGAATTTTTTGAACATGACATGAAAAGTAGGTATTTTGTAGTGGGTATGGCTAAAAATACCATATATGTCTCGTACGTAATGGTATTACGGCTCATGTGACTATAAAAACTCGCTATCGCTCGCGTTTTTACATACTGTCATCACTCGCCGTAATATGCGCCATTACGTATCTAGACATACAATATACTATTATAGAATATCAGATTATTTTTTTATAGACTTTTTTATCGAAATATCCAATCTTTTGATTAATATAATTACATTTGCAGAGAAATTAATCAGTTTTTGAAAACGTAAATTATCTATTTTGTACTGAAGTTTTAATGAGTTCCAAAAATGTTTCATCTTTGAACACCATAAAATGACCTAAAATGCGATTCAGTAGCTTTTTTCGCTTGGTTTAAGTGTCTGATCCAATTATGGGACGCACGGCAGCGGATCTGATAAGATGATCTGTCGGTTGTTTTAGGAAATGACTGTGACAAATGACAATGTTGGTCTGCTGTTTAAGTTTTTAAAGCAAACTCTCCTGCGACTTTATTTGATTATACTTATTGGGGTCCGTCAAATGAGCATCTGACATCTGGTGGCAGAAAATTGTACTCAAACGAGGGAAAATTTTACATGCTAACAGTGCAAATTAATCATGAAATTGTTTATTACAAAAATAAAACAAGTAAAATAAACAAAAAGTTTATCGAAAATGGAATTCGCGACGTTTTCTAATATCATGGCAATAAACACTGTCAGTTATTGCCTTGTAAAACTTACTTTACAGAGAATTATTTTCTAATGAAATGTGGAAAAACTGTATTTATGAATTAAAAAAATATTTTATAGTAATAAGATGTACTTGTTATCATACTGCAATAAAATAGTTGAATTCCTGATGATTAACAAATTTATAGGATTAATTTCGTATACAAATATTTTGAGGTTAGTAACTTACCTACTTATTACAATATAACTTATTATGTTGCAGTTATGTGTTTACATTATTCACCTAACCCAGCCTTAAAAGCGCATTGAACGCGCATGATTAATTTCGTGGAGATTTTCTTTTAATTTTGATGTTTTTAAGCAATATGTCGTAAAGATTATTACTTTTGACAGTTCATTTTGCATGCATTTTTCTCGTTATATTTCCGACATTTGATAATATGCCCGGCTTTGAGAATCCGTTCTCCTTCAACGAAATTCCTTTGTTTAGGATTCGTACCGGCCCAATCACAAATTGCACTTATATTTATCATTTTTTATCACTTTGAAAATCATAAAATTACACGCAAAAGTATACCCTGTATATGAAATTTCCCTCCGTCTGCGCCATGTTTTTGAAGCTCCACCTATCTGACGGATCCCAGTAGTTTACTTTTAGGCCCATTTACAGCGTACCTTGGCCTTATCTGATTTTATTTAAACATTTTTATACTACCTTCTTTGTGTTATATTTTATTGTTTCATATATTAATTATTTTTTGTTTAAAGTAATTGCTTCTTTATTTATTGTCTAATTTACTCTTTGTTTAGACGATAATAACCTCAATTGTCGAGTGTCTTTAATCTACACACACTCTCTAAGTGCCAGTTTTGTTTTTATGTAAGGCCACTTAGACCCGTATTCACCGAGCTTAGTTAGTTATTTATTCCGTTGATTTATTCCCCTGGTAACTATCACACGGAATAAATAGTGATAATTCAAATTACCAAACATAGTTAAGTTTACTGCAGGTATAAATCGTAAGAATAACTATTCTGTCCAATTTCAAGGCTAAAAATATTTATTTGCCTAGTAAAATAGGGTGGGCACGAAATGCACAAATTACTTTATGACCTGGCGACATTTTCAGGTAAATATTAATTCCATACCTTTCAGGTAAAGGCTTTTGTATTAAAATAAAATAAATATACATTTTCGATCGATGCGCCATCGGTCGGATCTTGCTTTAGAATCAAAATATTAATTGAAAAAATGTCCAAGATATATGGTATAAAGTAAATTTGTACGTGAAGTTACTATTCTATTGAATGCATTGCTTGGTGAATTGAAAGCTAATTTTATTCCAAGGAATAAATTTATTCTAAGATTAGTAACTTCTATCTTTAATAGTGTTTGGTGAATACGGGCCTTAGTAGATTTTCTTGCTCTGCCTTAAAACATGTTACCAGATTTCGAATAGTAAATACTGTATCTTGTTCTGTGTCACTACGCTTATTGTAGTTGACATAGCGTCCACCCAATCAGCTGATCGACGTTCGCCATTTTGGGGGATAGGAAATGTCTTTTTTGCCATACCCACCATAAGGCAGTTGCTTTGTTTGCATGCATGTAAAGTAACTTTTGACAGGCCGGTGTGTGGGAACGCATCTTTTCCACATTTGTAGGAAAGCAGTCGTTTCCATAGTTATTTATGTTTATTCGTCCTGATCAGTCCGCTTTTATCTATACTGACGGCTACTCTCGGCCTATACTATAGAAGTGAAGTTGGCGACGCAAAATGAACTGTTAAATTTTTTTTGAAAATACGGAAAATGAAGTGAAAAACAGCTATTTTATAGTGGGTATGGCAAAAAATATCATATTATATATCTCGTACCGCGTGCGTAATGATATTATGACTCGTGTGACTGTTACAACTCGCTATTTCTCGTTTTAACATACTGTCACTACTCGTCAGTAATGTACCTCATTAGGCCACTAGATATACAATCTATTAATGTCATTTTCTCGAATTTGCTCAAACAAACCGTGATAATAATTGCGCCTTCATAATATCTGCACAGTCCTAGTTGATACGATATTTTTTGCATGCATCGCTTTATAGGAAATATGATTTTTTAATAGTGGCAGCACGTTTTTGCAATACCTATATATTCTCTTCTCTACAACATGCAGGCACTAAACTAGTTCTGATGAATAATAAGATTCTACACGTAAAAAACAAGTTGCTTGATTCAGTTCTGTTAAATGACTCAGTCGTTCATTTCATAAAGATACAATGTGTTCAGAATCTGTTTTTCAGGTACGCTCTACTTTGAAAGTCGCACCAGAAACCGAACTGAAATATTTTTTAATCAGAGAATCAGTGTTATTATTATATTTTTATTGCATCGAGTTAGAAGCTTGATTTTTCTTACAGGACTATGAGGTTGTAAACCTTAGTATTTCATATTAATGTCAACTTGATATCTCTAGACGTTCCTGAGAAAAAGAACAGACAGGCGGACAAAAAAGTGATCCTATAAGAGTTCTGTTTCTTTTCCTTCTGAGGTACGCCTACGGAATCCTAAAAATATTCATTTTTAAGAATTTTATTCTTCTGGCGCGTTATGGAAAAATGATGAGAGTGAATTTTTACATTTCAACACCATGAAGTTAGTCGGAAGTTCATGATTATAATACCCTGTTATCACCAGTCACAATGTGACAAGAGCGTTTTCAGTTTTGAATAACATTAATAAAAGCTATTGCTATACAAACGCTCGTTTATGCCGCTTTCGTTAAATATGAGTTCGTACTCCAACACCCGTACTGTTTACTTTATTATATAGCACTGCTATGTAAGATGTGCGTGGTGTAACGAATAGCACCGCCGCGTCATACGCAATAGGTCTCGGGTTCGAATCTCAACACAAACATGCTTTTTTTTAATAAATAATTAGATATAAATATAATAAATAAATATATTATTTAATAAATTAATAATTTATTAAATTAAATTAATTTATTTAATATCTTTATTTTATAGAAATATTTTTTGTTTGCAGGAAAATGAGACGTTTTTTATTGATGTTTAAAACGTTTTGAACATCAAAAAAAAACGCCTCATTTTCCTGCAAACAAAAAATATTTCTACAACATTCCAAAGAGGTGCCCTTCAACAACTTTTAAATCTTTATTTTATTATTTTATCGTCTTTTTTACAAACGTTTATTACTGGCACGCGGGATAAAATTTTCGGAGTTATTTTTGTTTTGTTACGCCAAAGAAGTATAACTTCTGACGTGCGTACATATAAGTACACACATACTCTTTTTTTACTGTACAATAGAAAAATTCTCAAAAAAATGTTTTAAAGCCCATTTGCAATGTAGATTCTAACCCTAAAAAATTCGACTGATGACCAGTCCTATACTTCCCACCTAGTAAATATTTGCAAAAAATAAACACTCTTTTTTTTATTCTTTGACTAGGCCCAAATAACCTTAGCTGTTGGTGGTCTTTAAAACACAATTTAATTTTTATTCTTTGAAAAAAGCATGGCCCTCTTTTTTGTTTGGTGATCTATTGATGGCTAGCTTAATATAGCAAAAATCATGGTTACCTTGATTTACGTACAATTTTTATTTTTTTTAGTAAAATATTTTTTTTCTCGAAAACTATACATTTTAGAGAAAAAAAATATTTACATTTTTTTCATATTATAACATCTAGAATTCATTTATATTTTTTTTACCTATGTTAATACGTGACATTGAGGACGTTTTTTTGAATATCTCAGGATCCACTGAACCGATTTGACTCAAAATCTAATCAGATCTAAGTTAAAGGCTGATAAACACAATAGAACAATCGGCATGCCCGTATGTTGTTCCGTTCTTAAGATATCGAAGGCGAAAAATTGACCACATACACACACATACACATACACACACACACACACATACAGACATCAGTCAGAAAATGATCTTAAACGATTGCTAGGGTCTCAAAACGTGAAAATCTGTTAAAATCTCGAAATATTGTTTTCGGACTGAATCCATTACTTCCCTACCATAGTAGAGGTGGGAAGTAAAAAAGAAAAAAAGACGACGCTCTCAAAGTAGAGTTTTAGGTTAAATAAAGAAATTAATATTTTACCCAGATCCTAACTTAAATTGTTATCAAAATATAAATAAAAATGATCTTTGAATAGATTTTAATACTTTCAACTGAAGTTGATGAACCAGTCCGTAGAACGTAGGCCTTATTGAGTTCATTGAGCAACGCAAATGACATTTGTGCTATTTCGTTTATAAATCTGTAACACAATTGTCATGGGGTTGTCGACAAATTGCTATAGGTGTGCTAGTTTTATTAGATTCATGTTCGTAATCTATTGATTGAGTAAACCAAATATTGAAAGTGGAGGCCGAGATTGGATCTGTGCATGTTGGATATAATATGGACTGCATTTACGATGTACCGTCAACTTTGTCCATATAATACAGGCTGTAACATTCCAAATAGCGCGTTTTTTTGGTATAGACCAGGGGTCGGGAACCTTTTGAGACGGAAGAGCCAAAAGTTACAATTTACAAAATTTCCCAGTTTTTAAAGAGCCACTAACATTTTTATTTCAATATTATGGTATTTGATTAGGATTAGGTATATAAAAAAAAAGTTCTGACTGCGACCGTTGACGACACAGTGCACCAATAACTAAACAAACAGAACAGTGTTGCCACATTAAAAAAATGTCAGCTGTCCGTATACTCTCTACTCCACCTATTCTCACTGTTCTCTGTTGAGTGTTTTTATCCTGTTTTTTTTGCAGTATAATATTTTTTATGAGTAATATATGAAAATATTTACATTTTTTTCATATTATAACATCTAGAATTCATTTATATTTTTTTTACCTATGTTAATACGTGACATTGAGAATGTTTTTTTTTAATATCTCAGGATCCGCTGAACCGATTTGACTCAAAATCTAATCAGATCTAAGTTAAAGACTGATAAACACAATAGAACAATCGGCATGGCCGTATGTTGTTCCGTTTTTACGATATCGAAGGCGAAGAATTGACCACATACACACACATACAGACATCAGTCAGAAAATGATCTTAAACGATTGCTAGGGTCTCAAAACGTGAAGATCTGTTAAAATCTCGAAATATTTTTTTCGGACTAAATCCATTACTTCCCTACCATAGTAGAGGTGGGAAGTAAAAACGTCACTACTTTAATGAAAATGGGATCAATGATAAGCCAATATTTACCTTACGACGGTAACGTCAGATAAATGATAATTTTAAATTATTTCCACTCTGATGGAGCCTATAATAATAATTTGTGGTCCAGAATTATGATGTCTCGCGGCAATGACGACAATGGATAAATTCAGTTTATTTATTTTAAACGCACTCGACTCTAATCCTTTTAATGAACGCTTTTAAAAAGCTTAAAAACAAAGAGACACGAAAGGGCCGTGGAGGGGGTGCACAAAGAATGAAAGCAGTCTGTTTTTATTCAATCATCTTGTATATATTTCCTGTCTCGACAAATTTTAGTCTACTTTTCAGATGACGTTAGAGACTCGAGATTATAAAATTTGTTTTGTGAAGTCAAGGAGGTATAAAGCGAGGAAGGAGGATGGAGCTTATATAACGTACACACATATTATGTACGTGCAAACAGAATGGTTGGCGAATAGTGTTCCAGTTTAAATCTTAGTTAATATTGAAAATTAAAAAACGTCCAAATTTCGTTCTTAGGTTATATAGTTAAACGAATACGTCAAATTTTCATGACTGTTCTCAGTTTACAAAAAGAAAAATAGGTACCTATGGACTGCCAGATTTAGTTTCACAAATAATTTATGAACGTTCTGATTTTTTATTTTTTTGAAATAAACTAAAATATGGTTAAGTATGCGTTTCTTTCCACATTTCGTTAAAAAAATAAAACACTATTTTTAGGAATGTACATTATTTCTGTACTCTTGACAATTGTTTCGTCTACACACTGACTTCTTCAGAACTATATCTTATTAAACTAAATTACAATGCAAGGATCTATAAATATTAGTAGATATTTTGCATTGTAATTTATTTTAAGCTATATCAGCTTTGTTCCAATCACTCTGAAAACCGTAATATTATCGTCACGCTCAGGCGCAGTGGATAGAACGCGTTCCAACCGAACTTGTGATCGTTTGTGAACTATTCTTAAAGCGTTCCAACCGAATTTGTCAACGGTTTCCGAACGAACATTTCGGTACATGGACTAGACATGAAACCAAAATGAAACTGCGAAACTGACATGGGCACTAAGCACTTTGTTACGTTTGTCTCTGTTCAATACCAACTTGAGACAGTTGTTTATTCATTTGTAATTTGTTTTATTTTTGTTTTGTCTCGTCTCTTCAAATATCTCTTTATTCTTCATTTGAGATTTGTTTTGTTTTTGCAAAATTATTAATTTAAATATTTATATTTGAATTCTTAGTTAATAAAATTTAATTATATTTATATTCGTGAAATTCTAGGATTTGAACTGAAGAGTGCAGAGGGTAACACTAATTTCTGCTATCGAATACTCTTAAGTAGGTAGACGTAATTGTTGATATAGGCTGGCTCACGATTCTTCAACCAGCCTGTAGAGGTACTTGTTCCATCTTCACTTATTGCTTCCTAGCTCGAGTGCACTTGATGATAGTGTGTTGTTTTTTATTACTTACGTTACGTTGCAGTTATTATGCAAAACTTATTTGTATTTATTTTGTGTACATGTCGAGAGAGAATTACTTCACAACTATGTCTGTCCGTCCGTTGATTCAACTCTTAGGATAGGAGTTGGCATCCCTTACCACTCGTGGAATTAACGTTTTAATTTAATTTTATTTTTAGTACAGTATTGGAACAGATATCAAAATTTAGATTAAATAATAGTCCAGGAACTCGTGGCCAACAATTGAAAGAATTTTGTAAAGCCTAATATTTTGAGAATAGTTAGTATTTAGGGTGTGAATATCTAGTCAGCAGTCGGTAAAAGTTCAAAATTTCTACCGACTGCCAGGTCCGGATTTCTGCCTAGGCCAACAAGCCACCGACCTACGGGCCCAGCCGCTGAGGGGCCCCGACCAGGGCAGAGATGGAAGTTACAGAAAAAAAGCCTAAAAATGTTCTTCTAAGATAGCCCAATTGGCGACTTATCGCCCAATCTTAATAATAATAATAATAATAATTTTATTTGGCTATACGTGAATAAAAAATTACAATGCCATTGTCAATATAAAGATCATTCCTAAGGAATGTACAAACTCATGAAAAGTTACAATAAAAAGTTACAAATAAAAGTTACAATAAAATTCACAGAACAATTCACTAATGTTATTAATAAGGTTCAGTTAAAACTTAATGTTAAGTACTTCATTCCACGACCTCATCTAATGTGTAAATGCATTTAAGTACTTTTAATTTTTTTCGAGAAACTAGTTAGGTTCAATTTTTTAATATCTTGTGGCAAACTGTTATATTGATGGAATGCAAATATGTATTGTTCCGATTTTTTTAGTCTATGGTGAGGTATTTTAATATCTGATTTGAATCGCGTTTCATAGCTGTGTGTTTCTTCATTAGTTTCAAATTCGTCTAAGTTAGTGTGAATATCAGTTGTTGGTATAAAACAAGTGAGTAAAAGGACGTTGTACCGGTTTTGTAATGTCAAAATATAAATAATAGTGGATTTTTTTGCTATGTTTCCAACCAATCCATATCCATTTTTTTCGGATTTGAGGGTCCCATCTACCACGTGCCTATAAGGGGCCCTTCCTGTCCAGGCCTGCCGACTGCTGACTAGGTCGGTTCTATCAAAATGAAGTCTGACCTTTTTTTTTTTTTGTTCGCAAATGATATTCACTGAATTATTTCAGATTTTACAAATCATTAGTTTTTTTACATCTTTTAAAGTATCCCGACCGCGGACTTGCTGACTAGTATATTTATCTACATCCTAAAAAAAGCGTCTACAGACAGACACGTTCAGCTCGCATAATGTTGCACAGCGCTGTTATTCCTTTACATGTATTGTCTGCGAGGTGAAAAGGGGGGGGGGAGTGTTTGTGCGACGGCTTTGTCTGCGGGATGAAGAGGGGGGGGGGGTGGAGGCGGCGCAGAAAAAATTAACAAATTATTCTTTCCCATAGGAACATTAATTGAATATCAGGACCGTGCAATTCTTGCGGGGGCAGAGTTTCCCGCGAGGGGGGTGTTCGTGCGACGGTTTTGTCTGCGAGGTGAAGAGGGGGGGGGGGGTGTTTGCACGGTCCTGATATTCAATTAATGTTGCTATGTGAAAGAATAATTTTTTCTGCGCCGCCTCCACCCCCCTCTCTTCGTCCCGCAGACAAAACGGTCGCACAAATATACCCCCCCCCTCTTCACCTCGCAGACAATACATGTAAAGGAATAACAGCGCTGTGCAACATTATGCGAGCTGAACGCGTCTGTCTGTAGACGCTTGTCACCCTAAATACTAGCTAAGCTCATCTTACCTTTACAAAATTCTTGCAATTTTTGATCACAAGCTCTTGGACTTTAAAAGTATGTACCTACTTTCAGCGAATATGGCCATGCCAAGACATTTTATTTATTTTACAAATATTAACTCATCGTGTTCCTTTTTCCAGAAAGCACACAACAATAGTTACTTTTCAAAATAAAAGAACACACTCGGTCACCGTTGTAAAGTTTGAGAGCACTTCAAAAAAAACTGTATAGATTCTTTTTTCTAGACAATCTTTAATTTGTTATCGAATTTTTTTTTTTTTGTAAAATAAGTATAGGCTACGAGCATAATGACAATAGGCGCCAGCGTAGCAGATTTCGGAATTTTTCAATGTGTTACTTTATATTGTTTATACGCGTCATTATTAATTATTTCCGGCTTAAACAATTTTTCAATAAATTGTATTATTGAAATTTCTATATTGTCCGTGAGTATTCACAATTTCTTAGTTACAAGTAGAAATTTTCTTCGCGTACATTAGTTCTTGACAAAATGGCATTGTTTTGGTTATATTTTGACTGATGAGGATGCGTCGACTTTAATTTTAGTTTCAATTTTAAGTAAAAAAAAAATATAAATGTATCCATTTAGCAACGTAGTCTAGACTGTTGACCGATTTGCACATTAATTAGTTACTGATTTGCCACTGCGACCGCTGTCGGTCTAGAATTCTAGTAAGTGTAAAGAGATAAAGAATGAAGATAATACATAATAGCGCGTATATGATCACCTATTTTTAACCGACTTCAAAAAAAAGGTACATAACTTAGTCATTTATAAACCGATTTTGAAAATTTTTTTTTATTTGAAAGGATATACTTTCAGATTGGTCCCATAGAAATTTCATCAAAATCGGTTCAGTAGTTCGGCTGATTTTAATAAAAGTGAGTAACGGCGTGTGATTCTTTAAGGTAAATGTCACTTTTTGATATATCAGACAGCATAAGAAAGTCGGTTTAATAAAAGTGAGTAACGGCGTGTGATTCTTTTAAGGTAAATGTCACTTTTTGACGCTAAAAAGTGAAAAATAAAAATCTTTTTAACAAAAAAATAAACCTCCTTCAAAAAACCACAAAAAAGAGGAAAATAATGAAATTTTGAGGTCTGTGCCAATTTAATAAAATATGAAGTTGGTTAAAAAGAAGATATTAATCACTATACTGTACTTTTTAACCGACTTCATATTTTATTAAATTGGCACAGACCTTAAAATTTCATTATTTTCCTCTTTTTAGTGGTTTTTTGAAGGAGGTTTTTTTTTTTGTTAAAAAGTTTTTATTTGTAGTATTATACAGGGTGATGTATATTTTTATAAATAATGATTGTTGATACCCATACCTCCGCCACTGGTAAGTTTACAAAGCTGGTAATTTTTTAACACTTAGATTAACAATCAATTTTTTTTTGTTATTACTTCCTTACTGTACAAATTCATTATTTTAGTGAAATTAACATAAGAATATCAGACGACATGATTCGCCATAACATGCCCTTATTAATTATTGTTTTTTGTTTGATACCCACTGACATAGGTACTAAATAGTTCCACTGAATTTGATTAAATTACCTCAAGCGTTTTAGAAATTAGAAAATAAAATACTTATGTTTTTTTTTTAATTTTTGACACCCTGTAGCTCGACAACGGCTAGGCCCTAAGACCCCAGGTTTATATAACAAAAAACCTTATTTTTGGCAATAAAATATACCCCTAGATCTTCGGACCATACTTAAGAAACATCTGTATATGCTTTATGGACCTATTGTACAAAATTTCTCATCTTACGTATAGCCCACATAATATGTACCTACCTTGAAAAAATTATATGTATAACTGAATTTTTGCTTAATGATCCCTTATTAAATACATGGAACAACATATTAAAATTTTCGATTCTTCTGTTGGAATCCCGGATTTTCAGACCTTAGCCCTATAATTTTAAATTGGTGCAAGTATTGTAAGTAGTGTGGGGAACATAGGTAAAAATAATTTGATAAATTTAAAATAAAAAAAAATATCTTATTCATGATTCTTAAGGTAAGTTTACAATAGAGGCTCAAAGTCAAAGATAGATGTACCTTGCTGTTACTTCATTTTGGCGTTGGCAAAGTCATAGGGGATACGGAAAACGACGGACGTAACAGCAAATATTATTACTACTTTTAAGCATAAATTATTACCTTGTAATATGTTGTTCTCTACTGTAAAACTCACCTGCTGGCTGTGGTAGTCTAGCAGACATCCGTCTTTTTCTGTTCTTGTAGTGTAGAACAATCTAAATATGCCATTTGCAGTTATAATAGTTCTCAATAAACAAAGCCTTCATGTATGCAGCTTTCATTTGTTTCATTATACAACTTACTTTTTAATTTAAAATATCTACATACTATATATTATCTTAGTCATAAACACAGTTATCTTAATTTGAAATAATTTATTGCAATAAATACAGTGAGCAGTTACTTATATATTTCGCCTTGAAAAAAAGGGAAAACTACATAAAAATCTTGTTTATTATCTCAATTTCAACAGAAATTATTTTCAAAATCTCTTTTTATGGTAGCACTCATAAAATCTTATACATTTATACTATAATATATAAAATATAGTAATACAGCTTCTGGCTGTAATTTTGCAATCGAAATAAAAAAATCTTGCTGTGTTCGAAAACACCGAAAAAATTGGCAGATTTGTTTCAAAATCAAAATTCAGTGCAAATGGAAATGTCCTCAAATTTTAATAAAATTGATCAGACAGAGCCGTACTTACATCATTTTTGTGAACATATGTTTGTGGATAGTAAATTTCTTTCTGTATATATATAAAGACGTTGATAAAACGATTGTCAATTATTTGAATTGAGAAAATTGAAATAATTGTGATTAAACATTTTTTTTAGTCTGTGAAGCAATCTTAGTTTCCAATACATTTAATTAAATACGTGTATCAATAAACAACTATTATAGTCTGGGGAAAAATGAGTTTTTCGACCTGAACCCAACATTTCGATATATACAATACATTTTAATGGTTTCTGTATGAAAAAAGGGCTATCTAATTGTGTCGAAACATTTGGGAAATCTGCAAGAGGCCACCCTACACAAGCAATTTTTTTGAGATAGAATTTTTGAGGTAAAAAAGTAATATTTTGGAAAAATTGCTACATTTGCTGAATTATTTTTGACATACCATGATAATTTATAAAATTCTGTGAATGACAGCCTCCTGTTTGTTTTAAGCCACGAAAACGTCATATAAACAACGCCGGCATTGCTATAATATTCCATACCCACTACAAAATACCTACTTTTCACTTTATTTCCAAAAAATGTTTATAGTTCATTTGCGTCGCTATTTTTAGTATATGAAGATCGTGAGTAAGTAATGGCAGGCGCACGCCAGGCGTATAGAGCGAATAAACAGAAGTTGCTATGGCAACCGTTTACTTACCGCCCCAGGGCGTCGCGACGCACAGTTAGGGAACCTCTGCTGTAGAGAATAAAAATCATTTTCAGATAAGAATGCCTTAGTTTCATATTTAATTTTTTTTATATCACTTGTGTCTTTTAGATTTTGTGGTAGCTTATTATATAGAGTAATAAAAATATAATTTATAGAATAACAATATTTGTCCTTATTGTGCTTCGGTATTACCAAGCAGGGGTGTTACGAATATTCGCATCCGCATCCGTAAATGCGGAATATTCGCATTAATTCAGACATCTGCATCCGCATTCACATCCGCATCAATCAATGCGGAGTTTTTACGGATGCAGATTCACATCAACAAGTAACTACATGTAAAGAAAGTGGCCGGAGCCAGAGTGGCACGTGCTAAAAATATGATTAAATAAATAAAAAGTTAAAATTAAATTGATTTTCAGTTATTTATGCACTTAAAATTTAAATAATTATCCTTTTAAAATCCCAAAATCCGCATCGCATCTGCATCAAATCCGCATCCGCGAATGTGAACTTCTAATAATCCGCATCTGCATCCGCGGATGTCTAAATTTTTGCATCCATAACAACCCTGTTACCAAGTGCCATTCCAAACAAATTTTCGCTCTATAAGCTCGAGTCAAAGGCCAGGCGAGAGATTGAAAAAAACATTGAAATATTCATATGCAAGTGAATATACAGTTATTATAAGTAGCAGTTAGCACCCCGTATGCGCCTATGTTTTCTTTGACAACGTCTGTTGATGATTTCTTATGTATTACGTAGGTACTCTGTAGATGGCACGCAGGAAATGACGCCACAGTCATACGCTTTCATATTCGTCAAAAGGATTATATTATATTGTTCGTGCTGTACTTATGTATAGTAAAACTTTATTTATTCAATAATACTGTGTGTAACATCCGTTTCTCGATATTAGAATTCTGTGACCAAAACGCGTATCTACGTCGAATCCTTTGTAATTTTTCCTAATCTTCACCTTGTAAGTATCTTTACTAAAATGTCTGTTATAGTAGTAATAGTGACTCAGTAAGAGTGTGTCGCGGAAGTGACGCTTGTACGGACAGTTTGAAATTTAAAAAAATTATTAATTTTTTCTAATAATTTAACATAAATAATATTGAAAAACGAAAAGACAAATTTTTTTAAAGCCATTGATAAACTTTTACACAAAAACGTAAAAGCTTACAACAAAACACAAATGCAACATAACTGTACCGACAACGAAGAAATCCGACAAAAGTTTGTTTTGCCGATACCCTCTACATATTGATATTCAATAGAATCTCCGTGGAGAGTCATCAGAGGTCTTTAAACAGCTAGAGAAACAAAGCTTTTGCATGTAATATTTTCCCGTACAGATTATTTAATTGGAAATTATGTGTGTATGTTCACTTTATTTTACCTACTTTAACGATACCATATACACACATGATTTTTTTTGTACACATCTATGGCATAGTACCTTTCGAAGGATATAAGTTTTATTCCCCTAAATTTATAATAAATAATAAAAGACTATTGTCTTTTATTAAAGTGAAACATTCATGCGATCAAGTATTCGCAACACAAATATGGTTTATTAGTTTAGTATGTTAAGTATGGCGCAGCGCGGCGCCACTATCGACTATGTTTAGTTTTCTTGACACACTAAAGATGGCTCCACAACTTGACACAATTCTCATGGTGTATTGCATGACAGGAATACCAATTTATATATTATCTTAGGATGCCCTAGTGGCAAGCCTGATTCGGACACCAATAATAACCTCCCGATTTACAAGTTATAAAATAAAGGGTCCGGCAATCAGTACTGGTAGATTTGAGTAGCCTATGAAATGAAAAATAATTGACAGTTGCCCGTAATTGTTAAACTTATTTCATGCAATTTGTCCAGTTATGGGTCATTTTGCAGTAAATCAGCGTGCTTTCGTTGTTGAAAATTTTATTCGAACACAGCATTGTGCAAACTCAATTTTAGACGTGAATTTGAAGTTGCCAGGCACGGAAGAATACCAAAACGGGACACAATTTTGAATTGGGTGGGTCAGTTCCGAGTGCATGGTATAGCGTCCACGCACACTTCAAGATCTGGTAAACGCAATTCGAGATGAAATTAGAAATATTGGATCTGATTTATTACGAAGAGTAATGGACGACTTTCTACAAAAATGCCAAGAATGTTTAAACTTTAAACTGCAATGGCGCTCACTTAAGAGCTGTTATTTTGAAAAAATACCGTAAATTAATAAATTGCAGATACCGAAATTAAAAGTAAAGTCGTTGTTATTTCTGACATTTCAACAATAACCATATACGAGGCGGTTTAAAACCACCAGTACTGATTGCCGAACCCTGTATAATTTATTTCAGGATGAGAATTTTGAGAAGTGCCAAGCATTGTAAACATGGCTATCTGTGCACACAAACAAGCATTCACTCCAATACCTTTTCTACGCCACTGTTAACAAAAGAAATGTTCAGATTGAAACAAAAATATTACATTGTTATTGTAGATGTCAGTGTGATCAGCATGACGTAAGATGTAATGTGACACTGCCAGGAGGAAAAAGAAAATCATTGCCTCGCGTTACTATATTCTCTTGTCTGGATTAAATATCCACTCTTGTGCTACGACATGGTGGTTCCTTCAGCCTCCCGTTGTCAGTACCTCTCTCTCACACACTGTCACCCATCCTCCTCCTCATCCTCCTCTTCCACCAGTCTTCATCGGAGTAAATATATCTGATTTCTACTTACGAAACGTCTCGTGTTTTCGCACGATGCCTCTGATTTCACATGAAACCTGTACGTTCGTTTTTTCTATAACAAGCGAACGAATACGTTCTGACGTCCGTACTCTTCGTGCTTGTGATTTTGTTTATCCTGCAACACTGGTTGAAATGATAAAATAGGTACATGTTATCCGTATACACAAGTAAATACCTGTCAACACGGGACAATATCAAGTCCTACATCGTCAAGTTGTGAAGTATTTTAAATGATTTTGCTGTATGGATGTTAAAAGCTTAAGTATCTACCTAATATCTGAAATTAGTAGCTAATTTGTTCCAACCTGCTATAAATGGATCGTTCTGAAACGGTAATGAAACTGTTTGTATCGGATTTGTACGCACTGCGCATGCTTCGATTTAGCACAGTAATCTGTGACGATACAAACGTAGACATTGGTTGGAACGCTTTTGTGACCGTTTTGTGCATCAAATCATCCATGCATCAAATGATCAAAATATATCAATTATCATTTATCAAATGTAAATTCCTAATTTCAGGCTTTTTTAGTGTATTTGCCATATGGCACATACACTATTGGCGTCGGTCGGATGGCGGGACCTAAGGGTCGGACCAAAATTTCTCGACGTTTCATAGCCTCCTGAACACTTTGGCACCATTTTTGAAAATGTCTATTTATATTATATGTGTATATTGTATATAATATATATATATGTACGGGCAATAACTTTCAAAAGAGTTAATTGATTTTGACGAAATTTGGTAGGCACGTTGAAATCCATCACCGCACGAAGCCTATTTAAAATGGGCCTAATCGGACCATTTTAAGGGTAGTTTTTAGGGGTTGAAAACTGTTTTTGGGCCCAAAAATGCCGAAAAAATTCTCAGAATCGTTTCAAAATTGAAATTTAACCCTTTAGTAACGATTAAAATGTGCTGCTAAAATTTTAATAAATTCGGCCCAATAGGACCGGACTTACAAATTTTATGAAAACACTAGTTTGCGGAAGTGCTTTACTTACTGAAGGGTGTATTTATTTTGGTACCGAGGTTGCATTGATCAAAAAAATTGAAATTAAAAAAAAAATATTATTTTAAGGGATGTATTAAGGGGTTAAATTTTTTATTTTGTTCAAAAACAAACTAAAGTTCACATAATAAAGCCACAATGCCAGTATTATCAAATACACTATATTGTCGGCAGGGTTTTTGGCACTGCGACCCGAGTTTTTTGTTGTTAAAACATTTTAAAAATGAATAACTTATATTTTGATGGCTATAGTCGTAAGAATAATATAAATAAATAAACGTAGATAAATGTTTTAACTGTTAAAAATATTTTTTGATAGAATATGCTGGCTACATTTTATTTTGAAAATAAAAAATATGCCAATTATTAATTTGTAGTCGTGATGTTTTTGAGCGTTTGTTAAAAATTGTATTGTTTGTCTAACATTTACTTATTTTAAATTTTTAGAATTACACGAATATAAATATAATTAAATTTTATTAACTAGGAATCAAATTATAAATATTTTAAATAATAATAATTTTGCAAAAACAAAACAAATCTCAAATGAAGAATAAAGAGTTATTTGAACAGAGACGAGACAAAACAAAAGTAAAACAAATTACAAATGAATAAACAACTGTCTCAAGTTGGTATTGAACAGTGACAAACGTAACAAAGTGCTTAATGCGCATGCCAGTTTCACAGTTTTATTTTGATTTCATGTCTAGACCATGTACCGAAATGATCGTTCGGAAACCGTTCACAAACGATCACAAATTTGGTTGGAACGCTTTAAGAATCGTTCACAAACCATCACAAGTTGGGTTGGAACGCGTTCTATCCACTGCGCATGAGCGTGATTGTAATATTACGGTTTTTAGAGTGGTTGGAACAAAGCTAGTGTTGCACGAAAACGCGTGAGTGATATCGTAGTCCGTAAACCCTAAATGTATAACGAAATAACGATCACAAGTTCGGTTGGAACGCGTTCTATCCACTGCGCATGAGCGTGACTGTAATATTATGGTTTTCAGAGTGATTGGAACAAAACTAGTGTTGCACGAAAACGCGTGAGTGATACCGTAGTCCGTAAACCCTAAATGTTTAACGAAATAACGATCACAAGTTCGGTTGGAACGCGTTCTATCCACTGCGCATGAGTGTGAGTGTAATATTACGGTTTTCAGAGTAGTTGGAACAAAGCTAGTGTTGCACGAAAACGCGTGAGTGATATCGTAGTCCGTAAACCCTAAATGTATAACGAAATAAGATATGTCACTTCGTAAGTCGATACCTTAGTTTTAAAGATGATGTATACATGTGGCAATTTGTTTTTATGAAATACGTCGCAACGTCACTTCGTGATTGTAGTGACAGTGTACGATACAAGCGACTAGGCCCTGCAGTCAGGGTCCATTCTGATTAGTCGAATACCCCATCTTGATGTCGTTTGACTCACGAACACACACCTAACGTAACAACTAACTAATGAACTCTGTATACTAATATGGATAGTTGATAGCAATTATAAAATACGTTTTTATGTGGACGATGTTCAAATTCTTTAAGTCAGGCAGTAATGTTCACAAAATTAGAATAAAAACTTCAGGTAAGGCTTGTAATCTAAATCTTTCTCTAAAAGTCGATCAATTTTTTGACATTTCAAAATAAAACCTAATTTAATATTATTATTTGAGATATTAGGATGTCCAAAATTTATACAGTAACAGTGTTCTTGAGAAATTGGAATGGAAAAATAAATTTTAATTAAGTTTTATTTTGAAATGTCAGAAAATTGATCGATTTTTAGAAAAAGAATTAGATTACAAACCTTATCTGAAGTTTTCATTTTAATTTTGTAAACATTAATGCCTGTCTTGAAGAATATGTGTTTGAACATCGTCCACATACAAAACCCATTTTTAATCGCTATCAACTATCCATATTAGTATACAGCGTTCATTAATGAGTTGTTACGTTCGTTTAGGTATGTCTGAGTGTGTTAAATTACATCAAGATAAGGTATTCGACCAATCAGAATGGACCCTGACTGCAGGGCCCAGTCGCTTGTGTATATGATCATACATACAATCGTTTAGAGAGCACAAACAAGTTCGGGTCTGACGGGTCTATGATTTCTAACAAGGGGTGGTCATTGGTACGACTCGATTGGCGACGAACAACTAAAAATGACCATATTTATAGGATCACGCCTTGTTATAAAACATAGACCCGTCCGACCCGAAACTCGTTTGTGCGCAGAAATGATCTTCTCTAAACGATATTATCTCACTGTGTATTAACCAGTTTGTTCACGTTTCCACGGAAAGACTCATTTCTCAAAGCGCGTTTATTATTTCGCTATTTTGAATGCCATACTTAGCTGCGGCCGCAGTGTAGGCTATTTTTCTGAAGGGTAGCGGGTGGCGAGTCGCCAATCAACCCACCAAGTAACCCACGCGATACGTTTCCGTCACGGGCACTCAGACGGCGCCAGTCCAAATAAACCCAGCGTGTCGCTAGGGAATCAGTTGTGTTGGCTAATTTCATCTAAGAAATTTCTATACAAACGTAACAAACTGTGATGAGAGCTAAAGATGAAACGGCTGAACCGATTTCAATCAAACATGACTAAGGCTAAGAACCATCTCGCAAATACCAACTTTCAAACAAACAAAACCGCATTGAAATCGGTCTATCCGTTTGGGAGCTACAGATACACACACAGACAGACGTACAAACGTAGTATCTATTTTCAACTGCAGTATTTAAAAAAAAATTCGACTGATGACCAGTCCTATACTTCCCACCTAGTAAATATTTGCAAAAAATAAACACTCTTTTTTTATTCTTTGAAAAAAAGCATGGCCCTCTTTTTTGTTTAGTGATCTACTGATGGCTAGCTTAATATAGCAAAAATCATGCTTACCTTGATTTACGTACAAATTTTATTTTTTTTTGGTAAAATATTTTTTTCTCGAAAACTACATTTTAGAGAAAAAAAAATATTTACATTTTCTTCATATTATAACATCTAGAATTCATTTATATTTTTTTTACCTATGTTAATACGTGACATTGAGAACGTTTTTTTTAATATCTCAGGATTCATTGAACCGATTTGACTCAAAATCTAATCAGATCTAAGTTAAAGACGGATAAACACAATTATAGAACAAGCGACATGGCCGTATGTTGTTCCATTTTTACGATATCGAAGGCGAAAAATTGACCACATACACACACATGCAGATATCAGTCAGAAAATGATCTTAAACGTTGGTAGGGTCTCAAAACGTGAAGATCTGTTAAAATCTCGAAATATTTTTTTCGGACTAAATCCATTACTTCCCTACCATAGTAGAGGTGGGACGTAAAAATGTTGAACCGCGATGATTTGCCAATCTGAAAAAACCTAAATATTCTCGTCATCTAATTATAGGTTATTATAATAACGTTTCTTTTTCATTTGTTTCAGCATTCGATGTTGTATTTCTTCCACCACTACGAACTTCCGGTTATAGTTCAGCAAGCGGAACTACAACGGATCATAATGCGCAACCGTCATCCAGGTGGCGGAGCTCCCGGTTTAGGTCAAGATCCGTACGGTGACGGTACACCGCGCGATGGAGTCGCCGCCGCTCCAAACAACGCCCGCTTACAACCGCGCGCCGGATTAGTCAACAGTTTGCTCCAACCGACTGCCACCGTTCCACTAGCGACTCGGTTGAATCAACTTTTGTCGGCAGTGCGAACTTCTGCGCAGGTCACAGTAACTAGAGTTCCGGGCGGAAGTACGGCCGGTACGCCCGGCAATACGTCCGGAAGTGCGGCCGGTACATCCACCGGAAGCGAAGCGAGCGCGAGCGTGTCTGGAAGCGAAACCAACGCGAGCGGAAGTGCGATCAGTTCGTCCGAGAGCATGGCAAGCGTGTCCGGAACTGGAACGAGTGTGAGCGAAATTGTATCCACAGCAAGTTCTAGTGACACCACTTCCGGTATGATAATGCTCGAGAGTACCGGCGGTGATGCGATCGAAAATCTTGACGCTTTGGCGATCGAGACTGACTTTGAAGATTTGTCTTTGAGTGATTCAGGTGAGAGTGAGAGTCGATAAATTGACGCAAATGAACGCGTTAGAAGAACTGAAAAATCGTGTATATTTTGTGTACGTATATTATATTTTTTTGTATAATTTTAAATCCGTATTACCTATCCATGTACAGGGTTGGATTTGCCATTTTTTTCCCGGTATTTTTGTTTTTTTAGTGACAGATACTTTTTATTTTATCTTTCTCGGTAAAATTGAATTGGTTATGTATTTCGTGTAAGAAACATTTTTTGTTTTAATATATTCAAACATTTTATTTATATAAAAAATGTATCAAAGTATTTCTTTTCACACTTGGGTATTATTCTTAAATATGTTTTTGCAAAATTTTCATCTTTTTCGTAAGTAGGTACATATTTTGATTTATAATTTTATGCATTTTAATAAAATAAATAGGTAGGATGAACCGAAACTTATATATAATTGTAGGTTGTCCTCGACTTTCAAAATTATGTTCAGCTTCGGTGCATTCTGCTATAATTCATTAACTTATTTCGCCGTGGAGCCTCTATACGATTTTTTCAAAGATCAACCCATACCGTAAATATATTATGCGAACCCCGTCCGCGTATTGGCATTGTTTACTATAGTGGAATACACACGGCGTTCGAACGCAGTAAAGAATGGTTAAACATTCCGCCAGTATATTCAGACAAACCTTACGACGATACAATGCTAGCGCGCGTTCAGACATAGTAAGGATTGTCTTGTGGAATGCGCAGTGTACTGCCAACGCAATCGCCGTGTACTGCACTATAGGCGTTCACTCTTTTGTTCTCTTTTTAATAGATTTTATTAATTAATATAATAATATATTTATTATTCCTGTCTGTACATTATAAATGTATAGGATATGTCAAATACATAGAGGATAACAAGATGAATACAATTAAAAATTACAAATAAAAGTCATTGACAGAATAAAAACAGTTAGCAATTAAAAAAGCTCTAAGCCTACTTTTAAACAGTGCCGTACTATCACTGTTTTTTATGTCGTCTGGTACGTTGTTAAACACTTTGATGCAGTTATATAACGGCCCACTTTTGTAAATTATTATTAAAAGTGACAGAAAGCGTGACTCTCATCAGGCAAAGAGTAGGTACGTGATTCGGCAATATAAAAAAGCGACCAAATGAATTGAAATGTTTGTATGTTTGGTTATATATATCGTACAATCCAGTTTACGCGCGGAATGTTTAAACATTCTTTACTGCGTTCCAACGCCGTGTGTGCGTTCCACTATAGTAAACAATGCCAATACGCACCCCGTCCCAATTTAATACGACATTACACAAAACAAACATTTTAGCGACACAGAATGTATTCAGATATGAACAGAAAAAGTTAACGATCATAAAAAAACAGAGTACTTATACAATTATATAAATATACATATCGTAGCGTGTCATATATTTTACGAAAAAATCGTTTTATATATTTTATACATAATTTTTGAAAACGGCATAAGTCGTTTTACTTTTATTTGATTAAAATTTGTACAAAATAAAATATTTCGAAGTTATTCATCTTGTCTGACAATACCCTTGATTTTTTCCGAGGAACCCACTTTGAAATTTTTAAATTGAAATGAATTTATTTTTTCATAAAAAATACAAACAGTGTAACATTGCAATGTGCATATCTGAAAAAATAATAGGTACAGTCGCGGACTTAAAAAAGTTCACACTTGGGTTTTTCAGTAAGTTCACAAAAAGTCAGTAGCTTAGCAACAAATTTAGTTTTTAATAGGTAAACGTAAATGTCAAAAATGAAAAGAAATAATTGTCGTTTATTTAATTATTAAAACGATGAACAAAAAAGAATAATTATTGCAAGATTGGAGGAAGGAATTTGCTAGTATCAAATATAATCAGATATTTTTATGTTTTAATTGAATAATATTGAGTAATTTGGATTGTATAATAAACAACTGAGGTGTTTTGATAATAATTTTTAGGATGTAACCTTAGTAATTCATACATTACTATCAAAAGTCAAATTACAATATGCAACAAGCCGTGAGGTGGGTCGTTTATTAGGACTAAAGTGCGACCCTTGAGGTCCACACGACGAACTTCCCAGTTTGATAAATATTTAATAATAATAATTAAATTAGATATTACACAGAAAAGTAATCATTTTAATCATTAAAACATCAATAATTAAAAAAAAAAAAAAAAAAAAAAAAAAAAACGGCTGAACCGATTTTTATAAAATTTATGTCGGATCAAAATGACGTTAACACGCCTCGATTGACACCCTTACGAAGTCGATATAATTTTTTATTCGCGAGATATTGTGTAAAATCTACTTTTTTGGAGGTTATTTGGTTAAGAAAAAAGAACGGCTGAACCGATTTTAAAAAAATTCCTTTCAGATCATATTTACGTTAATACGCGTCGATTGGCACCCCAACGTAGTCGATATCATTTTTCGTTCTCGAGATTTCGTCTTAGAAAGAAATTGACACATACATACGTACGTACGTACATACGTACACACACACACACACACACAGACATCTTTCTAAAAGTAGTGTAAAAATAGTGTAGTGACCTTGAAACATAAAATTTTTTTTTCCTTTTTGATTTCGATTTTCGGACCCATTACAATAACTTCCAATGGGAAGTTAAAAATTTAAAAAACCGGTAACTAGATGATGCAGGTGTAAACTTTTTTAAGTCCCCGACTGTACATCTAAAGGAATCTCCGTACTAGATGCACCTTCACAATAAACTTTGGGAAACACTGTGCTGTAGAGTGGCTTACTGTAACTTATATCTTCATAATTACATGTTTTGGCTTGAGAAGGGGTGTTGTAATATAACTAACATATTTGTTTTGTTTGACGTTCGGAATTAAATTGTTTTTATATTAAATAGTTCTGTGAACATTGAGCGCTAAATGGGTTATGCATTTATGTTTGAAATAGAAGATTATAGCTTGAAAAATCTTATTGGTTTTCGAATTCACGTCATTTAATGATAAAATAATTATTTTATCCGTGCAGATATTGTCAGTAAAATGTAAATGAACAAAAATGTAATATAGGAACGACGAAAAAACAGAATTGATCTTCTGTATTATAGAGGTATGCCCTCTCTTCTATGGTTAATGGCAGCGCCGGCTTTAAGAGGGGCACTCCGGGCGGTCGTCCTGGGCGCCAGGATCAAGGGGGCGCTGTGAGCTAGCGCGAAAATGCTAGTTAATAGAAATAAAGGGCGCCAAAGAATATCTCGTCCGAGACGCCCGGATGGCTAAAGCCGGCACTGGTTAGTCGAATGTGAAATCTGCTCTGATATGCAGATTGTCGAAAACAGCGCTATAGCGAATTTTAACAGTTCTTTGCTCTGTAGCGTGTAAAATAGTAAACCGCGCTATATCGAATTGGCGCTAAACGCAAAGATTACTTACTATTAGAAATATACCGTTCATTTAGGTGTAATTTATTGTTTAACCACGTTTTCGGGCCCGAATTATGTATGAAAGTAGGGGACTGCTAATGTGAATTGAGAACAGAAAGTCATTGAAAATGATTGTAGAATTAAAAATGCTTTGCACTGTTCATTCTCATAATAATTAAAGCGTGTTACAAACATTAAAGTGGCGAATTTGATACCTTGTTACCTTTTTTGTCTACTATTGTCGTTCAAAAATAATAATTTGGGACACGTTTTTCACTTGTAAAACTTAAGAACTAGGATTTTTTTTAAGTTGTTAAGAGACGGAATTTATATCGTTATGTTTTTGTAATAAATTAATATATTAAAAGATATATGTGTTCTCTGTTTTATGCACCTATAAAACTTCTGTGGGAATTGGTTTAGAAACTGTATTTTATACAAATTTAGTCAATTTAATTTTCTCATCTTAAAATCTCAAAAATTGTGAGATTGAGAACTAATTTTAATAAAGAACAAGTACGAATCTACTACGGCCCCAACAACATGGCGATCTAACGTTATAATAGTATATTGTGTGACTAGTGTGCTAAATACATCTTTACGCGCCTGACGCATAAATATTTAGCACACGTGTTGCACACTATACTTTATATAACACATGCATGGTTTTAGACTTTAATTGAATAATTTAATGTCACTGACAGAAGTACATCTCATAATATAAACATTGGGCTCGATACAATATTTATTCACTTTGTTACCATAGTAACCATATTTCATTTATAACACCGAAAAGAGGCAAGGTTATTAGAGTACAGGTTGCCTCATTCCATCTGACCAATCAGCGTAAGCGCGGGAATGACGTCAGCTAGAATTTAATTTAAATCAAGTACAAAAATTGTTGAAGATTATGCTTATTTATATTAGGTGCTTCGTGCAGATTTTTTCTTAAAATTGGCAGGAGACAATAAATAGAAGAATAGATGTTAAAAAATAGGATAATTTTTATTTTTATTACAAAATTTAGGTTTTAATATCTATAATATAAACAAACAAGAAATTAAATAATGCTCAAGAAATGGCAGATCTTGTTAATTACCTATTTTTTTAAATTTAAAAAACGAATAGAATTAACTAACAAATTCATAAATTAATTATTTTATCTTTTATATTCACAAAATATTAAAAATAACCACAAAACACCATAACACTTAACAGCTATCGCAAAATTGACAACTTATCATATTTTTTTCACTAACAGAAGAATCATGTTTCTATTATAGGTATTGAAAAAACATATCACACTACCATGGTTACTGTGATTTTTATTTCCAAAAATTAGCAGCGTCCATCGTCTGATCTTTTCTATTGAAGTGAGTAAGCATGGTATATTCTGAGTGACGTCATCCCCCCACTTCTATCTATCGGAATGAGGCAACCTATACTCTAGTAACCTTGGAAAAGAGGTACATATTCATTAGATAACGGGTTTTTCGAATGTTTTTCCATTATTCATCGAAAAGCGTTTCATAATGGATCATGACGTCACTCGTCAATAAACGGTCATTTAAGGTCCGCAAAACTGATACGAAAAAACACTAAAAGCGTGCATGTGTTACATAAAAGACTTTATAGTCTAATTTATAAATCGTCAAAAATTAATTTTGTTTTGTTTAGAATATTTGTGTCTTTTAGATCCCGAAAGACGTTTTTTTTTTCGTTTTTCTTATTTTTTTTTTTAATTCAATTTGATCAATATAAAATAATGTATATATCGCACTGCTGTATTATAAATACACGTTCCTTTTAACAAAAACAAGTTGGTATCATATTTCAAAAATAAATTTTCACAAAAAAAGTTAAGTAGAAATAAAATTTGTCATAGCGTGGTTTTGTTTGCGGTGCCCATAAAATCATTGTTCATCTTAGGTAAAGTAACTTTTTAAAAATAAAAATATATGAGCACTGTGGTTGGAATAAAAACAAAAATAAAGATAGTTACTTCTTACCACAACAGTTTTATTGATGGATGTACATTTCGAAAGCTATGCTTTCATTTTCAGCAAACACTATACATGTATGTTGATAAGATAAGATAAGATAAGATAAGAATATATTTGTAATGCCCAAGCTGGATACATCGTCATTTACAGTTGCAATTAACAATTAAAATTTAAAAATTCATTAATGTCATAAAAACAGTTTTCAATAAAAAACATCTTTAGTTTGGTCTTAAACAGTTTAAAACAATTTATGTCAGTTAAACAATTTGGCAGTTTATTATACAAGACACTACCAAAATAATTTGGGCTTTTCTGCGACATTGTTAGTCTGCATTTCCTCAGTCTTATATCCCTACTGTTTCTGATATCATATTTGTGGATATCATTCACTTTAGTATATTCATCAATATTAGTCTTTGTTCGCAAGATACATTCAAGCATATAAATACTAGGAACGGTTAAAATTTTATTTTCTATGAAAGAGTGTCTACACGTTTCTGTTGGTTTTAAATTTAATAATAAACGGACAATTCTCTTTTGTACAATGAAGAGTCTTTTAATATCAGAAGACTGACCCCAGATAACTATATTGTATTTTATATTTGAAAATATTAAAGAATAGTAAACTTGTAGCAAAACTTCTTTGTTAACAAAAGATTTTAATACTTTTAGAGCAAAATATGACGAGTTTATTCTTTTGCATACATAATTTACTTGATCAGACCATTTTAAATTTTTGTCTATGTACATTCCTAAGTACTTTACACTATCAACTAGATTAATTACATGATCATTGATTTGTAAGTTCAGATTTAAATCAGATTTGTTTCCAAATGATATTATTTTAGTTTTATCTTCATTTATAATTAATCTGTTTTTTTGACACCAAGCTGAAAAGTCGTCAAGAACAGTTCTAATTTTTGCCTGTAATTGTATCTGCGAATCAGCTGAGACCAATATTGACGTATCATCCGCAAACATAACAACATCACCTTCTTTAATAAAGTAAGGTAAGTCATTGATAAAAATTAAAAAAAGCAAAGGACCAAGAACAGATCCTTGCGGAACTCCAATGTTTATGTTTTTTTTATCTGAATATACCGATGAAATTTTAACAATTAAATTTCTATTAGTCAAGTATGATCGAATTAACTGTAGAGAGTTACCTCGTATACCAATAGTAAATAATTTTTCTATTAGAAACTCCGTCGAAACACTATCAAAGGCCTTTGCTAAATCAAAAAATATGCCTACAACATACATTTTTTTATCAATTGCATCATAAATTTTTTCAACAATGTGAACAGTAGCTGTAAGAGTAGATTTCTTTTGAATAAACCCATGATCGAAATGTACATCCATCAATAAAACTGTTGTGGTAAGAAGTAACTATCTTTATTTTTGTAAAGTAACTTTTGACGGAATTTCTTAATATCGTAAATTATCCGTGCATTAATCAATTTTACAGTTATCAACTCAGTGTTTTATTCGAATGGAATATGCAAGGTGGACAACGAAATATACATAGATACTTCGTATCGTTTGTTTTTCTTGGAACCCGAACAATGATAAAGCCAAATTGACTCAAGGCCGTATTCACAGACGACACATAGCCCCTCGGCCCCATGTATTCTAGGAAAGATACATAGTATACCGTTTCTGCAAACCATGTATCCCCACGGGTATACATTTTTATTTTCCTTCACGTAGATACTGTTCAGTAGATGCTGGATTGGGCATCGGAGAATCACTACCAATTTTAAAATCATGAAAATTGGAGAGTTTTGAACGCCATCACTGGTTTTATCCAGTTTTTACATTTATTTATTTTTACGTTTTTGAGTCTATGAAACGATAAAGTTTTTCTTACTAAATATGTTTATTTTTTTGACTTATTCTAAAAAGATGCAATTTATAAACTGCAGATAAAGCTTCTAAGCGAGGCTGCTGCGCCCCATCTAAAGATACGTGCAGTACGCAGCTGGGATTCTAGATGGTAGCATGTATGGTAGATGGTGGCTGAAATTATAAGCGCTTATAGATTTGCACAACGAAGCTTTGATACTAGCATTGATACAAGCTTAAATCGCGTTTGAAATGTCAGATAGCGAAGACGAATATTTGTGTTCTTCTGCTACAAAGTGGTATATTTTAAATACAAATTTGGGTAGGAGCTATCATGTCCACCCTATTAATAGAAAACGATCTAAACATGGCGAATTTCATCACTTATACCAAGAATTAAAATTTTACCCAAACCGGTTTTTTGAATATTTACGTATGAAACCTAACACTTTTAAATACGTCTTAGAAAAAACTCAAAACAATTATAAAAACTGGCAAAATTCACTTATTAAACTAGTCACATCCATTGCGAAACTTGTAACGGCCACTTGACAGTTGTCGCACGTTGATTGTAAGACCCGTTTTGGTGGGTCTGACAACATGGCGCAAGAAATTAATGATATTACAAGGAAAAAAAGAATTAAAAGATACGAATATATATATCTCAGATGATTTCTCCAAAGAGGTGCTTGAAACACGAAAGAAGCTTAAGCCTATTGTAGAAGAACAGAAAGCTAGAGGAAGAAAAGTCATACTCAGACAAGATAAACTAATAATAGATGGGAAACAAGTGGATTTAAATGAGATCGAAGATATGGAAAAAGAGATTGCCAATAAAAGAAAAAGATCAGAAGAAGTGGAGGAAAATAATGTTGGAAGTGAGGATATTAACCACACAGAAAAAACATTAGTACAAGATAAGAAAAAGAAACTAATTGCCATATCAGCAGGAAAAGGAAAAATAGAAAAACTCAGTCAAAAAGGACTTGGATTGACTGACTACTTTAGACCAAGAACTCTTTCCGCAAGTGGAATAGATAAAGTACGAGAAAAGCCACTTTCCAAAGAATTTGAAGATAAACAAAGTAAAGAAGGGAGAAATAAATATGATTCACCTATAGACAAAAAGACAGAGTCGATAAGAAATTATTATAGTAGAGATAGACCATCACCCATATCACCAATAAATGCAGAGAACGTGTCAACAATCAGAACAGAGGATAAAAACACAGGAAACGCAGAAAAAACAGAAAATAGTATTAATAAACTGTGACGATATAAAAATAATAAGACGGATACAACTACGATGAATTTGGAAACGAAATTAGGACAACGAGCAACTCCTTACACTACGGAAAAATTAATATTAAAAGAAAAAACTGTAACTACGTTCCCACCACGGCTGGTAACCGCGGGAATTGACTACCAAAACCCTTCAGCTTCAGGAAACAGAAAAAATAACACTATGAGTGAAATAAACAAAAATCAGACAAAATTGTTCATATGTACACTTAATGTTCGAACTTTGTTAGATAACAACAGGATGTATGAACTAGACAACGCATTAAATAAGATAAAATGGGACGTTATTGGATTATCGGAAATAAGAAGAAACTGGGAGTCTTTAATCGAAAGGAAAAACGGATCAATAATGTATCACTATGGCAAAACAAAAGGTTTGAATGGAGTTGGATTTATTGTAAATAGGAATTTAAAAAATAAAATCATCGAGTTCAAAGGAATAAACGAAAGAATAGCTCTGCTTAAACTTAAAATAAATAATAGAGATACGATGACAATTATTCAAGTATATGCCCCAACTTCAAGTCACCCAGATGATGAAGTAGACGAATTTTATAACTTAATAAGTCGAGCGTTGACCGTGCAAACATCAAAATATATTATTGTTATGGGCGATTTCAACGGTTCAATAGGAAATAGAGAAGTAGAAGAAGAAGATATCATGGGTAAATACACATACGGCAAAAGAAACGATAGAGGTACTAAACTGGTAGATTTTGTATTGGCCCATCATTTGTTAATCGGAAATACCCTATTTAAAAAACAACCATCAAGAATGTGGACATGGTTGTCACCAAATGGTGTGTCGAAAAATCAAATTGATTATATCTTAGCTAATAACAAGCAAATGTTAATAGATGTGAATGTTATTAATAATTTCTGTTTTAATACAGACCATAGATTAGTTAGGGCGGTCGTAACATGCAAGGCGCATAAAAGTAGACTTAAATTTGTAAACAATAATAGAATGAATTTTAATAATAAGATTATTGATAATGTAGAAGAATATAAACAAAAGCTAAGTGAATTTCTAAAGGAGGATATACAGTTGATAACACCAACCGTGCAACAATTGTATGATAAGATGGAACAATGTATTTATAAAGCAGCGGAAACAAAACATGAAAAGAAATTCAAAAATAGTTCAATACTTTCAGAAAATACATTGAAGTTAATTGAAAGAAGAGAACATCTACGTCAATTGGAAAATAACTCACCTGTTCATCGTATAGAATATGTAGAAATTTGTAAGCTAATAAAAAAAGAGATAAAAAATGATCACAGAAAACACACCGTACATCTTGTAGAAGAGTTTATTGGAAAAAACAATGCAGTAAAGAAAGCTGAAAAAAGTAGATTACAAGGTAAACCATGGATACCCAAAGTATTAACAAAAAATGAAAACTTCGAATACGGAAGAGAAAACATCTTACTAGAAGCTACAAATTATTATCAGAATTTATATGACAGCAAAAAATTAAAGCATTACTTAAATTTGACAACCGATAACGAACGTGAAGTTCCAGTAATATTGTACTCAGAAGTGTATACAGCTATAAACCAATTGAAAAATGAAAAATGCCCAGGCCCAGACAAAATCACGAATGAACTTATTAAATTAGGATGTGAAGAAATTGTACCACACTTTACAACACTCTTTAACGTCATACTTCAATGTGAAGAAATCCCAGAACAATGGCTAAAATCCGAAATTATATTGCTACACAAAAAAGGGGATAAACATTGCTTGGACAATTACCGTCCCATTAGCCTATCATCATCAGTGTATAAAACATTCATGAAAATATTACAAAATCGTATAAATCAGACCATTATGGACAATCAGCCAATAGAGCAAGCAGGTTTCCGTAAGGGATTCTCGACTATTGATCATATAATGAAAGAAGACAGCTTTGAGATGGCTTAAGGATCCAAAAATAATAAGCATCATCAGGATCACCACTTTTCTGTTTTTAATTAAACAGTTCTTCACATCTATAATATTTGGCTAATTGATCATATACATACTGTTTGTCAAATTTTGGAGAAATATAACGAATATAATTTAAATCTATACGTTGCCTTCATAGACTATACCAAAGCATTTGACTCAGTAGAACACGTAGACGTATTCAGAGCCTTAAAAACACAGGGGGTACATATGAAGTATATACGTATAATTAAAAATATATACGACAAAAGTGTTAGTTGTGTAAAATTGGAAAAATGTGGTAAGAGCTTCAGTATTAATAAAGGTGTTAAGCAAGGTGACCCACTATCTCCTTTGCTATTCAATAGTGTACTTGAATCTGTTTTTAGGCAAATAAACTGGAATGCTCACGGTATTAATATAAATGGTGATAAGCTAACACACCTGAGATTTGCAGACGATATTATATTGTTTGCGAACAGCAGTGAGGACTTACAAGTAATGTTATACAAATTAAATAGTGAAGGAGTAAAAATAGGACTGAATATGAATTTATCTAAAACCAAAATATTGACTAACTCAGTGCATAATAAAATAGAACTTAATAACACAGAGATAGAGCATGTAGAAGAATACATATATTTGGGTCAAATTATAACGTTTAAAAATAAACAAAGTGTTGAAATTAAGCGAAGAATAAATAGTGCATGGAAACGTTATTGGCAACTAAAATTTATATTTAAAAGTAAAATACCTATAAGTCTTAAAACTAAAGTGTTCAATGCCTGTATAATCCCGATTTTGACGTATGGAGCGCAAACATGGTCACTCACAAAAAAAGAAATTAAAAAATTACAAGTCACACAAAGAGCGATGGAAAGAAGTATGCTCGGTCTAAAAATTTTGGATAAAGTTAAAAATAAAAATATTCGTAGTAAAACAAAAGTACGCGATGTGATTTATGTATGCAAAAAAGCTAAGTGGAAGTGGGCGGGTCATGTACATCGCTGTACGGATAATCGATGGTCGTACAGGGCAACAGTGTGGTATCCAATATATAGTAAAAGGAATGTTGGAAGACAAAGTACAAGATGGAGGGATGATCTTGCCAAATTCGCCGGACCCCTTTGGTCAAGAAAAACCGAGAATCGTACCGAATGGAAGAAGCTGGAGGAGGCCTTTTCCCTGCAGTGGGAATGTTAAGGCTTATTATTATTAAGTATGATCGAATTAACTGTAGAGAGTTACCTCGTATACCAATAGTAAATAATTTTTCTATTAGAAACTCCGTCGAAACACTATCAAAGGCCTTTGCTAAATCAAAAAATATGCCTACAACATACATTTTTTTATCAATTGCATCATAAATTTTTTCAACAATGTGAACAGTAGCTGTAAGAGTAGATTTCTTTTGAATAAACCCATGATCGAAATGTACATCCATCAATAAAACTGTTGTGGTAAGAAGTAACTATCTTTATTTTTGTAAAGTAACTTTTGACGGAATTTCTTAATATCGTAAATTATCCGTGCATTAATCAATTTTACAGTTATCAACTCAATGTTTTATTCGAATGGAATATGCAAGGTGGACAACGAAATATACATAGATACTTCGTATCGTTTGTTTTTCTTGGAACCCGAACAATGATAAAGCCAAATTGACTCAAGGCCGTATTCACAGACGACACATAGCCCCTCGGCCCCATGTATTCTAGGAAAGATACATAGTATACCGTTTCTGCAAACCATGTATCCCCACGGGTATACATTTTTATTTTCCTTCACGTAGATACTGTTCAGTAGATGCTGGATTGGGCATCGGAGAATCACTACCAATTTTAAAATCATGAAAATTGGAGAGTTTTGAACGCCATCACTGGTTTTATCCAGTTTTTACATTTATTTATTTTTACGTTTTTGAGTCTATGAAACGATAAAGTTTTTCTTACTAAATATGTTTATTTTTTTGACTTATTCTAAAAAGATGCAATTTATAAACTGCAGATAAAGCTTCTAAGCGAGGACGCTGCGCCCCATCTAAAGATACGTGCAGTACGCAGCTGGGATTCTAGATGGTAGCATGTATGGTAGATGGTGGCTGAAATTATAAGCGCTTATAGATTTGCACAACGAAGCTTTGATACTAGCATTGATACAAGCTTAAATCGCGTTTGAAATGTCAGATAGCGAAGACGAATATTTGTGTTCTTCTGCTACAAAATGGTATATTTTAAATACAAATTTGGGTAGGAGCTATCATGTCCACCCTATTAATAGAAAACGATCTAAACATGGCGAATTTCATCACTTATACCAAGAATTAAAATTTTACCCAAACCGGTTTTTTGAATATTTACGTATGAAACCTAACACTTTTAAATACGTCTTAGAAAAAACTCAAAACAATTATAAAAACTGGCAAAATTCACTTATTAAACTAGTCACATCCATTGCGAAACTTGTAACGGCCACTTGACAGTTGTCGCACGTTGATTGTAGTAGTCAGCGCGCTGAAAGAATGTTGAAATACATTCTTGAATCTATCAGCTCTTGTAACAGCGCTTATACCTGCTACACTCACTGCTTCGTTGTGTACGCTCGCATAGATAACAATGCATTAATTTAAGCAAGCCCTGCTATGATCTACGCTACCATCTAGAATCCCAGCTGCATACTGCACGTACCTTAAGTTTGACTGTGCGCACAGCCGGCGCTTATAAGCCCTGTCGCTGAAAAGATTAAGGGGTTCTCATTATTCTTACTTTTCTTCCCTCTTAAAAGACTTTTGAAACATAAGAGCCGTTCTAGGCTTGAGAATAGCCGAGCACCTAGTGATGCTGTTGTCTATATGGCGTTTCCATGGCTTCTCTATTACAAGCCCTCAGTTTCCAGGTTTTGATCTATAAACTGGTAAAAGTATCAGTTGGATTTTCAATTTGTTATACACCTATTCAGGCGAGTTGCTTCGGATAAGTCACAGACCATGGTGCGCGCGCATAGGTGTGGGCTGCCACAATACGCCTGTTAATAAATTATTAGTGTATTTGCCATATGGCACATACACTATTGGCGTCGGTCGGATGGCGGGACCTAGGGGTCGGACCAAAATTTCTCGACGTTTCATAGCCTCCTGAACACTATGGCACCATTTTTGAAAATGTTTATATATATATGTATGTATATATATATATATATTTATATATATATATTTATATATATATGTGTGTACACGATAACTCTCGACAGACTTAATCGATTGAAACGAAATTTGGTACACACATTGGAACCCATCACCGCAAGAAGCCTATTTAAAATGGGCCCGATCGGACCATTTTCAGGGTTGTATTTAGGGGTTCCAAAAAGTTTTTGGGCCCAAAAATACCGAAAAATTTGTCAGAATCGTTTCAAAATTGAAATTTAACTCTTTAGTAAAGATTAAAATGTGCTGCTAAAATTTTAATAAAATCGGCCCGACAGGACCGGACTTTCAAATTTTATGAAAACACTAGTTTGTTGATACGGATTAACTTATGGAAGGGTGTATTTAATTAGGTGTACTGATAAAATCCATGTTTAATATTGAAATTTAGAAAAATTTAATTATTTTAAGGGATGTATTAAGGGGTTAAATTTTTTATTTTGTCAAAAAACAAACTTAAGCTCACATAATAATGCCACAATGCCTGTATTAGCAAATACACTATATTGTCGGCAGGGTTTGGCACTGCGACCCGAGTTTTTATTGTTGGTGATATTATTTTGTGTTCAGATCATGTTCAGATATTTATTATAAAGCAAAATATGTTATCGGGAAAGTGGACAGGTACACAAATCAAACACCTTATTTCGCTGTGTATAACGTTTCGCCGGTGATTCCAGCTTCTTCGGATACTTAGCTGAATGATGTTATTGTTAATGTTTAAATTAGTCATTATGTTAATAATATGTATATCCGAGAAAACAAATTGGAAAGTAGTTTATCTACTTCTAATATTAAAATTAGTTATTAATTATGCTGTCTAAATGAATCACATGTTTTTTTTTTAAACCATGTGATTCATTTAGACAGCATAATTAATTCAGCTATTATAATTGTTTTAATAATATGTATAACTAACCACAGTACTCAAATGTTGGTGTTACTCCGTCTAGCTTTTCGCCATTGACACAACGCTGCGCGGAACGAAACACGCACCGG